>JAPSGF010000003.1:8794151-9251733 GCA_035772895.1 Perdix hodgsoniae
AGGTTGCCCAGGGTCTGATCCAGCCAGATGCAGGACCTTGCACATGGCCTTGCTGAACTTCATGAGGCTGGCACGGGCTCACCTCTCAGGCCTGTCCAGGTCCCTCTGAGTGGCATCCCTTCCCTCTGCAGCATCAACCGCACCACTTAGCTTGGCGTCACCTGCAAATTTGCTGAGGATGCACTCAATCCCACTCTCCATGTCGCTTACAAAGATGCTAAATGACACCAGTCCCAGCACCAATCCCCAAGGAGCACAACTCGTCACCAGTCTCCACTTGGACACGGAGCCACTGACCGCAACTCTCTGAGTGTGAGCATCCAGCCAATTCCTTACCCAACAACTGGCCCATCCATCAAACCCAATTTGCTCACCAGGATGTTGCGTGGGACAGGATCAAACACTTCGAACAAGTCCAGGTGGATGACATCAGTTGCTCTTCCTTTATCCAGTGACACTGTAACTCCATTCCAGTGGGGGTACAGCCATGGGAGAAGCAAGCCATGAAATCTGGCTCACCAGACCCTACTTCCCTGCTAAAAATTCTCTTCATTGCTGTGGTGCTACAAAGCCTTCGTGTCACCCAGCAACTGGTGCTGGTGCCACCACTCACTTGCTGTGCAGACGCTGGTGCTGCTGGTGACTTGACTGAGCTCAGGTCACAGTGATGGCCAGAGAGCAAGTCGCAGGAAGGTGCAATGTTCAGCTCGAGGCTTTCCTTACTCCCCCTCTTCTGCCTGCCCTTCCTGTTTGTGACCAGCCTTGGCCATTCTGGACACCCTTCCTGGGCCACAGTTATGTGTGATATGGATCCTCAGGACATGGAGAAACTGGACATTGGCACAGCAAGCCAGAACTGCTCACTACCCACCATATACCCAGGACCAGCTTTCTTCTTCATTTGAGCACCTGAATTCATGGAAGTGCCCCACAAGAACAGCACAGAGCTTGTCCTGCTCAGCAGCAAATTCCCTGTGGTGATTTATCTGTGGAGAAGAGCCAGGAGGTGCCACAGGGAGGTGCGTAACAGAAGTCAGGCGATTCAGATGATGCCCAAGTTGCTCAGGAAGAGGCCCAGCCCAGCTGCAGAGATCTCAGGTCCCCAAGGCCCTTTTGTCATGGTTTTATGATTTTTGGTCATCAGTATTCCACACCATAACATCATGTAATGCACTGGGGGTGGGGTTTGATATCTGCCGAATGTTCGTCCGTCGGAGAAGAACTACATTTCCCCAGGAGACTTTGCGGTCAGCAAGGGGATATAACTCCAAGCAAGGTCACCTGATCCTTCTTCTTCGCCTGCTCTTCGCTGTCTGCGCTTCGCCGCCTGCGCTTCGCCATCTGCACTTCGCCATCTGCACTTCAGTCACTCACCTGGACTGCACTTCTCACCCCAGCATTGTGGTGAGGTCTATACAATTCAAACAGAATCTCTCTCTCTCTCTCTCTCTCTCATTGTATTTTACTAATACTATATTTAGTAAAATCATTTGTTCCACCTCAGATCAGTGCTGTTGTTTTCAAGTATTTTGGGGTCCCCTGCTTCCCCTTTCCCAGAGGCGCGGATCCGCAGATCCCTCCGCCCTGCTGGTCACAGAACTGGGCCGGACCAGCCCATAAACTGTTGACACATCTTCATTTCTCCAACAGAAGGTCCCAAGCAGTGCAGAAATATACTGAACAGCTCAACATGGCTGAAAGGGCAAAATGATTCCCAGGCTAGTGCAAGCTGTTGGATGTCCCTGCCCAGTATCTGCCATGGACAAATCATGGGTACAAGGCACATTCAGAGGATACCAGGCCATGTTTAGGGGTTGATTTCAGAAGATACAAATATAAATATTCACAATAGATGCAATTTATGTAGGACCTGATCTGCTGAAGTACTGTTTTGTACACCATGTTGAACTGCAGGATTCAGTATCTAGCCAGCACAAAACTTATCAGGTGTTTATAATCAGTCTTAACTGCCTTTTTTGTTAACGTTCTGGATATTTCTACTTTAGTAGAGAAAGAATCTAATAAGTATGTCTCGACTTCTCATGTGTTGGCTGCGTTAGTATCCTAACAGCCAATGAAGTGGCAGTCGGGTGTTACATATAGTCCTTTGGGATCCTCAACACACTGCAAGTGAGTGTGCTAAGATTCAAAGAGACACATTTTTAGAAGAGCTGAGACAATTGTGAAACATTCAAAGTAACTGCAGCTTGAAATCTCACTGAAACCATACATTTTTAATGAACTGCAGTTTGTAGTTTAAAAGAGGAGCTTTGCTTGACAAATGCAGATGTTTCTCTTAGAAAAGTATAGTTGGTATGCTATCATTTCTCATCTGAAACAGTGCAGTAAACTCTTGTGGCATTATGTTTTTGAATACCCAGAGAGAGTGTGTCCACATTCTTCTGAAATCGGAATGTGATCAGAGAATCACAGAACACCCACATTCTTCTGAAATCCTAAGTGTCGACTTCCTACTTCCAGAAGTAACAAGTAAGCAACATCAGTGTAGCATATTTTTAAACTTGTATTGACAAAATAAAACCTGGATTTTTTCAACAGACAGCATAAGAGTATGAAACATCCAGGTGAAAATAAACAGTCACAGGCACTGGACAGCAGAAGATTCCATGACATTTTTTATTCTGAAAGGCTCAAAAGACCTGCAGCTGTGCTTATCAATGTACCCAAAGTCTTGGATTTTTCTTACCACTGGTTAAATCAGATTACATATCAGTTAAAATTCATACCTTATTTTTATTATTCAAAAAATTAAACAAAATATTAGGATCAGCAAGACAGACATGAAAAATTATGGTGTACTTCTATTAGATTAAAAATGCATTAGCTTTGACATCAACTGCAACATGATCCAATATTGTGAACCTTTAGATCCTGGCATGTTTATTATTATAGTTGGCAATCTTGCGGGATTTTTTTCATTATTTTTATTATCATCATCAAGAGATGAATACATGTATGTTATGAGCCAGGATTTTTTTTAAAGTGACAGTATGCAAGCTTGTACTTGAAACTGCTTTACATGCCATATGAGGTTATGAAGAGTCTAGAAGTGAGAGCAGAAGTCAGTATACAAAGGGGCTTGTGTCTTAAAATGTTAGCCTGGAATTTACCTTTATGTCAGCCTCCTGGTCTACTCAGACAAAAATGTACTGAATGTCAGTCATGGATGGGCAAACTAAGGGTATTGCCGGTCTCCTGACACTGCCCTATTTGGTTATGATGGATGTAGAGAAATCTAATCCATCCAGAGGGAATCAGGTGGCACTGTTAGGACAAAGAGTGCAAACAATTTTGTACTGCAAAAAACTTTCCGTTTTTGTCTTTTTGTGCCAAAAATGTTTCAGTCTCCAGCTGTTCTGTGTTAAGACTAAATCTACTAAAGAAAAAAATCTCTCAGAATAGATTAAACATCGAATAGCAGTTTCTATTGGTTGGATTATGTTTTGGCCATATGAAACATGCTCAAAATCATTTCCCAGGCACCATTAAAACATCTGCTTTCTGGATTAGAAAGCTAGACATTCGAACCTGAGCTGGGGGAAAAGACAAACAAACAAACAAACAAACAAACGTAGCCAAGAGCTGTTTTCCTTAAAGGTCTTTTGCTACAAACAAGTGAATTAATTGTTTGTGATATCTTTGTATTATTCCAGAAGTCAGTCTGAGCAGACAGAGAAAGAAAGCAGATGTCCTACAGACTGAGACACAGTTATTTGAAGAACAATATAAGTGATCTTCCAAAAAACCAATAATTTAATTTGGGCTTTCCCTTTTGTCATCTCCGCACTAGAAATTAGTGTTTTAATGTCCTCTTAAATCAAGAAAGAATGGAATTGTCTGGTTCTTTGACATTTCCACTGAATTTTTAGTACTGTGTACCATTTTCCAATCAATCCAGGGAATCCCAGCATTCATTCTAGCAGCACTATATTTTCCTGCTGGCCTCGTAGTTTCTCTGCAGGTGGCTTATTGCTTTTCTTTTGCTACAGCAAAACCATAATTCCAGGCTTTTTCAAACTATAAATTTCAATCTTAGGTAGGAACTGAGCCCCATAGGTATTGTGGACAGAATTTGCTCTTAATACTGCTGTGAATTCTTGTGATGTTATCATAATCCTTTTGATACTTTGTGTTCTTTAAAACTCTCATACTTTAAGATGTGTTCTTACTAGACTGTGGGCTTATATTTTAAAAACATGTTTTTCTATTCTTGTGGTAACCTAAAAAAAAAAAATTGAAAATATGAATTAGAATTTCTCTGAATCTGATTTTTAAAATATTCCATCTCATGATTTTGGAGAATGACTCATGGCTTTTTTTTATTTTAAAAGTTCAGAACACTATAATAGAATGCAGAAAGCTGGTTACAGAGTGTTGACTCTTTTTGTCTTCAGTGGCTGACTCATATAATTGAAGACAGATGAAGACATATCTGGTCAACATTCTCAGAACTATTTTGGGGTCAGACTTGTGAATAGAGATAGCTAAAAACATCTTGTAGTTTCTTTTTGATAATTAGATTTAATTACTTGTTTGTGAAAAGTATCCTGTTGTTTCTCCAGAAAATATTTCATGTGAATATTGGAATCAAACACCCAACAGCTTTTGACTTTCAGATTTTTGTATAAAGGTTATCCAAACAAAAATTCTAAAAGCAAATAGCTAATTTTGTAGATATGGTCCATACAATGTTGGTTTTCCTGCAGCTACTTCAGAGATGTTATGTATCATTAATAAGAAACCATATTAAGAAACCATATTAAGAAACCAAAATAAGAAACCAATAATCGTCATCAGAATTTTCTAGTTAAAGAAAACATAAATTATTCTTTACATTCACACTCTTTTTCTCTTGACTGTCTTGTATCCTGGAAACAGTGGTATTGCAAATTATAAGGATCTGAAAATATTTGTTGAAAGTTACTCATAAAGGTTTAGCTGTGCATGGATTATGTATGCAGCACTATCAGTCATTCTGCATAATGACTTCAGAATTCTATTCAAGTGCTGCTACTAAAGAGAGAATACAAAGTATATCACATGGTGATTGATGTTGATTAATGGCTTTGTATATGGAAACCTACAATATATATTTGACCAAATCACCTAGACAAATTTTGAATATCTTTGAATGTGCAAACTCCAGGAGACTCACACAAGGAGTAACCAAGACATCATATTGACATTCGTGGTATATTCACACATTCTCACTCAGTATTTGATTGGCTTTTTTGTAAACTTACTTTCAAGTGATGAGGCCTCAATGATTTTTAGATCTTTTATTCCATGACCTTATCCTCAGCACACACTCAAAAATCACTTGGTGATTTCTTCACCTTCATCACACAGATCTACAAGCATCAAGTAGCTGTACCAAGAAATCTATGGGAGAGGAATACAGATTACTTGACTTTTCAAGTCAAAGACAGTGTATTGGTGTAGACTTCCAAGCCTATAGGAAGCTTTGGTAGTGAAGATGTCTTAGGAGGACACATCTAGATGGTGTTCCATGTTGTATGGTAAACATTTTCAGTAAGATATATGCATAGTGTTAATCTACTTTTATTGTTTAAATAACCCAGATAGACTAGCACAAGAAAACACTGCATACACACAAGACAGGGAAGATAGATGCAGACTTTAATGCATGTATACACACATACATCGGTAAATAAAGATGTAAGATTTTAGTGGTTATAATTTAATGATACTTCGGTTTGTGATACCCAAAACTTGGTAGTTTTGGCTTACTTAAGCTTAATTTGAGAACACAGTTTAGGCACAGCTTGCAAAATAATGTGGTGCAGGTTAAGTACAGCTCATAGAGTTGCTTGACTGAAGTAAGGCAAGGAAGAATCTCAGGTTTGGGGATGTAACCCTCAAGAGATTTAGAGACAAGTCTAATTCAATCCCCCTGCTACATGTAGGACAAAGGAAACCACGCACGATCTCATGCAGCTTGTAGCATTTAGATTATAATTGAAACCAGAGCAACCAGGGAAAGCTATTTAGCATCTGCAAAACATCTCAGTAGATGCTTAGTGAATTAAGGTACTTATGATTTTCAGAAAACTGAGTATTATCACTTCAGTTGACAGCCCATCGCAAGACAGATAATTATGTTGCTGTTGAACTTGTCTTGGTTTCTTCCCTTTATCCTGCTCACAGACACTTCTTATTCTTCCATTTATTTATTTATTTGTTTGTTTGTTTGTTTATTTATTTATTTATTTCAAACCACTCCTTCCTCTTCTTTTGCTGCCCTGGGGCAGGTAGAATGAGGATCCCAGTGGAAATTAGCCATGAGTTGTTTCTTCTGTTTAATCTTTCCCTGCTCTGTCTTAGTGTCTTCATCATTCTATTTGTATTTTGCTAGTTAAATCTTTATTGGATAAAATCTCAAAAAACAGTCAGGCTTTTTTGCATAAGACCTTCTGTGATGACCATTACTCAAAGTAACAAAACTTGCTGGCCAATAAAATCTCAGTGTCATGTCTTTGATTTTATGCCATGGCTAACAGACTTCTTTCCCTGATTCAGTATTGGTTTTTGATTTATTTATTTATTTATTTTAATTTAGTAAAAACAGAAAACTGCTTTCTACATGAGAAGATTTAAGCTACACAAAGTAATACAAACACAAAAATAATAGTTTTTTTTTTTTTGAAAAGTGCTACTTGTAAAAGAGAAGAGGATACCTTGATGTCTTCTGGAACAAACTCTTTCTACTAGGTGTTACTTAGCTGTTCTGTCTCAGTATTAAGATAGCAATGTTAATGGAGGGTAGGTGAATGGGAACATCACTTCTGTGAGTTTGAATGCTTAGCAGCACCACTGAGTCAGAAGCAGGATACCAAACACAAGAGTGTCTTTTGGTAAAGTACTGTATGTGATGCCTGTTTACCAAAGCTCTTGGAGAGCAAAGAAATGGTTTGGAAGAATTTTTGTCAGAATCAGTAAAATATGCTCAATGTAATGCAACTCTCCTTGACTCCTAATGATGGTTTATGATACAAATTTTTTTCACCTAATCTGATGAAAAACCTGCTTTTCTTTCTATGTACCATCACTGGATGTCATACAGCTATAGCATACTCTCAGCTTGTCTATTTATCAAACAGTGGGGAAGGGGCATCAGATTTGTGGAAGAAAACTAGATTTAAAAGAAAGTGACAGAGCATACACAAAATGGGTAAGAAAAATGGTGGCAACTTATAGCCATGACAGAGCAGTTATAACATGAAGGTCTACCCTACTCTTCAGTTGATTCCTAGCTATTTCCTTACATTCTCATCAAGATTTAAATAGAAAAATGCTGGTGGTGGGAGGGCCAATCTGGGCTGGATCTTGAGATGTCCTGTGGCTGGAGATGAAAGGTTAGACTGGAAGTATTCTAATATTTAAGATGTGTTCAAATACAAGAAGTGACTGTTAGGTATAAATATGTAAAGAGGGCCTTTCAAAGATGAGGTTGTCTCCTACGAAATAGAGTGAACAGTCCTTCAAAATGACCTACAAAATTTCAATTAAGGAGCCGTTTTACAGACAATATAGATACATCCCAATATTTTTCTTCTGCAACCTATATAAAGTAGTTAGATTTAAGTAAAAGTACTGAAACATCTTTAATTTTTAAAAATATTTTCTCATTTATTCCAGTTTAATGGAATCATGTAATATTAGCTGTTCTATGCAATTGCCAATGGTAAGTTGTGCTTCTGAGATTCATTAAAAATGGAGTACAAAGGTAAAAAGTCACATGCCTAATTAACTCCTGGATGCCTAATATATTAAATATTGGTTGTTATTCACACTACGTTTACGATAACTCTAACCTCTTCTTTATTATTCTAAATAAATTATTTTGAGGGTGGTTGTAAAGTATTTCATATCTTGGATTATGAAACTCATGCAAGCCTCTTTGTAGAAGCCAACTTAGATCAGCTCAGATGGAGAAGTGAGTTGAGAGTTTATATTGGAGAGATGAAAAAGGTGGATTTGAATATACATTCGGCCTCCTTAATGTGTTTTTGGCTATAGAAAATGCTGTATTTTAGCCAGACTTGTGCCTGTCCTGTGCCTTAGACTCATTTATGTTCTTGGCTTTTGATGTAGTACTTCTAAGCTAAAGTAGGATTTTTAAGTCCCTATATTATATAGTTACTTAATTCTTAGCTATTATCAAGGACAAGTTGTGTAGGAAAAAGCAAACATCCACACACACGGGCATACACTTAGATGTGATGATGCTTATAACATCAGTATAACCCTTCCAACTGTATGTATTGCAGCACATTGTATTCCCAGCACTATTCCAGTTAGCATACCGATAATTTGATGCTTCCATCCTCCTGATTAACCAAGTAGAGGGAAAATTATACAGGTGTAATACAGTTAGCTATACAGTTAGTAGTTTTTTGTCATCTAAAAGCTAGGCATCTTGTGCAGCTTGCCCATTGTTATGGTTTAACCTGGCAAGTGACTGAGCACCACACAGTTGTTTGCTCGCTGCTCCCTCTTCCTAGCAGGATGAGGGAGAGAAGCAGCAAAAAACAAAGTAGAACTTGTGGGTTGAGATAAAACTTTATTTACTATTTACTAAAATAGAGAAAAATGAAGAAGATAATACTTACGACTATATATGTGTATATATATACATATGAATGTACATAACAAGTGACGCACAAGCAATTACTCACCACCCCCAACCAATGCGTAGCTAGATCCTCAAGCAGCAGAAGAAGCAACAGATTCCCACCTCCTTCAAAATTTCTTCTGTATGATGTCATAGGGTATGGAATATCTCCTTGGTCAGTCTGAGTCAGCTGTCCTAATTCTGTTCCCTTCCAGATCCTTGGGACCTTTGCTGCAAATGGCCTTAGCTCTGTGCAAAACTGCTTAGCAGCAGCTGTAAACATTGTGTTGTCAGGATTGTTTTTCTCTTAGAACCAAAACATACCAGCCACTCTGAAGAAAATAATTCCATCCCAGCTGAAACTAAGCCATTCATCTAAGGGTCTTTTGCAGTCAGTTTTGTCAAAACAGGGCCTCAGAAGACAATTACCACTAATCCAGCATAGACAAATGTGCTGTTCCATTGCTGAAAGTGCTTGTTTCCTCTCACTGCCCCCATAAAAGGAGCCTGGAGACCTGGTTTGAACCAGGCATCTAAATGTATAGGATATGGGATAACACCTGTCCTTGTGCATTTGGAGTTCTGGAGCAGGCCTTTTTATGTATCTATTTATCTGTCTATCCATTTATTTATTCATCCATTTATTTATTTATTTATTTATTTATTTGCTTGCTTGCTTGCTTATTGTTATTCAGCTTGTGTATTTTAAACAGGTCTCTGGCTCTTTTTCAAACCATCTCTGCTCTTTGATATCTGAGGCAATGCAGAACACATCATAATGAGTGTGGTAATAATTTGAGCTCTGTGTAGATGTCTAGAAGGTCCAAAAATGTCACATACCAATTGTAAGAAACAAATGCTTTTGTTGGACTAGTCCTTGATCACAGCCAGTGCAAGGTAAAAATGTCACTTGTAACTGCAAGATACAAGCTATTAAGAAATAACATTATTTGCATGAAAGCTAGAAGAGTGAATAAATAACGCTGGTTTCATTTCTGAGCTGTTGAAAAGGCTCATCCATTGGTAATGGTAGAAAAGATTCCCACTGACATAGTCAGCAAGATATCCAAGTCTACAAGGAAACACCGTGGCAGTGTGAAGGCAATTGCAGAAGAAACTAATAGCTTTGGATGGATATGCAGAAACAACAGAAAACTGTTAAAAGAGTGCTTAAAAAAACTGCCATAATTTTATCATTGGATCACAACATAATTGTTCAGTAAAAGCTGTAATTTTTTTAAAGGAACTGAATAGCTTCTTGTCTCAGTAATTACTGCAACTGAATAATTATAAGCTTATGCTTTTTTTTCTACGTTACCTCTCAAATGGACAAGCATGGTCTCTCTGAATAATTGTATGATTTACATGAGAATCTGAATAGACAGATGTGTGTTTTATTTCATTTGAGCATGAAGCTCATCTCACTGTTCTCAGTTTCCCACTGCACTCAGTTCCACCCTTTCCTTTATGCAGGGAGCTGTTTCTTCCTCCCAGCAAGACCTGGCTTTAGCCTTCCAGCTCTCCTGTTTCCTTTCCTCCAGCTTCCAAATTATGTTGCCACTCTAGACACCCTGACTGGATAGAGAGGTCTTATTCTGTAGCTGCTCCTTTTCACAGCTTGCATGCATGCTAGTATGAACTGACCAGGACCAGGAGCCTCAGAAGACCAGGAGGGAGTACCAGTGCATCATGCAAAGTAACCTTCAACATTTCCATTGAATTTTCTGATGTTCTGAGTTGGCTTGTATCATTCTGAATTTGTGTGACATACATCACAAATAAAGTAAATATTCTCTAACATTTAGTAAATATTTCACCATGTGAGTAAATACTGAAAGTCAGAAATGCTTATTGATACAGAAAGGTGTCACAGATACAGTTTTTTCCATGGTGGTAATGACAACCTGCTGGTATTCAGTTTTTAGACATGTTTCAACTTTCTGAATGGCGAGGATAAGGCCTGAATATTTAACCCAGTAGCTTTTTAGCAGACCTAAGCTGGAACTGTTCCAGCCTACTTTAACCCCTGGACATGGTGTTTACTCACTAGATGGTTGAATGCCAGCTGTTATAACATGCACTACTCTGCTTCAGCACACAGCACAAGTATGTGTATTTATATAAGCTTGAGGGATTACTTACAGACAAATAACATCCATAAGATGTTGCTAATGGATGGTTAAACTACAGAAAGTGCAGAAAGACAAAGGATCCACATCCAGAAGAAGTTTAATATTAGCAAAATAAATTCTGTACGTAAATTTCTAACTTTATAAGAGAAAAATTAATAAAAACATGGCTTCTTTCCAAATGTGTGGCATTTTAGCTCTGCAATGCTTTTTGAAGTTGTCATGAGCCACACAAAGTACAGAACTACAGTTTGGTTCGTTACATTTTCTTTGAAGTCTAAAGACATATTACTCCATCCAACTATGGTTCCAAGTGCAACAACAAAATATAAAAGAGTATTTGGGACTGAATATCTTTGCTTGATACTGGCTCAGACAGAGTCCTTTTTCGATTTCTCCTACCTATGTCTATCTAGGTACTCATCTCTTGCGCAGCCTGACCTCCTTTCCCGTAGGTAAATCTGTTGGGAGGCCAGGTCCTGAGCCTTCTGTTTGGCTAACTCCAATTTCAGTGATTTTCTGTCCAACATGAGGTACCTGGTTGTGTAATTTCCTCAAGCTGCTCTGTAAGTAAACTTGAGTACTGTTAAACTTGGCAAATTGCTCTAATTTATGGATGTATGTAATGAATTTAGATCAAGAAACTTCTATAAGCCTTTCAAGGAGCCACATCCATCAAGTCCTTCAAAAATTATGGCTCTGCAACTAATTTTAAAACTATGCATTCCTTATCCCTATGCCTGAATTAGTTATTAAAATCCAAAGGTATTTTCCTATTAAATGTTTAGTTTCCCACAGGTTAGTAGAAATACTGAGTACTTGGAATAAAATAAATGTCAAACTTCCAGCAAATATTTGGTATCCCTAATCAGAATACTACATATTATTTTAGAATCATAAATCATTTAGGTTGAGGAGGACACTTAACATCATCAAGTTTAACCATCAACTGCTAAGTTCACCTCTAAATCATGTCCATAAACCTTACATTCACACATCTCTTAAACAGCTCCAGGGATGGCAACTCCACACTACTCTGGGCCAATTGTTCCAGTGCGCTTTCCCTGAAGAAAATCCTCCCAATATCTAATCTCACCCTTCACTGGTGCAATTTGATGTTTCTTCCTTCATTTGTTCTTGCCTTCATTTGTATCTTGACTTAATTTGTAAGACTTGCTTCATCCATTCACTATCCGTATGCCCATTCAGGGTGATGAGAAGCAGCAGAACAATATTCTGAGCATAAGATGAAGAGGTTTTAGGACACTGTTCTCATTTACACACTTACTGTGACTCTGTGAGCATTTCAGGCACATTGTCTTTAACAAATGTTTTCTCTGATGAATTGAAGTCATGAATAAATGTCTTGAGCTCAGGGTTTAAATTTATAAAGTGTTTTGAACACGAAATACACAAAATAAGGGAAAATACGGCCAGCCACACTGTATTTATTTAATTATAAATGTGCTTTTCTGTGATTTTGCATCTATGTCTAGGAGTGAATTGTTACGTGGAAGAATACTTAGCCCTATAATCAAATAGTGATATTTTCGCTAATGGCAATAAGAAAACACAAGGTATAAAAAAACATTGAATACCTGTAAAACAAGAATTATGAGCTAATTTTTTCAATCTATACCTCAAAGGTCAGATGCTCCCTTGTCAAAGAGTTGTGCTGATTTTTCTTACTTACACAGAGTAGAAATTAGAAGTGTTGGTGCTTCCTGAAAAGATTCCTATAAACATTTTGATAATCAGCTCAGAAACCACAAGCTGTGGACTTTCCTTTGGCTCCCAGGCAGTAGGTGTTGTAAAGGACTGGTACATGAAAAGGGTGCTCTCCAGAAACAGTCACAGAGTGGTGATGTGTCCACAAGAAATAGCAAGGGTAAGGAACAGTCCATGTGTGTTAACAATGAAACATCTGATCCCATTGGTTTGGGTTCCATTGCCATGGAGAGACATTTCCTGTAAAAAGGGAAGGCAGTGCTGTCTGACCCTATCACTATCCATTGGCAGCAGTCTTCTTTCAGATGTTCAGGAATGCAAGCAGGCTTTAATTCCTAGGCTTAGATCAAAAGGATGTTTACTGCTTTCTGTGATCTCATTCTCTCTAGAGCTTTGCTGAAACCTTTGCCATCAAAGGCAGGTAACAATAGGAACAGATCCTGCTGGGAAAAACTGACTTACAGACTTCAGCTCAGCATTCTGGGGGTCCAGCTCAGCTTGAAGAAGGAGAACATGATGGTGGGATGGGTGAGAAGCAACAAGCACTGACTGTTATACTCATGGAACTGATTTGCTCAGATCTAGCACCTTAGAAACGCTCTTGTAGAAGCAAGGGAATGGGTGAAGTAAGAGTGGAATTAGCAGGATAAGTTCATCCTGCACTTAATAAGGGGTCAAATTTTTAATTAGGCGAGCACATTATCTTCCTTTTTCTTTAATATTAAATTTATTCTTCCAGAAATATGGTAATATAGAGCCTGTCTATGCCGAGTAATTTAAAGAAGTATATTACTGCTGTTTGCATATTGTCCTGCATAATTTTTCAGTCCTCATGTCATCATGAGTCTAAATTGACTGCATTTTTTTCACTAGGATGCTTTTTCAAGACGCATCCTCAATTTTCAAGTCTAACAGTGCCAATATTATTATTCCAAATATCTTGGCAAGCAATATTAAATATTTGAAGTCATTGGCCAATTACAGAAAAAAGGAGGAGGCATAAGGGTTGCTTCTGGTGGCAAAGAGCAGTGATGTGCTATGGTCAAACATTTTCTTCCCATCTTCATTTCCCATACCATTTCATTAGCTTAGGGGAATGGGCATCTTGAGGACCAGCTAGCTGATTTCAGAAACTTTTGGAAACTCACATGGTGGAGGCATGTCTAATATCTATGCTGACAGGGTTCAAACTGCTTTGTCTAGTGTGGGGAAGACAAAGTCTTTGCTCCTAAGTGAAAGTTTTTGTGTTCACGAGAACATCTTCCTGAAGGATTCAGAATGAATCATTCAACCTAGGACTTAAAGCTCTTGTTTAAGAAATTCAGCATTCAGTATCAAAAAATAATTTTAATTGCTGCAGAGTTAAAATTTATTGAAACATTTCACATGTGACTTTACAGTCAAAATGGCCAAGGACCCTGTAGTTTCACGCTGCACACCACAAAACCATTGTAAAACAAAATGTCAGTTGATTTCTCATGTAGACCTTTCCAAAAATGGAAAATAAGTATAGCATTAAGTCAGATATTGAAGCAGGCTTTACTGAATAAACCATTAGAAAGTTATCTGTCACATTTACATGCTGAAAAAACGAAAGATATTGAGAGGCAAATGGTAAATTCTGGATAGCGAGGGAGGATATTTCTTTTAACCAGTGCTATCTTAACATACAGTAACTCAAAGAGTGTGAAAAAAACTTCTGGCAGCGCATAGGTAAGCCAGTCTGCTACCCCCATGCTCTACTAATATTGGCAGTCAGCCAGGGAACAGATCTTGATTAAACAGACTCGGCCAAAGAAAGCATAAATGCAGAATTCAGGCAAATTACCAGAAATTGCCCTCATTTAAAAATACCTCTCATTTGAAGTCTATAAACTGCACTGAAATGTCAGAAGTACACTTGAAAACATTGGCAAGCATGCACAGGATTTAGTACATGTTAAGAGCACAATATGAAGCCACTTCACTCAAACATGGGCTGGATGTGTTTGAAATTCATCATATCAAAGCCAGCACTTGCTTTGCAGGCCTCATTAGAATAATCAAATAATACAATGGTTTCTTTCTAAATAAACAAATGGGGCTCATATGCTGCTAGGACTTTTTTCAAATACTCAGGCTCAGATCTGATCAGCTGCCTCTGAGCCCAGACTGCCCTCTATACTGGCTAGCGGGAAGGAGATTTTATCTCTTGTGTGCTTAGGCTCCCATAATTGCATCTCACTCCTGACTCCTTCAAAATAACAAATGTATCCTCCCCACGGCTTGCAGAACACATGCAGAGGAAATAGCAGGGGCAAGCTGACTGGCATAAAAATTCTAACCAGATGATGGAAAAAATGTTTGTCAAACAGAGAGTACTTGGGAGATTTTCTTCATCTAAGAGAGCTGTATATAATTCAGTAAATAGCCTCCCCTGGAATCGATTGACTCTATCTTAAGAAAGCTGTTACTTGTTATTCCAGTACAGTTTTGCCAAGCACTGCTTTAACATCCACAGGAAGATTCCAGGATATAATATTCCCTCCTTTCTGGCAGGCAAATTAAGCATTCTTGAAAAAAAAGCAGACAAAAAGCTCCCAAAGCAATAAATGACATTTGTGGGTGGAGGAGAGTGAGAGGGGAGGCTCATAAAACAGTGTAATGTTCCCAACTTTGTTAAATAAAAAAGGTGATTAAAATATTTCCAGAAACCTGATGCCAGTACTTCCAAGATTTTTCCTGAACATTTGATGGTCTTTACTCATCTCTCCTTGTAATTCTGGAGCATTTAATTCAGCTCCCTGCATTCCTCAGCAGTGGAAGAAGTTATTTTTAGGCTAGATTTTCAGGTGAAGCATCAGTGAGTTGTTACAAACTGGGGATGGCTTGTGGTATTACTGCTTCCCTGTTTCCAGAGGCTTTCCTGACTCATTAATCCACTCTCTTTCAAAAATAACACTTACTTACCAACAGTGATTCACGAAATACTTCTGAACAGGAAGGAAAAAAAAAAAAAAAAGGATTTTTCAGATACAGAGATAAACATATGGAGCCAAACCCGCAGAAGTTATAAGTAAATCTGCCTCTTTTTAGGGCCACGTTCTAGCACTAATTTTACCAGCTGAGGATTGGACCAGCATCTAAATCTCAAGGAAAATTTTCATAGCAAAGGTATCTGTGAATACCATCTTCTTTAAAATAACATTACTGGGATAAAATTTCTCTGTGAAATCTGCGCTTAGACTGTTGCAACTGTACCCAGGATGCCTTGTCTGCAGTCAGTCCCTGACCTCCTTTGGCCTTGTCTTTGGGAAAAGTGATCACTACCTGTGCATTGTCCTGTCTATGTTCTTGCTACAGAAGCTTTTAAAAGCATGTTTTGTTCACAATTCTGCCCTTTCTATTCAGATTCATTTCAAAAGTAGAGAAGAGTCCTGTGAAGCAGAGTGAAGTCATTTAGAGAAAAGAGATAATGAGGTGGAGGAAATATTTCTGCTCCTTCAAAAACTCAGATAAGGGATTTCTATGGAGGGGTCCTGAGAGGTCACCTAGTCTGAGTGTTGCATAAATCCAGGGTGACAGGATGGTGCCCATCACTACAGTTAGTTCAGCCTGTTTTTAGAAACCTGCAATACTCACATTACTTCATACACTCCACTGCAGTACTCTATGTGCTTAGAGTTAGAAAGCTTTTCCTCCAAATCACTAAATTCACACTTTATGTAACTTAGCCACACCAAATATGGAAAAAAAGGAAAGTATTTCCTTCCTGGTTATAGCTTCTTTTTGCATATTTTAAGCATATATTAAATGCAGTAACCTCTTTGAGTAAGCATTCCCATTTGCTTCAGTTTTTCTTTTCAGTTCATATTTTGTTGACTTGTGAATATTGTTCCTCAGATTTTCTCTTAGTGATCTTTACTCTGCATGGATTACAAAGTCCATTCTTCACAGGTTCACGTCAGTGCTGATTTACATTGACTACAACCCCTATCTTCTTTTTTACTCCTTCATAGTTTGTCTAGTCCTTTCCCATCCTGCCTTTACACAGCTGCTTCATCATATCTCAGAAGGAATGTATTAGTCCTTACTAAAATATGTCTTCATATTTCCTGTTCTTCGTTCCAGTGATTGAGACAAACTTGAAGTTTGCTGACTGTAGGCTGAGAATATACCAAAGAGTACCGTGTATGACATTCCCTGTACACTGCTTCCTTGCTCTCCTTGCAGGTGGCTTCAGAATCTGTGTTTTGCCCATATGGACAAAACTGCCCTCGGATGCAGTTAATACGTACACTGAACCAGAACTTTCCTTGGAAGATGCAATGCAAGAATGAAACTGCAGAACAAAGAATGATATGAGAAAAGTATTTCTTTCAATGTGCACATTTAGGTAACTATCCTCAAAGCTTCCATTTTGCAGAAAACTTACACTAAACAGGTTGGTCTGCAGAATTCATACAAGATTATTACAAGAAAGTAGAGCTCTCCAGTGCTTGGTAACATAGCAAACTGACAATTAAGCTTCACCTGCTCAAACATTTTCACTTCCACAGCCTGGACTGAAGGAGAAGTGGGGGTACCTGTGCCAGAAGAAAATTAAATCATATATGTTGCTATAGTGCCTGACTTTTTCAACTTTCATTACTGATAAGCTGGTTTTGCCAAGCTTCTTTCAATTCTTTTCACATTTCTTTTCAATTCTGTTCATAGACAGAAAGACTTTTTCCCATTGTTTTCAAGGTTTTCTTCCCTCTTCTTCCCTATGGAAGCACGCTGCTTTGTTCTTGATGAATCTCTATTAAAGCCTCAGTTTTATGTTGTATTAACTAGCCAACAGCTTCTAGTAAAGAAAAGATAATTGTGAAAATTTCAGGATGTTAGGTATGTTCTGACTTGCAGTGCACAGCCAAATGGAATCTGGCTTTTTGCCTTTGGATTGATTCCATTTAGCCTTCTGCCAACTTTCATTTAATATTTACCAGTGAAAATCACAGGCTAGTTTGAATAGGTGCAATAGCTGGACAAAAGAAACTTCCATTACACGAATGAGTAGAGCACATGCCTGTGCTTATGAGGGAAGAAACCTTACCCTCACTTTGTAGGTCCTTAAACCAAGGACAAACAAATAAATTCCCCAATATCACACAGAAATATGCAGAAGGAGAAAGATATAACCCTCTATATCTCTGGTGTCCAAGCAATCCCAAGGATACAGCGTAATTTCCATTGCAGCTGAGTGCTGTCTGAATTCTTGTATCTACTTTCACTACATGTGCCTGGCATGTATTAACTAATTCCATGAGAAAAGAGGAAAAACAGACTTTGATGAAGGGGTTATGTGACAGAGATTTAAAAAATCACAAGTGACAAAGAGGAAGAATCGCGGAACTGCAGAAGTGCAAAATTGCAGAATGGCAGAATTGCAGGAGTTGGAAGGGACCTCAAGAGAACAAGTCCAACTCTCCTGCTAAGGCAGGTTCCCTGCAATAAGTCACACAGGTAGGCATCCAGAGGGGTCTTGAATAGAAAACAGCAAAATGTTACTCGTTAGTTCTCACCTTAAAAAATAAAAAATAAAAAAACAAGCATTTCAGACAGGAGCTTCAAAAGAAACAGGAGGAAATCCCCGCTCAGACAACATGTATTTAAACTGTAGAAATCCTTGCCACAGGGTGATGTGGAAACCAAAATATTTATGAGGGTTCAGAAAGTAATCTGACAATGTAATGATGCTTCTGTCAAGTGTAACAGAAACTTAGAGCTTGGGGACCGTAGTATCCTTTCACTTACTTTCCTGTCACTACAATTTTTTTATTTTTTTATTTTTTTCATTTTTGATGAGCGAACATCTTTTAAGGGATTAATGCTACCATTGTCTCAACTACTTCCCAAAGGACATTGTTCCACAGTCTACAATACAACAACAACAAAAATCCCACAGGATGGATAAAAAATTCCACTTTATTTCTGCCACTATATTTCATTTATTTATCTATTTTCCTTTCTGAAACAAGTCCTGAGACTCATTTTCATTTACAGCAGTTGTGTTGGTTTGTGTGATTCTTAACTCTGAAGGCTGGTCATCTCAAACTGTGCTTTCAGCTCCACCAACAGAAAACCAGGGGAATTATACTGGCTTTTATACCACTGCTCCACATTACACGAGAGTAGATAATTCATCTACAAATGCATTCAGATTCTGAATCTAGACTCTTGCCTAAATAATGGAACGGCTTAGGAAGAGCCTGGTGCCACAGCAGCAACAGTAAAAAAAAAAAAACTATTGCTGTTCCTCAGTATTGTAAGCAAGCCCTCTGAAGGAAATTGAAAAAAAATATATATTTTTGTTCCTTGATGTAGTTTTGCAAGCAAGTGTGAGAAGAAAGTAATAAAAAGCTAATATTTACTGGGGGTTTGTTTTCTCTTTTGGCCAAAAGAGAAATTCTTCTAAATATTTATGAGATTTCTGATGTGTTTTCACATGCTTCTTAGTGAGGAAAGCAGCCACAAGTTAATTGTTATTATTTGTGCTATGAGTGTATCTTAAGTACAACTACATTGGAGTATCTGTTACAAGTATTGTGTACTAAGTGTTGTGCAAAGAGAAGCAAGAAGTATTTCCTTGGCTAAAAGGAACGAGAATATATTTCCTTATGCACTTTAAGTACCCTTAGTGTTATACTTAATTCAAGTGTTTTTTTATCACCTTTATAACGTCATTTGTAATGTTTTCTGGCTTGTTCTATGTCACTTTATCTAAAGATACGTTAAGACATGGCTGTCCAACCTTTTAGCTTGCTAGGGTTCACAATGAGTGAAGACAAATTGTCTTAAGCAACATATGTGTAGGTTGGTCCAAAAGCAATTCCTATTTCCATGGAAGATACAACAGATAGAATGAGCACAATAACACTGATAGCATACAGCTAAAAATTGTTATTTTTCACTATAGTCATCACCATTAACTCTGTGTTTTTGTCAACCACTGACAAGAGCCTGAGTGCCATGGCTGTAAAAGCAGTTACTCCTTCCCATTCTGACTTTGTTATGGTGTTTTTGTTTTTGAACTCAATTAAGTTATGGTTTCATATCACATTCAGACACTGTGAAAATGAATATGATTGCAATCCTGGCAAGGGCTGGTGCGCTTCCAGGTCCTGTCTCTGTCCCTGAGTACTAATAACTCAGAAAGTTATTAGCACAACATTCAGTTTTTGAAAATATTCAACAGCTTTAAAACAATAATTTTTTTTTTGCAGAGTAGCATATGTAAGCATATGTTTTCTAACATGGGAGAAAAATCGCCCATGCCCTCCAGTCAGCAGACTTCACATTTCCACAAAGGACAATGAATGTTTTCCAGAATTATACGAATCATTAATGCTGGTAATTGTCTTTGAGAGTTACCAGTTCTGTTCAGAACATCCCCACTGTTTATCCTCTTGCTTGCTGCAACTTGTTTGCTGCTGTCTCTTTGCATGTCTGTCCTTCATCCAATTGTCAGTCACTGTAGTGACAAATTTAACAGTTTTATTGCAACAGCTGTTATATTTGATATAGTTTTTCTAAAAAAAAAAAAACAAAAAACTCATCTGCTGGACTCCAGTGATTCCATATAATTTCTGCTTTCACTTGTTTGGAAAAGAGTATTCATATCCCTCATGGTTGCAGAGAAAACCACAGAAACACAAAGCAAATGAACCTGAAAAGACCAGAAACCACAGGAGAATAAATAGGGACTTATTGACAGCAACAAAAAAAGACAAACAAGAAGTAACAACAACAACAACTAAAACAACATAAGCTCTCTGCCTTATGACTTACAAAACAACATCAAGGTATCTTTTTCCCAGTCTTCCCTCATAGTCTTTGCTTGCAGTATACTTCAAGCTTTGAGCACAACTCTCTGCAACTGGGCTAATAAAACAAAATTTAAGAGAAAAATCTTATTAGAATAAAAATCCCCCCCCACCCCTCCCCCCTTTCTTAGTGCATTGTGTATTTTCTTAATCTGATGCAATAAGAGTGAGTAACATTGCAGACAGTACTACTTGAGCATAAATCATCCAGTTTCCAGCTGACTTTACTTTTTAGAAGTATGGAAGAAAATGGTTGTATTGCTTACTGTTATTTAGGAACCGCTGAATAACCAGTCAAATTAAAAATAAATTGTATAGAACTAGACAAAAATAACTGAGGATTTAAAAATTTGGGGAGTACATGCCAAGAGTCATAAATTCTAGTAAACTTTACTATTTATATTAATACTATATTAATACTTTTTAATTAATTTTAAATGATATTAATTTAATATTAAATACTTTTTAATTATTTTTTCATATCCTACTTTCACTTTAAATAGTAATACTGTTGACATTAAAAGCACAAAGATAGCCTAATTTTTCAAGACAGGCTGACTTCAAAAGGCTTGCTTGGAGGTGATAAAGAGATGCAGCAAACTTAGGAGGGGTTGGCCATTGAATTCATCATTCAAATAAAATAACAGTTGGCTCAGCAGATCTCTTTTGAGTGCCCAAGTGCCTCACATTTATCCCAGCAAGAGATGAAGAGCTACATGGGGCCCCTTCACAGCTCTGCAGGTCGTGCACAAGGTAATGAAAGGGCTCCCAGCAGCATCTGGTATCAGTTTCTTCTTTGCTGTGGCAAACTGCTGGTGTTATAATCAACTCTTCATGCCATTTGTTTTTTTTCTTTCTTTGTAGTCCTTGCAAGAGGTTTCTTTCTCAGATTTTTGATTAACTGTTGGGTTATTTCTTTGTAGTTTTGCAGTAATTTCTGACAAATGGTCAAGCGCTTTGAAGTTCACTCTTCAAAAATCATTTCTTGGGCAGGTTAAAAGAAAGACAAAATTTATCTTGGTTCTAGGTCATATCATTCTGTCATCAAATGACAGAATGAAATCTTGTATACCCTGTACTTAATGCCATATCATCCTTCTTTTGACTTAATCCAGAGTAAAGAGAACTTGTTCCAACTCACTGATACCTTACGTGTCTGCTGTCTGGTCTGTGAAAAATCACACAATGTCAGTTCCAACTGTCATCATTTTGTCCATCAGGTCAGTGGCTTTTTCTGGCTCCATCATTTAAACAAAGTGGATTCATCTTATAACAGTGCAACGTCTAGATTTTCAGAAGTCCCTATATCTCACAGGTTCTCTTCACTTATGTATATAAAGTTGTGAGCTCACTAGTAAATATGTGACACGCTTAGTAGAAGTTTCTTCTAGTTGACCTTGATCAATACAGGGCTTTCTCTCGTCTTCCTTTGATACAATGCTTTTGAAAAGTAGTGACAGAAACACCACATTATAATGTTCATACAAATGCTTCCAAGAGGAATGCTGCGTCGCATTCATTACACTGCCCTTCATTTGGCCAGCAAAGAACCACCTTATACACCTACTTGTAACACATTTTAGATAGTGCCAGTAACAGCCTTAGTAATCTCTAAAGACCTTTTATAGTAGTTTTTATTTACAAGAGGTATTTGGCCTTGAAATGTACCATCTTCTGCTTAAGGAATGTCAGCCAGACCTTTTTTACTACGATCATCTTCACATTTCCAGCAATAAAGGAGGAGAAGAAAAAAGAAAAGGAAGTGACCACAGAGTCCTTTTCATAATAATATAGCAGTCAAGCACCTGTTACCACACAGCAGACTTAACCAAACAGGAGGTTGTTTTTCAGACAATGCAGAGTCAAATGGCAGAGTGTTAGAAGTTAGAAACATGGAAAGTGGATGAATCGGTCACCACTCAACAATTCCCAGTTCAGAAAGCTGCCCTCTGAATGTGTCTTAGAAGCTTGGAGGCAACAAAAGAGGAATAATCAGCTTGTTTCTATAAGGCACAGCTTTTAGAAAACTGCTGGCAAAGAACAAGAAGCTTCTCACCCTGACAGCAGCTGCTGTTAGTACCAGTTCAATCATGGATGTCCAACCTTTTGGATTGTGTGGGATGCACTGAGGGAAGAGGAACTGTCTTGGGCCACATAGACTGCTCCAGAAGTAATGCCTCCTATTTCATAGAATCACAGAATAGTAAGATGGTTAGAGTTGGAAGGGACTTTTCAGATAATCTAGTTCCAAGCCCTCCTCTATACACCTCCCACTACACCACATTGCACAAAGTCACATACATTCTGGTCTTGAAAACCTGTGGGGAGGAGATATCCACAACCTATCTAGGCAACCTATTCCAGCGTCTCACCACCCTCACAGTAAGGAATATCTTCCTAATATCTGGCATAAAACTACCCTCTTTTCGTTTAAAACCATTTATCCTTATCCTGTTGCTACATGCTTTCCCCAGCTTTCTTATTGGCTCTGTTCAGGTACTGCAATGCTGCTTTAGTGTCCCTCTACAGCCTTCTCTCCTCCAGGCTGAAGAACTCCTGCTGTCTACAACTGTTCCTGTAGGGGAGGTGCTCCAGCCCTCTGAACATCTTCATGGCCCTCCTCTGGAACCTCTCCAACAGTTCAATGTCCTTCTTGTCTTACGGGGCTCACAAATGCAGTACTTCAAAAGGGGTCTCATGAGAGCAGAGTAGAGAGGTAGAACCACCTTCCTTGACATGTTGGCCACACTTCTGTCACGGGGTGCTCTCTAGAGCTCACTCGTGACAGCGGGGACAAAACCCGGGGAGAGAAAGCACGAAGCGCTTCCCTTCTCTAGCGGCGCGGCGCGGCCCGGCCACGCGCGCTCCGAGAGGGGAAAGAAAAAAAACGGCGAATGGGTCTAGGAGGGAAGGAATGAAAAGAAAGGAGCGATCTGAGAACGAACGGCAGTTTAATGAACCTAATAATGCTAAACAACAACAGAGAGTTTCAACAAGTAGAGAAATAGAGCTAAACCTCACCGACGAGCTGTAGGAGGCGGGAAGCTGCGACCACGTCGTCTCCTCACCGGGGAATCGCGCGCGAAGAAGAAAAAAAAAAACTCCGTCCCCTTTTCCGGCTACCCCTCCCCCCCATGCCCAATTAAGGCAGTCCATAGGAAAGAAAAAAAAACTCTCTCCTTAACTCCCATTATCCTGCATGATGTTCTGATGTGGAATAGCAACGCAAACCAAAGAAATTACAAAACCATAACAACTTCTTTTCATGCAACCCAGGATACAGTTGGTCTCTTGGGCTGCAAGTGCACACTGCTGGTTCGTGTTGAGTCTCTCCTCAACTGGCATGCCAAAATCCTTCTCCTCAGGACTGCTGTCAAGCTATTCTCCACCCAACCTACATTGGTACTTGGGACTTCCCTGAGCCAGGTGCAGGACTTTGCACATGGCCATGTTGAACCTCATGCAGTTGGCACAACTCTCAAGCCTGTCCAGATACTGCTGAGTGACATCACTTCCCTCTGGCATATCAACTGCAGCTCTCACCTAGGTATTGTCTGCAAACTTGCTGAGGGTGCACTCAATCCCATGTCCTACAAAGATGTTAGATGGCACCAATCCCCAAAGAAAACCAATTGTCAGCGGTCTCCACTTGGACACTGAGCCAGTGACCTCAATTCTCTGAGTGCAACCACCCAGCCAGTTCCATATCCAGAGTGGTCCATCCATCAAATCCATTTTTCCTCCAATTTGGATATCAGGATGTTGCTTGGGACAGTATCAAGAACTTTGAATAAGTCCAGGTGAGTGACATCAGTTTCTTTTCCTTTATCCATTGATGCACTGATCTACCTTAAGAGTTCACCAACTTTGTCAGGCATGACTTGCTCTTGGTGAAGTCGCGCTGGTTTCCAACAATCATCTCATCTTTTTTTTTCACATGCCTTAGCGAGGCCTTCACGAAGATTTTCTCAATGATCTTGCCAGGCATAGAGGTGAGACTGACTGGCCTGTAATTCCCTGGATATTCTTTTTTTTTTTTTTTTTTTTCCTTCTTTAAAATGAGACTCACATTTCCTCTTTTCCAGACAGTGAAAACTTCACTACTTCTTCAATGGAATTTACTCTTCCTGTGCTTCATTCTTGGAAACAGTTGTTCACAAATATACATACTTCCAAAAAGTGGTGACGTGAATAAGTTGTGAATGTGAATTGAGGGATATTTCTCTCTACTAAGAGTAAGCTTATAAAAGTCTGGTGAACAGACACGATGAAATATTTAATTGCAGTGTTATACATTCAATTTCAAAATTCTCAAGTAACATATATGTGGTCTGAAAATGGAATTGGAAATAAACAAGAAGATTGTTTTTTCAACAATCTTGAAACCTACTACCAAATCTATTTATCAAAATGGAAAGCACAGCTGCATATGTTTTGCTGTTCACAGGACTGTGTTCAGCCAATGCTTCAAAATCCATAAATGTATTTGCCATCACTTGAGTTGGCACCACACTGTGCTCTATGCCCTGGTTTCAGCACATACAAAATTAATAGTGCAGCAATGTTCAGTTGCTGCTGATGGGCTGGCCTGGGCTGGGCCAGTTTATGGGATGAGCAGCTATTGTGATCCCCGGCAGGGGATGAGCTGCATTACAGGCACTATTGGGCCTCATGCAGCCCGTGAGCTGTGGGTCTGACATGCCTGAGTTAAATGTTGTCTCCTTCTGTCAGGAAGAGCACTGGTGAATGGGTTTCTGGAGATGTCATAGCAGACACAGAAATTTTCTCCAACCAGGAACTCGGATGTCCTCTCACATCACAGCTCTTAAGAGGAGTTATTTCACAGAAAGCACTGCTATCTTTGCAGGATCTCTTTCTATAAGACCAGTTTAATTTTCAGGGTTCTCAGCTACCTGTAAGCTTTTCAGCTTGAAACACCAAGGACTTTTAATCCATTGAAGGTGGAAAAGATCACTAAGGTTGTAATCCAACCATCAAGCCATCTCCGCCATATCCATTAAACCTTCCCTTCTTTTTTTTAAGCTTAATTAATTTCTAGTATTGTTGAGAGGTTTCAGCAGGAATGCAGGGCCTGGATAGCCGGAATTAATTGCCTGCTTCCCAATGGCTAAACTTACGCAGAGATCCATATGTGTGGAAATGACAAGATAAAGCAAATGCATTCATTTGTTCTAATAAATCAAAATCAACATATTTACTTAGAAGTATAGAATAATATTAAACAGACATGCAGGTCTATTTCCTTCCATCGTGTTTATTTTGGGCTCTGTAGAACCTCATGAGATTCAATAAATCCAAGTGCAAAGTCTTGCACTTGGGTCAAGGCAACAATCACTAGCAATATAAGATGGGGGATGAATGGATTGAGCACAGCCCTGTCGAGAAGGACCTGGGAATATTGGTGAACGGTAAGCTGGACAGAAGCCAGCAATATACCTTTGCAGCCCAGAAAGCCAACTATATTCTGGGCTGCATAAAAAGAAGTGTGGCCAGCATGTCAAGGGAGGTGATCCCACTCCTCTACTCTGCACTGATGAGGCCTCACCTGTAGTACTGAATTCAGATGCGGAGTCCTCAGTGTACAAGAGATGTGGACCTGTTGGAGCACATCCAGAGGATGGACACAAAAATGATCCAAGGGGTGAAGCACGTCTCCTCAGAGGACACACTGAAAGAGCTGGGGCTGTTTAGACTGAAGAAAAAGCTGTGAAGTGACCTGATGGTGACTTTCAGATCTCTCAGTAGATTGGATATAAGGAAGAAGTCTTACTGTGAGGGTGAGGGAGAATGAGAGAAAGCAAATGCATGGCCTCGTTCTAACAAAATCAAATAGCTTCCTGCTCCTTTCCTGTCCTGTGGCAGTGCCCTCCCTATGCGCAGTGATGGTGTCTCTGGCCAGATCCCCTTCAGTTTACAGCTGCTCTGGAGCTACTCAGGAGCTATGCTTGTACGGGTATGCAGAGAAAAGGCTCTGTTTTCTCCCCATCTTCGCATGATTTTGCCATCTCTTGCCTCCTGGGAACCTTCTCCTGCTGATAGCAGTGTCTCACATGTTTTAGGTACTTTTCCATTAAGACAGGCTTTGCCTTCAGCTGGCAGAGCAGCTTGCATCATCTGCAGGAGCAGTTCTAGCAGCATGTCACTGGGGCAGCTGAGAGCTTTTGGCTCCTCTTTGGAGATGACAGGGCAGGGAGCACGATGAAAAGGTGTCAACGGTTTATGGGCTGGTCCGGCCCAGTTCCGTGACCAGCAGGGCAGAGGGATCTGCGGATCCGCGCCTCTGGGAAAGGGGAAGCAGGGGACCCCAAAATACTTGAAAACAACAGCACTGATCTGAGGTGGAACAAATGATTTTACTAAATATAGTATTAGTAAAATACAATGAGAGAGAGAGAGAGAGAGAGAGAGAGAGTCTGTTTGAATTGTATAGACCTCACCACAATGCTGGGGTGAGAAGTGCAGTCCAGGTGAGTGACTGAAGTACAGACGGCGAAGTGCAGATGGCGAAGCGCAGGCAGCGAAGCGCAGACAGCGAAGAGCAGGCGAAGAAGAAGGATCAGGTGACCTTGCTTGGAGTTATATCCCCTTGCTGACCGCAAAGTCTCCTGGGGAAATGTAGTTCTTCTCCGACGGACGAACATTCGGCAGATATCAAACCCCACCCCCAGTGCATTACATGATGTTATGGTGTGGAATACTGATGACCAAAAATCATAAAACCATGACAAAAGGGCCTTGGGGACCTGAGATCTCTGCAGCTGGGCTGGGCCTCTTCCTGAGCAACTTGGGCATCATCTGAATCGCCTGACTTCTGTTACGCACCTCCCTGTGGCACCTCCTGGCTCTTCTCCACAGATAAATCACCACAGGGAATTTGCTGCTGAGCAGGACCAGCTCTGTGCTGTTCTTGTGGGGCACTTCCATGAATTCAGGTGCTCAAATGAAGAAGAAAGCTGGTCCTGGGTATATGGTGGGTAGTGAGCAGTTCTGGCTTGCTGTGCCAATGTCCAGTTTCTCCATGTCCTGAGGATCCATATCACACATAACTGTGGCCCAGGAAGGGTGTCCAGAATGGCCAAGGCTGGTCACAAACAGGAAGGGCAGGCAGAAGAGGGGGAGTAAGGAAAGCCTCGAGCTGAACATTGCACCTTCCTGCGACTTGCTCTCTGGCCATCACTGTGACCTGAGCTCAGTCAAGTCACCAGCAGCACCAGCGTCTGCACAGCAAGTGAGTGGTGGCACCAGCACCAGTTGCTGGGTGACACGAAGGCTTTGTAGCACCACAGCAATGAAGAGAATTTTTAGCAGGGAAGTAGGGTCTGGTGAGCCAGATTTCATGGCTTGCTTCTCCCATGGCTGTACCCCCACTGGAATGGAGTTACAGTGTCACTGGATAAAGGAAGAGCAACTGATGTCATCCACCTGGACTTGTTCGAAGTGTTTGATCCTGTCCCACGCAACATCCTGGTGAGCAAATTGGGTTTGATGGATGGGCCAGTTGTTGGGTAAGGAATTGGCTGGATGCTCACACTCAGAGAGTTGCGGTCAGTGGCTCCGTGTCCAAGTGGAGACTGGTGACGAGTTGTGCTCCTTGGGGATTGGTGCTGGGACTGGTGTCATTTAGCATCTTTGTAAGCGACATGGAGAGTGGGATTGAGTGCATCCTCAGCAAATTTGCAGGTGACGCCAAGCTAAGTGGTGCGGTTGATGCTGCAGAGGGAAGGGATGCCACTCAGAGGGACCTGGACAGGCCTGAGAGGTGAGCCCGTGCCAGCCTCATGAAGTTCAGCAAGGCCATGTGCAAGGTCCTGCATCTGGCTGGATCAGACCCTGGGCAACCTAATGATGCTGTACATGTCCTTGCTTGTTGCACAGGACTTGGGATATATGACCTTTAAGTTCTGTCTATCTCTTCTATCTAAGCTCTTAAATTAAATTCCAATTCTGTGGATTCTCTGATGATTCTCTGATGAGAAATTTTTTGCTGTGTGGGTGGTAAGACACACTGGAACAGTTTGCCCAGAGAGACTGTGGTTGTCCCTTCTCTGGAGGCATTCAAGACCAGGCTGGATGGGGCCTTGAGAAACCCAGTCTATTGGGAGGTGCTCCTGACTACAGCAGGAAGGTTGGAACTTGGTGATCATAAAGGTCCCTTGCAACCCAGACTACTGTGATTCTGTGATCTGCCTGTCCTCTGGGCCCAGGTCAGAGCCCTGGAGGCTGTGATCCAAAATGCTCAGTACAGAGTATCTGTGCCAGCATGGGCGTGTTGCCTCAGTGTCCCCCTCCCCTGACTTATGCTTGCCCTCAGTGCTGTCCATGGGCTGTATGGCAGGCTGGTATTATTTTTAATGTTTTTTTTTCCTTTTTCAGTAGGTGACCATCTGCAAGATCATTCATACTTTCTGAGAGGCATTCATTTTACTTTTATTTTCAGTCTTTATCTTCTTCAATTTCAGTAGATGAACAAAACTGTTTTGTTTCCCTTTGTTGAATAATCAATTGACCAGTGTATAATCATGAAATGCCTTCCATGAGAACAAAAGGTAGCATGTTTCCCACTGATAAAATAGCTATTTTAGCACCTGTAAACCTGTTTTGCATTTAATGGAAAATTTTATTCCATGCTGATAACAGGATCAGAAAATGGGCTATGACAGCATGTTGTGATTTTACAGTATCCAGAGGTAAAACCTGAGCTAATTACAAGCACATGGCTTTCAAGAGTCATACTTTAATATTTAACTCTATAAATCTTGCTAAGTGAAATACAAACCTTTGTCTACAGCATTTGCTAATCATTAGGTTATTAATTGGTTTTGCTTCTTTATACAGAATGGGAGTGTTTGAAGTTTTTTTTAAAATAAATGTCTGCAAAAAATAGGAAGTACTTTCTTTCCCTGCTGTAACTTCACAGGAGGTGTTTCTGCTCAACTGCCGGAGCTAAAAATCTTGTTGGCCTCCTAAACAAAGGCCTCTGTAGAACAGTTTTTCAGCACTGCAATTTAAATGGTGTCTAGTTTCAGCCTAGAATACCAAGGTCATAATTTTAGGCCATAGATGGCTCTCCCAGATGTCTTTGGTCAAGTTAATCACAGTTTGCCTGAAGGTTGTGCTTTCAGGTAATCCATCAAGGCATAATTGTAAATCAAAACCTTCTTCCAGCTCAATAAGTAGCATATTTTTAGCTTGTGTTAAGACTGACATTGGACAGGAACTTAAACTGGGATAGAATATTAAGCAATATTACTGATTACTCTCATTTGTCACAAATACTTTTAGAACAGTGTGCTTTGATAATTGCTATCAAAATTTTCTCACAGAATTTTTTTGAAATCCTCTTTTACACTTGAGTAGGAATTACTGTATGGTCTTTTTAAGCTTTCAGCCAGCCCTAATATGCATTGCTTAAGCCACCCACTGCTTTACTCCACTCCAGACAGAAATGTCATTTCTTGGCCTGATTCTTCCCTCATAATGCCTCTCAGACTAGCTGTGTTTTGATTAACGGAGCATGCGAGATTTGTGATTGTATATAGGAAACCAAATCCCAAAGAGGGATGGAGTGTGTCTCTGAATGACACAGGGGAGTCATCAGCTTCCAGAGACCATCCCCCACTCCAGCTTCTGTTCAGGGCAGGTTACAAAGCAAGGGGCAGGGGGAGAGTATGGCACACATGTTAAAACATGCAAATCAAGGTGCTAGAAGAGAAACCTTCCTTGAGTCTTTCAAGTGAGAAAAGCACATTATCATGTCCTATAAGAAAACACATTATGGCTCTCAATTGATTTTTCCTCCATATGGAACCTGTCCTATTGATGTCTTTGGCCTGAAAAGAGAAAATCACTTTGCCTACACACGAACCTAGACAGCATGAAAATTAATAGCAGCACACATTCAGCAAGGACCATCAGTGCAATGCCCCTCAATAGTTTAGGTCTGAGGTCAGAAAAACTCTGTCTGTTTAAAGGTATGGAGGGCAAGTTTTGAGTCAATGGATAGCAATTACACAGACTAAGGTTAGACCTGGATGCTGAGATGGACGGGCTAGTGACAAGTGCCATGAGTGCCTCAGTGCCCTGATGTTGTGTGACCCTGGAGTTAGGCCTTGCTCCAGAAGGCAGCAAGGCTCTGTGGTTCAACCCGTTCCACCTTTATCAAGTGAGTTCATTGAATTGCTGGTATAACTCTATAGGTACATATGTATTTACTGAACACCTTTAACAAATTAATATAATGAGTATAGGGAGAGCTGCAGCTCCAGGACTTCAAGTTCACTTTGAGCTATATTCACAGTACACACTGTAAACAGTTTTCCTGCCAAAGTCATAAACTATGTCAGCGGGATAGACTAAATACACCTCTATACAAAAGACATGCATCTATCCTTCGGATTTTTCAGATCTAACATGGAGGGACTGAGGCTTAGCTGGGGTAAGGCAGCTCCAGGGCAGCTGAGGAAGCACCCCATTCCTATCAGCTGGCCTCCAGAAGACCACAGCTGAGAATAGAAGATGAAAGGAAAACTCTTTTAAAATATTTTCTGAAACCTCTTGCAAATTAGGTTTAGTAACACTACAGCATGGAGAAGGATTCAAGTTTCCATCAAATACCAAAATCTTACTGCTAGGGATTAGAGTGACAGTTCTTTAAAAGGAGAGAGATACAGAAATGCAAACTTCAGCTAAATGAAGTTATTCCTTGTCAGACTAATTAATGCCAATATTTATTTAATCTCCAAATTCCATCACATGCGACAGGAGTGCTGTGCCTTTATAGGCTGGGGCAGTGCAAAAAACATTCTGTATCCAAGAAAATCTTGCCAAAATCCCTGGCAATGCATCTTTTCTTTTTCCCTGACTTATAATCCTTGTTTTGCTCTTGGTGCTCATGGTAACAGTAACAGCTGTCGAACACGGCTTCAGGCTGTCGGACTCCCTTGGGAGAATTTATGTGTTTTTCTACTTCCTTTCCTTATTAGGAGGCAGGAATCTGTGACACCTATTAGAACAAGCATGCATAAAGGGTAATGACTACGCAATTTATTAGTGGTCTGTTCTTCTTCAAGCAAACCATCAACTGCAAGCACACAATGTGTGCCAGGGACTGAGGCTAAGTACAATCCTTCTGTGCAGCAGGTGGGCAGTGGCAGGGCTCTGCTACAGAAAGAATTTCAGCAGGGGAGGTTAAATGCTGATTTGTTTAAATAAATTTCTTAATTAAATGTAAGTGAAGATAGTTGGGTGGACAGGTTTCTCTTCCTAAGTATTTAGTTTGAAACCCCAAGTGAGAAAGACAAATCCTGTGATTTTTGTGCCTGTGTAATTGTCATCCTTAGCCACAGTGTCCTTGGTACTACTGAGCCCCCATTAGGACTCCCCACAAGTTGTTGTGCCTGCAGAAGACTGTCTGGCAAAGGTAAGTGAAATGATGATACCTCAGCATGGTTCTGTATGCAGTAGAGTCATTGTGAGGTAGGCTGGTATGTTAATCACATTTACTTGTCTAATGAACCTTTTTGGTAAACAAAATGTAGGAATTCTGATCTGGAAACTAATCATAGGGACATGGACCAGTCTTTTAAGAGTGGAGAAGCCAGAAGACTCCACCTCATATTTTGAAAATAAGGGGCCTTGATTTATATTCTATGTGCTGGAAGACTTGAATGTGAAGTGTTGGCTCTGCATAAGCTTGTGAGTATTCATACATGGGCCCATCTCCCATCTTGCAGGCCAGATTCAGTGCCTGGATACAGCCACTTCTCAGTCCTACGTTGCCTGGAGGTGGTTCAGCCTGGAAAAGATGAGAATCTTGATTTTACTTAAATGTGGCTTGAGTATTTGTAAACATACAGCAATGTTTGCACAAATGGATGCAAATTGGTTCATATTCCAGGTGTGTAATCTAATGGAAGTGTGGGATGAGTAGAAGCAAATAAAAAGCAGACATCCAAGTCTACAGACCAATCATCTGATAGCAAATTTAGCAAAAGCAGTTATCTTTTGCAGAAAGATCCATCAAGGTCAATCTCAGTCTATTCAAGATAGATCTCACTTTTTACAGCACTATAGAGCAAGAAGCAAAATAATTGCACTGGACTGCTGACACATAAACAATTAGATACTCAAACATCTTGACTCCACCAGGTAAATACACAGAAGTTAGGACATGGGAACATCTTTTATTTTTATAAGTTTTATAAGGTTAGAATGTTATACCAACAAAATGTACTACTTAATAAAATATTTTATATCCCTTGAATATTTAATTAGTGCGTAATTAGTAGGCAGCTAGAAGAATTGGCATGTAGGTGGCAGAATCTCAAGCTAAGCAAAAGGCATTCCTGCTCATTGGGTCATCTATCTGGTTTGCTGCCATAACATCCATGTACAGGCAAAATGGGAACAGTGATGAGAAAAGCACCAGTAAATTTATATTCTTTAATTTTTTGATTGATTAGTAGTTTTTTGGAAAATACTATAATGCAAATATACTGATGCAACGCAGAAAATCTAGATTAAAAAACAAGCAAAACCAATCAACTTTTGCATTAAAACAAATGCAAGGAATTGGGAAGGACAGAAGGTTGTGGGAAAAAGTGCTGATGAAACTCGAGCACATGTAGTACAGAGCTTTGCCATTTTTAGCAAATTGTTGGCATGAGTGTAACATTCATCAGGAGCTACAAGATAGCTCTTTGTTCAGGCCTCCCACCAGTTAAATCTTGGTCTTCGAGCTATGAGCTAAATCTGCAGGCAGCAGGGGTAATGTAGTTGTTTGATGTATCTAATTAAAAGTTTGGATGTCTCGACATATGTAAAGCAGCCAGACGCCATAGAAATGTATAACAATGCATGCAGTGCAATAACAAGAATAAAAATTCTTCCTGGAAACTGGATGGAGAGAAATGATGCAGTCCAACCATGGCTTTACCCATAGGATAGTCTTGTGCTCATGGTCGTTATTGTATTATTTTGAAGTGTGGCCACCAAACACTTCCCATTGCTTTTTCAGGAGCAGTAAGGCTCTGGGCTTGTCTGTGCCAAAAGCTTTCAGGCAGACTGTGTGCACTGAGGTAGAGTCCAGACACTACATCCCTCACATAAGGGAAAACCTAAATTGTCCTGTCCTTCTCTTCCACCCTTCAATATTGTGCTATAATGTAAAATCCAGCGTGTAGTGATATGCAGGTTGCTTCCTAGGTGTTGTCAGATGAGAATGTCCTATTCTCTTATGTACCATGTTGGAAGTTACACTGTATATATTTTCTTTGCACTATGGCTATTACATTTCAGTTTGATAATTACCACAATATCTGCGCACGCTTGAGAGATAAGTGATGGTGGAAGGAAACGAAGACAGTGAGCAACCATCAGTTATCACCAGAACAAATGAGAGGAAGATAGAAAGGCCTCATTCCCTGCCAGAGAGTATTTTTCTTTGGGTGGCTTTCCTGCATGGAGCTGGGTGTTGCCTTAGCCACCGAGGTTCTGTCACCTCCAACCTCTTTGCAAGTATCCCGCACCAAGTCACCCAGTGCTGTAAATCAGGTTCCTCCACCAAGCACTTTTCACCAGACTATCACCTCAGCACTGTCAGATCCAGACATGGCTGGCAGGTGAACAGTGACAACAAAACCTTCAATGTGAAATGTATCTTTTTTGTAGCCCAGAAATACTGTTTTCATCCCTCTTCAACCAGGAGCACAGAATCTATGAAAGTGCCTGTCTGAATGACTAGAGGAGGCGTATATTTTTTCTGTTGTGTTTACCTTCATTTATGGATTCTAACCAAGGCAAAAGGAAGGCAGTCCAAAACATCTCCCTCCTTTCAGCCTGAAAGGTACAGTATTGTCATATTCTTGGCTGCCAAACTGTCAGTACTGTAATAACTTTTGACTGTTTCTTATTTCAGCTGAAGTGCTGATATGGAGGTGTGAAGGTTTGTATCCCAGTACCAGATCCCTAAAGTCATTCAGTGTCTCAAGTAAGCTCTCATCTTACAGAGTAAGATCATCTTTAAAAATGCATTTGGTATCTGTCTCCTAACAAATTCTGTATACACACTATATATACAATAGTAAAATATGTGTTTACATAGAATATTACATTTTGCATTGATATTTATATTCAAGCAAGCACAATTTTAAATATAAAGCCTATGCATGTAATGTATGTGTACAGTACATTGACAAGATTTATGTAAACATTATACTACCAGGATAAATGTACAGATGTTCTCAGTATACGTAAGACATTCTAAGATTAGCAGTTAACATTGTCATTGCTATTGTACTTAGCTTGTAAAAGGTAAGAGCAAGTGAGCTAACAGCCCTCCAGTCTCAGCCTGTGACAGAGGGAAATCAAAAAGGAGTGAATAAGTCAACTTCCCTTTGCCTATGAGAAATCCAAGCTTTGATATGGGACCCACATCAGTCCTTACTGACTTCAAGTATTACTTTGACTCAGTTTTGCCTTCAAATGAATATGTATTTCTTGCACTTAGTTTTTCTTCTGTAGTTAGATGTTTTCAAAGGTGTATCCAGAAAAATTTGTTTCTCATCCTGCCCAACCTACTGTGCATGGATTCATGAACCAAGTAATTATGAGGGATGCAAGCTGAAAATCAGAAAAAAAGAAAAAGCAAAATGCATAGTATCAGAATCAGTTGATGTTTTGCAAAAATCTGTATTGTAAGTACTGTCAATTTTCTAAGAACTAAAATCCTAATCAACCAGCTCAGCTGATTTTCTCACTCTCATTAGATTGTTTTTCGTGCTTCAGCCTAGCTCCTGTCCAAACTGTTCAAAATATCACTTCAGTGATTATTATCTGGAATTCCTGTCCAGTCCTGATTTGAATGCCCCCATGGACTGCATTCCCTATGAAGAATTACTCTGAAGAATCCTGCAGCTCCCCTAAAAAGGAAGCCATGGGAAACAGAGAGAGGGGACCAGGATCTCTGTTTAAGAGTACAAAAACTCACTTTCCACTGGGCAAAAATGGCTTAAAATATAGAATATTTGTGACCCCTTATGGAAGAGAAGAAATGTTGTTTGCTTTTGGCTGGTTATCCCAATTTTTTCTTTTGTAACTAAATGCAATCACAGAACAATTACTTCTTCATGTAATTAAAGTCCCTGTAGTCACTTAGCAACTCTTACATTAGCCAGAAATATGTTTATGCACTGCCTATGGTGGCAACAAGGCAGATCTGCTAGCCAAAGCCCACTGTGATTCAAGAGGGTACTGGATTTTTGTGTTTGTTTTACCAATCTTAGTTACTGTAAAAATATTAGTATTAGTATTAGTATTAGTATTAGTAGGAAATTGAATTCCTTGTTATCAGCCTTTCGCACAACATATTTAATATTTACTTTGATAATTGTCAAGTGATGATTAAAAAAGATTCACAAGCAACCCTGGCTCCACCTACTGCCTTTCAGTGTCAGCATGTGTGGGATGGAGAGGATCAAAAGGCAGAGAAAGCAACTGTATAAACAGTCCAGGAGGTAAATGGCTTCATTAGGCAGCAGGATATTTTAAGACCATTGATAATATTTAATCAGGTATACCTGTCCTTATTTCATCAAGTAGACATGACTAATACTTAAGTCATTTATAGCTTTCATTTAATTTAGACATCTTCCCTCGGTGATTGAAGTAATGCAGGATCTGGTTCTCATTTGTGTGCAGTCTCTATATGATTACTAACTTTCTAGCCATAAACAGCCATCGGGCTTATTGCAGTCATCGGAGGACATGTGACCTTTTTGGAGGGATCTAAATTCTATAAATAGAAGACTGTTAGAGAGTCTGTACTCTGCTCCACAACAAAGGATGAGGAAACAGAAAAATGCTGCTCTTTCTTATTATTGCCTTTTAAGAAGTAGCAGCAAAGTGTGAAACAGTGAAGCGCAGAAGACATCTTTAGCAAAACCCATTCTATATTCAAAGCTATTGAAGGAATATTTTCACCTCAAAACTGCAAGGCTTTTCTTGAAATTTTCTGGCAATATTTTTAAAAATGAAAAAAAGTGTTTCAGTTTTTCAAAAGAAAATATCTTGTTTCTTTTTGACAAAAATTTAAGCTCTTGTGAAAATTTCAGTTTAGCATAATTTTCTGACCGGTGGATACCGCAATGGATACTGTCCCGTTGCCCATTCCCATACTGAAAAGAAAAACAAATAAGTAAATAAATCACACAGAAACTCTTTTCTGGAAGTATATGTTTCAAAACAGCCCTCATTTAAAAAACTAAAACTTCTTATATTATTAGCCATGCAATAACTTCTAGCAAGTATGTGGCAGCTGGTCAAGAAAAGTCACTTTTTCCAATTGATTTCTCCTGAATTCCTTAATACACATAGGACACAGCTTAATTACTTTCAGCATTTTCACATTATAATGGAATTGCTCTGAAGAAGCTGTGTACTGCCTTGTGTAAAGAATATACTTTTAAAACTCTTAAAGAGTCTCTACCACATTTAACCCTTCAACAATTTTCTTCAAGTGCTTCTTTTTAAGGTTTCAAATGTGTGTGAAGCAGTGCCTAAAAAAATCCAAAGCTGTGTGATTTGAAAACTGGTAATTTTATCATGGTGAAATGAGGCCATCTTCCAGTTGAATATTTTTTTTTATTTACTACCAGTCTGCACTGTGGGGCCCTGAGCCGATGTCATCTCCCTGTATTTTCCCACTATGTTGTCCAGTCCCTGTAATGGGGTGTTGAAGAGGAGCAAGGGAAATCCAAAGGGAAAGGAACTGACAAGCATAGTGAGAAAAGTAAAATAGAATCCTCTTGGTGTTCTCCTAAAGAAAACAATATGCAGTTAACCTTAAAACATTAGAAAACTCTTGCATCTGTTTTTACTGAAGATTAGCAATAAGACTTAAAGACTGCCTGGACTCTAGTGTGGACTGATAAGCCTCTGAAATATTTTCCTGCTTCTTTTCCTGAAGGGTAGGGAGGCATTTCTGTACCATTATTCCTGTGGAGCAGAGATAAGCTGGAATGCCAGAGATAGTCTGGTGTATTTATCAGTTAGAGAAAACCTTGACTCAAATGAAATGCTAGCTCAGAAGTTCATCAATCACTTTTTTAGTTTCCAAGAGATAAGCCAAGGAATGTTTATTAAGAACACTTATTGCATCAGCGCAATGTAGTTAGAGACATACTGAGACACACTGTGCCATGCATCCTGTTATGAACAGACTGATTTAATATAGATGTTCTGAGGTTGTCCTCCACACATATATTTTTTTCTGAAGCTAAAGACAGCCCTGAATTAAGGTGAAGGTCTGCATTTATCTCTGTTTCTCAGCTTAACAATCTGCTGTGTTAGCACCCCGAAGTGCTCATTTCATCAATTTTGAAGGGGCCCGTATCCTCCCTTCTTTCCCTTACCTGTAGGAAGATAGGAGAGACTTAGGATTTATTGTAATTCTATCGTCAGCACCATGGTTCACACTCATCTGAACATAACTGAACCATAGGATTTATTTCCTTGCAGAAGCCATGGTTTCCATTGCTGTGGACTCATGGGGGTTCTGCACAGCTTCAAAACCATTCCACTAACCCTGCATCCAAAACCATTGGGAGTGTCATTAATGTCTACCTGATTTTTGAATTAAGTGTTAAAATCTCTCAGTAGGATTTATCTCCTAACTTAGACCATGCCGCACAGACCAAATGATTAGCAGGAAAATTTTTCTTTTCTCTGACTGCAGTAGTTTGGAGAGGCTGCATGTAATGCAGTGTAGTAAATTATACTCATGCAGGTTCATGGCAACATTTCTGGTTAAGCAGAGAAGTGCTATTGTCACATGCTCTAACAGGCTTATTAGTGTCAGAAAAAGTACCCTAGAAGGATCAGCTATGGTAACAGTATGATTTTGTTTGCTCTGCATATGCCTTTCACCTTTTGATCCATTAGCTCAGTTCTACATGTGAGTGGCTTATTTCGGGTTCCATTGTGTTCAGTGAAGCAACAAATCCAATTGCATACAGGATTGCTTCCCAGCAGATTGAAAACAATTTTTTTCCAGTCTTTCTTTCCTTGCCAGCTGTTCAGGGCACTAATTCCATGGAAAACAGGTTTTCATATATGAATATGAAATGCAGTGAGGGGGTTGTGCAATTCCATGATATTTTCTTCAAATAATAATAGTAGTTTTTTGAAAGATAATGTCCCTTTTGTCTGTCTAAGGACTAAAGAGGCTTCCCTTCCCATAATAACCAGGGGAGAAGAGAGCCAAGGACGCCACTGATAGAGCACAATGGGACTCTTAAAATGCTTCTCACTGCAGTTAGAAGAGTCAGCTATTAACCAGACTGATGAAAGGAATGAAGATGGGAAATGGAAAACCTGAAAGGTCACAAATGAAAACTGTCCATTTTAGGGATCCAGCCTCATCAGGCTATGATCAGTGGGGAACTAGCTGGGCTGTCATGGCTTGAAATGTTTAAATCTTGGTGGCAGATAAGACATAGGCTCTGTGTGAGTTTATATTTCACGGTGCTGTCAAAGAGGAACTGTCTGGTTTCATGAGAGGAATGAGCTGAGAAAGTGGAAATGGAGGGAAGGCAGCAGTGGAATTAACTGTACCTTTCTTATAAAGTCGTAATTTAGGTGTGGGTGAGAGGATCCTGCTGGCTTCATTTGATCCAGCCGTTCTCCTCAAAGATTCTTGCCAGCCATCCTATACCCTTGCAGTTCTGATAGGGAGGAAAATCCAGCTCTGAGATGAGCAGGGGGCCCTAGTACAATCACTGGAGTAAGGTGACTAAAAATATAAAGAGAGGACCAAATTACTTCACTCTCCTTAGATGCTTAAATCTGGATGTATATTTCTTCTCTCAAGTACACACCGAGGCCATTCTGACTCATTTTTCTCTTTCGTCTTTCCCTTTCTGCCTCTCTTTTTTCCCCTCCCTTTTTCCACTCTTCCTTTTCCCTTCTTCCTTTCCTCATTTTCCTTGCCTTGCCTTTCCAGAGTCAGTCATTAATCTCTTGATGCTCTTTTCACGCTTCACAAACAAGTGAAGTGTTGGTGTTGCATTTTGTAAAATGGAGTTTTTTAGCAAGGAGCACTGCTGTGGGCTGTAATACAGAATACTTCGTCTTTCACTTTAAAGAATTCAAACTGTGGTAAAGCTATCTGAGGAAGCAGGCAAAAGCTATTACCATTTTCCCTTGGGTGTCAAGTAATTATTTCAAGCATTTGCAGTATAAAATACCACTTCTGCATGTCACAGAATCCACGTAGAAATGAATTGGTTTTATGGTTTTTTTTGTTGTTGTTGTTTGTTTTGTTTTTTTTTCTTCCAGAAATGGAAACTGTGCTGTACTTACTGTACTTACAATCTGTAATACTACTGCTGTAGGTCAGTCACCAATCTTAATCTGGATAAAAAAATGTTAGATCAGGGCACACTCATGGCCTGATAAGGAATATCTTGTATGTTTTTACTAAGCAATATTAATATCACTTTGCGTGTGATAATAATAATTAATCACACAGGGATAATAATATTCCTACTTTTTGAACGGTGATGTATTTTTCCTAAAGAAATTATCCCAAAAGAAAGCAAAATATAGGTTGGGAATACACTTTAGCAATTATAGAAAATACTCTTTTGGATTCTAAGAAGGATGCACAGCATAAAACCACACTGTGAAGTTCTCTCTGTGGCTTTTGGAAAAGGAAAACCATGCTTGGACTACCAGTTGTTATTATGGTAGCGTGTGTGCTGTGGTCCACATCCAGTATTTCCAGATACTGAGCAACCCATGCTGAAATTCTCTGCAGCTGTAAATCTAGCATGTCCCCAGGGTGAATCAAATTTATTGCACACTTACATCAGACAGAAAACAGAGTGCCCTTGTGCTAGACACTTCTCTAGAGACAGAATAGGAGAAAGCATCTGCCTCTAGGTGATTAAAACCAAAATAAAATAGAACAGTAAAGCAGTGAAGGTGGAATACACATGGAAGAAGTACTGAGGGAAGGACTAAAATGGATTACAGGAAACGGCCAAGACAAATGAAGAAGAAAATTTCCCTGTAACATAAATAATTGTTAGCCCTGCATAAACTTCTTGCTGCAATGGCTATTCCACACAATTTTTTCCAAATACCGAGCAATTACAGAGCACAAGCAGCCCTGTGCAACACAACACCCTGAAAGCAGAATGCCTCTTGTTTTCTGGGACCACGATAAGTTAAAGAGAACTGGAACCAGGCAGATCCTGTTTTCCTTTCTCTTGCCCAAATACAGGTTTAACATGGAGAAAGGCTGGCAGGTAATGTTTTTTGCAAGTGGAAAATATTAGTACATATTTGATAATCCGGCACAGATGTCTGAGAATAATTGCCAAAGCAGTATGTGCTTGATGTGGTTTGTTTTTTTGTTTTGTTTGTTTGCTTTTTCCCTTAATATTTTGCCTCCCTTTCTAATTGTGTTATGAAATGTTTGTAGAGATGCAACTCTTAAAATACTCAGTGAGTACATCACGGTATGTTTCTTATTTGTATAAGGGCTCTAGAGCAAAAGGAAACTTGCCAGAGATTTAGTCTTCAGCTCCCAAATGGTGTAATACAGACAGCATTGGTATAGATGGCTTAAAATCAAGCATGCAGTCTAAAGAGGCCACTGACAAAATGTTTTGTGCTGATACAGGTGCAACCAGACAACAAGAACTGAATGGCCTTGTCTTACACAAGAGCAGTGTTATGACAGATTTATGGCACCTGGGATAAATGGTAACATGAAAGAAGACAGAAACATCAGCAACACAATAAAGATGTAGGGCAGGAGCGTAACAACAGCCAGAAGACCAATGCAGTTGAGCTGGGATGAGTCACCACATAACGCAACTAAAAATATATCATAGATAATATGAAAGAACTGGTACGTAAAACTTGATGCTCAGAGCTTTCATATGGATACTTAAAATAGATGCCTAACACAGAGCTTCTTTGCATTTCAGCAGCTTCCTTGTTTTTCATATCTCAAAATAGGAGGTGACTTTCTCCCTATACTATTGAACACAATACCAAACTGAAATACAGTGTCTGCTGGTCCCTCTCCAGAGCTTGTATCCTTCTGTTCACATTAGCAGAGGGTTAAGGAGGGATATAAAATATTTATTCATCCTACATCACCTAGATTTTGACCACAAATTCTTTCTCAGCCAGGAATGACCTGTGCATCTTCTTTAGATCTTTTGCTTATCCAGGCTTTGAATTCCTGAGTCCGAACCTGATTTTCTGAGAGGAATGTGTGGCTGAATTTCAGTGAATAGCCAATGCCCAGCAACTGAATTCTGCCATCTACAGCAAGGCATTCCTTGAGGAAAGTCTTAGAAAAGGAGAAAGAAGAGGCAGCTGGAGACAAAGCACGTACTGTTTGTGGGGCAACCTGCTGAGACATCATGATGAAAAATGCTTATGAAGCAGATATTCATCCACCTCACAGGTGAATTAACCATGTAGTCAGGGCCAGTAGGCTCCAAAACAAGATTTTCTGATGAAGAGTCCCCTGAGATGTCAAAAGTTACCAGAAGCTGATGCATGAAACCAATACGCTTCATTGCACCTAAGAGTAACGGTAAAAGACTATTTTATAAGTGACAGAATGAACACCTGGTAAGGCAAGTGTGCTGTTTGTATATTATCAGCTTTTGATGAAAATCCCTCAACAAAGAAACAGAGAAGTCAGTCCAAATGTTCCAAGGGTGTAGGTAGTGAAACCAAATCCTACTTAGACCTTCAGGGGGATTGCACAGGGCAGAAGCATATGGTTTGGAAATATACACTTCAGCTGTACTCTCAGTTACATGCCTAAAGCTACATCACGGCTACTGCACAGAAAATCAAGCCCCAAACGTCCTCTATCTACTTCTGTTTTGGGTAGCTGTTGGACTTCCTAATTTAACCACGGGAGAGTGTCACATGATGTGGACATGCTCAGGTAACACCAAACAACCTTGGTCTAACAAGATTTCTATGTGAGGTTTTTATGTGTGAAAATAATTTGGCAGTTTGTGGTGAAAATGATAACTCAGGGCCCTTCCTGTAATGTTTCTCTCAATGTGTGCTGCAAAGGCAGATTAAATTTGTGGATCAAGTAGAATTCAGGCTAAATAAAAGAAACAACAGGAGCAAAATATCCTGTGCAACAGAGAGCTGTCAGTGCCCTGTATACTTCAGAGAGCAGCTGTTCCCTTTTTGCCATAAGAACAGTCCCTACAGTTATCACCACATGCAAGGTTTATTTCCTCAGGCAAAACAGGACTGCATGCCATGGTTTTAAGTTTTAATCTGCTCATAGATTTAAACAGGTAAGCAAATAGAATTATTTATATATATATATATATATATATATATATATATATAAATATCAAGATTCCTACTCAGCACTCCATCCTTCCTTATCATAGTACACATGAAAATTAGAAAAATGGAAGTGTATGCTTTTAGGCTTCATTTAGTTACAGCCCCACTGAATCAGGACACTAGAAAAACACCTCTTGTCCAGATAACCTAAAAGAATCTTTTATTTAAGAAAATGCCAAAATGCCATTGGCAGTTCTTTACTATGAGAGTGGTCAGGTGCTGAAACAGGCTACCTGAAGACATTGTGGATGCCCTGTCCCTGGAGGTGTTTGAGGCCAGGTTGGATGGGGCTCTGGGCAGCCTGGTCTAGTATCAAATGTGGAGCCAAGCCACTCTATGATTCTATGATTCCATGACAGCAGTATTTTATTAAATACCTATGGTAATATTCCCCAGTACTCTTCCATCAGTTACAGATCACAGAATCACAGAATCACAGAATCGTAGGGGTTGGAAGGGACCTCCAGAGATCATCGAGTCCAACCCCCCTGCCAAAGCAGGATCCCTACACCAGGTCACACAGGTAGGCGTCCAGGCGGGTCTTGAGTATCTCCAGAGGAGACTCCACAACCTCCCTGGGCAGCCTGTTCCAGTGCTCCGTCACCCTCACCGTAAAGAAGTTCTTGCGCACATTGGTGCGGAACTTCCTATGCTCCAGCTTCTGGCCATTTCCCCTTGTCTTGTCTCCGCAGAGAAGGTCATCCTCTTCTGCCTTTCAGAAAGCTTTAATGAGCCAATGCAGCTCAGTTATATGCTTGATAAATATACCTCATTTTATTTACTAGCACACATAAAACACAGAGAAACATAAGTATCTGTTCATTGTGAGCTGAGCCAGGATATACAAATGTAGGTATATCTTAATGGACAAATTTTATCGTAAGGGAAAGGAAGGGAAGGGAAAAAAAGGCATAAAAACTTGTTAATTCCAATGGAAATAGATGTAGCTATGGACAACCATTTTAAATGCAATGGTCTGCTCCATCAGACATTTCATAAGTAGCAGCCAAAGCAGAGCACCTCAAGTGGCATATGTTGCACACACTTCTTAAACTTCTTACAAAAGAAACTGCTCTATTTCTGCACTTATTTCACTTTGTAGCATCACTTGCAAGTGTTTATTCAAAAGAGAGACCTTCAAGGAAATAAATCTGCAAAAAATTTGAGTTTCAACAATAAAGTCTCCATCTCCAAGAGACGAGCTTCCAACTTGCTCAGGTAACAGAAAGACTTACACTGGGGCTTTTCTTGGGTTTGATCAAGCATTGGGTGGAACACCTAGGTAAGTGTTGCAGAAAATCTTGTCTCGTACTTACAGTGCCTTACCTCAAATTTTGAATTTTGCCTTATCATGAAGGATAGTCCAGGGAATGAGAGCTTGTAATGTAATTTCTTTCCAGTTCTTAAGGCTTAAGTCATATTTCTTTGGAATCTTTAGCAGCGCTTGTCATCAGCTTCAAGTGAAGAGATGTCTTCAGAAAGGAGAAAAAGGAGAACACAGTCGTAGACATTATTGTACACAAACTCTACTAAAATAATGTTGGCCATGAAAGAACTTCCTATTTCAATATTTTTTAGGAAAATCTTTCCTTTTTGATCTATGTTTAATCATGGTCTTCTGAGACCCTCTCACTCACATTTTCATTTGCCTCAAAAGAGGTTTCCTACTGAAGTGTACAACTCATTTCTTCAAGAAAGAAAAGAAAAAGTAGTAAAGAAAGAGAAAAACTTTAAAGAAAGGAACAACCAACAAGATGTTTTACCTACATCTGTGTAGGTAAGATGTTCCACTGAAATCCTATCTCTAAGCTCTAAAACAAAAATTTTACTTTCCTCCCTACTCATCACAGGCAAATAATTTATTTACTCCACTTGAGTAATATTAAATTCCAATAAAACATCTATTGTCTGAGAAAAATAACAGCATTCATAACCAAAGCAAAACCTCCAAGAGAGCATTAGGCTAAGGAAAGATAAGCAACTCCTGGTTGGGTCAGAAGCTTTTTAGTGAGGAGGAAGAGGCTTCAAGTTTTAGATGACAGCTTGGAGAAAAAAACATTTTTTATCTTTTTTTCCAGTGAATAATTGATGAAAATAAATAGTCAGGCTATGCTTTCACCTTAGAAGAAAATCTTTTTGCTTTATGCTGAGAAAACACTCAAAAAGTGGCCTGGGATTTTAACAAGAAACAAAAAATCCCAACCCTAAACCCGAAGGCAGATCATGCTATCAGACAGCCCCATTTCCTGTCTCAAGCAGCGTGTGAAAACAAAGCAGATATTCATCCCTGCCAGCAGCTGACCCCAGCGTCTCCTACTGGCTGTCCCCCCAATGGAGTTGGCAATCAGTCTGGAGGTGGATTCAACTCTTGGCTCTTGAGGGTTTACATCGCTCATGTGCCCTCATTCTCTCATTTTTTGTCCGCTCAGCTGCTTCCTGCCCAGTTCTCCTGTGGCCAGAACTGAAGCTGTGCTGCATGTGCAGTTGTGCATTTAGTGCTAAGGTGCATCCATAGATTTCTTCTCCCACTCCTTGCTTCTGTTTTGCTATTTCTTAAAGCTCTGCCTACTGTGATGGGCCATGACCTGCCCCTCTCTGCACAAGCTTTGCAGCCCTAACTGACAGGTTGGATGGTATCACAGGACCCAAGTAAGCATGCCAACTGGCACTCCTTAGCAGCAGGCCTGTGATCATCTTGCAGCAGAAGATGTAGTTCATGTTGAGACCTCATAATCACTACCATTACAATAATGAATACTTTCAATAACAAAGCCCAACAATAATGCAATTTACCTTAAATCTGCAATGACAGCTCAGACAGGATTTCATGAGAATCCTTCCTGGGAATCAGCTCGATCATTTGCTGTAAGGGAAAACAAAACAAAACAAAACAAAAAAATAAAGAAACAAACAAACAAACAAACAACAACAAAAACAGGGAAAAAAAAAAAGAAAAAAAAAACAGGCAGCACTTGCTGCACAAACTTGTCAGGAAAGGGTGAGAAACAGCCAAAAGTGGATGCACTGCAATGTTAAGTATGCTGTGCCGCAGCACAGCAGACATGATGTCTCCAGGGAACCTACAGCTTCTCGGTTTCTGTCTTCCAAGCTAGCAAGAAATGTGTCTCTGTCCTTCTGTGGCTTTCTCTTGAGGGTTTTGGCTATGCTGTGCATGATGAAATCTGAAGCCATCAGGAGAAATTCCTACATTCTGTTTCACTTGAGTGAGAACTGTATGTATTTTCCTCACAAGGCTTTGTAACAGTAAAGTATCATTCTGGATCTTAGTCTTTTCTTTATAGAGACTTTCATTTACTACAGCAGTAAACACTGTACTTAAACATTTTCTTGAGCTAACCCTACTCCAATTTTGCTAAACAGAGGCCTGAAAAATATTGTTCAGATTTGTATTTTAAAGATGGTTTTGCTGAGAGCCATGTCTGAGAACAAGACTGAAATTCAGGCCTTATGGAAGTAACAGACTTAATCTTAATGTAATAGTTCTCTTAGAATTTCAGATTTATCCAAATTCCTTCTGCAGTATTAATTATTTGGCCAAGTCAGAAGATGGACATTATTGCTTTGAATTTGGTCTTAAGGCATAATCTTGAAATAGAAGTATCTTTAGTACCAAATAGATGTATTTTGACCCAATTTAAATCCCAGGTTCAGAGTGCAATGACAACTCGGTGAAATATCTGGAGTAACTTTCTTTAATGTGGGCAAGCAGTGGATTCCCCCTCCCTGAACCATTCTGCAATTTCATTCTCATGAGTGTTTCCATTCTAGCAGAAATTTTTCCCAGAAAAATCAACCTCATAGAAGACATGAGCATTTCAGCTTGAATTCCTTGGCAAAGTGATAAGCAACAGAAAGCAGCACTTTTTATTGGGAAAAAGTGTTGCACAGCAGTCTTTGTACCACTCATTATTTTAATCTGTTTGTCTAGCTGTGGTATTGCCAGTGAATTTATTACTTGAATATTTAAGGTGGCGGATAAATGTCAATTACTTCTCCAGCCTTTCTTCAAACATTTAGCAAAATAAAAAAGGATTGTTCCCTTCCCTCATGCTTGCTATGTACAAGATTGGCACCACAGACAAATCACTTCATTAAAGGAGGGAATGTCAGAATTCCATAGAGGTCCTCCTGGTTGATTTGAAATATGTTTTTCCTTCTAAATACTGTAGCATTTTCAGTTTTATTAAGTTTTTACAGTGACTTTTTAACAGAATTAGACAACTCTATGCATAATGGTGTTATAGTTATGCATGCTAAGACTAGAATAATTGAGACTCCTCCTTGCAACTGTAATCTGGATTTTCTGGCTGTGTTTCTTCAGCTCATGCCCTGGTGAAGGAATGCATTACTCACAAACTCATTAGTGTGTCTGAATTTGTACATCTTATTAATGTTTTCGTCTCATGCCAAATGCATTTTGTGTTTTACAAAGCATGAAAGTGGGCTTTGCCTACCCTAAATAATATGCATCAATAGATGCATTGTCTGGGACAAGGCTGCTTTAATGATCAATGGAAAAAGTACTTGGAGGAGAAGCAAAGCTTCACCACCTGCCGCACATAATTAGATGAGAAACACAAGAAAAGGCAACTGTGGGTCTAGATCTTTGCAGGCAAGAAACACTCACAGCTAGGTATCCAGTAGAGCTGGATATATTTACACCCACACTAGGTCAGCAGTGGTGAATTCAGGGAAGACTTGGGAAAGGAGGGAGATAACAAAATGACAGGGTGGTGACAAATCAATTCCAAGTGAGAAAACTGAGAATGTGGTGTCATAAAAGAAATCTGAAGTGTGACAAGCAATATGAAGGCTGAGCAGTGGCTAGGGCCATACAAAACCCCTGGGGAGCTTCTGCATGTTGCACTTGAAGAACTGCTTAAGGTACAGAATAATTCCAACAAAAGGATCCAAGGGGAGACAGTAGGCAGGAATATATTTATTCCAGAAGTTAGATGCAAATTTCTAGCCCTGGTGGAGTGAGGCTCTGGGACAGCCTTCTTTTGAAAAAAGGGTTAGATGGGTACAAAGCAGTGGGATGGAGCCTGACGAAGTGTGAGGTGATAAACTGTAGGCCTCAGAGAAGAAGGGCCAACATTACTGGAGTCCTTCCCAATACTATATTGCTGTTTGGTAATCTGATGCTTCCAGAGATGGGTAGAACTGCTAAACTTTCAACTCATGTTCCTTCGAAGGACAAGGGATATTGTACACAAGATATGCAAGTTTTATTTTATGCACTATATATGCTATATGGGATATACTATGTCTAAACTTCTGTTTTCCAGCCCATATGCAAAGAACAAAATTCTGAAATGAATCTCCTTGCAGCTGATTTCTAAGCTCATTTTCCCCTTTAAGACCTAGTACATTTTCTGAACTCTTGTGCTCTTGTAGCTCAGAAGGCCAATGGTATCCTGGGCTCCATCAGAAGAGGGGTGGCCAGGGCAGGGTCAAGGAGATGGTTGTTCCTCTCTACTCTGCCCTCGTGAGGCTCCATCTGGAATACTGTGTCCAGGACTGGGGCTCAAAATACAAGAAGGGTGTGGAGCTGTTGGACAGTGTCCAGAGGAGGGCCACAAAGATGATCAGAGGTCTGGAGCACCTCCAATATGAAGACAGGCTGAGGGAGCTAGGCTTTTGCAGCCTGGAGAAGAATTCCAGTATTCCAGTATTTAAAAGGGGACTATAAACAGGAGAGGAATCAACTTTTTACTCAGGTAGATAGTGATAAGACAAGGGAAAATGGTTGAACTTAAGTTCAAAGAAGGAAGGTCTAGATTGGATGTCAGGAGGAAGCTCTTAACAGAGAGAGTGGTGAGGTTCTGGAACAAGCTGTCCAGAGAAGTTGTGGATGCCCCTGTTCAAGCCCTGGGCAACCTGGTCTAGCACCAGATCTGGAGGTGGCCCTGCCTTTGACAGCTGGGTTGGAACTTGATGATCTCTGGGATCCCTTTCTACCCAAGCCATTCTACAATTCTACAATTCTACCTCTGATTGCCAACATGTCTGCATGAACCAAAGGAGGCAAGATGTTGAGGAAGGTGGTGGATACCCTCTCATTCTCCCACCAGTGTGAAATGAAACTAAGGAATGAGATTAATACCTTCCTCTTTTCTTTTTACTTCTTCCACCCATGCTAGGCAACTAGTACCTCACAAAGCATGTGATTTGATTTCAGTCACTTCCCCCTTGGAAGATGTGATAGAATTTTGTATGTCTCACCATATTACTCATGGAAAGTCAGTCACAATTTCTCCTTCCAGTAATGTACAGGAAATAATCTTCCAGACATTTTTCTTAGTATTTCATTTGATGTAGTTAAACTTTTCTTTTCATGTCTTTGGAAATCAAACGAATTAGCTGCAGTTACATTTTACACTGTTATTGGTAAAATGATACTCAGCACTCAGCAGAATGCTCTGTGCTGGAAGTACTCTAGACCCCTGAGAAATCTTCTCACATACTTGCAGATAGTATATATGAACAAAGAATGAGGAAAATCAAATCTACAGCAATTCCTGTATAATGGTTAATATGTGTAAGTATCTCTAATGTCATATGTAGTCCTTGCATTTACAAAGCACAACATTTAAAATCAGTGGCCAAATAAAATGTAGAAGTTGTTATTTTTATTACTTTTTACCAGTGAAGTTGGATTTAGTTATTTTTGTCAGTAATTGCTAACAATTAGATTGCACCTTTTTAACTAGCACAGGGTACACTGAGGAATCATTCTTGACTCTCACCTTCCCATATATACACATAAGCATATGTATATATAGATGCATAAAAATGTTTTTTCATGCTTCTAAATGACTTTTAAAACTACACAGAAAACCATAATCATGTTTGATTAAGTGCATTTTTTAAAAAAGAAAGTGTTGTTAAGGGATTTAGTGAACTGTCCTGCCAAGATGCCAGCCCAGGCAAATCAACATTATTTCACTGAACGGAAATCAGAACAACAGCAGGGGCAGAAGGGGGTTCTTGAAACAGGTGCAGGCATTCAGTGCCAGGCATTTTATATTTAAGAAAACTCTGGTTTTGATGATTGTGGCTTGACTATAGGCATTACTAATTTTCTCAGTTGTGAATGGAATAGTAAATGGTGTTGATTCATAAATGGTGGAGATAAATAGAATAAATGGTTTGGGGATCAGGATCTTGGAGTACTTCGAAGTTGTCTGCTTGGTGTTGTTGCTTTTAATATGAAAAGGTCACAATATCACACTTAAAATAGGTATGATTGGAAAGCAATTCAAATAGACATACAGTGTCAAATAGACGTACATGTCAGGGATAAACTAAGGGATGCTTTTCTTTGGCTTAGGAATAAATAATCACTGCCTGTTCCTGTAAAACTCTGACAGGATTCGCTGTCAGAGATTCACACTGACAGAGATTCACACACGCGTACACTCATTCTCATCTGCATCACTCTTTCTCCATCATCAGGCTGGTAAATGCCCACGAGAAGACCCAGTACCTGGCAACAGGAGGCAGCATGAGAGAGGAGTCACTTGATGAATGTGACCTTGTACACTAGGCTATGGGGCATCTCTCACATGAATCAGTCTTGCTTTTTAAAAAAGCAGTGGGCAATGCTTTGGGACTCAGTAACCTGCAGGGACACAGTTTGAACTACTCTTAGGATGTGTGGGAGGGATGAAGGGCAAGTTTTACAAAGGACAAGACCACTAAAAAAAAAAATACAAAGCAAAGCAAAACCAACAGCCTATCACCCTGCCACAAAATATGCTGGAGGATTTCAGGTCTTGAATTGCTGATGGCCCTCACATTCTGTTCTAGCCATAAATATGTGAACAAGTTAAGCTCCTGTGGTTTTGTCTGATCCCAGCCATGTTTAATCTTAATCTATCTCAATCACTAGCTATGTTTTAAAAATAACATTTTGTGGTTCCAAAACATCTTTACTTAATCCTTGCTTAGTTTGGAAGGGAATTATATTTGGAAGGATGCACGTGTCCATGTGGCTTTGATGGATACTCCCTTTACTGTTCTCATCCATCAGAAATTTTCTTGAACTACAGTGTATAATTCTACAGCATCAGACTACTGAATACTGGATTCTAGACAGAATGGGTTGTTTTTTTCAAGTGTACCTAGATCTCACAGTAAACAAAAATAAAAATAAAAAATTATTGAAAATACACAAAGTTGATACATGGATGTTCTTGGATCTTTTCCATAATGGGAGTCAGAGGCATCATTGCTGCCCACCACAAGAAGCCAAGGAAGGAAAAGTAAAAATTTTATATTTCAAAGTTCTTGCCCACAGAAGTCTCTGGAAAAGGTATGACATTTCACTTGGACTTGTAGCTCTCTCTTAGGAACAAGAGCCTGGCTTTAATTGCTGAATATAAGGAATATAGTTTCTGAGATTAGTTTTCAGTCCAAGGATAATTGAAAGAAATAAATAGTTTTAAATAGTTCATTTCAGGACACCATTTACACTCTTTTCTCAAATGAAATATTCATTTTCATTTCTTATTCCCCTCACAAATTAAGGCCTGAGAGACTGCAAGTCTTGAGAAATCTGCTCTTTTTATGCTTCTTAAGCAAACACTTCTTCCTTCCACTTCACCTTTCATATATCCCATTGAAATTTTTAAACTATCAAATTATTTCAGAACATTATACTCTCAAGCATGGTTATTACGGCTTCCTAAAGGACGGATCCTCTCGCAAGATCTTAAAATAGACTTGCACAATGTGAGGGCCTAAGGTAGATTTTACAAGTGCAGAAAAATCTTGAATACCATGATATCTTTCTAGTCTGCTGTGAATATCTGGTATTTATATTATAACTAGTGACGTGTATTTCCACAGCTTTTCGGAAGGGGTATTCTGATTGGCATACACTACACAACTCTTAAACAACTCTATTGCTTTTATAACTGTGGCATTCTTTGGTAAAGACTTTATCACATGATTTTTTGCAATGACTCCTTCAGAAGGCATTTTTGTTGGAAACAAGTGGGGAAACAAAGCTGTGAGGGGGCTGAAGCACAAGTCTTATAGGGAGTTGCCAAGAGAATTGAGATTGTTTACTCTAGAGAAGTGGAGGTTCAGGTGAGACCAAGTTGCACTCTACAATTCCTTGAGACGAGGTGGCGAGGTGGGTGTCAGCATCTTCTCACAGGTAGCAGTAATAAGACATAAGGCCTCAGGTTTCAGGTTGAATATTAGGAAGCATTTCTTCTCTGAAAGATGGTCAGGCACTGGAACAGGCTGCTGAGGGAAACGACTGTCCCTGTAGGTGTTCAAGAAAAGTGTAGATGGCACATGGAGACATGGTTAGTAGGGCACGGTGGTGATGGATTGAGGATCCAACTAGATGATCTTAGAGATCTTTTCCAGCATTAAAGTTTCTATGATTCTATATATATATGTGCTGTTGTAGCTATCATGCATCTGAGACTAGAGATAAAAAAATAACTAACTTGTTTACACATAAACTTGCAAATAAAAACAATCGTATAAAAAAGATCAAAACCACTTATGAAACAGATAGCAAAATTTGGGCCCTAGGTATTTATATTTTGTTTCCATGTTTTGTTTTGTTTTGCTTTTTAAGGTAAAATTACTGTGGCCCACTAATAAAAATGCACAGGCATAAGGTGCAAAGAGTCCCAAACTGTGTGCTGTCTGTGCAAGTCACAGCAACTCAGTATTAAATTCCAGAACATATGCAATTACACAAAACAAAAAAAAAACCTCAGGGAAAAAAAAGATCTTTCAAATTAGTTCTGGTTTATGAATTGACTCCAATTTCTGTTATTTCCACCAAACAAATGGAACTGAAAAGCAATAAAATCAGTTATTGATTGTGAGGGACTTTTAGTTTCTCTACAAGCAAGTGACAATTTGGGGCTGAGGGGAAGAATGCTATCAGTAGTTTCCAAAGTTGTTTGTAGTTTCTTGTATGATCCAAAAGAAGTTAGTGTAAATCACCCCCCAAGAATGCTGTTATAAGTGCACACAGCAGTCAGTTCTATAACTAAGCAATGATTTATGCAGCTGTCCATCCATTGCATGCACAATACAGAGTGTAGCTACTTGCAAGGTGCTGCCTGCTCAGCACAGGCAGACACAGGATCACACTGTCACCAGCAATGTGCAGCATGGCAAAAACAGCGGAACGAAGAGTAGCTAAAGGACACTACAGTCAGCAGGAACTTTAAGACTTTGATTAAATCACAGACATCCTTAAATTCACAGATATCCAATGTAGATATGCAGTATCTTTCATTTTGTTTAATCAGTTTAAAGGACTGAGAAAAGCCATTGGGAAATTCCATGTGAACAAGACTTGAAGCCAGATGCCAGTGCTCCTGTTTTGCCCATCTCAGCTAAGTGCTCCTTGAAATAGCTCTGCTAAATCAGGGGTCCTATCTATTTTGGCAGCATCTTTATGTCAGAGAGTGGGATTTCTCAGGCACAGTGCTGCAGTCCACACACAGGAATGCAGCGGAGTTTAGTCTGAAGTTGGCATATATGTTTGCTGTTTTCAGTTTTTATGATGTACAGGAAGTTGTGCTTTCACTGTGTAAGTAGGATTTAGAAGAGGATTTTCATGCTCAAAACATGTGCATTCCTGGGTTGTAAATGACACTTTCACAATGAATCAGAGGGATACAGAGCCCTTTTGTTTACCAAAGGCTGGTATATCATTACATCTCAACCAACAGCCGTCTTAGTGACAACATTTTGACTACTTCTAGCAACCAAATGTTTTTTCACAGCAGGGCTCAGACAGTAATTTTCTCTCAGGAATCTGCTAGTTTGTTGTCCTGTTAGATGCCATTCATCTTTATCTCCAAATTTTCACATGCAGGAGGGAACACTTGGAAAACATTTAAACATTTGCAGTTGGAAGACAGTCACAGTGATATAATGACTGTACTTCAATGCCTTAATTAAGTTCAATTTAATCAGCCATTGAAATCCTAGATACAATCAGTGGCTAACCAGATCTCAGTGTTGTATTGGCACTGGAATAGTACCACAGAGAAGGAAAATTGAGTGATCTGACAAACTTAAGTTGCAAAAACTATAGAATTTCTACAGAATTTTTTATAAATATACATATCAAAGAAAATAGCTTAGAGAAGTAAGGGTGAATTAACAGAAAGTATTAGTTCATATATTTATGCAACACTGTACCTAATAATTTTACTTTTATGCCACTCAATTCAGAAATTCTAAAGTACACAGCTGAACTGTGACATTTCTCAGAATCCAGGTGAACTATCAAGGTCCCTGTTTTACTAATCTCCACTATTATTTTTCCCAGACACCAAGAATACAGAGCTTCTCTCGTGCCCACATGGTCATCCTTAGGGGCACGGAAGTTAACTGGCATTTCTTCAGTGAATGGTACCCAAAGCAGAGGTTTGTTCCCGTTTCACTGAATGAGAGAAGGAGGTGTGAAGAGGCTGTCCCATGCTGACATGTGAGCCCAAACATAGTGAAACTGGCTTCAGCTACATTGCAATATTGTATATTCTCTACACCTATGTATTTGTGCAGCACATGTGCCATTTAACTGTGTAATTGCACACACAGTGTATGTGTAATTTAATACAGAACAGTATGGCTAAATGCAAAGAGCCTTTTGGGATTACACCTGCTTGTACAGGAATATAAGGGTTTCTTTCCCAACTTGCAGTCTATCCACAGATTCCCACTGAGAATTTGTTCATGATTTTATACTCTGACCACAGAATTGTCGCTCTTTCAATGCTCTCTTGGAAAAAAATCAAAATGATATTTTGGAAAAGAATCTGGACATGGAAAACAACTTAGACATCAAAACTGTTCCAACTTTCCCACTAAGCCATCTCTTTCCTACTTATTCAAGTAACCTTTCTCCTACTTATGGCAGTTTTAAATGAAAACAAAAATGTTACATTTGGAAGTTAGGTATGCTAAAATTGTGAATAAGTGTGTGGGTTTTTTTGTTTTGTTTTGGTTTGGTTTGTTTGTTTGTTTTTTGGTTGTTTTATTTTTTGGTTGTCTGGTCACAAAATAACTCCACTAAGGAAGGTATCTACTGAAGCAAATGCATTAAAACATACTCTACTTTCTCAAAGTAGCATGTGTTAAGATTGTTAGGTGATTACGGCTATGGTGAGATGAGCTTTTAAGAGAAATATTTGGAGGCTACCTTACAGAAGACCTATTATATTCCTGTGTTGCTGCACCAGTATTCCCAATTCTAGAGAAACCCAAGGCACCAGCATTGGAGAGGAATCAGTTGTTCTGTATCAACAGGTATGCTATTATATATCTTTTATGTTATGGTTCAGAGCATAAGAAACAACACTGCTTTGTGATAAGGGTAATATATTTCAATAAAAATTTCATATAAACAACAATTATTGAATTTGTGAAGCCAGTTTCTGAAAAGTTTATGCAACTTTGAATGAAATAACAAGCAGGATCTTCTACAAAGCCCTCTCCATGTCTGAATCTGGCTCTGAAATTGGCCACTGCATTGGAGGGAGAGCAGCTCTGTGTTTGTGATAGTGCTCACCCAGAGGTGTGCTAGTGCCCAGCAGGATTCAATTCTCCTCGATGCACCACAGCTCCCCATGTCATGCACATAGCTGACCAGATTAGCAATGAAAATTCCATATATAGAGCCAACTAATTACAGGCTTTTCTACCACATGTTCATTTCACCTGATCCTCAGTATCTTGAGACATAAAAATGTTAAGATACTACAGATGATCTAGCTACAGGTTAGCCTTCCTTTTCAGTCCTTTTTTTCCTTGCTCTCCATTCAGTCTCAATTCAGGTTTTGTGGAAGCAGAGAGAGAGCTGTAAATACTTGTTTGTATTGTAACCAGAAAGTAGGATTTGTTTCCTGTTGGTTTTTGTTTTGTTTTTCTGTAGCGTTGCTAGAAAACAAATATCCATGCTAGGGTATTAGTCAGCAATATCCTTTGCTTCCCTAAAGAAAAGTTTAGAAAGTAAAAAGACAGTGAAAGCAAATGGCATTCTCCTCACCTGACAGAGGCTCTGTGGGGCTACAGTCACTAACATTTTGGAGGCTAGAATTATCTTTTTATCTTTCCAGGTCCTTGCTTTATGACGCATCAAAAGTCAGGAAAAAATTACAAGTCTGAACATAATATAATTAGTATCTTCTCAAAACCATCAACTTTTTCCTAAATTATTTTTGTACCCATCCCAGGGATGTTGTATGCTTTCCAGCAAGTAGTAATATGTTTGTTTGCTTTCATTGCAAGGTGTTGCGGTTTGATTATGTTGTTTTTTTCCTGCTCTAATTGGTATGATATAAGAAATTAAGTCCAGATGAGTCATAGTTGTGTTAGAGCAAGCCAATGCATATAAGGAATAAGGAAGCTTTCCAATTTGACTGGGTTTCTCTGGGTGAGGACTTCACTCAGGTACATAGCCCTGACAAATGTTGTCAAATCTATAATACATACCAAATACCTCACAGAATGAAAACATCATGTTTTAGACTTGTTCAACATCTCTTGCAACACAGAAAGCAGCTGCATGTAAAGGAACCCAATGCCTTGCTGGGACCAGCATCTTGGTGACATATAGGTTTGGGTGCAATGAAAGCTGGTGGGAAAGAAAGAAAAAACCTAATAGCATAATGAAAGAAAATTTTGAAACAAAACAAAATGAAGAGAAATGTGAAGACTAGCTATTTTACTGACAGCTTTAATGCTGCTAGGAGGCTGTCCTCTTTTATTATGGCACAGAGCTATATGCTACAATCTATTTGCCAGAACACACAATTCTGTTTATTCATGGATTTTTATTTATTTATTTATAAACACGTTCTCCTTGGTGATACTGTATCAAATTAAAGGTCTCAGAAGTTGATCCTTTGCCTACTTATCTGAACTTTGGTATAATTCCTTTTCCTGATGTATTCCCAATTTGCCTTGGTGGATGGGAGATGAAATCAAGCCTTCTGGGTACACAATGCAGATTGATTTGTGTTGTAATTACTTGTTCTTCACTTACAAATTCCTAAAAGTATAGAGTTTCTCATTATAATCAAGTTGCAAGCCAATGGTCCTCCAGCAAGTCCTACTGATATTCTAATATATTTACAGTCCTGGTCCCAAGGGATTTGCAGCTGACAGGGCAAAGTGGGGACAGGGCCACCAGGGAGCATTCTCAAGGGACCCATGTTCACAGCAACTTAAAGAGGCAGATGAAAAGGCAACTGACCTCAGACTCATTGTCACTTTTTACACTTGCAGCTCTTTGTATTTATGCCCTACTCAATTTATGTCAAGTTTCAGAGTATCAGCTATCACAGAACAGAGCCATAAAAGCTATAAAACACACTCTCAGGGATTTAAAAACTACTTTAAATATTACTGCAGCAGACAGTGTGTCTATTTCATTGTCACACTGTCGCTTGAGTGTTTTGTTAGCACTCATACATCTCATTTATCACAATCACAGTTCTAAAAACTTGAATTGGAAAAGTGTTTTACTTTATTTTTTTTCTTTAATGCATATCATAGGGGCTTTTGCATTTCCCAGTTAACTCTACTTCAGTAATCAGTTCCATCACTGTTTTAAGCCTCTTGAACACTGCATGTTATCAAGGGTACATTTTATCTTGCTTCCCTTCAGCATTTTCCTGTATACCTTCTAAAATGAGAGTATAGCATCTTCCTCTGGAAATCTCTCTCTCTTTTTCATTTTTCCTTGGACTTTCCATTTCAGGGGAATGTAGCTGCAATTTCATGAACGGAATTCAAAAATCAGAGATGCAAATTTGACTTCTTAAGGAAGATTATGATCTGAAATAGATCTATGACGGTTTACAGAATATAGTATTTGACTGATTTCTACTGAAAATAAGAAAAATCGTCTTGAAGATCATGTACCACAGTGGTGAAGAGTTTTTTGAGTTGTCTTTCTTCAAGAATCTTCTATCTGAACAATCATCCACTTCAAAGGTCTCATGGCAGGGATAACTTAACTTTGCCTGTTTAACCACTGTACTTATCCCTGAGTGCTAGTAATGTGCTTACATGTCTGACTGAACCAATAGCCAGATAATGTTTCTTAAAACACATAGTAGACAGTGGAGAGGAAAGAATCACAGAATCGTCCAGGTTGGAAGGGACCTCAAGGATCATGAACCTCCAAACCCCCTGCCACAAGCAGGGCCACCAACCTCCACATTTAATACCAGACCAGGCTGCCCAGGGCCCCATCCAGTCTGGCCTTGAACACCTCCAGGGATGGGGCATCCACAGCCTCTCTGGGCAGCCTGTTCCAGCACCTCACCGCTCTCTCTGTAAAGAACTTCCCCCTGACATCCAACCTAGATGTGCAGCAGCCTGCAACATTGTAAGCTTGGAATATTGCACATGCAACTGTTAAGTCAAGGCTTGCTCTTTGCAGGGTTGTCAACATAGTGTTTATGTTCTCTGGATTGGTTAACTGAGAACAGGAATGATATCTGAAATATTTCTATTTCAAGAACACCAGCAAAGGATTAAAAAAAACCAACAACCTTCCAATAGTCTATGTTTTAATAGGATATGTACATGGCCCTGAATCCAGAGCATGGTGGACAGGGTCAAGTACCAGATGAAAGGAGTCCAAACTGTATTTCATATACACAATAGGTGGATAGCCTATTCTGCATGTGCATTATGTCATGCTGTAGTTACTCTTTCCTCCTCCAATACTAAGTTATCAATAATCTGTGATTTGGCTCAAAAGTTTGTATGCAGATCTCAGATCAGCAATTTCCATCTGAAGATAAAGTGAATCATTGGCTGTATTGATCCATTCATTCATTCTTCTATTCCTTTGCCCTAATGACTGGATTTCCCAGCTATAAGCTGAAACAAAGTGTTTTGGGCAGCCTCTGTGAGTCCTGAAATCTCCCATTGCTCTTTGTGTTTCATCTCTATTGCTCCTGTCTAGCAGAGGATTTCCCATAGTGCTCTCCCTTGTGTTTTTTGCTTGTTTGTTTTGTTAAGTAAACACTTAAGGAACAACCAAATGCTTGCTTTCATTGTTGGTAAATGATGGTGGGTCTGACTTCACAAGCATCTCCCTTTCAGTCTGATTCACTCTGCATTTCTAATAAAGGCACAGACCACATTTTATTAATGCTGGTTACATCTGTACTCACACTGTTAGCAGATATTAAATATCAATGTTAACCACTTAAAGTTTAATCCACAAACTTAGTGTGGCCTCTGTGGGTGACAAGGCTGTGTTTTATGACTTTCCCCTGAAGACCTCTCAGGTTAGGCCAAAAAAAAAAAAATATATATATATATATATATATACACGTACTGTTGCTTGATGTTAATAGCTTGGACATTACTGTGGAGCCTGTAAAACCTCACTCCTGCTGCTATGTGGGTTCTTCAGCAACTATACAATCTGTAAGCTATAGCTGCAAAATATTTTTCTTAGCCAAGGTAGCTATAATCTGAAATAAATATTGAAGGGAAAAATTATAAAAGACTTCTGTCCATAGATATTCACTTATGTCACTGCAACAGTAAAATTGGTTTCAGTAGGTGCTTTTTTTTTTTTTCTTTTACTTGTTCCCTGTCTGTGTACAAACGGGGAAGCAAAAATGCAGATGTCAGATAGGTCCATTCACTTTTATTGTCAGAAAACTGCTCATTCTTGAACAGTCTTGAGCTGTAGCATGACTGCAAAGGAGACACACTTCAGTGCCAACTTTGCCCCTTAGGATATCACAGCCAAATCCTATGTGTGGAGTCCTGATGATCCTCATGCAACTAGTGCTTGGCATGAATTTGATCACTGATTATGTCCATGAATTTTTAAGTAGATTGCAAGTAATTAATTTCAGCCTTAATTTGTAGATCTTTCTGCTCTTTACAGAGAACCGAAGTAACCACAGAAATGCAATATGCTTTGGTTGTATTTCCAGAGACAATAAGCTTTACTCAGGTCAACTTCCCTTGTGGTGAAAACGAGGAAATTTTTTCATCATAACTGTACATTAAATACAAATTTGAAAACTCCAGAAAACTCTTTTGGTTGCACAGATGCAATCTATGCTACGAGACGTATAGAGAAGCAAAATCTAGCTGACAATGTACCTGTCAACTTAATGCAAAAACATCAATAAATCTGTTCCACAAAATGTGACTGATGCAAACAGCAGAAAGTAGTAAAGATGGAGAGCTATAAAAAAATAAACCAACAAATACACTTTTTGATAGTATCTCCCTGTCTATGTAAGATTGTATGCAGATTTCATGTGTACAAAATTTTTGCAGTGGCTTAGGAAGAGAAGTCATGTCATGCATGTGTATTAAAACTCATAACAAATATATATAAACACACATATCTTCCAAAATTTCTCAGATTTTCATGAGAACAGACTGTGCTGCAGCAGGACCAGCAGCATATAGCAGAAGATAGGGTAAGAGCCACAGAAAGGTTCAGTCTCAATGCCCACTTAATATGGTTACCCAACTCCTTTACTAGAACCAGACTTCATCTGCAGGTATGTCCATCCACATCTAGCGCCAGGTTGTTTAAGTAGAAGTGGCAAACTGACATATCCAAGCTCTTTTAAATATACTTCAGAGCATGAACTTTCTGTATTAGAAACCGCTAACCTGTGTGACTGAGCAGGTGTTATGTCTAAATAGACACAGTGTGAAACCCAATGCCTTGACATTGGTTTAAATCACCAGAGAGACCAAAATCCTTAGAAAGGGATAAGCTGACTGATTCCTCGATGTGATGCTTGCCATTAATATAGATGTCATAACTTTTCATTAACCCACTGCTGTAGAAAGCATTCACAGACAGAAGAGAGAGAAGTCAACCATTGCTAAACCTCACTAGTACACTTCAGAAAGACACAGTTCTGGAGGACTCTGATTTTCTCCCCTTTTCAGTCACAATAAAAATCCCTGGAAACAGTGTGGAGTACTTTTCTTGAAGAACAGGATGAGCAAAGCAAAGAAGTCAGCAATACATTGGACTGTTATTTCTTCATACTATTTTCAGACAGTTTCGATTGAAAAGACAAAAATGCAGTAAAACTGGCACTTAAGTAGACCAGTATGTGCACTTCAGAGTGTAGTACTAGCACTGCATTTAGTATAGAGAAAATAAAAGCCAAGAGTGAACTTTTGGCCCAAATAAGTTCAGTTGGAGCTTTGCTATGGTCTTTAAAGGTCCAGTTTTTACCACAAGTATTCAGCTAGGGTCAGTGTAACCCGCTCTTCTTCATGGACTTTATTTTTGAACACATTTTCTTCTGACTGGTTAGAGTGTGTTGAAAATATTGCCCTTCTTAGCTAAAGAAAAGCAAAAGAAGGGGAGGAAAAAAAGAGATAGTGATTTGTGTTCATGATAAAAGTGTTTTTCTGCAATAACACAGCATGAGGTCAAGCATTACACAGGTTACATTTGCCACGATATATCTCCTGCCAGACGAATACAATCTGGGGCCTATTACCCCCACTTGCAGTACTGTTTCATAGTTATGAAGTCATGACAGCTGTGATTGCCAGTGTGGAGAATAAAGTCAGTGGAAAAAGTATGGATAGTTTCCCACCACATGCTGGCCAAAAATAAGTTAGCTGGAATTAAACAGAAATGCAGAAAGCTAGCAGGGGGAGAAGAGCAAGGGAACACGCTGAAGTTTTACAATAAGACAGGGGTGGAGGTACAGCAACTCCAGGGCCAGACTCTGGCTCTGTTCCCATCTCTGTGGGACCCTGGAGCTGATGAAAAGTCTGAGGTGCAACCATGAACCCAATTTGCCTAACTGTGTCCTACCTCATGGAAATTGGTACTTGCCATTTCCTGCTTCTCTAGAGATTCACAAGCCGTTTGAATTAACTTCAGTCCCAATTTAACAATAACTACACAGTGCACAACCATGGTCCTTGCACATGAGGAAACATTTTATATGATCTATAAACTCACAATATCCCATTTGAGTATGGGATGCAGGTGCTAATCAATGTGTTGCCAACATTTAAACAGAAATTTGCTGTGACAAACACAACTGCTCCCTTTCCCTGTGGGCCCAGAGCCGTGTGCATTTGCAAAGCAAGATCCAACTTCTGCTTTCCTCATAAAACATTTCTGAAAAAACCTTTTCTTACATTATCTAAGCAAATCAACAATGCTTTACAAATTCATATTAATGTAAAATGTTTCTGTTTCATTTGTTAAAAAAATGCCAGGTTGCTGAGAATAGTATAACATTAAGCACATTTGGCTGAGTTTCTGAAAAATGAAGGTTGCCAACATTCTTTTTTTGTTTGTTTGTTTGTTTTGTTTTTTTTTTGCATTAGATAACTGATTTTGCCACTATGAGATTTATCACAAGGATGAGAAATGTGATATTCAGAATAACAGGGAGGAACCTAACAAAGATATCTCTTTTATCAGGAATGACAATGAGATGTCCAGAGAGGGTAATGTGTCTGATGTCAACTGCAGATCTTTCAAGGGCCATGAAGAATTATTCTGTCATATCTCTATCTTTGACTGATCCAAGTGGACATTATCATTTTAGACCAGTAAGCCTGTGCTGAACATGATTGTGTCAACCAGAGCCCAGGACCCCAGAAAGCAGAGTGCAGTGACAAAAGAAAAAAGACAACAGCACCTAAAAAAGTGGATTGGACAGAAAAGGACTAATGGGTTCCAAATGACCAGAGAATCTCAGATCATATAATGAAGGTACAGTGTTTAGTAACTGCAAGTTAGCTGGCCTGTACTTACATCATATACTTTAGGATTGTTTCCAGTGCTTTTGCCAGCACCTACAGGGTCAAATACTCCCATTTAACTGTTTGCCTTGGTAAGAGATGAAATCCTCAGGTTCTCCCATGGAATAAGAAAAATAAAAAGACCAGAAAGCCATCAGAGATCCTTCTGGTTTGTTGCAGAGATTATTCACTCTAAAGTCATGCCCATTGTCTGGAAAATGATGAATAGAAGCCCATGAAAGTGGATCCTCTGTAAAATACTGATATGAACAGCCATGACAAACATCCTGAAAATGGTGAGGAGACCAGCCATTTTCACATTCAGAGAATGGAAAAGAACTAAGTCACATCCAATGTACAGAAAATGGAGGAGGCCAAGTGAAGCCTATTGTCTGGAATGTGATGGGGAGATTATGGAAGAGGGTCCTCCAAAAAGTTTCAAGAGACCCAGAAATGCTGAATATTTAGAGAAAAAGCATGCCAACTAGCCAGAGAATGATAAGAGGTACACAGTCATCATTCAGAGAACAACATGAGGGACATACACAGCAACCATTCTTCATCCAACAGCAACAGTGTGGGCCACAGGCACAGCCATCATTCCAAAAATGTCACAAAATCAATGTAAGAAAAATAAGTAAACAATGAATTTCTCCTACATTAGGTTTTACTGATGTCTTCTCAAGCAACATATCTAGAGTATTCATTTTCATCTCAAGCACAGGTTCGCATGATCATTAGGTTGTATAGACTGGAAGGGACCTAATGAGATCATCCAACCTAAACATTTACTAAACCACCATCGGTTATAAACATGGGTTTTCAAAAAGCCCTTGCACTTCCATTTCCATCTTTAACACCATTTACAAGTACTAAGCTTTTAAAAATGATTTGGATTTTGCTCCTTCTTAAGCAAGAGAATATTTACTTAAAAGTGACTGAACACAGGCACCGCCGTGCAAGAGGGTGATGAAATTATCACAGAGAGGCTATCAAGATGGTGAAGGGTCTGAGGGCAAGGTGTGTGAGGAGCAGCTGAGGCCCCTGGGTACGTTCAGCCCAGAGCAGGGCATGCTGAGGGGAGGCCTGATGGCGGCTGGGCTCCTCACAGGGAGCGGAGGGGCAGCGCTGAGCTCTGCTCTGTGTGACAGCGACAGGGCCCGAGGGAACGGCATGGAGCTGTGTCAGGGGAGGGCAGCTGGGGGTGAGGGACTGGGTCTGCACCAAGGGCGGTGGGCATGGAACAGCCTTCCCTGGGTTTCGGGCACGGCCTCAAGCTGCCAGATGGCAAGGAGTCTTTGTGCACTGCTCTCAGACATGCTCAGGTTTTTGAGTGGTACTTTGTGGATACAGCCGTTGGACTTCATGCTCACTGTGGGTCTCTTCCAACGCAAAATATGCTATGATTCTGTGATTCCAGGAGACTGGCTATTCCGTTTCAGAGAACAATGAGTGTGCCCACAACCACAGTAAAAGGAAAATGTGTACTGTTCTGCCTGGCATAGGGAAAAAGAATTTTTCTTCATTCTAACAAACCAAGTAACCATACACATGTGTCTGTAACGATATTTCCAGTGACTTAATCTTATTGTAAGGCTCAGAAATCTCCATTGTTCCAAGCCTTCCAAGTTTGTGATAAAGTTCATTAGAACATACCAGAGACAGCAACAGTCGTGACTTTGTCTTTTTTCGCTCTGGCTCACACAGGAAGAACTCATCTTTGCCTTATTTAGAAATAAACTTTTAAAAAAATTATTTTGAAACTACTCACAATGTTAACTGAGAGGAGGCTGAGACTGTTTGATTTTTCTAATCTTTACTTGTTTATGATTTTAAAATATTTAAAGCTAGTAAAAATAAGATTATAAAATCAAACATTATCAAAGCCACATACAAGGAGAAGATTAGAGAATGAAACATTCTATTTCTATCTGATCCCTCTCAACAATTGCATCACCACCACTGCGTCAATGCTTGTGACTACTCTGCCAGCAAAAGCAAAGAAAACAAAGAGTTTAATGGGAAATGTGAAATACACATTGAAAGCTTCTTTTCTAGCACCATTTAACAGCCAGAGGCTCATGTAGAGTGGAAGTATGAGTAAGAAAACGTGAACTATTTCTTGCATTTTGTGCAGACATGAGTCCACAACAGGATGGAGTGGAGCAAAATTGAACCCACTCTGTAGCTGAACTGGATGGACTACAGTCATAGTGTGGACACTTCAGAGAAAAAAAACAAATCACCAAAAGTTAGGAAGCCGACAGATATTTCACTGGTCATTTGACCAGTGCATTATATATATACACCAATATATTTTTCTTTCCCTAATCATTTCCATCATGTGTTTTCCTTTGTGTTATGTTTCTCCCTCTGAGATACAGGGATACAGACTTGTGTTTTTGGAAGAGAAGTGGAGCTCCTGAAGACAAAACATTTTAACACCTCAGGATAGAATCCAGGCTACGTTTGATCAGTGCACAACACCTACATCAGCCTAAAAATTGAGAGTGAGGTCATTTCCAGCTCTGGTCAGAGCCATTAACCCATAGAGGTGGCACAAGGATAGTCCTTACTGTAAGTAGAATACCACAGGCAGAAGATAAAGGAATCTGAGAATCAGAGCATGGAGTTGTCAGATAATTGACACACCACTACCTTTTTTCAGAATGATCACAAACACACTTGCAAGCAATTGGGTAGAAAAAGGAAGGCAATAAAATAGGAAGAGCATTCAGAAGGAAGAGTCATAGAATAATCTAAGTTGGAAAAGACCTTCAGGATCACCAACTGCAACCAACAACCTGGCTTACAAAGTCTCAGTGCTAAACCATGTCCCTTAGTGCCAGGCTCACACATCTCCAGGATGACAACTCCACCACTTCCCTAAGCAGCCCATTTCAAAGCTTGACCAACCTCTCCAGTCTCTCCAAACTAAACTAGCCTTGATGCAACTTCAGACTGCTTCTTTACATGCTATAACTTGTCACCTGGAAAAAGAGAATGACAGCCTCCTTTCTGCAATCTCAAGTAGTTGTAGACAGCAGTGTGGCCTCCTCTCAGCCTTCTCTTCTCCAAGCGAACCAACAACAATTCCCTCAGTTTCTTTTCATAAATCTTCTTTTCTAGTCCTTTCAGCAGCCTCACTGCTCTTCACTGCACGTGCTTGAGCAACTCAGTATCTTTTTTGTGAGAAGGCTAAAGTACAGTTGCAGTCTCACTAGAGCTGGATATAACTGTACAATTATTTCTCTAGTACTGCTAGTCACAGTATTTCTGATGCAGAAGTGCATTGCCTTGGCAATACAGCTACAGCCTAAGATGGTTTATTTGTTTTTAATTATGTTGACTCTCAGTCCACCAGAATAGACTAAGCAAAAGAAACAAAAAACCCAAACCATCTCTACAGCTCTACAACTTCTTAGTATTAATCATAGACATTTGTCTTCAGAGCATTTTACATTTCCAAAATTGTCAGAGGTTTGAATATCTTTGATATTGCTTCTCTAAGTCCTTAACATTACAGCAACAGGAAGTTAAGCTGAAGAAACAAAGTTGTTTTTTGTTGAGGCAGAGGGGAGGGGGTTGGAGCTGAATGGATATGGGGGAGGGTAGCCTGTGAAGCCTAACCAGCCCCAAGTGCAGTACTTCTGTTTTTTCCTGTCTGAAGGATTTTGTTCTGTATCATGGCTGTTCCTCGTCTTCTGGGACTGTGGTTTCCAGAGGCAATTTCCGTACACAGACACGTACAGGCACTGTAAATAGAGGTGGATGTGATCACCTGCTGTATGTGTCCAATTGCATTTGCTTAAATTAGAAATCACAGGCATAACTTCCCTCCCTTCCTGTTTTTTTTCATTGATCTTGCTTTTGAGTATTGTATTTACTGTGCATTGCACAGCTGCATGAATTCTTAACTTAAGTCTAGTATCACTCCTGAAGCTGATCTGTGTGTCCTTCCCACTACTTCATCCTGGTTCGGATTTGGCTGAGCTGGTTAATGCAGCTGAAGTCAATAGATAGATCCCCAAAGTAAAATAAACTTCATAGTTTTTCTTCTGTTTTCTGTTCTATTTTCTCCCAGTACACAAAATCATTAGATATCCAGGCCTGTACAATTGTCTGGGACTAGAGTCTGCAGCAAATGTGAATGACAGCACAAAGAAACAACACAAAGCAGCACTGGGCAAGAGAGATGCTGGCTTCTTCTCATAAATACAAGTTCTCAAGTTCTCATGCTTTCATCTTTCATGTTATCCATAATCCACTGAAATAAAAATCCATGGGAAGCCAATTAAGTCAAAGGCAAAAATGCTGCAAATGCAACACTACATATATATATATATATGTATTCTTATCCACTAGATGAAGCTGCCAAATTGTCTAGATTTCTGTTTTGAGCAAGAAATACTCTCACTTACTTATAAATTCCTTGTAATGCTTCTGGAAAGGGAGGGCAAGTGCTTTTTGCACTTACTGCCCAGCCCCACAAGGGGTGAGAAGATCACAGGAAAGGGCAGCATTTGTTGTGACTGGCAGTTTGTACTTCATTACACACATACAAAAAAAAAAAACAAAAAAAAAAAACAAAAAAAAGGAAGAAATACAGATACATTGAAAAATGGTGTATTTATGACAAGCAAAGCTGGAGCCTGCTTTGTTCTGCTTCAATTCTTCACCAGCATAAGACCATGAGAACAGGGTGGGCTAATGCACTGCTATCATCAGTATGCTGAACATGTGACTCAACTCAAAAGTCATGAACTCTCTTTAAATATCATGCTTCCCTTATGTGCAAAATACCAGTGCTCTGAAAGAAGACTGCAATCTTGCTTTAAAACTGCTAGACAGCAGAGAAGGAAAAGATCCCTGCAGTGCACTGTGAACTGTTCTGTATACTCATTAGTGACTTCATCCTGTGAGCTGAGTACTCTGGCTCAAATCCAGGAAGGCACAAAGTATACATTTAATTTTCAGCATGTGTGTAGTGTCATTAACTGTAAGTGCATGCTTATGTGCTTTCCTCATTCCTGCTTTGGTTCTGTTAGATAATATAAAAGGTAGTGCTGGCATTTTGGGGTTGAGAATGTTTTGGAGAGGACCTAAATGAAACTCCTGAAATCCTCCCACTGCATGCAAGAGTAGCAAGAAAGTACAGTCAAACGTTTTTGATTTACATGATATCCCTGCCTGAATGTTGCACTTCGAATGAGCTTTGAATGTAAACTTCTACCTGTTTGAATGCATATTGATTCATGCTGTTAAAGTGGGCAGCATAGGGAGATGGGAGGAGCAAGCTGGCATGCTTTCAGCAAACAATGAGTACATTCTTATCTCAGTCTGACTATACAGTTCTGGAGCAGTAAAGAAGTTACTTTTCTTAAATTATAACAGTATCATAGTAATACAGCCTAGCCCAGCTTCCACTCCGGCCCTCTAAGCATGCATTCTTGCCAATATAAGTCTCACCTACAAAATGGTTATTGCATAATTAATGAATATACCAATGTTATGGTATAGCAGTTGTACAACTAATAAATATACTGGTGGTATGGACTAATAGAGAGCTTGGCCAAGATACTATTACACCAAAGTAGGAAACAGAAATAATAATCACACCCACCCATATCCTGGGCTCACATGGGAAACTCCAGTAGAGCGGATCTCCAGAAAAGAACCTTCCCCACTGGTAGTCAGCTCTTAGATGGGTCTAGGAGAGGTGAAGCCAGGCTCCATCCCTTCCTACAGCACAGATGAATTGCCTTCACCTGTGCTTGTGGCTGACTCAGGTGATTAATCAGAGTTTCAGGCTGTAATTCAGCAGTCCCCATACAGTTATAAAGACGATCCCAGGAATTATGTTTTGGTGCTGGGAAAGGTTATGAAGTACATTGTCTTGTAGGAGATAGCACTGCATGTGTGGGACAGATGTGGGATCAGGCCTAGCCAGCATGGGTTCATGAAAATTGGGTCCTGCTTGACCAATCAGTTCTCCTTCTATGATTGAGTGACTTGCCTGATGGATGAGGGAAAGGCTGTTGACATAGTCTACTAGAGTTCAGCAAAGCCTTTGATAGTGTCTCCCACAGCATCCTCCTGAAGAAGCTGGCAGTCTGTGGCTTGGACAGATACACTCTTTGCTGGTAAAGAACTAGCTGAATGGGCAGGCCCAGAGGGTGGTGGTGAATGGAGTAATTCAGCTGGTAATCAGTCATGAGTGAAGTTCCCCAGAGGTCAGTACTGGGGTCTGCCCTGTTTGGTATCATTATTCATGACCTGGATGAGGGCATTGAGTGCACCCGCAGTAAGTTTGCAGGTGACACCAAGTTGGCAGGAAATGTCAATCTGCCTGGGGATAAGAAGGTCCTATAGAAGGACATGCTGGATAGCTGGGCTGAGACCAAAGGAATGAAGTTCAACGAGACCAAGCGCAGAGTCCTTCACTTTGGCCATAACAATCCCAGGCATTGCTAAAGGTTTGGGGCAGAATGGCTAGAAGACTGTGCTGAGGAATGGACCAGGGGTATTTGTTGATGCATGAACTAGAAGTGTGCCCAGGTGGCCAAGAAGGCCAGTGGCATCCTGGCTTGTATCAGAAATGATGTTGCCAGCAGGGAAGTGATTATCCCTCAAATCTGGTGAGGCCGCACCTCTAGTGCTGTGTTCAGTTTTGGGTCTCGCTGCATGAAAGAAACTGAGGTCCTGGAGCATGTCCAGCGGAAGGCAACAAAGCTGGTGAGGGATCTGGAGCACAGGCCTTAACGTGTAATGGCTGAGGGAGCTGGGGTTATTTAATCTGGAGAAGAGGAGGCTCAGAAGTAACCTTATTGCCGTCTATAACTATTTGAAGGGAGACTGTGGTGAGGTGGAGGCCAACGTCTTCTCCAGCGTAATAAGTGATATGACTAAAGGAAATGGACTCAAGTTGCACCAGGGGCGATTCAGATTGAACATTAGGAAACATTTCTACAAAAGAGTGGTCCGGCACTGGAAAGGGCTTCCTAGGGAGGTGGTGCAGTCATTGGAGGTGTTCAAGAAATGTTTAGATGCTGTACTGAGGGACATGGTTTGGTGGGAAATACTGGTGACAAGTGAACAGTTGCACTGGATGATCTTAGAAGTCTTTTCCAACATTGGTGATTCTATGACTATGGCTCTATTATTCTGTGATACCTTTACCATTTGGCATGGATCCATCAGGAAGGAAAAGTATTCCTGAAGCACTATTGTTCATTTTGAAATCTTTCTCTGTAACAGTGCTGTCCTCAGAGAAGAGAGATTTTCTTCCTCCGTCTCTACAGTCTGCCTGCCACCTGGTGATACATCTGGAGACACAGAAAGCGAACTCCTGGCTTCAGCCATGTGGCAAACACACAGGGTGAACTAAGCATTTTGTGTTGTTTTTTTTCATGCTTTCTTTGGTTCCAGTAGGAAATGATAAGTTTCTTCTTAGTATGACTCCTTCTCAAGCTGGTACATGTGCATTATCATGCCTGTTTTGTGAGTTAAAGATCCATCAGGGAGAGGTTAGCACTGCGGCCATTCACAATAGTGTGCAGAGTGCAGAATTAAAATTAAGCAGGTGAGGAGTGCCTAAACCATTTAACACTGTTGCATCTTATAGGATCAGATAGATACCCAGAACAAGTGAGTGGAGTAAGGCTGTAGAAGCTGGCCTCCATCTTCAGAGCTGTTTGTATTCCCTGTCATGAGCTCTTAGTGAGCACTGTTGGTGGGATCTGCCCTATTTCCAGCAGCTTTGTGCCATCTTGGGAGTGCCAGAATGCAGTGGTCCCTGCTTAGAGGCTCTTGGATGTGAGAAGTGTCTCAGGAGCTTGGGGACTGCTCCATGTAACCCTGCTGCCCTATCCCAACATTGCAAAGCAAGGGAAGTATTAAATGAACTATCTGCTTCCTTTCTGCAGAATTAAACCTGGGTTTTCCCAGCAGAGTTGGAAAATATTTTTGTGTAGAGAAGTCTGACTTTATCAAAATTGTCTTCATGCAGAAAATGTCCTGATACAGAAGAGAAACATGAGCATAAAGTTTAAGCTACAGACATTCGTACAGACATAGCAGCTGAAGTTCTGCAAACAACTAAACTTTAAAAAACAAAATAAATAAATAAATAAACCCTGCATAATTTGTGTCATATATGGCATAAATATGTTTCAAAGTTATCTCACTTGTACTTTTGTGTAAGTAGAAAACATTCAACACTCCTAGGAAAATATTGTGAGAGACTCTGTGTACCCAGTATCTTTCTAAAGCTCTCTGAAGATAAAATAGGGTCAGCCTTTCAGATTTATTAAGACATAAATCCTTTTTGAGGAGGTCAACTTTAAAAACACAAACAACACATCCTGAAAACCAGATACTATCCTTTTGGCATATGTGTATCAGAGCCAGTAATTTTTGATTATCTCACTATTCCCAGAAATGACATTAAGCTGAAAAATAATTTCAGTTAGCATAAGCATCAAGTATACACTAGGGCCTTTTAATGTTGAACAATAAGCCAGCGTTATTGCAGTGATTATTGACAATACAAGGGTTGTTCTGGTATTTAGTCATAACTATATAAAATTATTGTTTTTCTGCTGTAATCATTGGCTATGCAGTTACAAGGGACCAATAATAAGTTAGTAAGTAATTAGTGACAAAGATTTCTTTTGTTGTATATAAATGGAGTAAAAGCCTCAGGCTAATTTTACCAGCATGTTTGTATGATATCAGTTCCTAAAAATACATGAAAGTGTTTTGTTGTTGGTATTTTTTTAAGCATATATGCAACGCAGAAGCTGTACAAATCCTACAGAAAGAAAAATTACTTCATGAAATATACTTGTTTTCTACCTCAGAAACCTGATAGAATGTTGAGATTATTGCCAGAATTCAAGGAAGAACTGCTAGACCTGCCTTTTTGCAAGACTGCAGAGCATTTCTTTTTCACTCAGAGACTTGCTCAGAGAACCACAATTCAGTGCCATTATTTTCTAAGTCACTCCATTGATTTGGCAAGATTTTGGTTTCTCATTTCTCATGCTACCACGTTACATAGATTGAAGCCAAATGTGCTCAGCCTCTGCTCTAAATTACCAGTAGGCGAATCTTAATTGATTTGGCTGATTTTATAGGCCATTCGACTGAATTTATAGGGTTCACCTTGAATTTACCCCAGAAAAAACAGAAGCAGAATTTGGGCAATTTTCTATTTGTACCAAAATAGAATTAAACATGAAATGTATGTTTATCCTTGTAAGCATTACTGTACTAACAGATAGATAGGAAAACAAGTTATACAGCTCCTTAAAATCAATACAGCCTTTTTAATACATCCTAAAATCTGTTCTAATTTTTTTTTCTGACAGAAGATTTTTTATTATTTTTTACTTGGTCAACAAGCTTATATCTTCCTTAGGATTCTGGATAGAAATGCCACTAGATCCCTGTTTACATGGAAAACTGCTTTTGGTCTTGCATCTTTTTATGGAGTAGAGTCACTATTACAATGAGCCCTCAGCAGGACTAAGTGAACTGATTAAAAAAAAGATCTAAGAATCAGACCTGATTCTACCCTAAAATCAAAGTGGTGCCACTGATACTGGCTAGAGCCAACTGATTTTTTATTTCCTTTTTTTTTTCAATGCTGTCTGTATTTGACTGGCAGCAGAGATTCTAAGCTACTATGAAGAAGGATAAGTAGTGTAGTTAAAATCAGATTAGATTTCATTTAAATTTCTGGACAAGTATAAAATCTTTGCATAAAGGCTGCTGACTAAAGTATATTAGACCAAAGGTATAGAAACTCAACATTTAAAAGTGATTAATCACTAGTAATAATATTCTAATTCTATGATTTCTTCCCATGCGTCATAAATACATGAGTTTGAGACTTTTGCCAATAATACATGATTGTTCTCTTGTCTCGAGGAGCAAGATAAAGTGAAATGTCACCATGGCGCTTCTGAGTCACTCAGTTCTTCTGGACAGGGATTCAAAATGAAGCACTTTTTGCAGTGTTTTTGATGAAGATCAAAATGATCCTGATGCTTGCTCAGTGGAGGTCACTTTACTTAATTCAATTTAGAATTGAAATAGCATTAAGGATAATATTACTCTTTAAGGCACTGTGTGTTATGGGTCTTTGGGCTAGCAAGGGTTTATGGACTGATATCAGAGAATCTTTGGTCCGCAGATCTGACTTAACTGAGTAGCTTCTACTGCAATTCTTCCTTGCTATATTTAATTCCAGATGCTTCTGGATCTTTCAGTATAGAGCTGTGAAATATTATTGATAATCCATTATTCTCAGTGTGGTTAGTTTTATTCTAACACTGTGTGAGCAATACTTCTTGTTTCTGAGCAGAAAAGATAGTACAGTATAACATAATACTACAAAATAGTATAATAGTATACTGATGACCTTGTAAATAGAAATGCCCTATTTTTATGTGCTCCTGAGCACTCTACTGCAGCTGCATGCACAGGTCTACAGCAAACATTAGAAGAAATTTAACTGAAAATGACATTATGAATTATTATTACATTAGTGTGGATGGAACTAAACTACAACATGCCCAACACAATGGCAATTGCCATGCTTGTAAAGAAGATGCAGACATATTTTGAGTAAAGATTTGCCGGCATAAGCGTATTTATCCCTAAGGGCTTTAATCAGAGAAGTGCTGCCTGTTGAGGCTTATACTCACATGTCACATCTCACCATGCCCTGACTGACATGGTTTCTTTGGTACATGCCTGTGATGATGAGTTTTCCATACTAATCACAGAAGGAAAGTTTTCACACTGCTATGTAGACACCCTGCAACTGCTGAAGAGTACAGAACTTGCAAAAGCAGAGTGGCCATAAGAAGCAGTAAGCACACTACTGTGCTCATGACTGTTTTCCTTACTCCTTTAAGAAGCCCCTGCCCATCTGACTTTTAAAACAGGGGTAGATCGCTGATGCAATTCCACACAACATAACCACTGCAGTTCTGGGCGTGCTGGGAGGTGCTGTGCAGCATTGCAGTGGGGCCTCCTGTGGGTTCGCAGACAGATGATGACCCCAGCCATAAGCATTCCCACAGGCTGACATCTGGATCGTGGAAGCAGGCCACCTTGCAGCCCGCCTGCCCCCCTGGGAAGGCACTGCAAGGGGAGATCCAAAAGGACACTGGAAGCAAGGACTCATTCCAGTTCTCAGAAACCAGAGGCAGCATAACCCACTCCTCACTTCTGCTGCGAGTCTATCAAATTGCTGTCCTAAACTTGCTTTGGTTTCTGGCTTCCTAAAGTCTAACTCTGCCTTACACCCATCCCAAATGAAAAACAAAAAGCAAAACAAAGCAAAATCTCAAACAGAAATCCAAGTGGGAAGATTTCCCTTCAGTTTCTTTCAATTCTAAATTGGAAAGGCTTTAGAGAAGAAGTTTCAGACATATTTTTTTTTTTTTTTAAAAGGAAGAAAATCAAAGATAATGGGCACCTCTGTCTGAAACATAACACTGAATGCCAGTTAAACGCTAGATTATTTGACCAACCTTAAATAACAAATATGATTAACGTTTTCTTTACATACATTAAAGAGCATAAGGCTGGAGTGTTTTATATCTATGGTAAGGAAGAAAACCTGCAGATCTTTATCTGGGGAAAAAGAAAGAAATAAAAGTAAAACTAACTTAAACTCTTTTTCATATGAAGTTAAAATACAACATGTAATTACGTAATCTTGGAGATCTTTTTCAGCCTTGATGATTCTGTGATTCTACAGCTTGCAAAATGTGATTGTGGAAAGAAGAATTGCTAAATGTTCTGCTGTTGACCCTGGTGATTTCAGTTTACAGATGGTAGCTGTAAAACAGTGTGAGCGCCACTCACACTGTGGGTTGTGGTTTATATGTCCCACAGGCTCTATTGAGAGAGGCTTGCTCCTGGGCTGGGCCTTTCAGGGGGCAGCCAGAGGGGCTGAGCTGATGGTCATACCCTGTGGGGTGCACGGGCTGCTTGGAGGGTACAGGTTGGAGAAGCAGCCTCGATTGTCTCAGCTTCTTGCTGGCCTCTCCGGGCTTCAGGCAAAACCTGAGCAATGTGAGAAGCTCGGGGGAGTGGGGTGTGGGGATGGGAAGCTGGGAACACATGCAGGTGGGCAGTGAGACTTCTCACTAGGGATTTGCTTCACTGAGGCAAGTCAACAGAGCACAGCTTTGTGCCTCTTCAAAAAGAGGGATTTTAGAAGTGCTATTTATCCTCTGTTATGTGACAACTTACTGTGTTTATCACACTAGGGTATCACACTGTCTTTCAATAACTGCTCAGGAAGACTGGATCATGAAGAGGTGTAAAATAATTTTACTGCTGTCTTGCTAACAAGTAAAGCGTGTGAAATTATTTTTGTATTGGAAAACCATGAGTAGAAATCCAAAGGGGAAATAACATCACTGTGACCATATGAAGAGGACTCGGACTCATTTCTAACTTTGGAAACTGTTGGTTTCATGAATGAAAGTAAAGCCCGAAAATTTCATCTAACGCATCTCATCCTGATGTCAGCAGCTTCTGGAAAGACAACTGCTGCTGAAAACCTATAGGAAAATATATTGGTATTGACTACCTCATTCTTCCCTGTCTAGCCTGTAAATGAAGGAATACAGTAATAAAAGGCAGGTTGGAGGGAAATCCTGATTTGAATGAGCTGTTATCACCAATGTCACTAAATGGAATGTGTATTAATCTCTCTGGTGTAGCAAAACACTCACCTTGATCTTGCCTCAGTGGCACCTAGTGTTCACAAATCATGCAGTCAAAATTAAAAAGCAAACAAACAAAAAGAAAGACTTACGCAGGAGTGGTGACCTAACTGAAGCTGGAAGAAAATAGCTAAAAGGCTATGTTCGATACACATTCAAAACTCTTCTGAGTATTAAGAGACCTACTTAGTGTTGCCACAGGTGAATGCCACAAATTCCTAGGAAGAAATGTGGAAAACGTGCCAGCTCTTTTCTCTTTAAATTACATTTCAGGGAAGGGGGTGGAATGGGAATCATCAAGGGAGTAATGTGAAAGAAAAGACTCTGAACCATTGTGGTATTTTCGCCCTTTTGCATAACATCTGTGCTCCAGATATCCACTGGTACAAGTGATTAGCTGCAGATGCAATTGCAGAACATAGTAAACATGCATTACTTGATTTGGGGAATTTTGGCAAGAGAACCTAGCAGACCCCAAAGCTGTCATGATTTAGTGAAAATTCATTTTCAGTCACAACCAGTTTCATTTGAAATCAGTATGGTTTTTCTTAAAGTTTATTGGGTTTAGCTGTTGATTCAAAGAAATTTACATTTCTACAGATATCTGTGCACTCAGCTTAAATCAGTATTCCTTCCTTCCTGTGAGAAAATGTGGACCATTTGTGTCCACTCTGTAAGTGGCAAAAACTTGAACTGTTTTCTGTCTGTCCCTAAATAAATTTTCTAACCAAGACCCTTGCTTTTCCATAGCATTTAACAAAATGTGAGTAAACAAATGGCAGCAGCTCAGGTATTTAAGAAAAAAATCATACTTTTCTCATGTTAAGGAGAAATAGTTTTTAGATTAAATGTCAGTTTTTAGATTAAATGAGGAGTAAATGAATCTCAGTGACAGAAGACTTTAAAACTGGCTTCAGTGAGCATTTTATAGTCTTTCCTAGTTGTTGAGAGTTATCTCCTTCTAGTTGAAGTCGAAAAAATTTATAACCAGATTAAAAAAAAAACTTTTAAAAATAGGATCAAATAAAATGTTATAACCAGTATTAAAGCCCTGAAATTCATTTTAAAAAGAGGATCAATTGAGTAGGTAAGCAACACAATTGCTAAAGGTTGGTGCATCCTATGATTAGTCTGTGTTTTTTTAATTTCACTTCTTTCTTTCAGCAGGGTCTCTCTCTACATTTGAAAACGTGCGTATCTGTGTTTGCTCCATGCGTCAGTCAGCATCTACATGTCGTGTACTAATACCTGAGCACTTTTCACAGGGATTGTCTATCATTTCCATTCATAGCATGATTTGAATAGGCAGCAGAAAACATCTCATCCTAGTCTCTTAAAATGTGATCTTGCTGTTATATTTTGCTGTATCAAGCAACAGCCTGAGCATCTGGAGAGACTTGTGCATATAGTTCACAGGACCATATGTTTTTTTGCCCATTTTTTTCAGATTGGTGTCTGTCTGTTGCCATATGGCCTGCAAGTGTGTAGCAGGAAGTAACATGCAAAGCAAAACGAAACTAGAAAAGCAGCTCCTCGTATTTCATAAAGACTTGAGTACTCCAGTAGTTTTCCCAGATTTGTAGTTGTCATCTGAGGTAAAGTAGCAAAACTGATTTTTGAATGTGCCAATGAACAGCTACCATTAATGCACCTCTGTCCCTGAAGCAAATTAATTATTACTCAATGATTAAGCAGAGTATGTTAATGCATTATGTTTTAAAGTCTAATAGGTAGCTAATAAGAATTATGTGTTGTCTGGACAACTGGGCCACAGTGTGCTGTGACATTTATCTTACAGTAGTTTTAAGTGTCCTTGAGATCCACCAATCTGTTGTAGAACTTTTAGCACTTCAAGGCATACAAGGCATACTTCTTAGAAAATCTCTGTCCCATAAGGCTTTCTAATTCTTACAATCTTCTCACTATGTCCTTAGGCTTGCCAATGAACCAGAGGTCTTGGGAATACACTTGGATGTCCTGAACATTTTTTCAGCAAAACCTGACTGTTTGGACTCCTGTCCCGGGAAATTCTAGTTCATTTGACTCATTTTTGTCTTCCTGAAGTCTAACTGAAAAAGAAAAGTACATGCCAACTCTAAAGGATAAATGCAATCACTTGAAAACATACAACATATCCACCATTGTTCCATGTCACTGCTATTAATTTTTATACAGAATCCTCTTAATCAGAAGGCATGCATAAAGCATAGTACAGCTACTGGCAGAATCACAGAACTTGTTGCTGATATAAAAGCAGCAAAAACAAATTCAGGTAGAAGATTTCTGCATGAATTATTCAAAAGCTGGTTCTCTATGCAAGAACCAATGCAGATACTTCTAGCACTAGAATCAAACAGAACAAGAGGGCAAGATTACAAACTCCACATTTGCATGTCAACAAAGTGTGGTTACGTGAGCTTTTTAAACATATCATCCTACTTTGTAATTTGTCCAGACCTTGTATCTGATTGCTAAGTTAGGTCCACTGCTGCAGTGAATTCTACAAAGCGTGTTTTTTGACTTAAGAATGAGTACTGCATGTATCAAGGTAGTCAGAGTCCCTCTCATTTGGCTCAGGTGCTAGCTGAAGAAATTAAATCCAACAGGCTATATAGTGTTGGCCTTCCTTTTGACCATTGAGATTAGGTGTGTGCATAGTGAATAAAGCAATGCAGAGAGGAATGGATTATATGCAAAGGATGGCAGAGAGTGCATGTTTTTAACATCTGCTTGTTTGGAGCCAGATTTCTGTGTTACTGCTTGGTAGATCTTGGCAGAGAAATAACTAAACCTACTCTCCCTGAAGCATAAAAAATGGATGTGTCTTACCAGCTGAGAGGTCTTCAGAGAAGGTGGTGGAGGAAGATGTGTATGGTATGTCTTTCCACAGCCTCTCAACCAGCTTCCACAGCCTCCATCTTCTCATCACTCTTTCAAGTTTCTTGGGCCACTGTCCAATGCATATCTGTCTACTGCTTAACAAACTCAAGCTGTGGTTTTCAAGCTGATAAATAATTATGCTAATTAACAGGTTGGAGGAAAATGTGATGTTATTTCTGTGGAATGTTCTGAGAGGCTGGAAACACTTAACTGCAAAAACGACATGTGGTGAAATAACCAATAATTTGCTTAAGAAACCCACATCTGGTGTGCCTGCTAAAAACAGGGGTTAATAGTCTGTCAGGGGCAGGCAGTGGCAGTGAGTAGCCCTAGGATAAACAAAAAAGCCTTAACGGCAGGAAATGAGCTTGTTCTCCTAGCATAAGCATTTACATTGGCTGCTAACCAGCAAGAGATGTAAAAGGAGTTGTTTAGTTTACACTTTCAGAAAAAGAAAACAAAGAGAGATGGAAACAAACAGTCTTTTGCATTTTGTGTATCTGTGAAAATGAATAAAAACGATTGAACGTAGCTAAAAATGGTCATAGTATCTCTGCTCCACACTCCTGGAAGGAGCCACAGATAGCACAGTATTTCAGTCATAAAAGGGGAAAAGGATTACTTAATTTATTTGTGCGTAATTGGAATAGCTGTCAGAAAATCGACTGCATGACTTTTTAGTCTCTGACCATGCAGAAAAGGGAAAAGAAGGTAGGACATCAAAAGGCACACGAGGAAATTTAGTTAAGTGAAACAAACTGGCATCCTGATCTCATACATATAGATACCAATTTTTGTTTTGATTATGGAAAGTCCAAATGCTACTTGCAATAAGAAGCAGGATATTCCCCTTTGACACCACCATAATCAGGAGAAGATCTGGATCACAATGCTGGGAACCCACCCTTGCACTGATGTGGCATTGCTGCAGGACTTAGAAGACCAAAAAGAAAGACATGTTTTAATATGGGATGAAATGTAAATAATGTACTCATTTGACGAGATTCAGATGAAGTGCTCCGTGTGTGGCAAGCTGAATTTTTATTTATAACAGTTAAAGAAACACACAAGTTGATCTGGATACACTGAAGACCACGAACCAACCATTGTTGCTTCCCAGTTCCATTTTTAAATAAACAGAGAATATTCTACTTTAGGTGCTGTTTTTCTGCTAAAGTGATGCAACCTTTGCAAAGGTTGCTGCTACATCTGAGTTGTGTTTTTTACAGAAGAAAACATTACACCTCAACAGATGTTGGCAGCACTCTATTGCATGCTGGACTACTTGACTTTTCAAGCTAAATTTTCTTTCATAGTCACTCTCAAAGATGTATATTAACCCTTGTCAAAATAAAGAGTTGTGGTCTCTTAGCACCTCAGAGGAATACAGGAAGTGCACATTATCACCATAACATCTAAGTTACTCTCTCTCTCAACACATTACTGCATATTATAGCCTTGCAAATGACAGGCTTTCAGTGTCTCATATTTTAGTGTCTTGTCTTGTTTTATAATTACATCATGTTTTTTCTAGTGAGTTTAGCACACAGCACCTTGACCTTGCAGCTTTGCAATCTTTCTCATAGCAGCAAGATCTCCAGGACACAGATTGATGCCTGAGATGGGAAACAGCAGCCACTAAAGGACCCAAAAGCCTTGTTTATCAAGCTAGCAGTGCTCTGCTCAGTTGGATCCAGGTGGGACCATCCATCCTCCATTGGGGAAGAGTCCTGGACTGGAAGCATTGGTAGCAGTGGGTTTTGATGCTTTCTGTAAGCACCCAAGGCATTTGCCTGCAGGAAGTTCCCTACGCAGTAGCAGAACAGCAGGCAATTGTTTCTAGAAAACAAGAAATACCAGGGAGAGACTACCTCAAACAGTAGTGCTTCCACTTTTTCCATATACTTCAAGTCCCAAGTATGCAGAACTTACCCATGTGATCATAAATGCCCTGGTTGCACTCTGGACTTTCAGGTGAGTAGCATGAGGCTAGAACAACTACAGCGTTCCAAAAACAGAACAAGAGTTATAAACCATAAAAGGCTGCAGGAGCTCTGTGCCTGAGTTTTGCTCCCCTGTGTTCTGATTTAGCTGTGAAAGGAGAAGTGAGATAGTCCATTTTTAAGCCAAGAATATTGCTTGTTCACGAATATATGAAAATAAGAACTCCAATAAAGACAGAGTTGCTAACCCTGGGAATTTCTGTTCACTGAAAACTGACCTGAACCTAAAGGGCTAGCAGCAAAGTGAAAGAACAGGTTAAAAAATAATTTAAGTCTTAGAAAAGACAATTAAACCTTAACTGTATTCTCTGGATTTTTATTTTTATTTTTTAATTCCCCTTAAGTTGTGGATACTATTTCAACTTTTTTGGTGAATTCCTAGTGATGAAATTCCCAGTCAAAATAAATTCACCATTCTTTGACTTGTAATAAGAATTCTGTATGATGCAGAGAGCAGAAAAATAACATAAGGTGAACATGATGATAGAGATCAGTTATTAAAAATATAAATTTAGTTGCTTTTTATTTTCACTGAAAGCATGATGCAAGATATAGCCAATGGTCACAGAAAAAAAAAAAAAAAAAAAAAAACCTTTCATCAAATAGCTGTGTTTTTCTTTGTCTGTTTTTCAAAGAATTTCCATAAGCATATCACAATGGTGCTCTAATGAAATTTGTGGAAAGATTTACCTTATTTTGTCCCTCATACATGTATGAATTTTGAATGATGGGTCTACAAAACTGTTAAAAATCTTCTACAAGTAGTCCCAGCGCTACCAAACAGAAAAGAAGAGCAGTTCTTGTATTCCACTGAAATCCTCTGAGCATATAACTAGGAGAAGATTCCAGAGACAGGACTAGAGAAGCAAGGGCAGTCATTCATTTCTTCTGTGAATCAAATAGGAGATTTTTAAATTAAGCTGTCATGAAGTACAGGCAGAAAGCAGCAGGCAAGAGCTTGTCCATCAGAACTTGGCTCCCCGAAACTAGCCAGACATCTAACCAGGCCCCTAACATTTGACTGCGCATCACAGCATCCATTACAGTTTTACAAAGAATGTAAGTTTAGGTATCTAATCAGGTATCTAAACTGCAGATCTAAAGTGTAATTAATGTTTTCCTCTACCTCCACAGATTACCTGGATTGCAATGAATACTTCAATCTGGTACTAAGTGTGGTGTGTTTATATCTATTCCAGTTCACTCAAAACTCCAAAGACTTTTTTAAAATGCTGCCCATTAGAAAAAACGAAGCACCTTTCTGCTTGGTGCTGAACATTTACTTTTGTTATTGATTTATGCAGGACTTGAGTAAACAGAAACTTAATAAGGTATGCAGTGTATTGCATAGACAGATTTGTACTTCACAGTGGACAGTGATGGAGTATTTTATGAAGCTAATAGCAGTATCCCTTATTGCTTTGGGAAGGTCTCTCTTTCAGGAAAGAAAATTTTGTGTTTGAAAGAAAGGCAACGGGAAAAGCAATATTATAGGGGGAGTGAAGGGAAACCATTCAAACAACAGATGCTTCTGTCCTAGGGGATGTTGTGGAAGGTAACCAAACATAGTTGTCTTTAGACTGCACCTTCTTGACATAGGCCCCGACTTCTGCTCTTACAAGAGATTGTTTAAAGCTAGGAAGAGTGAGGTCAAACACTCTTCCAGTATTTTAACAATTCCTACCTATGAACATTTAACAATTACATCTATGAACATCTAAGAGCATTTTCTTCCATATTGATATACAATCTTTTTAAATGGTCTTGGCATGCTTTTGGCCTCAAGAACTTCCTGTGATAATCAGTACCAGAGCAGAATTATGTGTTGCTGTCAAAAAAATTTCTTTAACCAGTATCAATTTCCCACTTTTTTAAAAGATCATTAAATGATCTCTTATTTTTAATCTCCCTTAGTATTATCCATGGCTATGAAGGTCTTATGCAAGTATAAATGAAAATGCATTTTTGAAGGAATGAAGATTGAGTCAAAATGTTCTCATGGGAATATCACTGTGAGGATTTTTGATTACACTTTCTTATGAAGTCATCTCACTCCATATGAATAACATACAAAGTAGGTAACTGCATTTGTTTTACAACCATTATTATGAATACTAGTTAAATCAAAGAGTTTTATGCCAGAAGGAGCAAAATGGTTCATGCCTGTGCCTTTACATTTACACGGTGAGCAGCCCTAGTTGTTATCAGGTAAATGAGTTTACGTGTTTCCAAATAATCCTCTTATATAGACAGGTGTTCCTACTGATCATTAAATGACATCATTCAACTAACTTAACTGAAAGCTTGGTGATTTAATGATTACAATACACCAGATTTATAAGACTGATGAGAACAGGACCCTAAAAAGTTGGTAAATGTTCTAGGTAAAATATTTACCTAGAAGGAGTATGGCTGACATGCCAGTTGCTCTATTACTGGAAATGCTATGTATTTTCTGTATGTTTATGGGAAAGCTTTGTGAGCTGCTTTCTTGCTTTTGCTGATTATTGAACTTAAAATTGAAAAAGATATTCACAACACTAAATTCCTGTTAAAATTAGCATGAATGGCACATACACATAACAACATGTTTCCTTACATGGGCAATTTAACATCTGTGTAAATTGGGTTTCCTTTATGAAGCTGTGTATTGAGATGTCTAATTTTTCAGTAATCTAGTTTCAAAAAAAAATTTTTTTTGGTTAATAGTGGAGCTGTATCCTATTTTCCAATCTTGACACACAAAACTATTATCTTCACGTATGGGCAAGATGTAGAAGCATTTTTTAGAACAGACTACCTTTTTCATTTCCATAAGACTCATTTTCAATTTTAATTAGTGTTAAGATCAGTTCTATTTAATGAATACTTCAGATCACTCCCTCTGGTGAAAGAAGATCAAACCTCATCAAGAGATGTTGTTACTGGATTTCTTTTTATATTATTCAACATGTCAGGCACATTTTGAAATGGAATATGGTTGCGAGACTATCGGGAATACAAAAAAGTGATAGCTGTTCAGAAATGATTCCCCAGGATGTTTAGAGCAGTCAGTGAGTCCCTTCACTTGTCATACTTGGAACTTCCCACCTTAGTGTTAGCACATCTGGGAAGATCACATGCTGACATTGCACTCTTACTCTGCTCAGAAAGGGCTGTGGAAGTCAGTCCATTAACTGCACTGTTCCTGGCCTCTGTGTACTGAAACTGCTAAAAGCTTTGCCAGTTATCAGCTGGCTCACTGAAAGTTGTCTAAAACCCTTTGAAGTCAAACAAAAAGTGCCACTGTGGAAGCCAATGCTGGGAGACCTAAAGGCTGTGCAGCTTTCCCCATGGTTGGGTAAGGATGAGGTGGAAACCCGTACCCCTGAGGATTGTTCTCACACCTGCAAGGCCTGCTTTCTTTCTCAACCATCTGCATCTTGCTATGCTGGAGCCATATTACTGAAACCACAGTAAAGATTTGAATGTAGTAAAGAATGCGTTTTGTTTCATTTTCCCCCTGGAACTTGATCAAGTCGTGAAAAATGTAGGTTTTGTGGGGGAGGGAGAGAAAGGGAGTAAATCCCTGCCCAGGCGTAATCTTTTTGTTAGTCCCTTGAAGCTCAGAGCAAGAGCAGCTGTTGAAAAGTGCAACTGTCTTTTCCATGCGTGATTAAATATAGCTAAATACCAAGTCCTATCATCAAGGGTTCAATTAAATGTAATTTCTTTCCGCTCTGCATATATGCACAGAGGGAGCTTAAGTCCTCTCTCATCTGTTTTTTTCATCCTTAAAAGAAACAAAAGCACACTGTACAGTATTTTCTAATTTGATAGTATCTTTATGGGATTTTAATATCCTTGTTCTTGCCAGCTTCAAGCCAGACCAGCAACAACTGGAGCTACAGTTATGAGCTGCAGCTGTTTGGGGCCTGCAGAGGTCTATCTCCAGGCTGGAAATTTCCAGTGCAAATGCAGGGCAGGCTCTTGCGCTGTTAGCAAAAGTTCAACCTTCTGCAGGCAAAACCTGAGCTGCCCCCAGGGGAGTGCTGGCAAAAACAAAACAAGTAGAGCAGGAAGTCTAGAGCAGAAAGTGGCAGGGACTGCCAGCTGCAAGCCTGCAACTGAGCTCATATCAACAGTAATCAAAGGAACCACGATTAAATAATTAATTAAAGTCCTATCTGCAGAAACTACTCAGAATGGCAATCTTTACATTTGGATGTGCTACCTCTGTATAGGGGAAGATTATGGAACAGATTCTCCTGGAAGCTACACTAAGACACATAGAGGACAGGGAGGAGATATGAGACAACCAACATGTCTTCACCAAGGGCAAGCCCTAACTGACAAACTGAATGGCCTTTTCTGTAGGTATAACTGTGTCAGTGGACAAGTGGCCATCTGGTCATCTATCTGGAATTCAGTAAGGCCTTTAACATGATTCCCCACAGCATCTTTCTCTCCAAATTGGACAGATATGAATTTGACAGGCAGACTGTTTAGTGGACTGCTTGCAAGATCATATCCAGAGAGTAGTGATCATTGGCTCAGTGTCTAGATGGAGGTCAGTGATAGGTGGTGTCCATCAGGAATCAGTACTGGGACTGACACTCTTTAAAATCTCTATCAATGACACTGACAAATTGAGTGCACCCTCAGAATGTTTGCAGATTACACCAAGCTCTATGGTGCAGTCAACATCATTGGATGTCATCCAGAGGGACTGAGACAGGTTTGAGCAGTGGGCCCAGTAGGAACTCATGAAGTTCAACAAATCCAAACACAAGGTCTTGCTCCAAGGTCAGGCAACAGTCACTATCAATACAAGCTGGGGAATTAAATGATTGAAATGATGAGTCCTGTCAATAAGGACTTGAGGGTACTAATGGACAGTAAGCTGGACATGAACTAACAATGTGCACTTGCAGTCCAGAATGCCAACCATATCCTGTGCTGCATCGGAAGAAGCATGGCATTAGAAGAAGCACCAGGGTGAGAAAGGTGATCCTGCTCCTCTACTCCTCACTGGTGAGGATTTACCTCAAGTATTATATCCAGGTGTGGAATCCCCATTGCAGAAGAGACATGGACCTATTGGAGTGCATCCAAATAAAGGCCACAGAAATGATTCAAGGGATGATAGGTAAGGAGGACAGGCTGAAAGATCTGGTGCTGTTCAGCCTGGAAGAGAGAAGGCTTCTGGGGAGAACTGAAAGAGACCTTTCAATATCTAATGGGGGACTATAAAAAGGAAGGGGCTGTACTCTTTAGGGTCTGTGGTGACAGAACAAAGGGAAATAGTTTCAAACTAAAAGAAGGAGATTTATATTGGATATAGGGAAGAAATTTTTACAGTAAGTGTGTTGAGGCACTGGAAAAGTTGCCCCAAGATGTGGTGGTTGCCCCATCCTTGGAGACATTCAAGATCAGGCTGGACAAGGTTCTGAGTAATCTGATCTAGTCGTAGGCATCCCTATTCATTGTGGGGGATTTGAACTAGATGGCCTTTAAGGGTTCTTTTGAACTGAAATGATTCTTTGATGGTTCTGTGAGGATGCATACGGCAATCATGGAAGATTTAGAGGGCTCCTCTGCTGACCAGAGCTGTTTCCTTCTTCCTGCAATCAGAGACGGGTTGACAACAGAATTGGACCTTCAGAATATATCTTTAAAATCTTTTTGTATAGCTTATAGCTTTCATAACCATTGCATAGAATTACTATGCACGATTTCCTGTCATCACCTTTGTCATGTGGTAGCCATAGAATCTTCACGTGTTCCCAAACTTGTGCAGGTAGAAAAGCTGCCTTCTTGTTTTTCTAGAAAACATCCCATCAACTTCTTGCTCAGTTCTCTAGTGACTTTTTTAACTCTCAGCTGGGCCGTTAACTTGATGGAGTTTTATGATTCTGTACAGACCATATTCAGCTTAGACTGTGAGCTGGAGATGTTAGTGAGATTTGATGCTGAGGCTGGCACATTAAGAGTTAGGAAAATACTGACTTCACTTCTATGTCACTTCTAGTCACTTCTATAGATTGCTAAAATGTTTGCTGACCCTTAAGACTACACAGTAGCTTCAAAGTCTTGATAGCACAGTGACCTGTTGTTCTTAACCTACAATTGACATTTCAGTACACTATTGTGCATGCAGTGCAGGGCAGTTCAGTAAAGCAGGTTGTGGAACCTGTCACATCAATCCTCCCTCGCCTCAGTCTGTGCACGCACTGTTTCTGTGAAGGATCTGAATCCTTCTGAAGAATTTGATTCCTTATCTGATGAAAGCTTTCTCTTCACAGAGTAATAAGTTTGAGAAGAATCCAGGTTACTCTGACACAAAGGGAAATTTTCAGCATGAGGATTAAGAAGTATCAGAATTCACAACACTTCCTTAAGCCTGACACTTTCTGCAGAACATAATTGCATCTGCTCAAAGGGACATCAGAGAAATTTGTTGATTTTATACTAACTCTTAAAAACACAAATTAATTTTAATTCCATAATACAACTCTGTGGTAGATGCTAAAATTGAAGGAAGGATCATGAAAGCAAAAGTGTGTAATTCCATAAGCAAAGTATCTCAGCCAATAGTATTCTGACATTAAATCTTGGCTTATTCAGTGCACAAGGTAATATCTTGTCAAACTAGATTTGTATTTTTTTTTTTTTCTAAAGATTCAGCATTAACACTCCCTTAACTCTCCTTTAAACACAGAGATCTCAGCACCATGATCCACTGCAGCTTTAATAATTGCTTGGATTCACACTACAGACTATGCCCTTGTTTCTATCCTTAACTGTTCTTTCATCAGCTGCTGCTGTGTGTGTTAGACAAAGCACATGTGGACAGGAAAACAGATGGGAAGCATGTTTAGTGAAAATATGTTGAGACAGCTGCTGAGTTTTAAGGGCTTGTCTGTGCTAGGAAAAAGGTGCAACAGAGAATCATGTGGTTTCAAATGTGATGCAATTGTTGCCGTGCTTGTGAAACACACAAGCAGACTCCGCATCCTTTTGCCTGGATCAGTTGTACAAAAATGCCATGAGGATATATCTTATGTTACTGTCCTCTCTGTGTCTTGTCCCTGACCCTGCTGTGCGTATGTCCCTGACCAAGCCAAGCAGATTTCTCTCATTTATTTCTTTACTCATGACCCTAACATCCTCTGGTTCACAGGCACTTGATTTCTTTCCCTCCTCCATGTGTGCAGTGGTTTCATGTAATATGTTTTGCTGCTTTGGGCATTCAGGTGTCCAAAACTTTTTGACATCTCTCTGAGCTTTTCTTTGCAGGTAGGATAGAGACTCTACGGTCTGGAGTCAAAAGGAAATGATGAACACTTATGACTATTTTCCAACAGCAGCTCTTGCTGGCCCTTCCTGTGGTGACACTCACTGACATGTCACTGCAGGTGCCACAACTTGCTCAGATCACATCAGGTGAATAAGGTCTTGCAGTGTCCACCTGCAAAGCACAAAGGGAAAAACTGTAGGGCTGGGCCACTCCATGCCTGGGGCAACCAAGTCACAAACTTAAAGCTTCAAGTTTGGTATTTAATCTTCTGTGTGCATTCACACTGCAATAAACTCTTTAGTTATGTTATAATCTGCTACTTTTCAAGGATCCTTCACTACAGAGGTTAAACAAGAATAATATTCTTCTAACCCTAGTCCAAGTGCTAATCTAACTTGCAAAACACTGAGAATTCAAGAGAGTCTATGAAAAAGCAACACATGCCTTTATTATGCAATGTAATGCAAACACAGCTTTTTGTTATACTTTCTGATGGTTCTTTCTCACTGATTTTCTGGCAAATTCCAAATCCTGTGAAGTGTTCCATAATCCTTCTTTTATTTTGAATATCTGAGTGTTAGAACATTTCCTTTCAAAAAAAATAGGAACCCTCCAGGAGTAACTTCAAAGTACACAGCCAGAGTTTCCACACTGGATCCAATATGTACCATTTGAATTCAGCAGGTTATATTACCACTTTTGTACTGACTTGATTTCCAGGTGGCACCAAACGAACATGTTTTTGAATAACAGTCTATTGCTTCTGACTAAAAGTCTATTCTGATCTACTGAAATCTTGAATGCTGGCAATAATATTCTTGCCTTATGGCCATCTTAAATAAAAGCCCAAAGAACCAGTTTTAGAACAGATTTATCAATGCATAGTTTAGAATTCAAAAAATGATCAACAATATTAAATTGTGTATTATGATTGTTTATTTCATTGCTATTTTTTTTAATTTTGCATATTATATATTTGCATTATTATGTATTTGTATTATATTTGCATATTATGTATTATATTATATTATGTAAGATAGAAACTCAATGTTTTTTTGCTGATCAGTGTCTAAAAAGTAATGCTACCACATCCATAAATCAGGTAAGTAGGCTAATTACAGTTATAAGAGAAAGCATCGTAAGTAAATAAGATATGCTAACCTTTGTTTTGGCAGAAAAGAAAAATATCTGACCTTTGAACATCATTACACAGGTTTATCGAAGCTCTTAGCACTAGTAAGCTGAGCATTATATGATCTGAGCTCAAAAACTGCCGTAAAGCTGAACTCTAAAACAAAAAGTGACTGAAGTAGGTATCTAAGATAGCTAGTTGTGTCAACAGACCATAATGGGATATATTATTTTGATTTATGCATTTAATTTCTGCATTAATAGATAAAGAAGATCATTAGAAGCATTTTCCCATTTCTATTGCCAATGAAATCGCTTAATAAAATGTATATGATGTTTAAAATATTTCTTTCAGTAATGGTTATCTGTTATTGCTCTTACAGAATCAAAGAATTTTATGAGAGTTTCTTGACAGAGTGTTTTTTGGAGAAAGAACGTTATTTTTCTATTTTTATATACAGTCTAAGTTGAGAAGGAATACAAAATAATGAATTTAGAATAATGATCTGTGTAATGGCTAACAAAGCAGTTTTAGTCTAAGATTGCCTTTCCATTTGCATTCTAAGAGAAAAAAAAATCATAAGCTGTTGCTTATTATGTTTGTTTAGCCTTATATTAAGACTAGAAATACAAGATATTCTAATTTATTCTTTCATGCCTGCAAGTAAATGCAGTACCCATGTGCATCTCACCTGTATTTAAAAATCATTAACCCATTATCTTGGAAATATTAGCAAACAGCTAACTAATCAGCAGAAAATTGCATTATTGCCTGTCAAGCAATCTGAAAGAATTGAAATAGTCAGTTGAATATGTGTACATTCCTTTTCTGAGAAATTACTATATTTTTTAAAATAATTTAACATTTTAAAGGAGTATGTAAATAACCATGACCAGTTTCTAGACTCTTCCCAACTAGTTCCTCTCACTTCTTTCTTCAGAGCACAGTGGCATAGATGAATCAGCACACATTTTGGAGATGCTCCAATCCTGCAGCTTCCTGGAAGATTTTGAAGGAGAGAGAAAGTCTAATAGTACTAATCCAGCAATAGGGAAACAAAAGTTTGCTCTCTTTCGTATCGATAATGCAAGGTAACATATCTTTGGGCTGCATTTCTGTGATGATCCATGTTGCAGCATGTTTTGAGCCTACAAAATCTTCTGGGAAATATTTTTCTCACTGTCACTTCTAGACTGTCACTATTTAGTGATGGCCAGTGATCCAGAAGACATATTCCAAGCCCTCCCTCTTCTGGAGGAACTGGAAGAGGCATATTTTAGTGTTGGTTTTGAGAACTATGATTGGCTCATCACACAGCTCCACGGCATACACAGCAGGACTTCAGCTGCTGCAGTGATGATACTCCTCACGTTCGCTGCTCTGGTCCTGTGGGTCAGCAAAGACAGGGAAATACACATTTATATGAGCCTAGGCAAGGATTTATAATGATGTGTAGATTTTAAATTAGTGTAATAATTTCACACTGTTTGGTGGGACAAGTCAAAAGACATAGCTCTTTTTCAAGAAGTAACTAAAAAAAAAATATTTAGAAAATAATTTTACTTGGATAGTGGGTGTTAGCTGATGCTCTTTCTCTTATAAAAATGCTCAAGGTCAAAATTGTTTCCCAAGCAGAAAACTATATGCGCATTGCTGCCAAAGACTGGAAAAAAAGGAGGTCACCACAGTCCCAGAGCTGGTGGTTATCACAATCTGTGCCCAACACACATACTGCTCCATCTCTGCCTTATGTTCACAACATTCCCACTCATCATCTGCAAAGAAATCAGCAGCAGAAAGCTCATACCTGTGGTCACACAAAAGCATAAACACTTTCACTCATGGCCATGCTCTTTTTATCTGCCCATCTGAGGCAGCGAAGTCCAAGACAGGAAAGATGTATAGGATCCTGATGCATTCACAGTCCACTCTGGACGGGAATGAATACCAGATGTTGGCATGCTGTGAATGCACCTCCAGCCCACAGCCCGACCCCATATTGATCACACTGGACAATGCTGGCACTGAGTGGGGGAAGCTGTGGGTTCACTTAGCCCAAGGGCTGTTGGTAGACCAGTGTGAGAACAAACTCTCCGGGGAAGCTGTGGTAGAAAAGCTCTATTTTTGCTGCAGCAAAAACTTTTCTTTTAATGAAAAATAACATGAGCAAAACAAACAAACAAACAAAAAAAACCACAGGAGGTTAGAAAAGCATATCTGATCCACTTTAAAGCCTTCACATGAATTTTATCTTAAAACAGTTCCTTTCAGAAGGAAATTACTGTTAAAGGGTTAATAGCTAAAGAAGAAAAGAATATTCCTTTGGTGGCATGCCCCTTTATGATGACCCAGTGGCCAGGAAAACTGGAAGATGTAAAAGGTAGCACAGACATTCATTTTGATGTTGAACAGCTTGGTTCAGATCACCTTAACTGCCTGGCAGAGCTTTAGCCAAAGTAATGCTGAAATAGTCTGTACTCAAACTATCAAACAAATTTTGCACTGTTGCTGTGTGCAGACAGCTCTTGGTATATACAATAGATTTTGTGTAGAAGCTATGTTTCTGATGTGTTATTTCTTTTTTGTCAACAACTTCTTAATGCTCGCATAAAAGTTGTCATTAACTCTCTTTAAGAAAGGCTGCTTTATTTCAATTGCATGTTCAGGTTTCACCTAATGAGGTACATTGTTTATTCTTCTAACAACAATTGTCTTGTAATCCTGAAGATTTTGAGCGCACCCGTACAAGAGAATCTGTTTCTTTATCAGTGTTTCTTCTCAAAAACCCAAGTTTTCTTCCTATTTTTCTCTTTCATGTGAACATAGAAAGTCTCTTCCTTTTATCCCCCCTAATTTATAGACCTGTTGGAAGAATACAGAGTTCCCTTCAATTCATATTCCCAATATTGCTTTAGAGGGATTGATTGTTTTTCTCTGCCAAACTGTTTGGAATTCTTTATTGTGGCGTTCTGTAATTGCAGGCTGTCTAACCCGTCTGTTGCAGAGTGTGTTACACTGTTGTCCACACCTGTGCCTAAGGTTTGGAAACTAGGAGCTGCGCAGTCTCTGGGGTCAAGTTCTCCATTACAAATCTATACTGATTTTGAAACTTATAAGTTTAGCAGCCTGAAGCTGTAAACTTCATCCATGCAGACATTTCAAACACAAAGATGCAAGTAATCTCCTGCTAGATGCTCATCTGTACATCAAGCCCCTAAATTACATTATAAATGCATTACTTAGGGTTCTCTTTCCCATAGCAAATTACTTAGAAACCAGTCCCGTTTTTTTCCTGAATGTATTATTCGCGTATTATGCATGAAATGCTTTGGCAGAACTGTGTTCATGCTTCAAGATATTTGGAAAATGTTAATTCAGTCTGCTTCTTGCTTGTTGCTAGTGGGAGCAGCCAGTCACCGCTGTTATCATGTCTGCCTTCTTGATAGTTGCAGTCAGATTTTTACCAGAATCATAAGCACCAAAAGCAATAAACAGCAAAGTGCAGGTGAATCCAAGGACAACGATTACTTCTGTTAAGATTCATTATACTTGGGGCTGATCATGGCATTTTTGTGGGCTCCTTATCTTTGTGCCCAGTGTGCGCCCCCTCACACAAAGCATGGCTACCACATACTTATACACAAGAGTGCTTGCTCTCTTTTACTGTTGATGATTTCACCTGATATGTTCAAATAAAATTTGCATTGACAAATCTGGCACTTAAAATTTATGCTTCATCCTGTGTTTTGGAACTGAATGAATACAAGTCTATGGGGCCGGATGGCATACATCCCAGGGTCCTGAAGGAGCTGGCTGAGGTGGTTGCTGAGCCACTCTCCATTATATTTGAGAAGTCGTGGCTGTCAGGTGAGGTCCCGGATGATTGGAGGAAGGGTCACGTCACTCCCATATACAAGAAGGGGAGCAGGGAGGACCCGGGGAACTACAGGCCGGTGAGTCTCACCTCCGTGCCTGGGAAGATCATGGAACAGATCCTCCTGGACAACATGCTTGATCACATAAAGAATGAGCATGTGATCCGAGACAGCCAGCATGGCTTCACCAAAGGAAGGTCATGCCTAACTAATCTCGTGGCCTTCTACGATGGAGTGACGGCATTGGTGGATGAAGGGAAGGCGACCGATGTCATTTACCTGGACCTGAGCAAGGCCTTTGACATGGTCCCCCATCACATCCTCATCTCCAAATTGAAGGGAAGTGGATTTGATGGGTGGACGATCCGATGGATAAGCAATTGGTTGAAAGGCCGCAGACAGAGGGTGGTGGTCAATGGCTCTATGTCCAGGTGGAGGCCGGTAACGAGTGGTGTCCCCCAAGGGTCTGTCTTGGGACCGGTGCTCTTCAACATCTTTATTAATGACATCGATGAGGGAATTGAGTGCACCCTCAGCAAGTTTGCTGACGACACTAAGCTGAGTGGTGTGGTTGATACGGTGGAAGGAAGGGATGCCATTCAGAGGGAACTCGACAGGCTGGAAAGCTGGGCTTGGGTGAACCTAACGAGGTTCAACACGGCAAAGTGCAAGGTTTTGCATTTGGGCTGGAAGAACCCCAGGCACCTGTACAGACTGGGAGGTGTGGTCATTGAGAGCAGCTCGGCAGAGAAGGACCTGGGGGTTCTGGTGGATGAGAGACTTAACATGAGCCAGCAGTGCGCTCTGGCAGCTCGAAAGGCAAATGGGATCCTGGGCTCCATCAGGAGAGGGGTGGTCAGCAGGGATAGGGAGGTGATTGTCCCTCTCTACTCGGCTCTTGTGAGGCCCCATCTGGAGTACTGTGTTCAGGTGTGGAGCCCTCAGTATAAGAAAGACATAGAGATTTTGGAAAGGGTCCAGAGAAGGGCGACTAAGATGATCAGGGGACTGGAGCACCTCCCCTATGAGGACAGGCTGAGGGAGTTGGGCTTATTCAGCCTGGAGAAGAGAAGGCTGCGGGGTGACCTCATTGCAGCCTTTCAATACCTGAAGGGAACCTACACCCAGGAGGGGTGTAAACTCTTCAAAAGGGCTGACAATAGCAGGACTAGGGGAAATGGATCCAAGTTGAAGGAGGGAAGATTTAGGTTGGATGTTAGGGGGAAGTTCTTTACAAGGAGAGTGGTTAGGCCCTGGAACAGGCTGCCCGGGGAGGTTGGGGATGCCCCGTCCTTGGAGGTGTTCAAGGCCAGGTTGGACGGGGTCCTGGGCAACCTGATCTAAATGTGTATGTTTGGTGGCCCTGCCAGGCAGGGGGGCTGGAACTGTATGATCCTTGAGGTCCCTCCCAGCCTGGGTGATTCTGTGATTCTGTGTGATTCTGTGAAAAAAAAAGAAAAAGAAAAAAAATTAAATGCCTGCATGTACTTATGAACTAACGAGTAATTCAGCATGAAAGGTGGTGCTGCCTGTGCAACCCGGGAGGTTGCATATATCGGTTACTTTATTTATTATCAGATTCAACTTTTAAATTGTGTTAATTTCTTAATTTTTAAAATGAACTTATACAGTAAAAATGAACTACCATCTGGTTAATTGATATTGATATTTTATGGCAAAAAAAAAGAGAGGGGGGAGGGAGAACTTCATTCACAAAAGACTTGCCAAACTGACAATTTCTGTGAAAACATGAGGTTTCAGCAAAGTGAGAAATAGGGTTTCCTTTCCAAAAATAGTGTTCTGGCAACTATTGGCTTTCATGGGACCTCTTCACCAGTATTGCAGCATTTTATTTTACAGAGAAAAAGAGTACTTCTAAAGAAGTGCTGGCAATGGTTTGTCTCCTTCGACTGGATAGAAAGATGAGCACATATACTTTTGTCTGTTCTGTGGTTTTTCCAAAGACTGAATCTACTTTTTTAAAAATGTTCCAGGCTGGCTTGGTGCGTTATTAAGATAACGAGTGTTTAGCTTCCCAAGCATCACTCGCTGCCTTCTTCAGCACAGTATCCTGCTGGAAAAATCATCTGAAGTCCTGTTCCTCTGGATTAAGGAAGTGGGACAAGGACAAAGGTGCTTGTCTACCATAAATATGTAGAGGATTTTGCATCTTTCTCTTTACAGAGATCTTGGGGGTGGCATGAAGGCTTCTACTAGGATTATGACTTTTTTTCCCAACTTGACAGACACAGGTGAGCTTATCAAAGTGAGGAAAATATAGATGTCTGTTCTCTTATTCACAGTGAATGTGCCACCTTATTTCTGAAAAAGTAAGATCCTACACATTGTAAGTCAAGAGCAACAGCACAGAGGTATAACAGAGCCGTTAAGACAAACCAGGGGAATTTGACTTGCACATATTCCTCATTTCCTGTTCCAAATGTATTTTTCATGCTTTAAATTTACTGGTTAGACTGACCCTGTGGATTGGTCAGTTGAGAGGCTTCCTATGAATCAGGTCCTTCGTTACCGCAGTGTGGAAACCTTACTTCATCCTAATTCAGCAACAGGATTGTCAAGCATGGATGCAGCCCATTTGCCAAGGGTCTGCGGTGCTAATCAAATCCATCACCACCATTACTGGCAGGGGGGGAGATGTTCCCAAGTTAGAGAGGGCTATCTGATGAGTCAAAAGTCCAAGCTGGATTTTTAACCCAACCAAGACTGGTCAGGCTGGAAGTGCAGAGGTGGAGCACTGTGGTTTTCTGCTGGTGCAATGGCTTCTGCTGTGGTCTGCGGATTGAAAAACGGCCTCACACTCTCTCCTTCCCTGTCCCACATCACAGGCTCTAATGTTACAGCTAGGTAAGGATCAGAAACATTTTGATGATGGTGCAGTGCATTTGTGGTGAGAGAAGGAAGGGAAAAAGGAACCCTACCATTCTGCTTAAGTATGTCTCTGCAAAACACTGTGTCTTCTCTTGTGAGTACAGAGCTCTTCTACGTTCACTATTCCTTGCAATTCACAAGAAAGGAGACCTCTCTATCCATGTGAAGTGATGGAAAGTGATGGTAAAGAGCAGCCAGGAACACAAACGTTGATTTGGATCAAGCAGAAGTGCAAACTGCATATTCGCCAGCTTCATGCTCAATGCAGAGCCTAGATTCCTTTTTTGCTTGAGAAGTAAAACTGCCCAAATTGCAGGGCAAAGAGATATCCAAACCAACAGCAGTAGCAGGGCATACTGTGGGCAGCTGTGAGCCTGCAGGCAGCATGAAGAAAACCTTAAAAACATTGGCTATGGTTATCTAGATCCTTTTGATGCAGATACACACTGTCTCACAGAGCACAGAGCAGAAGAAAATCAGTTCAATAGCAACGCCTATAGAAAAGGGTTGATTCCGTTTCTCTGTTTTTTGTTTTTTTTTTCAGCCTGCCTCAGTTCAAGTTAGACGATCTCTATAGCTATTGGCTTCATGCCACACCATACCGCCAAGTTGCTCTCTAGAGATATTTGTTTCCAAACCTCAAGTTATTTCCTTTAAATTTAACCTAAATTAAGGAGGCAGAAGAGGGGAAAGCAAGTGGTGGTCTCACAGCAAAAAGCTGTCCATTTTACCTATTTCCCAAGAGATCTTTTTTTAATTAAAAAGCAGCAGTTCTGGGAAGGAGAGCAGAGAGGTGCATGAAAAAAAGCCTTTTTCCTAGCCAGTACTTCATTTATTTTGCCTTTTTATGCCTCTGCAATTATAGAATAGTCTCTGTTGGATGCTAACTGTCCTTGTTGTAACAACCGGGTGCTCAGTTCATTCCTCCAAAGCCTGACTTTTGGACCGTGACCAGGTCAGCTAAAAAGGACAAAGCAACCCAGGAATACAACTTCACAGAAATCTTGGCAGAAGGTGAGCAGCGTTCTGCCAGGTCCCTCAAAAGGCTGGATGCTTGCAGCAGATGCAGAGAGAGCCCGGAAAGCCAAGTGACTCCCTCCTTTCAGCCCTGAACAAAGGCACCCTGGGCTCCTCCTGTGGTATACGCTCACAGCTTTTGCAGAGCCCAGAGAGCAGCTATTGAAAGCTGCCTGCTGTCCCTGACACAGCACTGAGCCACAGGAATGAGGAAGCTGGTGAAAGTGAAGTAAGGCAGAGATGAGGTGGAGGTGGAGATGGAAATGACGGTGTTGCAGAAGTGGTGAGGGACTTGCTGTGGAAATGGAGGTGAGGTAGGGGTGCAAGTGGAGATAAGATGGAGGTGAGGCGGAGGTGAGATGACATAAGGTGACAGCTGAAGCAGAGGTAAGGTGCAGATGTTCATTCCTGTTGACATACCAGACAGCAATGACATCTCTTCAGGAAGAATGCTAAGACAACTTTAATGCCTTTAGCCAGTTGCCATCTGAATACTTTCTCTCCTGTTTCTTACCAGCTTATTTGGCTGTTTAAAGGCCTTCTTTGCACTACCTCAGGATAGGGTTGGTTTACAATGTACATCCTCTTAAACTGCTGTTGTCATCTAGAGAGCTCTCTTTGTGGTTTCATATTTAAATTCTTACTTCAGTCATGTAGCGACTTCTGCCTTTATTTTTACCCCGCTTTAATTCCACCCTGTAATAAAAGCATTTACCATGCAAATGTATTCAAACCACAGTTTCCACTGCCCAATGCACACTTGAAAATTTCTATCTCCCTAGCATATTTTAAGGTCACTTCCATCAGTTCAAACACTGATTATTCATTATATCAAGTATCCAAGCTTCTAGCTGATGACAGCCAGGAAACCATAAGCTGCCTTGAGGTTTGTCTTCCTATCAGCTCCTCCAGCTGGGCAATGTGGGGGTTTTTTTTTCTGCCATTGAAACTATTAGGTTGCTGCAGTTTGTTTGGTTTCAGCTTACCATAATTGCTGCCATTTCCACGGCTGATTTGGGCTATGTTTGAAGTTGATGTACAATACAAAGTGTGCTGCATGTGTAGCTGCTCTCCATGTGTCAAGAAATTAGAGAGGGAAAATGTGTGTATATGTGTGTGTGTGCATATATATAAACATCTGCCATGTAGCTGTCTTCTACTTACTCATGTCTCTGAAGGGTTTACTCTACCAAAGGCAACTGAGTGTCTTAACTGCTCTCTCAGTGATAATCATTTGGGTTTCTGCTACTGAGGAAATTTATTTCAGTTGGGTGGGAGGATGTACTATAGCCAGTGTAAAAGTGAGGTGACTAGCTGAGGGTATTTAAATTATGCATAATTACAATCCATCTGTATTGCAGATGGTGAATCTGCAGGTGTGCGTGGATGTGAAGCCATTGGGGCAATATTTGCTCATGGTCCTGGGTCTTATGTCAGTTCTTGAGGAAATGTAGTTCAGTGTAGTCCCCAGTCTGTCCACACCACAGGCACCAGGGCCACCAGACACTCATAGTCTGGGGACTGGGAAGCAACTCTGGCCCAGACTTCTCTGAAGGCAACAGCTTTCATGTGAGACAGAGGGTGGCCCTTTGTTGGAGCTTCTGGCACAGAACTCCAGGATAACAGGGTAAAAGCCCTTTCTCAAGTGAATATCTCTATGTCTAAGTTGTCTATTTATAACTGAAGGATAAAGACATTGCCTTCCACCAGCTTCTGCCATGTTGCTGGTGTGCACTCATTTGGGCATGACTGCTTTATAGAATAGGTTGATGAATTATCCAGTATGATGGTGAAATAGGTGTTGATTGCAACAGTCTTACGTAGGTCCCTGAGGATTTTCTGATGAAAACAGTGAAACACACTGCAGTACATGTCCATCAATAGAAATGTAGTGTACACTGCAGTACATGTCCATCAATAGAGACAAATAAAAGGAAAGTGGATTACATATCTTATTTTCCATTAATAAAAATATTTACAATCTTTCTCTGAGTCTTACCTTCCTTATGTTCACTGTGCTGATGATCATTGGAGTGTGTCCCTTTGAATCCATAGAAGTTACTTAGACAAGGGAAGAGGAGGTAGGAAGCTTTTTTGACACTAATCAAGGAATAAAAAAGGTGCAAGTGGATGAAGTGAGAAGATGTCTCTGTTTGCTGAATCTCATTGTAATTTTTTTCCTTTTCTATCCCCATCTTGCCACACACCTGGGAGCCCTGGAAACATACCATCCAGTATGAATAAACATGAGTATGTGGGAGATAGGAGAGAAAGTGTAGAATGCTTTGTTGGATTAATGGCAGCAGCTGGACTGGATTTGTATGCTTGAAAGCCTTGTCCTTCATAGTAATGAGATGCAAGCTGCTGTGTTTTTCTCCAGGATCTGAGTTTTCGTGATGGAAGGAAATAGTTACTTCATGGAATGCAGCTCAGCAAGAGGAGGATACTGCACTGGAAACACGGGCTCCTTTGTCCCTGTGGCTGTCGCTGTGGCCATTCAGTGACACTGGTGGATGCATAAGGTATGAATGCATAATGGTGCCCAGCATCCCCCAGATTTACAGAAACTATATGTATGCTGGGTGGGATTATGGATGCACTAGGACAGGAGCTAGAGATAAGCACAGTGAGCAATAACCTGCTTGTGTAACAGCAGCCATACGTCTCCACTGTGAGTATAAGGTCACTTGGACTCAGACTATATGAATGCAGTGAGAAAGATTGATGATTCTGTCCTAGTACCCTTCCTCCAATTCTGGCCAAGACCAGGTGCCAGCAGTGGCCTGGAAAAACAGGACATTCTCTGGGCTTCTTCTGCAGTTTGTAGCTGAAGAGCTTCCTGTTGCCAAGGCCTGTTTCTTTCATTCAGGAAGGATCTGGATTTCCCCTGAACAAATTTTTGTTTTTTCCTTCACGTCCTTGGAGAGAAGCTTCTATATTTTCATCAGGAAATGTTACATGACTTCTCTTGGAGTCTACTAACATTGCTGTGAAGGCCGCTCCTGGGGAACTCGACTGCACTTGACCCAAGAGCACCTTCTTCCCAAGTTCGGGAAGGAGTTTGCCCACCTGCTGAGTGAGGTGCCAAATTTGTTCACACACCATCAGTGTGGCATCCCTAGGGGCAGGGGCATCTCCTGTCCTCCCTGCTCATCCTCCTGGCTTTCTTCAGGCACAGCCTGATGGCACTACTTTCCTGTTCAAAAAGAAAAATGTGAGCCAACTGCAGGTGATAGTAGAGCACAGGTGGATGCCCAGCATGCCTTGCTAACATCTTCCTCATCTTTACCAGACCCTCAGAACATGGTGTACCTCACTGTCTCATGGTACAGCAGCAGAGGCCTTCCGTACTATGATGGTGGGAGCCAGGCAGGAGGCTGATCCAGTGATAAATATACATTTTAAAGCAAAGTTCTAATGCACCCTGCAGAAAGGCTTCATCCTCTTCGTCGAACAGCTTTTGCAGCCCCCTCTACTCTGCTCTTGTGAGGCCCTATCTGGAATACTGCATCCAGGTCTGGAGCCCCCAGTACAAGAAAGACAGGGAGCTGTTGGAGAGGGTCCAGAGGAGGGCCACAAAGATGATCAGGGGACTGGAGCACCTCCCCTATGAGGACAGGCTGAAAGAGCTGGGCTTGTTCAGCCTGGAGAAAAGAAGGCTGCGGGGTGACCTCATTGCAGCCTTTCAGTACCTAAAGGGAGCCTACAAACAGGAGGGGAATCAACTCTTTGAAAGGGTGAGTGACAGCAGGACAAGGGGAAATGGTTTCAAGCTGAGGGAAGGGAGATTTAGGTTGGATGTCAGGGGGAAGTTCTTTACGGAGAGAGTGGTGAGGTACTGGAACAGGCTGCCCAGGGAGGTTGTGGATGCCCCGTCCCTGGAGGTGTTCAAGGCCAGATTGGATGGGGCCCTGGGCAGTCTGGTCTAGCATTAGGTGGAATGGTTGGTGGCCCTGCGTGTGGCAGGGGGGTTGGAGATTCATGATCCTTGAGGTCCCTTCCAACCCTGGCAATTCTGTGATTCTGTGCTGAGATGAATGAAATAGCAGCTTGCAACAGCCTTTTGTTTTTCAGTCTGACATTCAGACTATTTCTGCAGTTTTGACCCATTATTACCCATCTGTCCAGGTTAACACATTTTTGGAAATATTTCGTAAAGGCCATAGACAGCACGCTTGCTGATACCAGCCTTGATCAGAAGCATTTACCAGAAGCAGTGGCTGGCAGCCATAGTGCTGATTGTGAATGCAAAGAATTGGCAGTAACAAAAGCCAAATAAAACAATGACAGCAATCCCAACACACCTACACTTCCAATTGCTTCACCATTTATAGAAGTATCAGTTTCATATAGCCCTCTTGTCAACAAAGCAAGTGACTTTTCCCCAGGTAGTCCAGAAGCAGATACTGCTCCTGTAACAGCCATCATCACTAGAAATCTGTCCTCTGGGGGATTTTGCTGTCACTGTTAGTTGCATACTCTGCCTTGTCCTGGAGTGGACATGAGTTTCACCTCACCATTAGTACAGCAGTGGTTCGTCACAGCCACAGCCATGAGCCTACTGAAATAGCTCAGACTATAGCATTGCATTTATTTTGGTTTCCTGGAAGGAAAAATAAAAAGGAAAAAAGAAGATGTTTTTGTTCTTGGAGAAGGAAGGGATCTTTGCCTTAGCAGGAGGTAGTTACACGTATAAAGGAGGACTAAGCAGGGTAAACTGGAAGAGACATTTTCAATCCGTGAAAAGATGAAATACTCTATACAACATTTTGTTTCAGAGAGGGTAGGAGATAAGGATATCAATTATTATCTGTGTTTATTTCACTGCTTCAAATTTTAAAGTCTCTTCATTCAGAGGATGAAAAGAAATAAGGAAATCTGTGTTGGAAACAGTGGGAAGGAGACGTGAAATCCTAAATCTGAAAAAGCCAGAAACCACATGTTGAATGGTGGTAGTGCATACATCACTTCTGTGTTGATATAGTTTTTTGAGGGAAATTCAATATCTCTTTCAGCATATGCCCATACATTCACAGAATATTTTCCTGAAGTAGCAGAAATGTAGTTAAAATCTACCCGGGCAGCAAGATTTTACAGCATAACAATCCTAGTGGGACTGTCATATTTTTTGTTGAAGTAATGGATTTTTTGCATTTATCTTTGTCGAGAAGTTGCCATAATATGCCCACAGGGGTGCAAACTGCAGTTTCATGTTGGATACTAAAAGATATCTAGAGTTTACCTCAACCTGATAACGTATGTTATGACCACGGTTTCCCCCGTAAAATGTAACAGTGTTACCTGCAGATAAATGGAGAGGATTGCATGATAGAGCAGGCAATTGCAGTTTTCCATATTGATGGGGAATTCTGAAGCACCTGTACTTACATGTGAAGAATAGTGAAGAAGCAGGAGGAGTCAGTGTGACTTGCAAAGCTACAGTCAGGTTGGAGTCATGAAGATGCAGCTTTCACAGCTGGATAGCTCACATGACAGATGGTTCATGTGAGTAGACTACTGGTGTGGATAGATTTGGGCAGTTTGGCACAGTGGCTATAGCAGTTAGGAGGGGGACTGGCAGTTAGTATCTTGGGATCTGGGGACATAACCCACCTGGGAATTTATAGGTTAGGATTAGATTGAAAATCAAATGCGGCAACATTATAATGAAGGCCTGCTGCAGACCTTCATATGAGAAACAGATACATGAGGTCCCTTTTGAGAAACTGGGAAAAGTCCACATGGGAAATTCAGTCCTATCAATACTGTTCAGAAAAGCAATGCAGTAGGGTGTAAGCAATTCAGGGAGTTTCTGGAGCACACCGATATTGACTTTCTGACAAATTCTGATTGAAGAGGTGACAGATGGAGCTGCTCCGTTGAATTTGATACCCATAAAAAAGAACTGGTTGGGAATGCAAAGGCTGTGAGCAGCATTGTCTGCAGCAAACAGATGATGGTTGAGGTAGAGCACAGAATCCTGAGAAGAGATCTGAGGAAAAGAGATTTGAGATGAGAGGAAATCAAGGAGATGGAGTTCAGTGGTATCCAGTGATGAGTTCAAGAGGCAGCGAGCACAAGCTAGAACAAAAGAAATCTAACTTAAAATTAACAGAACCTTCCTTACCATGAAGGTGGTCAAATACTGACACAGGCTGCCTGGAGAGATGTAACATCTCCATCTTGGAGATAATCTAAATCCATCTGGATATGACCCCGAGTAGCTTGCTCTGACTGTCCCTGCTTAAGCAGAGGGGACTGGAGAGAACAACCTCCAGAGCTGCTGCTTGCTTCAGCCATGCTGCAGCTCTGTAATCCCATACAACACATCTGAGAAAACAGACAGGATCTGATGTCCTGGAAATCAGAAGTTATGCTTAACAGGTTCAAATTAAATAACTCTAAACATCATTTATGAAAACATCACAGTTGCTCAGTTTTGCAGGATAAGGGGCTTGCAGTCATGACTCACTAATAACGTCTAATGAGTTCCACTCAATCAGCATGAAAAACTGTTTCTTATCAATAAAAAAGCTGTAAATATCTGAAGCAATAATAACCACTTTGGCAGGGTGGTTAGAAGTGGCTACGTTAAGTTTACACTGATGGAGGGATTCCCTAATGGCTCCACTCACAACCTCTCTTGCTTGTATCAAGTTGCACATTCTCCCTCAAGTAAAATCTACTGGCATAGACTGGGCTCTGGAAAAAGAATATTTTTAGTATGAACAACTTAGAACTGCTAGAGTTAGGAGTTTCTGAATTCAGCACAAAAACACATTAGATCAGGAACTGGTGACAAATCCTACTTCTCCAATGTCAGGTGGATTGAGTAATGTCTGGAAAGACTATGATTCTAAAACAAGCGTCTGGACGTGTCAAAACAGTTTAAATATCCTTTCCAGAATGTGCAAAAACGAAGTTAACTATTTGTTTAGTTTAAAATGTTCTCTGTATCCCAGTGAAGCTATTACTTACCATATTATAAACTTTTCCCTCTTTTAATATGAATGCTCCCAGCAGTCAAAGATTTAACATAACAGTAATTTGAGGGAAGAGGCATGATGTTTTTTAACCACTTTCTTAGTGAGACAGAGGTAGGTTTTAAACACTGAAGTCAGAACATTTTCTTGTTCTATATGTTATATATATTTTAAGTGCATATGTTATACACTTAAAAGAGCATTACTGAATATCAAATGGGTCAGTAGATTATGGACAACGAATAGATTTTTATTCCTTGTAAATATCCATCCTTGAAAGAAAGGTAAATGTCAACGTTTTACAGACTGGTTTGGCCTGGTTTCATGATTAAATGAGGCAGGGGTACCTATGGCCCCAGGAAAGAGGAAAGGGGGAAAAGGGGAAAGAGTAGGGAGATGGGCCTAAAAACAAAACAGCGGAAATGATCTGGGGAGAAAAGTTAGTTTACTAAATATGAAATCACAGTACAAAATAACACAATATAATACAATGTAATTGGAGTTGAGGCTAATAAATGAAATAAAATGAGAGTGTCCAAAACCGAAGGCCCTACTCTAATGCTGAAGGTGAGATGGCTGGGGAGCATACATGCATAGATGAGCGGTAAAAGAAAAAAAGGGAAGCCTCATGACTTGAGAACAGTTTTATCTTTCCCTCTGAACAACAACAAAAACGCAAATCAAACAGAGAAAGTTTTGGGAGATGTAGTTTTTCTTCTCTTCTGAGAATTGGTACCCAGAAATATCCACGATCCATGGAACTAGGGCATTAACTCTTTAACTCCCAATGCGCTACGTGATATCATAATGCGGAATATCAATAACAAAAAATCATAAAATCATAACAGTGAACCACCTTTGACCATGTACAGCCAAAGCTGGAATATAAGCAACAAAAAAGTGTTGAATTTTAGTTCAAATCAGTACAAGTGTCTTGGACAAAATTAGTTGCAGGCTTCTATGAGAATAATCAGTATCCCAGATTTCAAATGGTCTTGTTTGAACATATCAAACAATCAGCACCCTCAGAGAGCTAGCTTTTCTGTAGCCACCATCACAGCGCTAGCTGCATGGTTTCAGTGTGCCTCCAAGAGAACCTCTGTGCAGTCAGTGCTGCTGAATTTTATATCATTCAAGTGAAATTTAACACTCATTGAACTACTAAAAAAATTTTTTAGGAGTTTGATTTCCAGAATATCTGCAGATCTAGACTGAATGACTTGGGTTGCCAAAACTTGTGAAAAAGCTTTTTATAATAATTCACATCATTTTGAGAAACATGGCAGATAAGAAGTAGAGGCATTAACAGTTTTATTTAATCAGTTCCTTCTCAGTGACTGCTTCTGCTTTGTTACTTTCCTTAATTTCTTTATTCTTCTATTAAATGTAAAAGCATCCTTTCAAAAACAAAATTCTCCAGCCCTTTTCCTCCCCAGACAACAAAAAACATTTTCAAGTCACAGAAGCACTGAGTAGTAAAATTTGACTGCATGTGACAATAGCAACTTCTCAAACATCTGTGTTCAAAACATCTCTATGCTCTAGAAGTAATCTACCAGAATATCAAGATTACTTCTATTACATTAAACCTTTCACACATATCTTGTTTCCTCTTCACTCTTCCCCCTTCTCTTGTGTATATTTGTGTAAAGCAGGTTAAGCAATCTCAGAGTATATGAAAAATGCACGTACTGATTTTGGCTCCCAGTGTTAGCAGCATAACATTACACAGCAGAAGGAAGTAATACCATCAGTAAAGTCAATCATCATACTCTTTCCTTCTTTAAAAGATATCCTTCATAACAAGACATGAGTGTTCTGAAGAATATTTGTTAAAATCAAGGGGAAATCAATCAATTTTATTCACCAATATTGCATTTTAAAATGTGTGTGTGTGTGTGGGGGGGGGGGGGGGAAGTATTTATTTTCTAGAGTTTTTGCAGTAAAAGTTCTTTCATCAGTATTTTTCCTTTTATACCAAACATTTTTGAATGAGCATTTTAAGCCAGTATCAGTTTTTATACTTCTGGTCCTATTTTCGGCTGATGTGAGTCGATAAGTTTGTGTTGCCCTTACTAGAGCAATGACAAAATCAAAGCATCAGAAGAAAACCCTAAGATCATCATGTCATGCATCTCACCTGCATGGTGTGGGTAACTGAAGAATAGCATTCCCAATATGTGCATGTTCCATCTCTTTCTGAAGGAGAAATGCCAGCTTGTGCTTTCATTCTAGCAAGACAGCTGTCTCCTAGCTCTTCTGTTGCTTCACAGTCCTTGCCATCACTTTGAATTACAGCAAAGCAGTATCTGGGTCAGAGCTATAGTGGATTTATCTGAGGCTGTAATGCTTTTTGACAGACTAATAAATGTTTTCTTGCCTGTTTTAATGATGCCAATATATTCTAATCCCTTAATTGAACCATGTAAAAAAAAAAAACCTAAATATTCAATTTTATGAGGCATACCTGATACGATCCTAAAATTTAAATACACACTTGGTGAACTTAATTGAAGGCCTTTCCTTCTCCAGTGACATGTACTTTCTGCCATAGAAGAAAATCTGGAAATGGCTTACAATACAGTATTACCAAAGACGTCAAATCTGGCTTATCCTGTCCTCAGTAACATTACACATCACTGCGCAGATCAACTATAAAGCATTCCTCAGGACAATTGCTGAAACCAGCAGCTGCTTTTTAAATAGAAAATTAAGGTTGTTCCAGACTTTTCTTCAGACATACAGTAAATAGTTGCTTAACAGCACATGGCAGGGAGACATATGGTTATGTGAGATGCCTGGGAGAGCAAGAGAGAATGCTACAATGCTGGGAATTTAAAAAATGCTTCAGAGGTAAGGGAAGCTGCACACATATGAAAACAGGCAGATGAGAAGCAAATGCCGTTTTTCACTGGGGATGAGATGTCTCTTGGAGGCACTGCGAGGATGGGCTTAGCAGCCAGGGCCTCACAGGATGGAGTAGTACAGATATGGGCACAAGATATGTCTCTCTCTGCCCTTGAACTCCTTGCTCAATGCTTGCTCAGTTAAAAACATTATTGTCTCCTAGGTTAGTGTTTTAGGCAGGCCAGGAGAATGCTCCCTCTTTCCACCCCATTATTTGCTTGTCAAGGGCAGCCCCTTTGGGCATCAGCTGGCTTCTTTGGGAGTGGAACTGGCCCAGGAGATGTGCCCTAGGAGGTCCATATATGTCTCTACATCATCGTGTCCAAAACAGAAGCTCTGAAGCATGAGGTCAGTCTCACTCTGCTGGCCTGCTCCTCCCATGTCATGCTGCCTGATGGCAGTCAGACACACCCCAGAAAGCTCATGCGAACTGCAGAAGACTTTGGTCATCAGAATTAACACCAACTGCTGTGTTTTCTGTAGCATCTGAAACAGAGACACAAGAAAGATGAGCCACGATATGTTTTTGCCCTTTACAAGTTGTTCTTCCATATCTGTTCATTGATACACCTCCACAGAAAGCTAGTGCAGTTCAAAAGTACATTTCTGCTCTCATCTCAAAAAAGTTCCCTTTGACTTCCTCAGACAGCATAACAGAGCTGTCTGGGTGTGGTGGAGCCTGCTTTGAGCAGGAGGCTGTACAGTGCAGCAGCTTGTGGTGGTCTCCTTCCCCAGGCTGTGGAAGAGCATGAAGTGTACATTTTACTTCTGCTTCTCATTGGTGTCACTTTAGTAGATCTGTGCAACAGGACAATGTTGTTGCTACAGCGTTCCAACACTGCAGAAGGTGTTTAAATTTTAAAACCATGTGGTCATTTAGGAATTAATGAAAACACCAATTTCTTTTATATTTCACCCACATTTTTTTCACATTTTCTTTTACACATCTGTCCCTTCAAAAACAACTCTGTACCAAGCATATATGAGCTGTCACCTTCCATTTTAAGATATCCTGATTGAAAATATCAGGATATGTATACTGTAATATATTTAGACAAGAAGTATCCATATTCTTTAAAGAAGAAGCTCTTTTGGCCTCATTTTTTTCTCCTTCTTCCTCTTCCCTTCCAAAATATGGACTAAAGGGCACAAGTCTTGTTACATGGCACTTCATGAAGGTAAATGCTGCATTTCCTCTCCGAGCACCTGGATGAAAGCCAGGTCAGCCCAAGGCTCAGCTGAAAGCAACTGAGGGAAATGCCAAATGAATCAGTAACAACAGAAAACAATAAAGAGGAAGTCCACGTCTATCAGTATTAATTGTAAGGGGATTGTTTTCAAGGGAGGAAGCTTAAGGCTGGAGAAAGAATAAGGTGGGGGCACAGGCAACAGCTGGTAAAGCTGCTGGATGTGAAGGACGGGCTCTGTGGAATGCCAAAGAGGCGAGTGGAGAGAGCCTGTCCCCATTCCAGCTGATCCGAGGAACAGGAATGAAACAAGGTAGAGGCCTAGATCACCACTGGAAGCAATTGCAGAGTAGGTAAGCATCTTGCTGGGTCACAGCAAGGATGCAGTGCCCCTTCCTTGGCATCTGTGAAACCACTCAAACTAAAACAAGAAGAATCTTTCTTTTATTTTAATATATCTGTGTTGCCATGGTTGCATCTTTTCAGCTATAAACATTTCATGCTTTAAAGACTTTAGGAATGATCATGTTACAGACAGCCTTCTATTAAGGAAACTCCACAAAATACCAGTACATTAAGTTCTGCCTAGCTGTCCTGCTGCTACGCTGAAATAGCCAGTATTCCTTACGGAAGAGTCTCTCTCTCCCACAGGACCTGACATAAAAACAGACTCATCATAAAAATAAATTGCAGATTATTTTTGCAGAACAAGTGTTTGTTATGTACAATCCACTCTGTCAGGTTTTCATACTCCCCCTACTGCTCACTTTCTCCCTCCCTCCCTTCCTCCCTCCTTCCCTTCCTCTTTCCAACAGAACTGTTAAAGCAGTAAATGGCAGGATTCCAGGGGTATGTTACTGCCAAAAATTAATTTAAAAAACAAAAGAGAGGCTGGAAGCTGGAAAAAAAAAAAAAGAAAAAAAAAAGGAGGATTGAGAAGTGCATTCCCTCTTCATTTGGGATCTGGGATCTTTTTTACCTTGCAAATTCTCTACCTCTTCTGTTTCTCTTGCCCACTAGACATGGCCAATTGCACTGAGCTTTTCCCTTTATGTTCTACAAAAGGAGACATAAGCTTTGCGTCTGCAACTGCAACTTGCTTGTTAGTGAGAAGGAGAAGGAGCCTGGAGTGAAATCTGGTTCACACACTGATCCAAGGCTTTATACGCTATTCACATGCTGTAGGAAGACTAGGGTTGAGAAGTGAGGTGGAAAACTAACTTTCAAGAAGATGTTGAAAAAAAAAGAAACTGGATCTGTTTACTGGAGGCATGATTCTGTCACTATGGAGTGGGGTGTATGCTTTCAACAAGTTTTACCTGTTTATTTATACAGCCTTGTCCTCATGCTTGTTAAGAGCCAGAACCTTACATAGCAGAGCTGTGGGACAAGTATAAACTAAATAGCCAGAATCTTGTTTGTAGCCTGGGCTGAGCCTGGGAACAGGCCTGTGCATGACCATGCTGGAGTAGATCTGCTCTGCTGACCATGAGGTATCTCTAGCATCATTAGTGGCAGCCCCTTAGGAAGATGCTCTGTAACCTTGCTGCCTTTCTTTGACCCACTTATATTGCCACTGCACCATTCACAAATTAGAGTCTTTCAAATCTAGATCTGGTAGTAAGGGCCAAAGTTGACTTCTTTATAGGAAAGTCCTTCTGACCTAACCTCTTCTGCATCTTCAGACAAGCCTCTAATTCACTCTACCACAACACTCAAGCACTGAATGCAGGAGTAGCTGGTCTGGAAATATGTCCTCCTCTGTAACTTATAGAATGAAAAACAAAGCATGTATCAAACTGCCAGCATCTGCCTTGGAACTTCCCAGACAATTTTAAGACATCACTTCATACTGAATATATTGAAATAGTCAGGTCAGCTGCGACACTCACAAAGGTTTCATTATAATGGATATGTTATAGCTTGTTAGCAGAATATAATAGAGCTTGTAGCTCTTCATTTCTGAGACCACAAGAGCTCTCCGTCCCAGAGTTTAAGATACAAAACTGGCATGGTTAAGCAAAGGCCTGCTGGTCAAACTGAGGGAAAAGAAGATACAGGCTGTGAAAGCAGGGGGGAATGGCTTGGGAAGTATCCAGGGATGCTGTCCAGACATGCAGAGATGGAATAAAGAAAATCAAAGCACAGATAGAACTGAAATTGGTGAGGGATGTGAAAAATAACAAGAGTTAATTCTACAGGTACACTGGTCAGAAGAAGCAGGCAAAGAAGAGTAAGTGAACCCTCTCTGATAAATGAGATCTGAGAACTGGTTTCAACAGACTTCAGAGAAGTCAACAAGTCAACAAGTTCTTTACTTCAGTCTTCACTGACAGTCAGGTTTCCCACAACTTCATGTCCCTGAATCTCCAGATGAGGATCAGGAAAGCAAAATCCCTCTCACTGTAATCACAAAGTCCACAACCACCTCCTGAGGCTGAATATGTACCAGTATATAGGCCCAATGACATGTATCACAGGGTCATGAAAGAGCTGGCTTATATAATTGTCAACCCACTCTTCATCGTATTTGAAAAGTCATGGCCGTCAAGAGAAGTCCCTTGTGACTGGAAAAAAAGGGAAATATCACTTCCATTTTCAAGAAAAGAAGGAAAGAAAACCATAGGAACTATAGATTAGTGAGTATCACATCTATGCCTGGCAAGATCATGGAGCATATCCTCCCAGAAGATATGTTGAGGCATGTGAGGGACAAAGAGGTCATCTAAGACAGCCAGCATGGCTTTCTTAACTAATCCATTGGTGCTCTGTGATGGAAGGATAGCTTTAGTGGACAAAAGAAGGTCCCACCTAACGGTCTTTGACAAGGTCTCACAACACAAACTTACCTATAAATTGGAGAAATGTGGATTTGAAGGGATGAATAATTAGTTGAACAGTCACAGTCAAGAGGCTATGTTAATTGGCCCTATGTCCAGATGGAGGCCAGTCATGAGCATTCTCCTTCAGGGGTCTGTCTTGGGTCTCATGATCATCAGCATCTTTAGACATTATATTGACAGTGGGATCAAGTGTACCCTCAGCAAGTTTACTGATGACACCAAGCTGAGTAGTACAGTTGATACAACAGAAGGAAAGGGCACCATCCAGAGGGATCTGAATAGTCTCAAAAATGGGCCTATGGAAAACAGAAGAGGTTCAACAAGGCCAAGTACAGGGTGTTGCACTTGTGTCAGGGCAATCTCAGTTGTGAGTACAAACTGGAAGAAGAACCCATTGACGGCAGCTCTGTGGAAGTCTTGGGGGTCCTGATGGACAAAAACTGGACATGAGCCAGGATTGTGCTCTTGTAGCCCAGAAGTTTAAGAGTATCCTGGGCTACATTAAAAGAAGGGTGGTCAGCAGGGAAGGGGAGGGGACCATTCCCCTTTTCTTTGCCCTTGTGAGGCTCATCTGTAGTATTGTGTTCAGGCTTGATTCCCCCTGCAAAAGAAGGATGTAGAACTGTGCATTCAGAAGAGGGTCATGGAGCATCTTCAGCACCATGAGCCCCAAAGGTTGACAGAGCTGAGCTTGTTAAGCTTCAAGGAGGGAAGACGTGACGGAGAACTCATTTTAGCCTTCTTGAGCAGAGTTCATAAGCAGGAGGGAGCCTGAGCTTGTACAAAGGCTGACAGGGCAGTGATAGGACAAGGAGGAATGTTTTTAAATTAAAAGAGGGGAGATTTATGTTAGACGTTAAGAAGAAATTCTTTGCTCAGAGAGTAGAAAGGCACAGGCTGCCTAGAGAAGCTGTGGATGATCAGTCCCTGGAGGTGTTCAGGGCCAGAATGAACAAGATACTGGGCAGCACAATTGCAGGGTTGCAATCCTGCCAATGGCAGGGAGCTTGGATTATTTAAGGTACCTTCCAGCCCAAGCCATTCTATGATTCCATTATTTGATCTCTGACCACAACCAGATGTGTAGTTTGTCCACAGATGGACAGTGAACCTTTTCATAAATCATGCTTCTCCTATGAGCAAGGACTTCAAAATCATTTTCAGGAGTTAGTAATGCCATTCATTACTTGCATTATGGCAATCTTTAACACCTCATATCAAAATCAGAAATCAGGTATCTGTATTTTGGTTCAAAAACAAAGACACAGTCCCTATCCCAGAGAATTCAAAGACTCACTTACTAAATTGTAACGACATTTATTTTTCAAGTGATGCCACTGAAATAGAAACCTATTCTCAGTATGGTAGTTTCTTCAGGGTGTAATTCATACAGCAACCTCAGGTGCAGAGCTGGTGCACAACACTGATCTCTGGGTAAGATGGGGCACTGTCATCAGGCAGTCATGGCTGGAGGAAAGCCTGGAGGAATTTCCTGTTTTTGTTGTCCTGGGTGCCTTAGCAGCAGATTGTAAGAGGTGATCTGGCCCAAGGAAAGAAACTGGGGAAAAAAAAGTGAATGAGGTCATCATGTCTGGCATATCTTCACAGTGTTCTCCTTTTCCCATCTGTTATCTTCCTTTCTCCACTGTTACCAAGTGCTGGTCCCAACAGCATAAGAGGAAATGGTAGTAAAGAATGCATTCTCTATTTTAAGAATGCTAGGCATGGCAAAGCATTTTTCTAAATGAAATTGTAATGAAATATGCTGTTTTTCAGCTTACATTTCAAGAGAATTTGGGTTACATTCTGTCCTCCAGCCACTGATTATTGAATATTTTAACATAAACTTATTACATAATATAGTATTTTCTGTACACATGCCCAGGCCTGCAGTGGAAAGATCCTTACATCCCATTTCTTCTTCCCACGCCCCCTCTGAATTCTGCAGCAGTTTTCTTTAAATCAAGAAACAAGTGCTATTATCAGAATGAGATGATGGTAGGAAGGAAAATTTACCACAGCAGACTTGGTTCTCTTTGAAATTTGTTTCAGTGGTATTCATGCTATATCTATACATAAAACAAGACAGTGTAAAATAAGATTCATAACAGGGTCCATAAAAATATAGTCTATAGCAAATCACAACTGTGGAAATTGTACTTCTTCATCATAAACCATGAAACAGATTTTTTTTTCTCTGTAAATTCATAAATGGGGGAAGAATAATTAAGCACACAAAACAGTGACTGAGAGCACATGTAAATGATGATGTCACCCACATCCATGAAGCAGTAAATTACATCTGCAACCCCTGAAGAACAAATACTATACACTTTTGCTGTAACAGCTACTCTGTTCTTCTACATAATGTACAGATTCCTTAGAAATTAGTTTAAAAATAAATGTAACTACAAGTACAGTAGGCATTAGCACCTAAATAATAATAATAATAATAATAATAATAATAATAATAATAATAATAATAATAATAATAATAATAATAATAAAGCAGTCAGAAAGACAGTACACAAAACTATGGTAGGACTGACTGACTGTCTCCAGCTTAGTATTTCTGAAAGGGAGAAACTGCCCCAAATAGAAAAAAAACCAAAACCTTTAGTTTTTATTTGCCTGATTCCCCAGGCATTTCCTAACAGCCCAGATATTCCTACCAGTGTCCTTAGTCCTATCAGTGATTACTGCTCACAATTTTAAAATTGCTCACAGTTTTATTCATAGAAAATGAAGCATGTTACAAATGTTTGCTCCTGTGACTTTCTAATTAATGGTATAAGTGCCTCCTGCTGATCTGTAGAACAAGCAGATGGATGTAGCATTAAGCTGTGGTATAAGCACCTTAGAAGTGTTTTCTGTTTATAAAGTTTCTTATTTTCCTGTGGTATTGCCAACCAAGCATCAACGAACAGAGAAAAAACCTCTACCCCTTGTATTTCCACAGTGTTCCTCTCTGCCTCATTACAAACAGTGTCGAAGGACAAGATAAAACTGAGCTGACCTTTGAAATCTTCCATCAGCACAGGCATAACTGGAAACAAGTCCTCATGGAGTAATGTCAGCACTTTCATTGACAGCAAGTGTAATCTAAACAAAGGCAGAAAGAAAACACCAGAAACACCTATTTGATGTATGAAAACCTTCACCTCTCTAAAAATCTGACTGTCCATATACCCCATACATGTGCATGTGTCACTGTCAGCTTTTATGGAGAAATTGTGTACTGCTGGTGGGACCAGGAAAAATCCATGCAAAAGGATCTGATCTGGAACCTCAATTGGCATTAATGCTTAACATCAATGAAAAGATACCAGTATCGGCTGAACCTTAGGACATAGCAATGCTTATGATGGGGATGCAAACGCCCATGCTTTCTCTGTTTTATACACTTATGTAAATAGATGCTCACACCTTCACATTTCGTTCTTTCATAAGAACCACTGCCTTCCATCCTATGTAGCCCTTCATAGAAAACTAGATCTCCAGGGAAAATGTCTTTTATCAGATGTTTCAGCTTCCTGCACTGACTTTTCTACAGCAAAGGAATTCCCGCAGAAGTCCAGGAGGTCCAGTAGATCAGACCTCCCCTTTCACAATCAACTCAAAGCAGTTGCATTTATCTTCTCAAATTTCACTGTCAGCACACATAAATATTAATTAGGGCAAAACTGTTGTTTTTGTCAGATATGAATTGATAACTCAGAATTTTATCAGGATCAGCTTTATGAGGAGGGCTTTATGCAGAACCCTGGATAGGTTTTCAAATAGCATAATTGGAAGCAAAGGGTAGATTTTTCAGTTGAATGAGGCTGAGGCAAATGCAAATGTAAAAAGAATTTGTGGAGTTGTCCAGTGGCAGCTCTTCCTGTGCTGATGAAGTGTATTTATATTGTACAGTCAGGAAAATACATGTAAATCCAGCATGCAAACACACAGAAAACAGTTGAAAATATCGAAGGTATTCTTGAAAGGCCTTCTACTCTGGGTAGGCAATCACTGTAACCAAAAACTGACTACTGTAGTTGTTGAAAAATGAGCCACAATTGATAATGAGGAGAACACTATAATCTTACTGAATCACACTCAACAGTACTCCAAGTTTGTTACCATAACTCTATCCCTTTTAATTCTGACAGCCATGTTCCATTCATTAGAGGCGCAGAGGGCAGATTCAGATAAACATCTCTTTTCTGACAAATTATTTCTGAGTTAGAGAGGCACAATGAACTTCAACTTTTTTTTAAATCTTAGATGTGCACGGCAATTCTGCTGTTTCATCTTCTAACTCAGAGAGCAGGTAGTGCTTAAACCAGTGTGTGTGTTCTTGTAAACTGCAAACCCAATGCATACTCTGTAGGGAAGCCTGCAGAGGATATAATTCATTTCACGAATAAATAAAATAACAATATTTGGTTCCCTCCGTGGCTACAGTAGTTATTAAGAAAGTCCAAAAACAAAAGGAATACCTTTTACCATAAAATTATAAGGCAAGAAAATAGATTTGGATATCAACAAGAGTCTCAACTGTACATTTCTAAACTTACAAACTTTTTCTGAAATGCAATTTCAGTTCAAATACCATAGCTTGTACAAAGCCCACATTTTCTTTTCTCTTGTCTCCTAATCCCCACCAAGTGACACATCATCAGATAATTCTGTGCTTGCCAGAAGGGCTGAAACTCATGCCAAGGTTTTGCAAATTCCATCACTCCACATTGGATTTCAACACTTGGATCATTTACCAGGATGATAAAGTGTCAAAGTACCGTGACAATATTCCAGTACTGTTCTTGTACAGCCACAGGATTTCCAATAATAGAGTTCTTCTAACATCTCTTTTAAGAAGAAGCCACATTAAAAATCTGATCAAAGAGGTAACTTGATCAACAAAAATAATGTATTGTCATTTTCACTTCATATCCTGAAGGAATTTTCTTTCTCTTAAAGATGTTTCTTCAACTGTTTGTCCACAGGAAACATAACAGTATCCAGCTTTCCTGGCCATTCCATCAGTATAAAGGAAGATGCTCATTAAAATAAAGATTACAAACAAAATTACACATACGAAATTCCTTTCACTTGATAGCTTGTATAAGTATTAGTAGTCCCTCTTGTCTCCCTGTTCCCTGCATTTAGTCTTAAGAGAGCCTGAACTTCCCTTGAAAACTGAAAGGTTATTTGCTTCAAAATGTGATTTTAGTGAACGCAACAGAAACTTCAATAGAACCAGAAGTTGATCACTGTCTGCTGAGTTTCAGCATCCATAATACTTCCTACACATACTTCCCATAATACTACCCACTACTGCATGCATAACTTCCCAATATTCTTTGCATTGTGCCTAGTTAATGACATGGTATTTTATCTGTAAAGCTTTTTAATTGTGTGGATTTTCATATATCAACCACAGAGCCAACAGGGAGAGCAGCATAACTTAAGATGGAAGAAAGCATATCTTGATGTGTGTGGACTTTGGGAGGTGGAAAGCTCACGTTTCACTGTTCAGTTTGATTCAGATTGTCTGCCAACATTTAGATGAAAACAGATAATACTAAAAACAAATGAAGACCTGTGCTGAAGACAGCAGGTTAGCAGTGCTCAAGAAATATTCATCTAGCACCATGATAAGAAAGAGAAGAAATAACAATGAATTAACCATGTGAACAGAAAAAGAGAGAGATGAAGTGAGAATGAGGAGAATTCACCTTCAGAGTCAGATTAAATAACACCAGATCTTCAAGAGGATTCTCTTACTCAATCAGGCAGCAGAAGTGTCTTTTTCCATTAAAGCAGTGTATGGCAAATCAGAATTCTTAACAACAGCTTGAAAGGACAAAGGACTCCTTGATCTTGAAAATCCATATTTTCAAATAACAAATACAGAATGGTCAACAAGATCATTATTGTGAGTCTAATCTGGAAGGGACAGTTATTTCAAGAGCAATAGTTACTCAGACAGAGATTGATGGTTGCTATCTAAAAGAATCTGTTTGCAAAAAGCTTTATTTTAATTTCATCTCCTAGAAAGACGGGAGATATTCCTGAAAGCCATTTGCCTGTTACAGAGGAGCTCAAATATAAGCTTCAGCTTCAATTTTATAGTCAATTGAAAATGATAATTCGGGTTTACAACTCAGTAAAGCATTCTGAAGTTTTATAATATTTATGATTGAAAAGTACTCAGGAAATTTCTTCTTCCTGATAAGGTAAAGGATCTGGGGAAAATACAGAATAAGGCCTATACCTATGCAGGACAGCTGCATGAATGATACCATTTGCTGGGAATGATGGATTAATCAAATGGTTTAATATGATGTATGCTTTCGGTATTTTACACTTACTGTGGCTGGTGATAAATCAGAAGCTGAGATGGCCGGCTAGCCTAGCCAAACCACCAAAATCAGTCAGCTTTAGTCAAAACTAATTGAAATGCTTTGATCTTGGTGATCCTTGGGATCCCTTCCAACCCAAGCCATTTATGATTCTATGATTCTATGATCTGCAACACTGAAATGCAAATTTCACAAGTCTGAGTTTCCCATGGTATCCTAGGTATTGTTTGTTGCCATTTCTAACCATGTGTGAATCCCCAGAATTGCCTGAGCCTGTTTCAATTTATGGGAAAAGTATATCTCATGCATCTGTAATTCTATAAATGCTTCAGTCTAGGGGCAGAGGATAAGAATAGACTCCCCTTAAATTCCTCCTTGTTGAGGATCCAGCCTCGAGGTGCAGGTTGGGAAGACAAACATTTGCAGCTGTGAGGGAGAGGTCTGGGTATCTCACCTGCAGAGACATTTCTCACCACACACACTGATAAACACATACCAAAGAAATAAGAATAAACACAGTGGCAGAACTGCACTGAACATCCCCTAATCATTTTCAGTATGGTTGTGTATGCTTTTGGTATCAATATGCCCACGGCTGTGGGCAAAAATTTCACCCCACTGTGAAATTTTGGGTCTCCATTGCTACAGAAGGTCACTTGAGCCAATGAGGCCTGGATAGCTAACCTCAGGACAAAGCTTTTAAGCAAAACAATTCAATCCTTTAAAAAAATGATTTTTCCCCATTTTGTGGCAACCTCTGACCTCATGTCTAGGTGTGATGGATGAGGTGAGACAGAGCCATGGGAGAAGAGCAGAGGATAATGGCCTGCATGTTATAGCTAGTGGTCATTAACAGGAAAGGTTTCCTCAGAGGGAAATAAGAATTATTTCAAATCAAGAAAAATAAACACCAGAAGAATCAGCTGTGCAGAGTGGCTAAAGTAAAATATGAATGTGGCCAAGGTTTGTAAGTCCAAGGGGAATCCAACTTCATGAGCTTACTGCAGAAAAATGCAGACCCCAGCCCCGAGCTCTTTTAAAAATGCTGAAACTAAAGACTTTTCTCTACATATAGAGAAAACTGCATAAACAACTGGAGTCCACATCTTGTCAGGTATTCATCCCATACCAAGCTGCTAGTTGACAGTTACCTATCTGCAGCATCTTAATTTGTCTAGCACAGACAGAAGAGAAGACAGGAAAAGTAAAATATGTTCTCTGGCAAATGCTTAAGTGAGACTTTGGTACATGGAAAAGAAATCTTTCCTTATGTTTGTTTTGGCATGAATAGTTTCAGCAGACACTATTACAGCCCTGTTCATTTGCAAAGCAAAGCTGCAGCTCCATATTATTAAAACTCCAGGGCTGATCTCTTTCCACTCTGCAGGGTTACTAGAGCTAACAGAATATAGGGAAACCTGTTTGGTTAGCAAAGATTTTTTCATTACAAAATACAGTAACATTTTCATTGAATAGAGCAAGCTGGTTGGCTTCAAACAAGGAAGAGAATAGCTTTCTTCTGAACAGTGCTGCATTCCAAGTTGATGCCCCAAATCCTTCTTTCACAGCTAGTGGAGCTGTCTGTGCAACTTGCCGTTGTCTCCTCACAAGTGAGCAGGGAGCCTAGGAGAGCCTGGTCTAGCCCTAGGAATGCAATAAAACTATCCTGAGAATGCACAAATCCAGGCAGTTAATTCTTCGCACCTCAGAGAGCTACAGGGATGAAAGAAGCTTGTTTAGATACTCCAAACCCAGTTTTGTACCTACTAGCAATGTGACCACACAAGCATGTGTTTCTGTACCTTCTGAGGTCTCTAGTTAGTCAACAAACAACTTTCAATCCCAGAGTGACAACTTGTGAATGCTGACATAGGCTATAGGTGTGTCCTACCACAGGCCTGCCTATTCCTTGATCATTTCTTCTGGAGGCTGGAGTCGCACCCTTATATCCCCAGATTACGAGAATACAGGCAGTGTGTCTGGAGAGCAGAGATATTTCCAGGAGCAGAGGAAAATCTCCTGATTTTGAGCAATCCACCCAGTAAGCCCATCCCTCTTCCTCAGCCCACCTCAGCCCTCAGCCCTTCACCCTCCTCAGCTCCTCAGCCCTCTTCTCCTCTCTGACAAAGTGATCCACTTTGTGGATGAAAGTAAGTGCAGTAAGGGTAGTCTACCTGCACTTCAGTAAAGCCCTTGACACTGTCCCTCACAGCATTTTTAGGGAGAAACTAGCTGCCCACAGTTTGGATAGACATGCTACACTCTGTTGGGTGAAATACTGGCTGGATGGCTGGGCCCAGAGTGTTGCAGTCAATGAAGCTAAATCCAGTTCGCAGCTAGACACAAATGATATCATATCATCATATAGAATGGTTTGAGTTGAAAAGCACCACAATGATCATCTAGTTTCAACCCCCCTGCTATGTGCAGGGTTGCCAACCACTAGACCAGGCTGCCCAGAGCCACATCCAGCCTGGCTTTGAATGCCTCTAGATGTGAGGCATCCAAAACCTTCTTGGGCAACCCTTCCAGCGCTTCACCACCCTCTGTGTGAACAAATTTCTCCTAATATCTAAGCTAAACCTCCCCTGTCTTAGTTTAAAACTATTCCCCCTTCTTCCATCACAATCCACCCTTGTAAACAGCCATTACCTCTCCTGTTTATACGCTCCCTTGAAGTACTGGAAAGTCACAGTAAGGTTTCCCTGGAGTCTTCTCTTTTCCAAGCTGAACAAGCTCAGTTGCCTTAACCTTTCTTCAAAAGAGCAGTGCTCCAGCCCTCTGATCATCTTGGTGGCCATCCGTTGGACCCATTCCAAGAACTCCATGTCTTTCTTGTGTTGGGGACCCCAGGCCTGGACACAGTACTCCAGATGAGGCCTCACAAGAGCTGAGTAGAGGAGGACAATCACCTCTCTCTCCCTGCTGGTCACTCCTCTTTTAATGCAGCCCAGAACACAGTTGGTCTTCCAGGCTTCAAGGACACACTGCTGGCTCATGTCCAGCTTCTCATCCACCAGGATCGGTCTTTCTCTGCAGGGCTGCTCTCAAGAAGATCTTCCCCCAGTTTGTATAAATACCGAGGATTACCCCAGCCGAAGCGCAACACACTGCACTTGGCCTTATTGAACCCCATTATGTTCTCATGGGGCAACTTCTCCAGTCTGTCCAGGTCCCTCTGGATGGCTTTGCTCCAATGTATTGACTGTACCACTCAGCTTGATTTCACCTGCAAACTTGCTGAGTATGCACTTGATTCTGTTGTCTATGTCACTGATGAAGCTGTTGAAAAGCACTGGTCCCAAGACCAACCCCTGAGGGACACTGCTTGTGACTAGCCTCTACCCTGACACAGAACCATTAATCATAAACCATTGTCTGTGACCACCCAACAAGTGTTCCCCAGGGTTTGGTACTGGGGTCACTCCTGTTCAACATCTTTATCGATGATCTTGATGAGGGGATTGAAGGCACCCTCAGTAAGTTTGCAGATGACACCAAGTTGGAAGGGAGTGTTGTTTTGCTGGAGGGTAGAAAGGCACTACAGAGGGATCTGGATAGACTGGATTGATGGGCCAAGGCAAGCTGTTTGAGTTTCAGTAGGTCCAAGTGTCAAGTCCTGCATTTTGGTTAAAATAACCCCAGGCAACCCTGCAGGCTTGGGGAGGAGTGGCTGGAAAGCTGCCTGACAGAGAAGTACCCTGGTGTACTGATGGACAGTCAGCTGAATATGAGCCAGCAGTGTGCCCAGGTGGCCAAGAAGGACAGTGGCATCATGGCTTGTATCAGGAATGGTGTGGTAAGCAGGACTAGGAAAGTCATCCTGCCCTGTACTTGGCACTGGTGAGGCCCCAGCACCGTGTTCAGTTTTGGTCACCTCAATACAGCAAGGACATTAAGGTGCTGGAGCAGGTCCAAAGAATCAATCAGTGACCCAGTTTTTTTTTTATACCTTTGGCCTATAATTGGTAAGAAAGGCCCAGAACTGCAGTCTCTTGTATGTGCAAATTAAAGCCACTTTTGGAAAATGGATTAAACTATGTTTGTTTCAAACAGGGATGGGTCAAATGGTCTCCTCAGCGGGTATTTAATTTGACGATATCTGTGATCCTTCTACTGACTGTAGAGGAATAGGTTAAATCTCCACTTGATGAACAGCTGTCTTAAGAACTAAAATGAAATGCAAAATGCCAGGAAATATACAGGAAATATACTCCCACAAAACTGAAGCCACCCACAACATAGTTTATGCCTGATTTAAATTGCTGTATTTTCTATTTCCTGATAGAAATGCATGCTAACTCTGCCTCTCAAGCATCATCTACATTTGGAAACCACTGTGCACTGATTCATACATGATATATGAAGCCTTCAGAGAATCCAATGACTGACTTCTCAAAATGAACTGACTTGCTCAAGGAAATTGGTCTGTCTGTGTATTGTATTTTACATCAACGTCAAATAAGCACAAACACAACCAATCAGGCTTGAAAGCACTTAAATCTGTTTTGATATTTGCATGTTTTTCCATTTTCTTTCCGCTTTCTTCACAGTCATCTGTGATTTTCACTTGAAACAACCATGCAATTGTTCTCATAGGCACAGCTGTGTTCCTTGTTTGCACACCATCAGTTGATGCCAGTCACTGCTGAGCCACACTGGTGCTAGCAGTACATCTACATCAATGCTGCAAACACACTTTCATTCCGTAGCTGTAGGCATGCACTAGACCTCTCTCAGAAGAAAACATAATTACGAGTTTTCAACTTCGGTATTATCAATTCATCATCAATGAAGAATGCATTGTTACTATGTTACTCTATGTTACCTAGAAGCTTGCTCTGCAGTTCTCCTGACGGTGTTGCTCTATCATAATCTGCCATCAAACCGAGATTTCTCACTTTCTAGTGTAACACCTGTTTCTCTTTAGGAAGTCTTTCAGGTATCAGCCAAGAGAACAGTCAAGTCTTCTTTGCAAAAGAAAGTCTGGGAGTAGGTGTATAAATACAGCAAAGAACTTCTCTTTGCAATCAGTAGATGTTGAGATTTATTGTCACTTTCTTACCTAAAAGAGCTTGAGAAGACATAAGAGAAGAGCAACCGTTCCAAATTAAGCACTCAACTGAATCAAATCTTTTAAAAATTGAACTTTCAAAAGAACAAGGACTTTTTATCAAAAAGAAAAGATTACTTAGGAGCTATTGTCATTGATTATACAACATACACCTCACAGTCTCCTGTTAAAAGCACATGTAAAACAAGCAAATGAGGAAACTCCATGAAGTCCTTTAGTTAAACAGATGCAAAACAGTTCAGGTGTGTTAGAAATAACCATACGAACACTACTTCAGCTTACAGAATTCTTCTGGTTTTCCCGGCACAACTTTCCAGATACCTGGTTCTCAGAAGAGAAAAAAGAAGTACATACCCCAGATGACTTCACATTCAGAGAGGAACATAGTTCACAGGAGGAAGTGGACTAACTCTCTCTCACTCACTGCCTGGTAGTGTGTGGGTGTACTCCCCAGCCATGTGCCTTCAGGACAAAGAAACTGGGCATGGTTTTATTTTCAGACACTTTCTCTCTCATTTTATTGGATTTATTAGCCTCAGTTCCAATTATATTGTATTATATTGTATTATCTTGTATTGTGATATCATATTTAGTAAAATTAAGTTTCCTCCCTGGATCATTGCCAATGTACTCTTTTTGGGCCAAGCTCCCATTTTCCTACCCTTCCCCTTATCCCTTTCCATTTTTGGGCCAAGGGTCCTGCAGGCCTGCTGCCCCCTGTCATAGGCACAGATTGATCTGGATAACTCTGTGACATGGAAATAGCAATGAAAATATTTCCATGTATTAGGATTCATGTCAGTAGTAAAAAATTACCTACACTACCTACATGTAGCTACAAAAAATAAAACCACACAATGTGTTTGCAGGTGGGGAAAGAGCTGTTTTTTTTACCGTGATGCTGAAATATTTGTTTGAAGATCCTCTAGTTGGAATCTCTGGTGAAGAGGAACGTGGGGGTAGAGAGCTGCTGTCATTGTCATCATGACATGGGCCTTATGCCATCATAATTCCAAAGAATCTAAATACTACCCAGAAGTCTTCCCATGTAGAGTAGGACTGATGTACTCTTTCTCCTGCGTGCCCTAGTCATGGCTCACCACAGTCTCATTTATCCTGTAGATTTCATGGGACATTGCTATGGTCCTGCAAAAGCCAAGACTCTAATGCCAGAGATCTATATAGGATCATGTGCACCTTGTATGTTCTCCAAGTCACAAGAGTTCTGCTGTTTTCAGTCCACATATGTGAAGCATCAGAATCAAAGATTGATTGCTAAGTCTACCTTCCTCACCTGCTTTTATGTATTGCTTACCAGTATGTTCCCCTTTTTCTTTAATTGTTGAAATCTCTATCTGTGGCAAAGTGGAGAAATCCTCGCCTTCCTAACTCAGTTGTAAAGGAATAGACCTTCTTTCAAAATTTCTCCAGACAACAAATCTCTGTGCGTTTCAACTGATGAGTTGTATCAACATGTTTTAGCCCCTGTGGCATTATTCCTGCCTCCAGCTGCGTGGGTCTCCTTGCTGATGGTCATGATGAAAACAAGTTAGAGGAAACAATAAATCTCAAATACAGAAGTGAAACAAAAAGAAAAGCAGAAAAACAGGAGTGATCCCACTGAGTGTTTTGTTTATTATCTGAGGTCCAGTTGTACCAGGAATAGCAGAGAGCAGGAATCTAAGGGCAGAAAGATGGAAAAAAAGAAGGGAGGATGAGAACAAAAAGAGGATGAGAGTGAAGGGAAAATGGAAATGTGGTCCCAGAGATTAATAATCTCACAATGCCTAAATACTTTGTCGGAATTGTTCCCAGTGAGCAGAGGAAGTTGAAGATAAAATAGCCTACTGTTTAGAAAATTAAGAAAAAAACAGCTAAATGATTTTTTACCTAAAAAGCATTATTCCTTCCTAAATTATAAATAAAGTGCAACAATTCTACAGTATATAAGAGAGAAGTTCATAGGTAGGAATCTAAAGAATAAGTCAGTTTTTAGAAATTTCCTCAACATGAAAAAAAAAAGGCATTATAATATATGAGTGTTGCAGAGAGAATAAAGAGCTTTGTAGGAGTGTTAGGAATTAAGGAAATATTCATAACAGAGGCATTCCAGACCCAGACAAAAATTCAGATAGTAAAATACAACATCCAAAATATGCACATAATTTCATCTTATAGTTGAGAAAAAGCCAGAGACTAATTTCTGACATTTCTGACAGGTCACAAGGAAATGTTTCCCGTTTCATATATACATAAAATAAATAAATAAATACAAATCAAGAGGAGGTTACACAGCTGCACAAAACAAATCACTTTTTGAAAACAAATCAGAAATGAAAAATTTACATCACAAACTGTAGAAAATATTTGTATGAAGTGTTCATCTCATCTGAGCTCTGCAAAAAAAAAAACAAAAAAAAACTGAAGAACTGCTGCAAGAGATAACTAACAACTGGATGCTTTGGGTGGTCAGATAAACATCTCCAAGTGCTGGGTAAGCAGGTGGAGCAGTGGTGCCTACATTTCATCAGCCTGGTACCCATTCATGACCAGTACCCAATCATGAAGAAAAGGGAGGCACCAGTGCCTAGCAGCAACAGGGAACTCACTACATTGCTGGCATCAGTCACAGAATCACAGAATGGTCTGGGTTGGAAGGGACCTCAAGGATTATGAATCTCCAACTCCCCTGTCACAGGCAGGGCCACCAACCTCCAGTTTCAATACTAGACCAGGCTGCCCAGGGCACCCCATCCAATCTGGCCTTCAACACCTCCAGGGACAGGGCATCCACAACCTTTCCGGGCAGCCTGTTCCAGCACCTCTCCACTCTCTGTAAGGAACATCCCCCTGACATCCAACTTAAATCTTCCTTCCCTCAACTTAAAACCATTTCCCCTTGTCCTGCTGTTACCTACCCTTTCAAACAGTTTACTCCCCTCCTGTTTATAGGCTCCCTTTAGGTATCGAAATGCCACAGTGAGGTCACCCTACAGCCATCTCTTCTCCATGCTAAACAAGCCCAGCTTCCTCAGCCTGTTTTCATAGGGCAGGTGCTCCAGCCCCCCAATCATCTTTGTGTCTCTCTGTCTTTCTTGTACTGGGGACTCCAGACCTGGGCACAGTACTCCAGATGGGGCCTCACAAGAGCAGAGTAAAGAGGGACAATCACCTCCCTGTCCCTGCCAGCCTTCCCTCTTCTGATGGAGTCCAGGATACCATTTGCTTTCCAAGCTGCAAGAGCACATTGCTGGCTCTTGTTAAGTTTTTCATCCATCAGAACCTCTAAGTCCTTCTCTGCAGGCAATTCTCAAGGACTGTTCTTCCAGGCTGTATAAAGCCTTGGATTCCTGTGGCCCAAGTGCAAAACCTTGCACTTTGCTGTGTTGAACTTCATTAGGTTCACCTGGGCCACCTTTCAAGTCTGTTGAGGTCCTTCTGAATGGCATCCCTTTCTTCCACCGTGTCAACCGCACCACTCAGCTTGGTGTCATCAGCAAACTTGCTGAGGGTGCATTTGATTCCATCATCAATCTTAATGATGATGATGTTAAAGAGCACCGGTCCCAAGACAGATCACTGGGGGACACCGCTTGTTACGTGCTTCCACCTGGACATAGAACCATTAATTATAACCTTCTGTCTGTGGCCTTTCAACCAATTTTTATCCATTGAGTGGTCCACCCATCAAATCCCCATCCCTCCAATTCGGAGATGAGGATGCGGTGGGGAACCATGTCAAAGGCCTTGCACAAGTCCAGGTAAGTGACATCAGTTGCCTTCCCTTTGTTCACCAGTGCTGTCATAGAAGGCCACCAGAATGGTTAAGCATGACCTTCCCATGGTAAAGACATGCTGGCTGTCTTGGATCACATGCTCAGCAAAGATGATTTGAAAATTATATTAACACCAAGGAACAGCCCAACTAGGAAGCATGTAGTAAAGTCTGAGAGTAATTAAAAAAAAAAAGAAAGAAAAAGAAAAAAAAAACAGAAAAATGAAAAAAGTCTACCATTAAAATATGGCATTGAAACAAAATAGGGTCTAACACAAAATAAACACAGAGATCAGGATGAATTTGGATCAATTGGGAAGGAACATGGAGAAGACATTTAATTCAAGATTGCCAGATGTAGCCTTATCTATCTAGAATGAAAATGAGGCAGAGACCATGGGAGATGGGAGAATCTACTCAAGCTGAGAAAGATTTTAGCTCATGATGGCTAATCAAGTGAATGTGGTTTCAAGTTCCAACTTCAGTCAATAACTGCAGTCCTTGGGATTTAATAATGGAGGAATTTTGAGAAGGATCAGAAAAGTCTTTTCCAGCCCTTCAACCCATGTAACACCCAAAACTAAAGGCAAATTGAGCCTTTTATATTGACATAAGTATCCGAATGAACTCGTGGAAATTTTCACATATTATAAACATAGACTCCAGCACCTAATTTTCAGATATTGAAAACATTCAGCCCTACCTGAAAAACCTTTAAATTGACATCGAACTCTTTGTGTAATTAGACTACTTACACAAGGTGAAAAGATGTTTTGTATCTGCAGTACAAACAGTCCTTTCATATACTAGAAATAATTTACAGGATACAACAATGTTATAAAAAATCATAACAAGTACCTGCCATAAAAGAGCTAACATGAGGAAGAAATAAAAACGTTAACCATGATTGTCTTGGCAAAGAGATAACAAAGACAGCAGGACACGAAGTCACCTACAAAAATGCTTCAAGTGCTTAAGCGCAACAGTAGCAGCCTTGCTTCGGAAAATGCAAAAAAAAAAAAAAAAAAGAAAAAAAAGAAAAAAAAAGAAGAAAAATAAAAATCAGGAAAAAAAAATTAAAAAAAAAAACACAAGACAATTCCTTCCACATACAAATAAACATCAACCCCTTTCCAAAACATAATAAAGGTAATTAGTTTCGGTTATATATTCAAACCTTGAAAGAAACACTTAAAATTGGAGAAGTAGGGATACAGGTATAGTATGAATATATGAAATACGTGGTAGCAGTAAGAAGCTGTCAGAAGAACAGATAGGGTCCAACAACCCTTTGTTCACCTCTGATTTCCCTGTCATATAGTCCTATGAATAGTTAGGCCAGATGTAAAAAAAAGAGCTAGTTGCAATTCTTTAACATGGTCTTATTTTGAGAATAGACTGTTCTGAAAACTTCCTGTTTTATTAAGTTGTTGAACCACAATGTCAGAGGCAAATACTGGTGGTATGGCAGTAGAGGTTGAACATTCCCACCAATATTACATTATGTATTGTTGCCATGTGACAGATGGCAGCAGAGGGGCATTCTGACAGAATGGTGTCTGACGTGGAAGTGTGTACAAAGCAAAGGTGTGTCACTGAATTCCTTCATGTGGAAAAAGTTGTACTCATTGACATTCACTGATGCTTGCTTAATGTTTGTGGAGATCAAACAGTGGATGTGAGCACAATGAGGGGCGGGTGGTGCACTTCAACAGTGGTGACAGCAACTGTGAGCCACCTCTACTAGTGCAGACATTTATGAGCACAGCATGCAGGCTCTTGTACATCGCTGGTGAAAATTAACAGCTAATAGTGGTGAATGTGTTGAAAAATAATGTTTTGTACTTGAAAATTTACTATATGAAATAGTGATTTTTGCTCTTCATATCTGTTGTAATTTCCATGGAAATAAATAGGGGACATTACTTTCAGAATGATTTAAACATAAGCCAAGACCCACATTATATGCAGAGACAACTGAGATTCAAGAAACAATTTACCAGGCCAATGAAACCTGTAGTGTCTGAAAAAGAAGTAATCAAATAAAAGAAGTTACTAATGGAATGAAAACGCAGGAATTACAGCTGCAGCTATCAACAAAGGAAGATATGAGGAGGGAAGTAGAAGGTCAGATACTTTCCTGTACTAAGCACATCAAAGATAAGGAAGTGAAGTATCATGTGAAGTGATAAGAAGAATATGTAAACATCACATGATAATAAAGTCTGTCGACTCTAGTCCTCTGGATAATAGTGGTGTAACCTGCAAATATGGTAGGGAAAAAAGAAGTATCAGGCATGTCCCTCAAGTAACAGATAGAGCCAAGCAGAAGAAATGCTGCAGCTGTGATGGCAGTTTTTCATCTTTCTCCCAAAATCTGAAGCTTCCCATTTGTTCAGCAAAGCCTCCCTTCCTCAGGTCTCTCCAGAGGCTTTGCTGCAAAAGACAAAGAGGTTGCTAGACCCTTGCATGTATCAGGCTGTGGTGTCTGGCAAAAGAAGAGTACTTAACCAACACCCAAATCTCACATATAGAAGACTGACCAGACCAAACGGACTGAATGCAAATCTCTCCTGCTGTGCGGTCCAAGTGTTAGGTGCTTCTCAAGCTTCACATGCATAAGGAGGAAGATTTTTCTTGTCATCATCAGGATCTCTCCTTGTATTCCAAAAATTAGTATTTCACTGTCATATAGACAGTTTCTTTGGGATAGAGAAAATAGGCAGAATATCCTCCCTTTCAGCATTCTCCAGGGAAAGAGGCAGATCCACAGATCATTTTTTCCTGCTGCTGCTGGCAGGGTGCAATTTTCTGAGCCACAGTTTGAAGCAGAGAGACCTTGTACAAAGACAGCTATAAGCTACCTTCCTTTTTCCAGACCGCAGCAGTCTGAAGGGGACTAAGTGCGAACTTGACCATCGGGGAGACCACGCTAAACCACAGCAACCTCCTGCAGCTTCTCCTCACCCTTAATCAGAACCCCCATCGCTCTGCCTTTTAACACCTTGTTAAAAAAAAAATCACAAAGTTATTTGGGTATGAGTGAACTTTAATGGCTATCTAGTTCCAACACCCTACCATGGGCAGGAATGTTTCCCACTGCAAAGGTCACGAGACAGACTGCTGCCACTAAACCCCAGTCTCCTAGAGAAAGCCCTAATGATGTACAACATGTATAGGGTAAAATGGTTTGGAGCGAGAAGGAGGAAGAGCTTTCTTTCTGGAGCCAGGATGGTCATCTTGTAAGTAGTAGGTTTGGAGATCATATCAAGATGCAGCTCTACAGCACAGTTGACTCATCTACAGTTCTTCTGTAAGCATCAAGAATTTACTGTGTCATTTTCAAATGCAGAATGCTTCACTAGCAGAGAAAGATAAATGTAGAATAATCAGTCTCTTTTTCAGTGGTGTGCTAAGGTTAAAAACAGGAAAAACACAAGCCAAGCAGAGTTGTCAGCCATAAAACAATAGAGAATTTACACAAACACTGGTCACAAGCTGTGGTGTCTCAAATATTTTGAGTTTCTGGATGAAGCCACAATAAACATAAATATCTGTGCCATCATTTTTCTTAATAATTTATCATGCCTTTCCATGTAGCTTTCTAAAGCATCATCTGAAAAATGACATACATTTTGTAAGCTTTTCCAAATCTTGTTGCTCTTAGTTTGTAGAACAGAACTTTATTTGCCGCTGAAACTGAAATCTATGAAACCACCCTCACAAAGGCAGAACTTGGGTGAATGTCTGTTGCTGGAGATTTGTAACATGTTAACTTGTTGCCAAGCTACATAAACTTTGAAAGAAGGGAAAAAAAAGTCAAAGGCAAGATTTTCAAAAACTTTCTGTTCTCTTTGAAATCAACAGCTGATCTCCTTCTAATCCTACAGATCTTGGAGATTCACTTCCCTATAATTTATTTAATCTTCTTATTTATAGATAAGTAGGTCATGTGGAAAGAAAAGGCTACTTACAGAACTTATTGTATGTACTTCTGCAATTAACATGCCCCCCTCACCATTAAATTGTCCAAACAGGTCAAGTTGGGTCCAAAATCCCTTTCATCAGAAACATAGTACTCTCAAGACCACATTTCAGACAGTGGAGCCACTTATGTCTTTGCAGATAGGAAACTAAATATTACCCATGATGGATTATCAGTCCACAAGAAACACAAAAGAAGACTTTGTCCTGTGAACCTTGTGTCATTTATCTGTTGTTAGCTTACTCCCTGCTGCAACATACAAAAAATAAGAACTGACATTTTCAACAAATATGAAATAATTACACATAGCTTTTATGATAAGAAATTAAATGCTTCTGGGCTTGTCTTGCAGGATAAGCCACTGAACTTCAAACAAAAATAGTGAACTTAAGAATATAAATAGCCAGTGTGCTGTACAGTAGTGAAAGATGCTGCAACAAAAGGGAAAAGAGAAACTTCAAAAATGGATGATTGTAATGGGCACAAATGACTGCAAAATAACTTTTAGAGTAACTACCAAATGTCTGCAAAATGAACAAAGGAAGGCTAAGAGCTTAAACATTTTCCGAAGTTTTCACATGCAAAAAAAAAATCAACAAAAACGGAAAGCAACAAACAGAGGGAATATAACAGAGAACTATCAAAACATATCAAATAGGAAGTTGGAATTCTGAAGAAAGGGGGCACACCAGTGTCATATGCCATCAACATTCCTGCGAAGAAAATCAGCCTTTACTACCTTGATTTCTACCTATAGGTAAAAAAAATTCTTTTTGCAGCTTGAACTTTTTGCCAGTCAGTCTTTGGCATGTATTTATTATAAAAAGAATCATTATTTGTTTTTGAAGTACTGAATAGGTCTTCATGAAAAAGCTCTATTTCTTTTCTTTTTCTTTCTTTTTTTTCCTTCCTTCCTTCCTTCCTTCCTCTCTCTCTCTCTCTCTCTCCCCCCCCTCTTTCCCTCTTTCTTTTTTTTTTTAATTTTAAATCTTCATGAAGTTTTGACACAGAAAAACTGTAACTGGTATAAAGAGACACTATCTATTATGCAGGTAAGGTGGTGATTTCCTTTACAAGGTTTTCTTGATTGGTGCTTTTACCAGCTTCAGCCATCCCTAAAATACTTCACATTCATTCCTACTGTCAGTGGAGAATCCTATGTAGGTGAGAAGTTTCTTCAGAGAAAACAATGTGAGGGGTTATCTCTATGCATGGAGATTTTACAGAGAAAGCTGAAAGAGAGATTCACACGTCATGTCTATGCCTATCTCTTTGACCAGCCAGCAATCAGTCCAAAAAAATCCACTGAGATTTCACCAACAAGGGCAGAAAGATGTTGAAATTTATCATTTTCACTGACAAGAGGTGAAGGAGAATAGTATGAAGTCTTGGTGATTTTAGGGAAGAAAAAGGTGGATAATGAAGACAGTTTTCTCTACCTTAAGAATCTCAGTATATCAACATGGATATGAAAACAATCACTTTTCTCTATGCATAGAAAGACTTTGTAAGGAATCAGTCTTCAGCTCATTCACATGAACAGCCCTGTTGCAGACTTCCTCTAGGCTGTAATCACAAATAAATTCCAATGAGAAAGCAGAAAAAGGACAGTTGTCTCAGAGCTCTGGAAAATATCTTATGGAAGAATTTTTACTTTAAATAAATCATACCTAGTAAAGAAAAGATTTTTAAAAATAGAGGCTAAAAAAACCATGTCTGAGCACCTGGATGTATAGCCAAATTTCAAAATGGAACCTGTATCCATATGGACTATTTGTACCTGAAAATGCTCTGTGAACAGCAAGGCCAAGAGGAAAATGCTGCCAGCTCAGGCAAAATAAGTTCTTTGTCTTCCTTCGCAGTCTTCCTCTGGTTTATACATTTGAACAAGAAAAAAAAGGAGCATCTGGGACTTCCTCAGACTCATGGTAAACAAAGTTGTCTTCCATAATTATAAATAACGGTCATCATCAGGCTGCTACTTCTTTAGGTACGAGTGGGAGATGAAATTCCCACTCATCTCCCTTTCATACCTAAGTGAATAGATCTTCATCTTTCAGACACCAAAATCAGAACTGTTAGGATAGCACATTGACACTGATGTGCTGAGCCTGACTGTGACAACATAATTTAACCAAAAATCATGCCCCGTGGCATTCACAGACACTGCACAGGAGTGGAACAGCCCACATCTGTGATAATCAAATGTGTATGAATAGTCTGTCAGATATATCCCTGCACTTTTCAAGCTGCCAAACTAAGCCTTGGAACACCTGGTCAGAACGCTTGTCAGAATAAGCCAAAGCTCTGGCAAGAAAGGCCCTTAACACTTTATTACCACAGCTTTCTGTAGCTGGGAATGTTCCCAGGCACGTCTGAATTTTGTATAATTAACCCAACTTTGAGTCTGTCTGTGCTTCTACTGGGGCAATGCAATTTGATAACAACAGGTGTATATGTGATCAAAAGGGCATAAAGGTGACAGTCTGGCTCTGGATTTGAGAGGCTTTTGCTCTAGAACAATAATATAAGTTCTTTCAGAGTCAGACAATTCTTGTTTAATTTCATCAGTAATAAAAGAAACCTACTCCAGAAACTTTACGTCTTCCTACACTGAAAATTTGGGAACTTCTGTTTTCTTTCGTAGCCTTGTCTTCAGTGAGTCCTCTTAGTGCTTTTACAGCCAAGCCAAAGACTCTTCAGAGGGAAATCTGGTTTGATGATAATCTGTGGCAAAGAATCATGTTGAACATATTATCCACATCAACAAAAGTACAAAGACATAATTAAAACTAGAAATAACAACATATTCAAAGTGATCTCATTTGCTGCTGATGAAAAGACGTGTCATACAGAGTGAAAAAACAAAAACAAATCAGAGAGTAGCACAGATTAAAAATAAAAAAGATTCAAATTTGTGCAAATGGAGTTTGACATCTGGAAAATCCTAGTTCTACACTGACAAACATTCCTTGCACTGAGCTCACAAACAATTCTAAATATTGCCTGGACTGGAAGTAATGAATCTTTTAGGATGCTCCATCTGCTTAAGATTATAGATAGTGCTCTCAGTTCTCTTCCTAATATTGACTGCCATGCAAACTGCCTTGCGCTGACAAAGGCATGAGAGCTTACTGATGGCACAAGCATGTCTCCTTAGTCAGTTGTGAGAGGAAGATTTGGAATTCCACACTGCTTCCATAATTTTCTACATATATTCTTCAAGTGAATGAGTAACAGACTTGCTCTCATCTCTCTGCTGCTAAGGCTCTGTGCTCTTACAAGATTTGCTTTACTTTATCAAAAAGAGGTAAGAGATTTCTTTGAGATAGAGAACAGGTAGATTAAGCAGACGTGTAAAAGTGATTTGTACAAACACTTTTAAATGCTAATCCAAGCAGCAAAGAGAAAACTAACTCTGACAAGTGCATTTACTTCTGCCTGAAGGTTGTGAGTAGCATCTTACCCCTGATGTGTTGTAAATACACATACATACACTCATGTGAGCACACAAACTTAATTCTGTCATCATTACTGTGTCTTTGCAGCTGTGAAAGGAACCAGATATTCTGTTCTGTCTCAACTTTTATCAGCACTTATATTGTCAGCTAATTCCCAATTATTTTGTTCTTATGACTGATAGGGATGAAGGAAATGGAAAAACACAACTAACTCCACACCAAGATGCTTGCTTTTGCAAGGGTACAGGAAAAATATGTTCTTCAGATTCTAAGCAAATCTGAGACGCTATAATAGTTGGAGGATTCTAGTTCTGGTGTCCCATGCTGAACAATGCTTCCAGAGGTTTAAAGATGTCCTTATTGTTGTCAAATCTTTTTGCTGAAGGAAGGTTCTCTGTACAGCACAGCCTCTGTAGGCAATGCTGGAAAGCTTGGTTTCCTCATACAGAGGGGAAAACTGTGACTCCTTCAAGTCTGAGCCTGGGCTTCAGAAACATGTCTCATTCTTCACCACAGATCCAGAAACAGTTACCCCTTCTGATACTGTAAATTAAACTCCCCAAACGAGTAGGAAATTAGAGTGAAACAGAATACCATTTCTGAAATAAACCAGTCTCCACTAGCTGTCTGGATTCAAAAAGTCAACTCCTGACTCAGCTGCTTGGCATTCCCAAAATCCAAGCATGGCTTATGTGCATTTCTGTCTCCTCCCTGCACTTTACTACTCATTTTGTTGGGCAATAGTATTCAAAGGTCACTGTAGCAGCACAGTGTATAATGGATTACAAAAAATTATCTGAATTTAGAAATAATCTCTTTATCAAACCAACCTCAGTGAGAGGCCATCAAACTGCACGGGACAAAAGAAGTCTTAGAACGTAATTGATACCACTGAAGCTAGAGACTTTTGGAACTACACCCTGAGGTTTTTTTTCTCTCTCTATGTCTTTCTCCTTTCATCTTCTTAAGTACTTCTGTAATTGACTGGTTTCTGTGAGGCCAGATTGCACATGACCACTAGAGTGTTGCAATGAGTGAGTTTGGTCCTGTATATAATCAAAAAGAAAAATAAGGACATTGTTTTTCATGCAAACTGATGAAAGTTTTGGAATCATAAAAGTCTGTAAGAACTGCAGAAAAATCTTTAAACAAAAGTACATTTATTCTATGACATGATTTAGCCATATCTTACTTCCACAAAAGCCTACATGTTACTTCAAAGAGATGACAAATCAAAATCACCAAAAGAGCAAAAGAAACAGTTGCTTGGTTGTGCTTCATAAGTGATCCTCTCCTGCACTCTATTGGTGTAGTGAGCTGAATATACAATGGAAGTTTTACATATATGGTGTACAACCAAGGGAAAAACAATATAATTGAAAACTACAGTCAAATAGATGTATTATCAAAAATAAACCAATAAAGAGTTAGGCACAAAGGGAACAAGAGAAAATAGGTGGAATGCTTACCCGCGCAGAGGGCTCGTAGTAAAGGACTCCAAAGGAGCGGATCTCTCAGAAGAGATCCTTCCTCCCTGGCAGTCAGCACTTAAATGGGTCTAGGAGAGGTGGAGCCTGGCTCCACCCCTTCCTGCAGCACAGGTGAATTGCTTTCACCTGTGCTCCCAGGGCTGACATATTGCTTGCCTCAGATAACTAATCAAGGGTTCAGGCTGTGATTCAGCAGCTCCCATACATATGGTATGGACCCCCAAATCTCTTGTATTAAAATTCTTCTCTCCTCCTATAGTCTGGGGGAAGATGGCCTCCCAACAAACATTCAGTTGCCCACTATTAAATAGCTTTTCTACAGATAGAGCTTTTGCCTTACCTTTTATCTCCCTTCCCAAATCGTTTTGTTGTTGTTTTTTGTTTTTGTTTCTTACAGGAATCCACTGTCCAGGTTTAATGGAATTATTGGTGAACTATCTATCATCCTGAGAGGATAAATAAAATCATATTCAAAATCAGCACCTCCAAAAAGTCTTACAGGTTTTAATAATTGAACTAAAAACCTCATTCTTAATGGACTTAACGTTTATGCACATACAAATGTGCAGCAGAAATACATGTGCCATGTTTAGCATCTCATTTGTATCTGACTTCATTCACAACTCTGCAAGATCTTTGCTTTTCTTGATCTAGTAAAATAATCAGTTGTCTGCATGGAATCAGATGATATCTGCTTTAGCATTATCTCTGTCATCAACACACAGTTGTCATGGATTCAGCAACTTAATAACATCATCAGACTAGGAATAATGTGTCTATAGTCCCAGTGTTGGTATCAGCACTTTGTTTGACCTTTCCTGTGCAGAATGTAGTAATTTATATAGTAATGATTTTAGTGAACAACTGGTCAGTGAGTTATTCTCTTATTCATATTTTAGAGTTCTGCTTCTTGTGATTGAAATTATCAAATGTGTGTGCCAGTAATATTTTATCTCTGACAAAGCCAAAGTAGCTGGCATTAATACGGCATTTTTCTTATGACTTTCAGTACAAAATATTTCCCTAGAACTAAAGTTGGGCATGGTACATTACAGTCCTGGAAAAAGTATGTTCCCTGCTCTGGGAAAGCTGGAAGTTGAAGTAAAAAACAGCATTTTGGCCAGTACTACCTGACTTTACTACGGGAACATTTTCTATTAACCTTCTGTGTATGTCTTTAAATACATTCCCAAGGCAAAAGCAAAACTTATTTCAAGACCCATAAGCAACATTCTCTGCAGCAAAGTCTTCCAAAATCTGTGGCTTTCAGTTATCAGAACAGATAGACACAGTCTTCTGTTTACGAAATAGTAGGTTCAAGATCACGAGTACCTCCTGTCCTCCCACACTGGGGCCTCCTGTCTAAGTTCTAGACACTTATTCTGATTTTAGATTCTTTTTCTTGCTTTCATTCTTTTGGTACAAAAACAAAACACAACAAAACAAACACAGAAAACTATGAAGCAAACAACAAACAAACAGGAGGTTTCTTTCTAAGATTTGTTTTCAGTTTGCTTTTGACTTAAATGACAATTCTTTAGGCTATGAAATAGATGCCAAATTTAACATGAATAGCATTTGTCTGGAAAGGAGTGTATTGCTGACAAATGCCTAATACACTGGGCATATTGTATTTATACCATAAGGGAGAGAAAACTGTGACAGGACATAACAAATAGGAGTTAATATTAGCCCCTTCAGGGCATGATGATGTATAAGCATGGAAAGAGCCACATACAGACACACAGTCTTGGCAACTGGAAAGGAAAAGATGGGATCCCAGTGAGTGTAAGAGTTATTAATTTGTCACACAAAAAACTCTGTTCCTGACTGCATCTCTGCTATATGACCTTCTTTATCCTTCTACCATACCACATCCTTCAGCTGAGCCTTTCTGAATACTCCTTCCTCTTTTCTTTTTAGGCATCAAGCTGTTTCCTTGTTCTAGCTGGCCAAGACAAACACAGTCCTAAAATACTGTAGTTTCTCAGGAAACCCACCACCTCCTGAAGACAATCGTATCTTCACACATTACTTTCTAATGACAGCTGCATTTTCATGCATTCTTTGGAGAAGAAATCCTGTCTCAATTCTTTTTCATACATTTTCAAAACCATTCCTACCTAAACTAAAACAAAAGACTTCTGGCTTCAAGAAATCAGGATCTGAATCACACTGTGTCAGTGTTTCCTTAATGTACCTCCACAGTTATCTGTCTCAAAAGAATGCTGAAAAAGGGAAGTGCAGTGGCATTGCCTACCTTTACAACAATACCATACAAATGTAGTGAGAATGTTCAGGCTACCACACAGAAATGCAGTATGAATCTGTGAATAAAAAGATAGGTGACTCTAGTCTTATATGTAACTAGTCATATTCTCTTGCAAATGCCAAAGCAAAGTGTACTGAATATTGTATTTTCTACTCAAGGAAGCTCTCCGAATTTCAAAAAAAAAATGCTTACACAGAGTCATCTAAAAAATGAATTAATAATCTGTGATAAGCAACTAAGCAAAATGTATTGATTTCCTGTCGTTCCCCTATCATCAGTCCCATCCTATGCTAAAAAAATAAACAAACAAAAAATTTCCAAAAGGATTCTGTTTTCAAACAAATGTCACCTGACTAATATGCTGCATTATGGCCTTCTCAGAAGAACCTAAGAGAGATGATAAAGAAACATAAGAAGGAATACTCATGGGGCTCTTTTCTTTAGAAGGGAGGTGATAAACCACAAGTCTTTCTGTGATTCTGATTGTGGAGCTTCATACTTGAACGATAAAATGAATGCTGGTGGGCATACAAATTTAGCCGTTATCTAATAACAAAGCTTAACTGCTGAATAGATCAGTGTTCCCAAAGATATTCTCAGTTCTGGCTAGCATTTAGGAAAGGAAAGTGAGAACCTTTTAAAAGCCAGGAAATATTTCCCTTTCCTTAAGTCTTTGTTAAAAGTTTATCAGGAATGCTCACAGATACATTTTACCTATTCAAGAAGTGATCGTAACATCAAGATACACAAAAGCTACCAGCAGAGAACTGTTACTACTGCTTAACCCTGCAGAGTTTTGTATAGCACCCCACTCCTGCAGTCCTTGGGCCTCACACCACCAAGTCAGAGCCTCATAGGACCACAGACATGGCTACACCAAATTCAATTTGAAAGGAAAGAAAGTGCAAATATTTGGAGTGCACTTGGCCTATGCAAGGAACTCACTGGTGTTGATTTTGCAAAGAACAGAGCCCCAGCCTTGCAGGACTCACCCAGTGCCAAATCCTGTCGTCACTTGAATTGAAACAGGTGTGCATTTTATTGCACTATCCATATTCTAAATTTAAATACATACAATTACATTCTTATCTTTCTGTAAAATTGCAAACTCTTACAAACTCATTTCCCTCACCTGTATTAATCAGAGCAAAATCAAACACTGTAGTCTGAAAATATTAGTTTGGAGTTAAGAACACTAAGGTTGTAACATGGCTCTCTGTGCATACAGTATCCTGATGATTCCAGGGGTGTGATTTCCTCATATTTTTCCAAACATCATCTACAAAATTCTGGGTGGAGGGTGGGTAGTCTGAGAATGTAACAAAGCTATACAGCAAATAAGGCTGCTGTTTCCAGAAGCTGCGAGTTATGTTTTTCAGAACTTGCAGGACTCGTGAGGAATAGGGCAATGAGAGGAATAACTGTACAACACAAATCTAAAGGGTTTAATTCCGTAGTGTTAAGTTTCCTTCATTGTTACTGCTTTTCTCTTTTCATGTACAAAATAAAAATTCCCAATTTGGATTAAAAGAATCTGTGCTAATGCACTTGATTTTTTAACTTTACACTGGGTAGACCAGAGGAGGAAAACATGAAACATATTTCATGAGTATATTTTAAAGCTGTTTTCTAGCTGTAGAGGAAAATAATGACTGGAAATCCCTAATTCAGTTCAAGTTCTGTCAGGGAATAGATTTTCTACCTGAGGATATGGTCCTTCAGCAAGCTCTTTATGCTGTGTTGCACTGATGCTCTCCCTTTCTCCACAGTTGTCAAAGGCTTCCTTGCACTAGTCTACCTTCTTTTCTAGTATCTAAACTGGAAGAAGCACATAACATACACAGGTAACACCTACTGAAATGCATTCATCCTGGAAGAAAGGATGCTTTATCATTCTAGCACACAGATCCTGGTATTTATGTACAAGGCAACTGCAAAGAAGTGAGAAAATATGTAGCACAGTCACTGCCAGTGAGATCTCTGGACTAAATTCAGCTCCATGTTCTGAAAAAGCCTTAACTGAGCACAAATCTGGACAGACAAAGATACATTTGCTATGTATCTCTACGTATGCTAGAAAATGTACATCTCTGGTGAAACAGCAATCTTCCTGCTACATCAGAAACAGTTTACATGGGACATACACCTTCTCAAAAAAAAAAAAAAAAAAAAAAAAAAAAAAAGAAGAAAAAAATCTGTTTATTCTCTTGTTTTTATTCCCAGAAATGGCAGAACTATTTGAGCTTAAACTTAAGACATATATCATCCTGAAGCAGATACAGAGCGTGAAAAGTTCATCTTCTGAAAGCAGAACTTTTTGGCATCAGAAAAGAGCATCTCAGAGAACAGTGACAAGCACCTTAGAATTATGATGGTATGATGTAGCTGAAGAAACAACTGTTAAAAACAAAGCTTTGTTACAATTTACCACTGAAAAATTTTGTGTAATGTGTATTTTAATGAATCTCTTTTAAGATATATAGTTAAGTAGTCAAAAAGTGAACAGTGTAGTATATATTAAAATGCACTAAAGCAGAGAAAGAATGACAGAATTAGTCTTTACAAAAATAAATTTTGTATATGCTGAATGCGTAGGTAAGAGAGCACGACCACTAGGCTCACACATTAAGAAAATGTTCCACTGCTAACGTGCTTTGCTTCAACCACTGTTTTGCAATATATTCTGTTTCATTTTAATACACAATAGTCTTCCACAAGAAGATAATAAAAGGCATTTCTGCTATAATGTGACATCAATTCTCCATGAAGAATTAGCTCTTTAATTCTCAAACAAGGATGAACTATTTGTATTCTCAACATATCTAGGTTCTTCATTTCATCCAGTGTAAGTTTTAAAGTCATTCTAAGTACAGTTTTGTTCTCCATCACAGAACCACTATCAGTTATCATGAAAAAATACTCAATGCATCCTTCAGAACATATTTGAACAAATATTAGTAATTATTTTAAAATGTATAGGAGATCACTGACCACTGGTTTGATACCAGGTCAAAATGGTTTCCATCAAACTGGCCACATGAATTCAGATCTCAAAACCAAACAGACAAAAAAAATCTCCTCTGTTATTTAAAAGACATTGAAGCTAAATTCCCTAACAAGGCTTAAGAAAAAAAATAATAATAATAAAAAAAATCTTATGTGAAGTAGTAGAAAATTTACATTCATAATGACAGCCAAGAAGCCAAGTTGTCAGAAAAGATCATTCTGGAAAGAGTAAATAGACCTGCTGAGGCCAAAGTATCTCAGAAGCTGTCAGTATCTTGACCTTTGTAACTGGTACCTAGTAAATGCCTCAGATAATGGTAGCATGCAGTAATTTAGACAGTAGTAAACTCTAAAGGAAGAAAATAAAATTATTTAGGCTGGTATAGAATGCTATAGATGGGAGTCAGTGACAACCATCTCAGATGATCAGGATCTTATGAACATGGGAAGCAAATTACTCCCTTCTTAGGGCTGAACTGTCATGGCATAATATAGACAAAAACATGTGGCATAAAACAGAAGACTCACCCACATCCCCTCTTGGGTTTCTGCTCAGTCACTTAATAGAGGCTATAAGCTTCAGCACTAGTTTCCTTTGCATGCAGAATGCACACAGGAAGATCACTGTCCCACACTAGGACTCCAAATGATATTCAGCTGCCCCTGAAACATGAAGAGAAAAAAGTGCCATCTAACAAAGCCTCACACTAAAAGAAGCCCTTCTATTTTGCAGAGTACTTGGATGTCACGTGAAAACCTGAGGTCTCCCCCACCTTAAACACTGAAGGCAAAAAGACCTTAGAAGGAGGGATAGCTCTCACTAGTTCAGCAACCAGCTGCGGAAAACCAGTATTCACCTACTAACAGTAATGACAACACCAGAATTAGCACAATCGAAAAGTCTGAGAACTAAGCCAGAAATAAGAAATTGCAATCAAAACAGAACTCTTACTGTTCAGAGAGACTGAGTGACAGAAAAAGAAATGTTTGTTTTGTTTTTTAATTCTGTCCTTAGTTAGAAAGACCCCTGGACAAAAGTTTAGCTAATTTAAGCAAATAAAAGAAACATCTGTATTTTGCTGCAGCACGCCCAGGATACACCAACAGCACCACTGTGTGGATTAAGGGCGATCATTCTGTAAACCGGGAAGGTAGTTCCAAGTTTCAGACCCACCACACTTCAGGCAGAAATGTAAAGATATATTATTTTATATTTATGTAATCTATGTAATAATATATCTTACATTATTAAATTAGACTAAGTGAGGGTATCAGTGGTATATACCTAACACTGCTAGAAGTAATGATAGCTCACCTCTACAGCATGATAGCTTACCTCTACAGCAATGTAACTGAGACTATGATTTGGCTTGCTCAGTTCACATGTGGAATGCTCTCTCTGTGTTTCACACACATAATTTCTGTTAGTGTCATGAGGTTATATGTGGTGAATTCAGAACAGATCCTTTATGCTGCACCAAAATGGGAATTTGACTTTCCAAATGAAGTCTTAAATTTACACTTTTTTAATTTGTGATTTCATAGTGGTAGCAGCTGAATCCCTGAGAGAAAGTAGAGGTAGATCAAAGCTTTGGAGGAAATTAGAAAATTTAAACACCTGGATTCCCTACATAGAAACAAAGAAAGAAAGAAAGAAGAGAAAAAAAAATACATAAATATAATCTTTTAAAAGACCTATAAGGACCATCCTTCCTGTTCAGGTAAGAAATCGGGGATGAGACCTTGAGATGAACCTGCAGGAAAGGAGCAGCTACAGCCTTGCTGTCTAGCAGTTTGGAAGCAAACGGTGCTTTCATGGCCAGCCTGATGACAGCAGTGAGGTTTTCAAGGCAGGTTGCTAGCCCTGCTGAAATGGACAGCATGTCCCCAACAGGTGTATGCCCCATGCTATTCTTGTATTCTTAAGAAGACAGGACAAGGGGAAGAGCACAGGTATAACTTTCAGAACTTCTTAGTCTAAATGATCCTGCAGGTTCTACACATATCATATAACCATATTCTATAGTTAACTGTTCCCTATACTCCCTCCTGTTTTTCTAAAGGTGAAGAAAAAATCTATAAAAGCTGTTATGGTCTACTTTATATAGCTCAATATCAGTCCATGTTTCTGTAACTTGGTTACATTGGAGCAATGTGTTGCATTAGATTTGGCCGAATCAGTGAAGCACGATTAGGAATAAAATACCTTCTTCAATCCTGAGGTAAATTGATTTTTTATTGGGACTTAGTCACGCAGGCAAGTGATTGCTTATTAACATGATCAACTGTGGTTACTCTAAATGAGGTGGCCTATTGTTATTAGATATGTAAGGGAGGAAGGCTTCTTCTTTCCATGCCAGATCTTCCTTTCTAGGGTACTTTCAATTCATTATAGTCTCTATGATGTGTGTGGAGAAGCCATGTGTCCAAGCAAATACCAGCCAAGTGAAAATTTACCATAAGGTGCTAGATATCATCTGAGTTTCAATTTTAACAAATGATGAATTCTGAATGTAACATTGCTATTAAAGTTCAGCAGTTCTTAACCATTAGAAAAAGAACTGTTGTGCTACTTAATACTTGCAAACACAAAGCAGCACAGAGAACAATTTAGTGTTAGGGTATGACTTTTAATGCTTGGCCGAAAAGCTTAAACTGGCTGCAACAAAAAACAGTTTCAGTGTAAGGCTCAGTCAAGTTGTCCTGAAAACTCACCTGTGAAGTGCTACTCATCTCCTCCTTTCTTTATTATGCATTATTGTTCTTCTCTTGCCTTCAGTATCATAACCCCAAATGTATTTTACACCTGTTCCCACACCACATGCTCTTTACAGCTACTAATTAAAGATCCCTCTAAATAAATCCACCTGCTTGAACAGTTAGAGTGCCCCCCAGAATGGCCCCCTTCATGGGTGGCCATCTTCTTGTTGATGACAAACAGGAGGCATTGTGAAGAAACACAGTTTTATGTTGTTACCTTTTTGCCTGTCTCTGTCTTGAAACAAGAGAATGGATTACATTAACAGTCTGATTCCCAAGTGGAGCCCTCTGGTGAGATTAATAGAGTTATCAGGAAATAAAAGCACTGCATGCCCTCACTCCAGCCTTTACCAATGTAGCAAGCCATGGACAGGTCTGAAGAGGCACTAAGTGATTCAGTGAGGTGGAGCTTAGGTGATTTGGATGTATTATGCAGGGTTCTAGCTGTAGTTCACCCTCTGCCCCAATCCTCTCTGCAGTGCTAGCATTTCTATTGCATTTTCTTTCAGCAAAGCTTTTAATACAGATTCTCAGTCTCCACTTAGACAAAATGTCCAGCATACACTCAGGCAAATAAATGATATGATGGCTGATGATTCAGGCCTTACGTGCTATAGTAAGTGAGGTCACATGCTGTTAGCTAATCACCATGGGGGTTCCTCAGAGCTCCATTTTACAGCCAGTTCTCCCCAGTATCTTTATAAATTTTCTGGATGTAGAACTTGAATGCATATTAAATTTGCAGATGATGGTAAATTAGGGGGAATTGTTGAGCCCCTTGTTGAATGGAGAGGAGAGGCCTTGCAGAAAGATACTGGCAGACAAGAGGCTGAGCAATTATCAATCACATAAAGTTTTAAAAAAAAGCAAGTTCTGAGTTCTTCATCTAGGATGGACCAACCCTGGATATGCATAAAAATAAGGGATAAAAGGCTGAAGAACAGCCCAAATAAAAGGGATCACAGAATTGCTTGGGTTTGAAGGGATCTATATATCATCTAGTTTCCAATCCCATAGTCCAAGGACTCTGCTTGAATCTGAGTCGAATCTGAGTCGAATCTAGTCATCAGTGTGCCCTGGCAGCCAAAAAGGCCAGCCTCATACCCCAGGGTGCAGCAGGCTCACCACTGCTCACTGATCAAGGGAAGGAATTATCCCATACTGCTCTCCACTGGCATAGTCTCATTTCAAGCAGTGTTCAGTTTTGCAGTACAAGGCCATACACATCACTTGCTTCACAATGGCCATCATGGTGGTCACCACTGCCCCATGTTTTGCTCTGGACCCTAAAACAGTAGGATCACCTGCAGCTGGCTCACCACCTGGTCAAACTTAGGCCTTCTGATGGCACTTGTGTGAATGAGAGAGTAGCCAAAGCAGGGAGATGGGCAGCTTCCCTCCTGGGTGTGGAGTAAGAGAAAGATCCAGGAGCTCAGAGAACATCACCTCTCATGGAAAGAAAATGGAACAGGTGCAACAAGAGCCAAACTCACATTAGATCAGTGCTCAGCACTCATGCAACCAATGGCAAGAATCTCATGCACAAGGATACAGCAGACAGCAGTAGAAGGCCCATGCACGGGCATCAACAAAAGAGTATCATAGGGCTGAAGATCGCTCACTGTCCCAAGAGGAGCATGGAGCCAAGTTGCGCATGTCAGCTACAGAACGGCAAGAAGCCCGCAGAGGTGGATCTTTCACATAATGCCAAAAGGTCTAAGCATGCTGAATGTCTAGAGAAATGAGGGGTGCCAACTAGACAGAGAACAACAAGAGGCATAGACATGGCCATCATTCGGAGAACATTAGGCACATGCATGGTCGTTTTTCAGTCAGCTATGGGAGGCACAGACACTTCTACCATTCTTCACCTCATTGGGCACATGTACAGTCACTGAACAGACTATGGTGTGGACCAAATGTATTGCCATTTTTCTGGGAATGGGACATGACACAAGAATGCAAACCACTCAGAGAGGGGCAAGAGGCACAATCATCGTTCAGTGAACAGCAGGGAGCAGAGTCATTTACACCATTTAGAGAGCAGCAAGAGGCCAAGTTATGCCTGCTATTAAATGAACAACACTCTATGAAGAAGGTTCATGATCAGCTTTGTGCAGGTTTCATTTTGTTTTGTTTGTTTGTCTTTGTTTTTGAAGTGGCTAGAGGGTATGGGTCAGTTGGGGTCAAGCTTTTACCTTCTGTGTGAAATTGTCTGTAAAGCAAAGTTTGGCAGGTGATTTAGCTTACCAAATGACATAACTGTAGTTGTCTAAAGTGACTGATATCAGAAAAAAAGGTAAATAAAAATGCAGCAATGCAAGAAAAAGAAGTAAACAATGAATTTCTCCCGTATTAGGTTTTACTGATGTCTCCTCAAGCAACATATCTAGAGTATTCATTTTCATCTCAAGCACAGGTTCGCATGATCATTAGGTTGTATAGACTGGAAGGGACCTAATGAGATCATCCAACCTAAACATTTACTAAACCACCATCGGTTATAAACATGGGTTTTCAAAAAGCCCTTGCACTTCCATTTCCATCTTTAACACCATTTACAAGTACTAAGCTTTTAAAAATGATTTGGATTTTCTCCTTCTTAAGCAAGAGAATATTTACTTAAAAGTGACTGAACACAGGCACCACAGTGCAAGAGGGTGATGAAATTATCACAGAGAGGCTATCAAGATGGTGAAGGGTCTGAGGGCAAGGTGTGTGAGGAGCAGCTGAGGCCCCTGGGTACGTTCAGCCCAGAGCAGGGCAGGCTGAGGGGAGGCCTGATGGCGGCTGGGCTCCTCACAGGGAGCGGAGGGGCAGCGCTGAGCTCTGCTCTGTGTGACAGTGACAGGGCCCGAGGGAACGGCATGGAGCTGTGTCAGGGGAGGGCAGCTGGGGGTGAGGGACAGGGTCTGCACCAAGGGCAATGGGCAAGGGACAGGCTGCCCAGGGCTGTGGGCAAGGCCCCAAGCTTCTGGAGTTCAAGGAGTCTTTGTATACCGCTCACAGACATTGAGTTTGGATTTTGGGTGGTCCTGTGTTGAGATACAGGGTCTCTTCCAAGTTAGGATACTCTATGATTATTAAAAAAAATGAAGTTGTCCTCAGTTTAGTAAATCAGTAATTAAATACAGTTAAGGTTATTTTGCCCAACAAAAGCATTCTAATCAATATATTTTGTTCACTTGAAAATAATTTCTTAATGATCATTTCTTGTCACCCCTATGCTTGAATTTTCCCTTATATGCACAGGCACTTTAACAGGTAAAAATCTTTATCGGTACCTGGGAGGCCACCTCCATGGGGATGTAGATGCTGGTGTCACTATTAGCATTGCTGAGTTTAGTCCGTGAAGGACCTGCTTTGGAAAACAGTGCTACAGCAGTGTATACAGTCGAAGGCTATACTGAAAGGCCACTGAAATCCAAGGCCTACATCTATACTATGGTCAAATCACTGCTTTTTGCGTATGGCACTCGTATCATAGAAACAAGTTGTCCTGGAAACCCCTCTTGCATAATGATTGTTCATCAGTGGAATGGCTATTTCAGAACTCTTCTGAGAGCAATACTTCGCTTGCTGTTGCCATCTTTCTTCATGTCTTGCTCACAGATGTTTTTCCTTGTAATGTGGGTTACTTGCTCTGTATATAGCACAGTGAGCACAGCAGCTTTCATCCATCCCAAAGGCAATCTGTATTCTCTTTAATCTTCACAAATGCATCCCTGTATTCTCTTTTAGTTAATCTTCACAAATGCATAAATTCATCATAATTTATATTTGCTCTTCAACAGCATTCCTGTAAGGTTTTCAGAATTGCATTTCATATTATTTGCATCTTAGTTCTAGCAGAAGGGCACTACATTCAAACAGAAAAGGTTGCTTGACATCATCTCTTGCTTTGTGTCAAATTTTGCTTTTAAATATACACTGCGAAAACCTCCTCTGACTACAAGTGAATTACACTTCTCATACTCAAATCCAGCAAACAACAGGAATGGACTTAGTCATTTTATTGTTGTTTCTTCCATGTATAAGTAACCTTGCAGAAAAGAAAATTCATATATGTGAAATCTCAGTTCCTCTGGGGACTCATTTGTATTTCCAGTAAGAGAATCCAAGCAGCACTGATTTTATTTGAGCATATGACTGCAGGATATTGCTTTCTACCAATGAGTCAACGGGGATCCAAGAGTAAATTTAGTTATCTCAGGACACAACTTGGAAAAATGTCATTCTTCATGTCAGATGGTAGAGAAGAGATATATCTATGCAGCCAAATGCAACCAGTGAAACCTACAGGTCTTCATACCAAACACTCACACTGTCTCCACTGAACAAGCAACATTACTGACAGAAACCAACCTGTTTTGTTGTGTTTTTTTTCCCCTAAAGAAAAATGATAAAATCATGAGCCTCTTTACAGACAATGTGTGAAGAAGGAGAATTGTGAAGCCCATTACATTAATTATTAGTATAAACTATTCATTTTGCTCTTCCATAAGACATAATCTCCTCCTACTCTTTCTTGCTCTGCCTGCATTTTCCTGAAGTCCTGACTGCAAATGGTGCAACTAATTCCACTGACGCTTTTTCCAGCCATTTCTGTTTATTGCACTTTTTGGTTATTTATAGTACAGCTTTTTTTTGTGCTTTCCTAGTCTGTGCAAAGGCAAGAAGCTTATAACTGTGAAAAATAAAAGAGCAGAACTGGAGAGGCCAAGAAGTAGCGACACCCACCATTCTGCAAAACCTGTTGCAAAATGCATCTGGCAAAGATCATTTCTTTAATGCTGGAGCCTGCTTGGCAGTCCTTTTGAACTCAGACATGTCACAGAAACTTCAAGGGAATAACCTATGTGAAGATAGGTTTTCAGATTATTAAGCGTGTACTGGGTTTTTAAACTTCTGTATGATCTAATAAGAAAAAGAAAAGGAAATCATTCAACCTACTTGTTCATCTTATAAAGCTGTTTGCTCATGAGCTGATGCTTATTGTAAAAGTTCCAAAGAGGTCATTTTTCATCAGCAGAGAAAACAGGCAGACTAGAAACTCACAGCATGGAACTATATTTCTGAAAAATCTTGCATTATCATTTCTCCCCTTGACCAACAGACCCAGCCTTCTTTCTAGCTGTCTTTCATTGCCTTTTTGCCCTTCTCAGCCATGCATACCATCAAATGTATATGAGTTGACAGCATACCTCAGTGGATATCTCTTCAATAGCATCTGAATGAACTACTCTGACCAAGAGACTGCTATTTGTGCCAGTGATGGGGACAGACATAGTGAGTACAGATACTTCTGTGCTGTTATTGCATTTTGTGCTGCAGTTTTATGGCTTGGGGTTAAAAATCACTGTTATATTTTATCACCACGTAGCCAGTCAGCCCTCAGTCCTAAGTCTGCATACTGCTTGGGAGACTGCCTCCAAAGTGGATGTTACTTGCATCAGGAAAGATGTTAGTATATATATATATATATATATAACTGTGTAAGTGACAGATAGCTATATGCTGAAGTCCTACCTCTGAGCTGCTATTTGTACCAAGGGCATGTAAAACCACCAGAAGTTGTTTTGTTTTTAACTGATTAATTCTAAATCTTTGAAAAAAACCAGCAGTCATAAAGCAGCATCTTGATCTCCCAAGTGACACTGTGTTTCACAAGGGGATTTCTCAAACTGTTTCTCTGTTTCCAGACAACTTGCTGAGGAAAAAAACAAATTAAACATTGAGCTAACAAATCAACCTATAGCTTTGACAGTTATTTTTAACAAATACAAATCTAAATGACTATACTCTAGAGCTTCATTCAAACTCTGTGATCTCGGCTACTATAATATCACCAATTAATTTAATTTTCACCAGAAAATCCACAAAAAGTAATCCAACACTATAATTATTGATAGGGTTATATGGGCAGGCAAGGCACTGCTATAAAATATGTTTGATGGCTCCTTCCATAATATGCTGGTAACCTAAAATATAAAGATAATTTGACTGTCCACATATAGATGAAAGAAAGTATGAGTGGTGAGCACAAAAATGCTAAAAATTAACTCCTTTCCTCCCCTCCAGAGAAACTTTGGATTTCAGGTAATGGTGAACATTTGGTTATTTGGCTTTTCTTTTACATACCTCTGCTTATTTACAAAAAATCTACCTCTTTTTTTTTTTTTTTTTTCTTTTTCTTCTTCCTATGCATACATAGCTTGCAAAATGAACCTTTAATGCCTGTTTGCAACAAGAAAATATCTTCTGCCTGTTGATTTGGATGGTAGTTCTATTGCTTCAACTCCATTCCTGTCACTGTGTAAAGTCCCTTAATTGTTCCTTGTGTTTAATTGAAACTGTGAATGCTTAACATAGGTTGTAAGCATGTCTATGATTATGATCTGACATACATCACTCTTGAGAGTGGTCAGAAATACACTTTTACTTCAGACATGAAGAAAATACTTTTGTGGGTAACTGCACACAAAAGGGGCATCCATTCCCCGTTTCTGATCTGGCAGAAGCAAAAGAATCAGGAACCCTTTCTGAGATATGAATCTTCACCCGATCTTGATACAACTAGAATATAGTCTCAAACAAAAATATTACATAGTACAGTATACAGTAAGTTAGGTGTGTAAATTGAAATACAATACAATACAATACAATATAATACAATACAATATTTCCTTCTGAGAAAAATTTGATTGAGAAAAACCATCATATTGTTCATGAGTCAGGTTACTCAGAACTAGGAGTTCAGTGCAGATTACCAGCACTAGAACTGGAAGTCTGCTTTTGTTCCTTCTGCATTGATGGCAAAATTTCCATGAAGTAGACCCTAGGTATCCTAATTAACATCTGTTGAAATTTTGTATCTTCTCTACCTTGATTTGCATAACTTCTAACTCTAGCAAAGGAAGGAAATGAGCTGAATGCAAATGAGCTGATAAGGATGCTGCTCGGCAGCAGATGTCAGTGAAGATAAGCAACACAAAAAAATCACTGCTGATCCTTCCAATAACAACAAGATAGAATATTTTCTGCCTTGTTTTTGGTTTGTTGTGATAAAAATTCAAGGTTTTTCAGTATTTGAATATCTTACCATTATCTCAAATTTATTAGCTGAAATCTGCCTTAAGCATCATATTGAAATCCCATTGTGCCCTATTATGTACTGTACTTTGGTAGACAGCTGCAGAGGTCTCCATACTCAGTAATGACACAAATACAAGGGTAATTTAATATTTGAATTGCTTCATACTCTAACTCAGCAAGACTGGATAACAGAAGGCAATATAATTCTCTTCTTTCTCTCCTGTGATACAACAGTTCCCAGTTGTATGTTCTGACATTTGAGTGGGTACTTCAGGTGATAAAGGAAAAATCTTTTACAGTGAGGATGGTGAAGCACTGACACAGGTTGCCCAGAGATGTGGTTGATGCCCTGTTCCTGGAAACTTCCAAGGTTATGCTCGATCAGGCCCCAGGCAGCCTGATCTTGCTGTGGATGTCCCTGTTCATTGCAGGGGAGATGGTCTACGTGACCTTTAAAGGTCCCTTCTAACTCTAAAGATTCTATGATTCTATGATAATGTGAAAAGATACTGAAGCTACACCTGGGATCTCATCCCTGCCAATGTTAGCTGAGAATATGACTTGATGATTTTTTTTTTTTCAACTTCCATTTTGCATCTTCATAAATAGTCTGTTCATAGCGCTATTGTGGTAACATATCAATTTTTTTTCCTCTCTTTCCATCTCCCTTGAGGAAATTGATTTAATGTAATAGTTTCTGAGTAATACAATGAATGAAAGAAATACTAATTTGGCCATCATTAAAAGAAAAAATGTCCTTCAATATTGCAAGAGAGAACTACAGAATTGTCTGATAGCCTTGGAGAATTTAAACCACTCAATGTAAAGGTCAGTTGGTGGCTATGGAAACTGTAATTACTCTAACATCTAAAAAAGAGGATGCAACAGGCTGGCAAGTCACTGGTGACAGAGTGCTGAGACTAATTATACTTAATTAATGAAAGCAGAACAGAAGTGTATGCCACATACGTAGGGTGATATACCTTGGTAGAGTCTTTTCAATAAACAGGTCAGCTAATAAGGCAAGATGAGCAATACATTTTAATGCAGTTTGAAAGTACTGATCTCATAATGTTCAGAAAATTAATTCATGAATGAGCAGTCATGCTTAAATAGTAAGGGAGGATGAGTTATTTTTCTGTTTTCCATGAACTATTTGGACATGTGGTGCTATTATTCATAGCAGAATATGATATATCCATCATAGAAAAGCAGTGCTTTAACGTGAGCATGGAATCATGAGGTAATATATTTGTGCCTTAAAACAAAATCATTGATAATCAGGTTCTTTCGCAGCTTGAAATAAATACTGTGAATCTGTTAATTGCTTTTGATGATGCGGAAAACGGTCCCTAGAAAAAATATGTTTTTTACATAAAATTACAGAAGCTTACAAAAAAATTTTAAATGCACAATTTCTCTACTTCTGTGGTAGCATTCACTTGTAATTATTTATCTTAAAATAACTTCTGTACAGTTGGAAATGTAAAACTATATAGAACATACAACATATAGCAATAAGACAGAGACTGCAAAGGCATTAGCAACCTTTCCAGAACAAGCAAGTAGAATCTGAGGCCTCTCTTCATCTTTCCTTTTATTTTAACACACACAGCCTCATTCTAGATGTCTACAAACTCAACCCATAGTTAAACACCTAAACAACATTTGTAACACTCTCATTCATAGCTCCATTAGTATGCCAGTGGAATATCTCTTACATCTGAGTCCAAATGTGTGAAAAGTTCAGCAGCCCAACAGTATCCAGGACAGATAACAAGTATGCTGAGTATGCTGTCCCACTCATTGAGCAAGGATTTGTTTAGATGGGTTTCTCCATTTTGGAAAATACATATACCATTTTGAAATGATGCCTCACTTGCTGAAAAGGTACTTCAGATAGGCCTATTTAAAATAACCATTTTAAGACACACACAAATTATTTTGCTCTTTCACTACACTGTATGAAGACGGAAGGAGCCAGTGGGTGGCAGTGCAGCCCATCGCTGGGCAGGAATCAAGCAACACTAACGAAGACTGGGCAAACTCAGACTGAGACAGAAAATCCCATGCGAAACACAAATCTTAAGCTGAACTCTGTGTTCGAGATTCATTAAAAACAATGCTTTGAGTTGTGTTTCCAGCCCATTTTATCATTATTTGAAACTGACACTTTCTTTTTAAGTAAACAGCTTGAAATTCTTTAAACATAATTTTGTGATTTTTAAGTAATTCCTTCCTTTCCTGTTCTAGATGCCTAAAGAGAGGAAAAGATAGACATAATTGTTCATTTCCTGAAATCCAAGGCAGAAAAATACTGAGATACTATTTCAATTGTGTCTTCTCTGAAGTTGTTCCGTACAGAAAAAAAAATAATAACAAAATAGGGAATTAGTTCTAGACAGCATAGCCCTCTTACTGGAAGACTGTGTCTAAAGTTCTTAACAGGCTGGATTGAAGGTTTTCACAGGTAATTTTCACAGATAACTGTTCAATATTCATCAACAACTTGGATAAGGGAATAGAGTGCACTGTCAGTAAGTTTGCTGATGACACAAAACTGGGAGGAATGGCTGACATGCCAGAAGGCTGTGCTGCCATCCAGCGAGGCCTAGATAGGCTGGAGAGTTGGGTGGGCAGAAATTTCATGAAACATGACAAGGGCAAGTGAATAGTCTCGCATCTGGGCAATAACAACCCTGGGTACCAGTTTAGACTGGTAACTGACCTATTAGATAGAGCAGCATAGGGGAAAGGGACCTGGGGATCCTGATGGACAGCAGGATGACCATGAGCCAGCACTGTGGCCAATGGCATCCTGGGGTGTATTAAGGGGGGTGTGATTAGTAGGTTGAGAGAGGTTTTCCTCCCCCTCTACTCTGCCATGGTGAGATTGCATCTGTAAGTACTGTGTCCAGTTCTGGGGCCCTCAGCTCAAGGACAGGGGACTGCTTGAGAGAGTCCGGCGCAGAGCCACAAAGGTGATTAAGGGAGTGCAGCATTTCCCTTATGAGGAAAGGCTGAGGGAGCTGGATCTCTTTATAGCTTGGAGGAGATGGGGGGTGACCTCATTAATGCTTATAAATGTGAAGGGTGAGTGTAATGATGATGGAGCCAGGCTCTTCTCAGTGACATCCAATGATAGGACAAGGGACAGTGGGTGAAAGCTGGAAAACAGGATGTTCCACACAAGTACTGGAAAAAACTTCTTAACAGTGATGGTGACAGAGCATGGGAACAGGTTGCCCAGCAAGGTTGTGGAGTTTCCTTCTCTGGAGACACTCAAAGCCCACCTGGACACGTTCTTGTGTGACCTGATCTAAGTGTTCCTGCTCTGGCAGAGGGGTTGGACTAAATGATCTTTCAAAGTCCCTTCCAATCCCTGATATTCTGTGATTTTGTGAATTTCTGTCATTAGAGTATTAGATATTATATTAAAATCTTATTTCCCTAAAATAAATTTTTGTGTTAGATGCTGAAAATATTGGTTTTCTTAGATTCTCATCCATATACTTGAAAGAATATATATATTTTTTATTAGTATTATTCATTGACTCAAAAGCAAGCAAACAAAATTGTTCTGTCTTTAAACCTTAAGAATTTCTTTTTCATGTGTTTACCATCACTGACTTTCTGAAGCTCCCAGTTTCTATGGAAAATATTAGCTTGAGACATATTCTCTGTCTTTCTGTCTACTCCCCTTGCTTAGTGTTTTTAATTGTTCTCCCTACTCCTCTTTATCTCCAAACTAATTACATTTTACAATGCATGCCTAATTATTTGTTTTAGTGGTGAATATAGAACATTATTTGTTTCACAAATCTGTATAATCAAAAGTAGATGCTACTGAACATCACTGTTAGTTTGGTTTGGCTTTTTTCCTAATAGATTTCTCTGAAGCTCAGTAGATACAATCCAAACAGTCACATTGGTTTGAAAAAAACCTAAAAGCATAACAAAAATTTAGCTCATGTGGTGAGATGGCTTAGGTATAAATCGTGTCAGATGCAGTAGGATTGTGACTCTTGGATAGAGATGCCTGAAGTCAACACAGCATAAGCAGTCTGTATTCACCTTTCAGTTCTGGCTGCCCCACTGTTTCCTCATTTGGTCCAAAGTGAGCTAGGTGCAAAAAAATCAATGGCCAGTGATTACATATTATTCTTTGAAGTGACACAAAAGCTAGAATACCATGTAAGCATGGATATGGAAGTAATATTGAAAACAGAATTCATTGTCAAGGTACACAAAAATCAAAGCCAGCTTTCCCACCAGAGGATGCAATCTCACATTCGCATCTAGTGTAAATTGAGTACAGCTGAACAGATACTTACTGAATCCTAAACAGTTCCCATATCACTGTAACAACTCTCAGCACAGCAGTATTCACCTCCCTTCACATGTAGTTCCTCCTTAAAATGAAATGCTATCAGTTGGGAAGAACCAAGGAAACTGAAACCATAATTTCCTTATTGGAAGCTGATACTAACAACATCAGATATCTGCACAATGCATTGCTGATTTCACAGATGCTAACTGAATCCAGCAAGTAGGATTGTTTATCTTATCAGTAGAAGTACGTTTATTGTAGGATCTTTCTCACTCCTGTGACATGACTAAAACCCAGCTTGCCTGTATTTTTATATTCTGGAAGAGTTCTTTTGCATACTGTTCGTAGAAACATGTGGTACCTGTCAGGGTGCTTTAATACAGAGTAGAGGAGGCAGTTCAATAAAAGACTGAACTGGATGCACAGATCAGACGGCAGGACTTTTTAAGTGAATGAGGAAGATCTTCTTATATTTCCACAGATTATTTTAAAATACAATTTTAAAAAGGCCATTTAAGTGAGAAGTCTGCTGTGTTCTGAAGGGAAAACAGTACTTAAGGAATAGATCTAGATTTCTCAGAACCAGTACTCTGTTGTTGTCTTGTACTCTTCAAAATAGCTTTCACAGAATACTTCTGTGCTATATTCTCCAAGAAGAAAATCATCCTCACCTTTCACTAGATATGCAGATAATTGTGTTACAAAGCCCACAAAGCAACACTGCCCATGTGCAAGCGAAAAAATGCTAGAGAAATTTCATTTATCAACATAAATCATCAGTGAAAACATGCGTTAGTGTAACAATTTCAGTAATACGAAGTGACTTTTACCCAGGATTCATTTCTCAGGGTTGTTCTATAAGGCTTTTAACAAGGATGCAGTTTTTTTCTCTGCCAGTGCTGGAAAGTACATATTTCCAATAATCCATACACCGAGAAATCCACTTGTAGAGATCATCAGGAGCAAAACGTGAAAGTGTTCTTGGAAAGCTGCTGTGACGTGTAGGTATCTATGATATATATTTAGATTAAATAATAACAGGAATTTTTAGTTTCACCGAAGTCCATCTTGAAAACATCATGAAATTTGCAAACAGATTTTTCTCATACGATGTAAACAAAAATAGCTTTACAGAAAGGAAACAGAAAAATAAAAAATTAGTCATCATAAAAATGTGAGATCTTGATAAGAAAAAATGTGTATATATCATGTCACATATTTTATCATATCCTATCATACATTGCATTATATCTCTGAAAGCACACTTTGTATTGTACAACCCTGCCAGCTTTCAACAGCTAGAAAGGCAGCAACTCAACTCAGTAATCACTCTGAGAGCAGCATAACTATGGGAGATCCTGTACATAGTTATACTTACTAATGGTGAACTCGTTTTAAAGGGAAACACAGAAAACAGAAGTCTTATTATTCTGACTCAAACAAATCAATTGCACTAAGGCATGGCTGACTTGTGCCCCGTGTTCCCACAATTCAACTTTTGAATTGAATTTCAACAACACAATAAACAAGATTTTGACCTATGATATTCAATTTCCATTAAATATTCCTTAAAGTCTTGTGAGGAGGAAGTACAATATGTCAGTGAAAAGGCTATATGGTATGTTCTACAGCTTGGTTTAAGCATTTTATATGGCCCACTTTAAACTGTAACAGCACAATTAACACACCATACAATAAAGCTCATACAGAAAGACTATAACATGAAGCCAGAGAAAACAACAGTTCTATCTAAAAACAGGAATTTATCGAGGAGTGCTGGCCCACTGAAAAGACTGATGTAATAGAAATAGAATAGAAACCAGCATAATCTTGTGGTTTAAAAATTATTCGCATAGTTTCAGCCACCAGTACCAATGACAATATTATTTTGGAATGACATTTCATTTGTAATTTTTTATTCCAATAAAGGAGTCTTCAGTGTGCAGTGAAACAACAGCTGAAAGCTTTAGTCCACATAATCGCATAATACACTTTGTAAATGTTATATAAATATTCTTTGCATAAACCATACAAGATATTTCAGAGGCAAGTAATTGCTATTTATTTGTTATTCAAGAGGGCAGAGAATCTGAGCAGAACATTCCAATTTGTGTCAGAGGGTGATGGCCTCCAATTTGCAGATTTTCAGTAGTATATCCAGTTTGTCGCTGCTAGAGGTATTCCTACAAATGTTGCACACATTGAATGACAAAACCCAGAAATGTTGCATTTATAAAACCAGATATATTTACAGGACTGATTCTGACTTGGTTTAAGTCTAGAAAAAGGCAACATGGGAACTGCAGTGTTCATATTGCATTCTTGTGTTCATTATTTATCTGAGCAGACAAGAGCTTATCCACATGAATTGGCTAATGGTGACGACTGTTGAAAAAAAGTGTTTTGTAGCTGAGAATTTGCTCTCACAAATAGTGTTATTGTTCTCTTTGTTGTAGTTTCCATGGAAATAACAAGGAGGCATTACTTTCAGAATAACCTACATAGGAGTCTGTGATGTTACTGCATTTGGCAGCAAAGTGGGAAGAGGCTATGATGCCGAAAGCACCACAAGTACTCTAGACAAAGCAGTCAAGAGCATTTCCTACTTTCTAGAAATTAGCTGGAATTTGTGTTGATAAAAGTTGCAGCTTGTTAAGTCCCTTAGTGGACAACTTTGTAGTTTTTTAGATAACAGAAAGGGTCGGTGTCTAAGTATTGAACAGATAAAGGAGGTGCCACCACACCTTGTCTTTGAACAAATAAGGAAGGTTCCATGACTCTCTGTATGGAATATGTACGTACCTCCAGCAAGATCTCTGAATATGTATAAGCTGAAGACCTTTTGTGCAAAGTATGTTTTATAGGAGAGCATCTCCTATGCATCCAGTGCTGTTATTAAAGAATACTGGAAGTGGTGATGACATATATCACGTGCTCAGCTTCAGAAGTACAGCACATGGAGCAGGAAATGCAAAAAATGGAAAAATTGAAATGTGTGGTATTAGAATCACTGTTTATAGAGCAAAGCAGAAGACTATGAGTAAGGGTATGAAGCCTGAGGCCAATGTCTTAGTTTATGATACATTTTATATAGTTAAGGATGATAAATTCTGTGTACATTTTTTAACAAATATTTGGGCTCACTATATGGTTTGCTTATTAGCCCAGAAGTAGCCCTTGAGATGATTTTGCTCCCATGAGGTTTCGTCTAATCTTTCTCCCGTTATTATAGCCAATGATCCAAATCATCCGGAAGAATGATGATCACCAGAGCATGAAGCCCTGTAAAGACACTCATACTTTATGAAGGACTATCTACAAAATATAAAAATAGAGCAGTGACAGTACAAGTAGAGGGTAAAGTTGTTTTGTTTAATCTGTATGGATGTGAGTTCACACTCGAACTACATGTTCAGCAGAAAAGGTAATTTGTACCAGATAAAAGAGAAGTGCTTGTGATGAAAGAAAATTATTTATAAGGCTTTCGACTCTCTGCAACTTCAGTCATTTTGTTGTACTTAGGGCACCTTACTCCTGTGAATTACTTTCTGTCCAGTAGGGGGTTTTTTTCCCAGAGCAGATCTGCATTTGTACTGAGGAGATTGTACAAAGAATAGCTACTGTGATATTATCTCCTCAAGGCAAAGCACACAGAACATTTTTTTTCCTCTTTGATTTTTAGCAGTTAATATAATGGTGGAGCGAAGTATGAGACTGGTAGACCTTCAAGAGACAAATCTCTAATCCCGTGAACTCTTTAGATCTTGAATGTATCAAATAAATAATGAATTATAATTTGAGTAGCAGCTTGTGGTTGTGATTAGATGCATATGAACACCTCTGCAGAATATGACTCAGAAACATTCGGGTAACATACAGAAGCATGTAAATGTATGTGTAATTTTAAAAAGCTGTCAAGCAAAATTGTCTACCCAAGAGACAGGCAGATCTGTCAGTGAGGCAAGTAGCCACTCTGAAGGTGGGTAGGTTAAATCTGGACAAGAATGCAAAGCTGTGTGGTGATAAGGCAAGACCACAGTTACTGTTGCCACTGCTTCTGATCTGCCCTCATGGCAAGCAATTTCAAGACTTCCATGCCTCTGGACAGGCCACATCGAGTGATCAGAGGGCTGTTGCAGCTCTTGGGATGCTGCCTGCTGTAAGCTTCTGGCAGCCTGTTTTTTTTCCTGTGTCTCCTAGCTAGTGAAGTGACATATTTCCATGTGGCCTGCTATCTTTAGGACAGGAGAACCAGCACTGTTGGTAGTGCAACCTGGTACTCAACAGCAGTTTGCCACTTGTTGCTTGCTTCTTGGTCAAGCACCTTCTAGGCTTGACTAGGAAGCACAGAATGGTTCACGTGGATGCCCATGGTGACCTGTGCCAGTGTGGAGCAACCTTTACAGGAAAGAGATATAAGCAGGGACATCCACATGGCCAATCACTTGCACCAAGACTGAGGATTATGAGAATCCGTGAGTGGATGCTATAGGCTAGGCTGAGGGCACCCACTGAGATGCCTCTCACTGCTCCTGCTGTGGTTTAGGTAAAGGTTCCCCAGAACATGCGCAGACAAACTGTTGTGCTACATTGAGCTCTGGATTTAAAGTAGCCTGTATGCTGCTGAGAAGCAGCATACACAGTACATACATAGCTTCTCTGGGCAAACCGTGCCAGTGTATCACTGCCCTTTGTGTAAATCACAACTTCCTCACCTAAAACTTTTCAGTCTTTTTTTGCTCTTTATAAGTAAACAGCACCCTAGAGATAAAATTAATACTTCTGTTATCTTGGATAATGAGACTGAGATTCTTATAAATTGAAGTCAAGCAAAATGATAAGGAAGTATTTTTCTGACTTTTTTTTTTTTTTCATAAATACTGATCCCAGTATGGTGGTTGCAACATACACCATTACTAAATATCCTTTGTTATTTCCGCAGGCTACAGGAGAGGGGCTGAGTACAGGAAGGATTCTTGGAAGAGAAGGCAGCAAGCAAGCACCTGGAGCATGTATTCTGCAGTATGCAACATGCAAGTGCCAGAATGTGCTGCTGCACCAGTGGTGCCTGTGAAAAATATCTCTGCCTGCATTAATTATGTATGTATCTTAAAATAAGCTGACATCCTTTATTATTGTACAGGATATTGTTTTCAGGAGAAATAAATTAAAATGTCTTTAAAACTAAGTTTGGTGATAATAAGGAAAAACAAAGCTCTAAATGAACCCTAGTGCACTATTACATTTTTAAAGAAAATTATGTAGGAAATCTACCATCATTTCAATCGAAGGAAAATATTCTTCCTGACAAAAGCAGCTGCACCATATTCACTCACAGATCATAAATACTTATTTTTTAGTGTTACGATATTCTATCAGCCTCACTTTTCATGCAAAGTTATCTTACCTGAGAAGGTATACTGTTTTCTCTCAAACATTTCACTTTTTACCATCAAAACAGTCTATAAAAATCTCATTGGATATTATTTGAATGTATGTAAAATACCAGCTAACAATTTTTTGAAAAACTGTAACTTGTGCTTCCCAGTAGAGAATATAGAGGCCAATAACCTTATGAAATGATACAAATAAATAAGTATTCCTATATGCAAGATCAAGAATATAGTACTATTCTGCTCCTAGTGTGGCAACTGAAATACCAGAATCTAAGCATTTTCTTCATTTTATTGGAACATAGGCTGTCAATGTCAAGTACACAGTGTAGAAAACAGAAGAAGTACTTGGCTGTAAAATTTATTCTTTCTCAATTATCCTTTTGAAAAAGGATTAATTGATAACTCAGAAGAGATCAATAGTTAAAATCTAAATTAGCTTGGTCTCAGTCTCTTTATTTTTAGGAACAAGTTTGACACAATTAATTCAATATTCACACTTAAAAGCAAGCACTTGTGAAGAGGCATGAAGGAATGAATACTAATGGAATTCAAAGCATTTTCTCTGATAGAAACTGATCATCCTACCATTTTCAGTGGAGCAGCTATGCACAAGTAAAATTGCATGGCAAATACTTTACAATAACAGACAAACTGAACCACAAGGGATCAAATAACCTCAATTTACAGGAGAAAGGCCCAAACGTGAAGAGAAACAAAAGCTGCCTGTTATCTTTCTAGTCAGCATGTTTTCAAGAATTGGGTCTTTGGACCCAAAAGAAAAATGCTGAGAGTTGGTGCTCCACATTGTCTTCTTCCCTCTAATCATCAAACTGCCCACAAGACTGATAGAGACCAAGGGACCATCCATCATACTGGAAGGAAGCAATTAGAACTACTTACTGGGAAGAGTCAGAAGAAAGCAGAGTGAGTGAAAAATATAGCAGACAGAAATAGGTATTCAGATGTACTGAAGAGCAGTACTACAGAGCACGGAGTGAGAAGTGTTGCAGTCCCCTACTCTAATGCACCCATCTCACTTTTTAATCCATAATAAGGTCAGAATATGGCTTTCATATGAGCAAATCCTCCATCTCCACTAGATGGTGTTTCAGGCAAAATCACAGGATCTAACTACAGTAAAGATTTTATGAATTCAGACAGTAAGAAATAAATCTATGTTTGTATTGACGTTTTCTGGTTTTATGCAAGGCTTATTAATGAAATGCTCTTTTTGCTAAGCTTAGCAATTATACACCTGAAATCCACTACTTGGTAAAGATCAACTTCCCATTGTCCTTACTTACCCTTCCTACTCATTTGCTCTTGGGTCTGGTTGGTTACTTGTTACCTTCAGATTAACAGTTCACATAGTACAATGCAACACAATGTAGCAATACAGAAAAATGCAGTATTTGTATGCATTTAGTTTCTTGTAAACAGCATACAGTATTTTAGGAAGAGCCCATGTAAGCACAAAGCAACTCGTACTATACTACAATAACTATCTAGGTTCCGTTCATCTACCAAATAATCACTCTACAATGACAGTAAGCAGACTATTGTATTCATTGATTTTCAGCATATGCATCTTATGTTTTGTCTGAATTGAATACTTTTGTTGTGAGTAACGTTTTTGTCATACTCCAAGTCTTCCTTTGGATTTTGCAAATAAACATTCAGCCTGAAATTACAACAAAAAATAATCACACAGAAGTTTCCACTTCATGCTAGTCCAACCACAGTTTTCTAATTTTTGCATCAACTGTACTATTGGAAATATTTTTGGCTTAACATTTATTTTTGATGGGTTTCTTATACTTTGAGAACAATGTAGTAAGATTAATATGCAACCTTACACAATTCAGTACAGTGGCCCACAGAAGAACATAACTGCTCTGAATTTCTAAGATAAATCTTCCTTCAAGCATTTGCGCGAATTGTCGTGCACAACTTGTCCGTGTGTTTTGCTTTCCTCCTAGCCTTTTTTATCCTGTTAAGATGACAGTGGGATCCACCTTGCCTTCCACAGCCATGACTGTTTGCTAAGAAAGGAAACACTTTCTGAGACCTGTTGAGATGGTTAGATGTGAGCTAACCATCAGGCTTGGACTCATGAAAAGTTTTCTCTTTTTTTTCAGTGGCAGGAAAGGAGTGTTAATTATGTTGCTGTGCCCTGGAACAACTGCCTCCTACCACACATCTGTCTGGATACACAGGACAGCCATTTCTGTTGCAGGCATTTCCTCCTATTCCTTCCCTCCAGAGAGACTCAGGAGTGCCTGTTTGCAAATGTCAAGGAAGAACATGGGCAAACTCTTTGCACATGGTATGGCATCTTTTTAAACTAGCAGTGCAGCTTTGCTGGCCAGGTTTAACTCTCAAATGACAGAATCATAGAATCTCAGAATGATAAAGGCTGGAAAAGATCCTCAAAATCATCTAGTCCAACCATCAAACCATCTTCCCCTATGTCCACTAACCACGTCCCCAAATGCCACATGTACACATTTCTTGAACCCCTGCAGGGATGGTGACTCCACCACCTCCCTGGGCAGCCTGTTTCAAATATCCCACCACTCTGTAAAAATAAGTATTTCCTAATATCAACCTGGAGATGTGTAAGAATGCGCAAAAAGCAAATCCTGATCCACTTTCATCTGTGCCCTGAGCTACCAAACAACAACCCATGCAGAGTTTTTCAGAAACATGGAACAGTATTTCATAAAAGGTGTGCCTCAAAATGTCAGAAGATCTTAGGAAACAGTTAGTAAGCAGTTTATTTCTGCCTGCCTACATAAAAGAACTGCATTCGGTGCTATGCTTTACATTCTTTCAGACCTGTGCAAGCACAGTGGGGATTTTTTCTTATCAAAGGGAGTAAAGATTAAATACCAGCTTTTAAGCTGTGAGCTTTAGGCCATGACAATTTCTGAAACATACTGTGATTTGTACCAACAAAAATATAAGGTCTTTTCCTCCTCGCAAACTTGAGTTCAAATTTTTTCCTGGGCTACAAGCTAACACAACCACAGAGCTCTGATCCTATTTTTCCTCTTTTGCATACATCACATAGCTATTGCAAGTCATAATTTGCAGCTTCTGTTAATGGGACCAAACACCAGAAAAGGAGTTTGTGAAAGGCAGGATTCAGTTGATGTGAAATGTCCTGGGAAAGGGAGTGTAGGATAGTAGGGAGGGGGGAAATACTTTCGTGGGAATGCATAAATTAATTTCTTGTATTGTATTTTTTAATCGTTCAGTCACCAAACAAATCTGAACAATCTCTCCTGGCAAGACATAGTGCAAACTGTTTTGCATGACTGAAATTGTAGAGTTTTCTTTCAAATTCTGCCTGATAGCACATAACTATTGCAAATGTGATGCCATGTGTTCTTTCTGCATCTGGACACTAATACAATTTTGTTAACAATTTGCTTTTGAGAGCATCAGTGCTTTGTCTTGATTCATTGTGTGCTGGGCAGCTATAGAATTAGGATTCATGTCTGGCCATCCAGAAGCTACAGATACTGTATGTGTGCACTGCTGTATAAATGACTGTGGCATGACCAAAAAAAAAAAAAAAGAAGGAAGGGGGAGGAAGGGAAGGAGAGGAAGAGAAAGGTAAGGGGGAGGGAAAGGAAAGGGAAAGGAGACAAGGAAGAAAAAATTCTGCATTTCGAACATTGTTTTTTCTTGATTCTGTTTGCTGCAAAGACCTAGAATTGAGGATACATATATTCATGTAACTATTGAGGATATACGTGTAACTATTAGGCCCAATATTCAAAAGATTTTAGGATTCTACCTCCTGCCTTATTTCGGTTATGCACCTGAAATACGTTAGAATGTGAATCTAGAACCCCTCAGAGCAAAGTAGTTCTGGTGAGGAGTAAATGATACTAGATGGAAAGATGAAGGGAAAAAAGAAAAGAAAAAAAAAAGAAAGAAGAAGCCACAATAGGCAATATTTATCCATGTGTCAACCATTAAAACATTCCTTCTAAGACTATATAATGATGGTCATTGGAGAAAAAGCTGCATTCATGGGGATGGTTCTTTTCCTTACTTCTTACTCACCAAGATGGATTAAAAGCTGCTATAAATGTTCCACTATTTCCTAACATGTTTCCAAGTAATTACTGCTGTTGCCTTTCTGCATTGCTACCATTTGTCTATTAAAAGGTAAAGCAACTGCAGGATTGCATCCTGTGTCAACATCTAGCACTGACAGAATACACCAAATAATTTCCTTAATAGACTGTTATCCTGAACAGAATAGCAACTTTGATGGTGCAACGATACATTTGACTTGGAAGCAACAGGTGGCAGGAGGAAGACCTAGCATTTAGGGAAACTGCCACCCTCTTCAAGTTACACAATCTCATCTGGAGTTAACATCTGTAGTACACTTTCTTGGAATTCAAGCCAGCTACGGCTCATGATAATCCCACAGGCAGGAGGGGAGTCATATTCCTCAAACTAGCACTTGCTAACTTCTGTTAGCCTGGAGGCTGATGCCATGTGGTAATTTTCACTGGGAATCTCTTCCTGCTATTAGTTCTTCAGACAGTATTGCTGTATTGCTTCACTGAAGCTGGAAGAATATATAAGTAAATCAAACATAGAACAAAGTAGCATCTAACAAAGCTCAGACACAAGCAGGGATTTGAACAAAACTTTAAAGGAAGTTGATATATCCTACTGTAATTTAGAACCTCAACAGCTAATTGTGTTTTATGACCCTATCTTATTTTCCATTGTACTTATTGAAACCAGACTCATTTTGCACTGCAGAGGCAGAAGCGCTCCTCAGCCACTGCTGATTTTCCCAACAGGATGCAAAACTTTTGTGACAAAGAGTTATCTGTATTTATGCACTCATACAATTTAATTACCAACTACAACAGCAAGTCTTTCAAATGATTGCCTTCCTTACATAGATTCCCTTTCCTCAGCAGGGGATGTTATGCTGCACGTTAAGGGGTCTTAGCCATGGACACTGGACTTCCTGAGCTTGGATAGCAAGAGGCTAGTTCCACAGCTTCTTGGTTCTTCAGCTTTTTTCCCATCTCCTCGGAAACAAAAACACACCTCTTGGCGCATTACTATGAAGCATTTCTATGCTTCATTACCACTCATCTGCTTCTTGTATCATTGTTTTTTTCTCAAGTCTTTTTCAGCACAGAAGGGTACAGTGCCATCCCCTGTGATTCTGTGAAGTTCACATCTATCACAAGACAACAGAATGTGGGAAGTTTGCTGTAAATAGAAATGCATTGAGTTCATTGCTAGTGAATAACTCTGCAGTTGTAAAGTATTTGCCCCAAAACAACAACTAAGATTAGCTTTCACAGGAGGAAAGAACAGAGTGACTCACCAATGAAAGGCAAAAATAATAATCAAAGGCAACATTAGCAGCCCTGAAATGTAGCTTCCTCAGCAAGTTCTCTCCTGCTGGGAGAGAAGGATATAACCTAATGTAGTTAAGCTCATTTGGAGGAAAAACTCTGTCTCCTAGTATGGACTGTACAGATAGTAGAAAAAAACACAATGTAAAAAATGTAGACTAGCTGAAAGCAGACAGGAGGTGCATGGTGAGCTGAAGATGCTGAGCTCTGAACTGATTTGTTCACTGTGACAGATTGTCCTGACTCCTCAGTACTCTGATTCAAAAACTGAAAGAGCTTTTCTGACAAAGAAACTGCAAAGAGAATCTCTGTCCCAACAGCCCTGTGAACAGACAGCAGGAGTCTGTTACCAGCCTGCCTCCTCCTGCAGACTTTTATGGAGTATTAGGTCCGGAGGCAAGCGAAAACCACTGTCTCATCCTGGAAAAAAAATGAGATAAGATAAAATAATAAAATTGTAATATTGTTCAGCTCCATCCTTTTCCCATTCTCATCCTACATAACAGATGAAAGTCGACACCTGTTTTATTGGGACAGGGCTAGTCAGCTCTTTTCATAAATGGTGAAACAAGATAAATTATTTCTGTCCCTGCAACCATTAGTCACACTCCCTATAAAACAGCTCCTTACAAGGTAAATGTCGAAAGAACTAGAGATGGAGAGTATCATACTCTTTTACTTACAGAAAGTCAATGGCGTCTTAAGACACACATGCACAGGAGGAGGCTCTGCTTAGGAGTATGGTAACTATAGGAGCCCTGAGTTAAATGATGCGTCTATCAGTACCATAGTTTCTACTTCTATTCTCACGTCATTTTATCCAGAATCTGTATGGGAAGCTGCTGTCTCTCTTATGATCTGTAGTGTGCTCCAGAGAACACAGATATGCTTCTGTTCCTACAGCAATTCATACATGAATATACCCAGAGCATTGCGCTGTAAGCTGGGTCCATGTAATATATGCACCAGAAATAATCTGTTTTGTCAAGAATACTGTATGAGTCGTTGATCTTTTTTTTATGTTGTAGGCTACAACTTCATTCTTACATGAATGATCAAATGAAAACATGAGGTTCTGTGTTCTGATTAATCTGTGAATCCTGAACTGAGATGTATATTTCCATCATTTCCAATTACATCTAAGGCAAGAAATTCCTCCAAAACTATTTTACTTTAAAATACACATAATTGCTATGGAACTCTGCCTCATTTGAAAGACTGGCTGTTATTGTTAGCTTTCTGGAAATCATCTCCATTTCTTGTAACACAACACTTTTCCACAGTCCTGCTTTATTGAATGCCACTATTTTATGTATCTGCCTTACTTCCAGTTATCTGTCAGTACTGTTCCTTGTTTCCCTTTGGAATCATGAAGAACTAGCTGCTGCAATGTGCCTTCCATTTGTGGTCAAGGACACGGGCTTCCAAAGAAGCAAATAGGTTTTCAAAAGCTGTAAACATAGCTTTAAAGCAACTATTAAATATGAGGAAAAAGAAAGGTCAGATATCTTGTATGCCAGGCTCTGCAAGGTCACTCTAATGAGCCCCTCTAACTGAGGAAAGCAGAGATCAGGAATTCATCACTGTCTTCTGGAAAAAATGACTAGAATAGCAGAATTGAAATAGGAAAAGTAACAACACACTTTACATCAGGATTTTTGAAGATTCAGCCAGACATTCTCAGTCTTCCTTCTCATTTATAGGATTGCTGGAAAGAGAAAAAGGATCGCAGGCCAAGAAAGTGAGCTGTTTTATTTATTTATTACCAGACATAGTAGACATTCTACCACCTGTAACTGAGGGTCTCAGCCCAATGAAAGACAGCAGAGACTGTCATGTATCTCTGCCTCTGCTCTGAGGGTCATGGCCACCACTGGAATGGGCTGAGGCAGAACGTTTCTAGCAACTGAAAGTAGGACAGAATGAGGAACAGACACTAAATATGCCATAGACATAAAAGAACAAAGTTTAAAATGAAGATTAATTGCATGGCATTAGGTCTCTCTCAGTAATGAAGCTGTAATTACAGAGTGAAGAAGTTGCAGTGAATTTTGGGAAAGTGTGTGATCCTCCATGGAAAAGCTCTGACAGATACCTGAGCACATCCCTGCCTTACTGAGAAACAAGAGTAGTAGTTTAGACCATAAGCTACCACAGCTTACCAGCCATAGCTAAATCAATCTGCAATATTTAATAAATGAACTGATGCTGCAAACATAACAGGCGCCCTACTGTATACAAATCTGTGTGAGTGATTCTTTTATCATTTTTGGATTGGCATGACGGGGAAAGAAATTGAAGCAAGCATTTTTACACTTCAGCAGCAAACAATAACACAAAGCTGTGACCACACCAGAGCGTTCAGCCAGTGAAGTACATTTGTTTTTCCATGGAAACAAAACACTTTCTGTTCAGATCAGCCACTGCGTTACTCACATCTTTGGCCTCTCTGTGAACACCACAAATGTATGTGCGAACTGTGGAGGTGGTTTGTATTCTGCATAATGCCAAGACTAATATTTGTATTCCCAGAAGCCAGACCAAAATCTTGGAACTAAGGTTAATACATGCATACTTGGAGACACCAGCTATGCACAAGTGGAATCTTTCTTATAGCGCTGAGAATATTTACATTTCTTTTCAGGTTCTGATTTGAAATATTTGCTTTCACTTAGAGAGGTGATCCGTCTGATCTTAAATATTGCAGTTCATTTGAACTCTTGTGGCTTAGCTCTTCTATTTTCAATATTGAAGGCAAGTTATTGTCAAAAAAACTACATTTTTGACTCAAGATTGTAAATATTCAAGTTCCCAGCAGCCACAAAAGGTTCTTCATCTGGGGCATGAAGTACAAATATAATTGAAGCTTCCTAATAACTACCATACTTATAGATTGCTAAGATCCTGAACTTCATATCTGCAATAGTATCTATGTTGCCTTTTATCGGAATCAGTAATTTAAGCTTAAACAAGCTCTACTGCCTTATTAAATTTTTAAGGTATTTAATATAATGATAAAGATAGTCATCCTATCCATTTTCTTTTACAAAAATAAATAGGGTTTAACTGCGCTACACAGGACTTCAAAAGTTCAATGGATGTTCTGACTTTTCAGGCCAGTACTGTCTGACAGTGGTTTTAAGAACATTATATTTTTCAACAAATACATGAATTAATGCCAATGACAGCAGAGAAAACAAGTAGAAATTTATGTCCAGCCAGCTTTATTCTGTTTGGTCACAGCAATGATTCATTATTTTTCTTCTTTGTTCCCCCTTCTGTTTAATGCTTGACACTGGGTCAGAGTATCTTCTCTCAGGAAAATTATTTATGAAAAAATATGAAAAAAAATATGAAAAAAAAGTTACTCTTCTTCTCTTGCTCAGGAATTTCATGGATAAAATAGCTCAAGCAAAAGTTATAAGCCTAAGGACTTGCACTAGTTATTTTTCTACGTGGCATTATCTTTCTGCATTCCTACAGAGGAGCGAATCCCAGCACTACCTTCTTTGTGGGCAAAGAGGACTCAGGATGTTATTGTCACTTCTTTGCTTGCTTGCTTATTGGGCCTGACTTGGAGCCAAGTCTTCATTTCTTAAGTCTACCGCAAATGGCAGGGAGGGAGGAAGTATGAAGCTCAGTGAGAAGTGTGTAGATCAGAGATTCCCTTCCTTTGCGCACCAGAGAAAATGACAGTAAACAAGAGCAAAGCAGGTCACTTACTGTCAGTCACTGAAGGAATTTAACTTCCTCTTGAGTTACCTCCTTCTCCACGCTGAGTGCACCACATCCCAGTGAGCACAAAGAGGAAGGCCAGAATTACTCCGTGCAAGCAGAATAACTCCATAAATCACTTCCTTTAGTTATTCATTTATTTTAGAGTAACATATTTGGGAAGGATTTTTTCAAGCGATATTTCCTTAGTTCCTATGTAATTGCAAAAATTAGCCTTTTAATTATTAAAAATTAATAATTGTCATAAACTCAGTGGGTGGTAATCCCTATGCAGACATATGGCACAAAACAGCTCCTGCTGCAGAGAAATCAGTACAAAAGGAACTGATTCTCCCACTGTGACTCATGATGAAGCTGATGGGACTACTCCTGCAACCCTTCTGTTCACCTCAGTGCAAAGTGGAAGGCCGGGCCCAAAGACAGCTGTTTTTTTGTGTTGTTTTTTTTTTTTTTATATGAAATCAAGTCACAGATAAACAAAGATAGTGATTCATAGAGGTTGCTATGATACCTGAATCACACCAGCTCAGCGCCATTCACGGACTGCAATCCCTGAATGTACAACGGGATTTCCTGCAGCTCTCAGGCAGGAACAATTCCAGCACTTACTCTACCAAAAGCATAAAAACTCAGCCATCTGATTTTCTGGCCTCTGAATGGTGCTCAGCACTGCAACAGTAGCTTTGCCATATACAGTGGATCATATCACTACATACCTTAATCTGGAGGAAAAAGTAAGAATGAGGATCCCATTTCACTTCTCTTTTCTGTCAGGGCAGAGCTGCAATAAATACCTCTAGATACAATGCGATGCTGGGTAACTGAACTGCATTAGTGTCACTCAGATTTTAGATTGCACTGCTGTCCCAGAGGGATGAATGGGGCATAACGAAAACTAAATGGTATCTTTTTGTAGTCTAGCAAATGGGTTGTGCTTCTTAACCCCTGGGGTCTACTTCTTCCAGCCTCAATATATTAAAAAACATTTATGGAAAAATTTCTATGGAGATTAATAGGTTGGTGATGAGCTTTCTCTTGAATACTTAGAACAACACAAAGAGTGCTACAACAGAGTTATAATTCTCAGCAAACCTATTAGCTGCTAAATTTCTGTGGTATCTTAATTATTTCTTCCCTGTTCAACTCAATAATGCCTTTCTATAGAACAACCGAACTTTCATTGCAGCCTACACAGATACAAGAAATATTTAATCTGTATTGTTTAAAAGAAGGTAAAATTGCTAGTTTTCTGTTCTGTTACATACAAATGAGAAGTCACTGCTTCATAACTTCCAAGCTTGTGATACACAACAAAAATCAATTCATGCTAAACTCAGTTTAAACAAAAATTCTAAGTTAAGTTGAATTAACAGCAAAATAAAAATACTGCAATATTCACAGAGGACTCTCCAATAAATATCAGCATTATAAGAACATAGAGGGTGGATTTACACCTGCCACAAGGTTACTGCTTGCAGTACAGCAACAGTAAAGATTAATTTAGCTCCTACTGATTAATGTTGAAAAGAGTTTTTATAAAAAGATCAGTCATTGGGAAGTTACTGTTTAAACACGTAGGAATGTTCTGTTCATCTTATACTCCTTTAGCAACAGGAAAGAGAGAAGCAGCTGGCAGCACTGCGCTGCCACTGGCAACAGTGCCAAGGCTTCAGTTCAGATCTCCTACCCACAGGAGAACTGGATCTGTTGTGAAAACTAGAATAGCAAGTATTAAAAGCACATACAAGAAAGGTGCATGAGAGCACTCCTGATCTTCATGAGACCAATCTGCACTTCAGTGCTATGCAAATGTAATTCAGCCACTTGCCATCCAGACACAAGCGCAACAGTTCATGTAAGCAGTAATTACACAGTAGAAGTCTTCTTTGCTGGATAGTTCCTTGGTTGCATATTTGTAATTAGAGGCAAGACACTTAAGGAGAGAAGTAAGAACTGGTCTCAGAAGGCTTTTCAGCCTAACTCCTCTCAGACTGCTCTGCCAATCAGACTAATGCATCTCAGTAAGTCCTAGGAAGACCTTTATCTTCTCATCTTAGGATACCAACACATGCTTGTTTGGCAGCAATGATGAGGATTGGATGCTGCTGAACTGCCTGTGTGAGCTCAGTGCCAACCTCAGACTGTCACATGGCAACAGAGGTCCCCAGGCAACTTCCCAAAGTGGTCCAAAGTCAAAGAAGAACCTGGCAATGTGATTTTCTAAAAGTGTATGCTAAATATAGTGAAAATACAGACATCAGCATTTAAGTACCTAACAGACAAACTTAGGTGGCTTCTGAAGTGAATTTTAAACAGAATAGCATCCTTGCCTCCTCTCATCTGCATGTTAGAGGGAAGACCCCTAAGCATCCTTTGGCATCCCATCTCTTTGCGTACCATTGAATTCTGTCCAAATCAGTCCATGGTCATCTTTAGTTTCTTCTCTATTTCTTGTTTTACTTTTGAGTTTGTTTTGTTCATGCTTTTGTTGTGCAAAATGATCACAACTGCTTTGCTTGAACTGATTCCTCTTGCTGTAGGTATGCTGCCTTTCTTTACCACAGTTCTAATTTGACTGCTGCTGTGACAGACACTCCCAGAGAGAGGATTCTGTGCATGGAGCTTATGGCATTCCATGGCGACAGAAATCTCTTGGCCATGTTCTACTTCAGAAAGAAAAAAAAAAGGTAAAAAATGTTTTAAAAACCATATTTAACTATTTCAGGAATAGCCTCCAAATATTATGAAATACATGAATGATATAAACATTGTCACTTCTGTTGTAGCACTAAAATAGTGTAAACACAAGCATGTAATTAAAATAGATATCATGTCTGAGCAAAGAAATAGCAAATGTGATTAGCATAGTGCAAGCCCCAGGAAAACATGGCAGGATGAAACCTAAAAGAATGAAACAAAGGTAGTATCTCGAGTGGAATCAGAAGAGCAGAGCACAGGTGGGGCTAATCCTTGGTTCATCAAGGAAGCAGTTCCAACTTCTCACCAAAAATCTATGGAGGGAAAGAAGCTGCACTGACCACTGCTCCCTGTGTCAGAGCCCAATTCCTGGCGGGGAACCCCACAGCACACATTTGGTTCCTGGGCATCCTCCTTGTCTTCTGACCAAAGGCCAAGCTGCCTCATGCAGAGATGTGGTCAGCTCTGTTGCCGTACTTGAGTCACTTCAGAGTTTCACTTCTCTCACAGATGAGGTGAAATTGCTGCAGATGTCCTTGCTAGCCTCCTTGTCCTGATCACATCACTGAAGCACTAAGCAGCACATCCCAGTGTGACCACCAAGTGCATATTGCAGAGCCTGTAAGGAAAAGTGATCACCTCCTTGAATCTTTTATGTCTATGAAACAAAAAATTATGCATGCTTAGCCCTGATCTCAGCTACATCTGTTTAATCCTGGAGGAACAGTTTAAATGCTGGAAATGGAATGTAAACTGTAAAAGGTCTGCAGCTGAAAATTTTAGTGTGGCTGCAGATCAAGAAAATAGAGCTACAGTAACAATACTCTGTTTCATTTAGAGGAAATTTTGTGGGTCACAACCACTTATTTTTTATGTTTATAAACACTTCAGCAATAACACAAATGAATAAAGCAAACAAAGACAAGAAGTTCATTCAAAATCACCTCTGGTGATTTTTATGACGCTTTTGGATTGAACTCCATTTTAAAACAATTTTTAAAATCTATTATTTGTTGCCATAGCAATAGATTCCCAGGGTGAAGTTATATCATACCTGCCTTTCTTCTAGCCTTCTACAGCGTGCAATCACCACCCACTTTTCTAACCATCAATAACCAGCAAGCTCTCCCTTCCCACCCTCCAAGTGCTAGCCACAGATTTCATGGCGGGGGATATGGCAGTTTTCATTCTGGCAGGTTCACAGAGTCGAGCGGGCCCGAACACGATGAGGAGGTGTAGGGCATACTGACACCACATCCCCCACTCAGCTCCCTCCACGAGGGGAATGCTCCTCCAGCTGCAACCCTAGGTCCATGCCTGTGCTCACTGCCCACAGACTGTGCTGGAAGTGCTGAGAGCACTGGGAGCAGGCCCCAGCACAGGGCTGGCACTGCCAGAGCAATTACAGGTGCAGACAGAATCTTGATTTCCTGATGTTAAGCACTGCTGCATTAATTAACCCAGCATGCCACCATGCCTTCAAGTCACAGAGCTTCAAAACTGGCTTTTCCGCAGCAGTCTGCAGGGCCAGTGAGGTACACAGAGCACATGGCATAGCTGGGGGTCATGATTTTTTTTGAAACTATGTCCCGTAGTCACTTTAGCACCCAGCTTCAAGTTTAGCTACATGTGTGTTTTTACAAATATGAATTCCTATATGATATTCTAACACTAAATCCCCCAAATCAAAGTGAGTGGTTAAATTAAACAGATAATTCACACTAAAAACTGACCTTGTGGAATGATCCAGATCACATTACTTGGGAGAGCATGACAGTTATTGCACTGACTTACGCTAGCCCAGGACAATTTTAGGATATTTAATATTACTAAATGTTCTCTACTTCATTTGAAAAAGGAGCTAGTGCTGCTGTGGATTTACAGGAGGACAAACAGGTATCAGCTCCTTCCTCCTGCCTCCTCCCAATCTGCCTCCATCAGCACTGCTCCTTCTCTGGCCACAGGACAAGCCTCCAGCCTGCTCAGAGCTGAGGTCTCTTCTCCCCACAGTCAAAGTACACCAGGCTTTCAGTAATCATTCTCAGTCTTCACAACAAATTTCTTTATGTGCCTGGTCTTTTCTTCTGAACAACCTGATTACATTTTTCCTTCACTGGTCTACTTATAAAATATTTACATTTTCTATTTATTGGCAACTTTCTTGCAGAGCAGTTTTTTTAATAAATACAAAAGTTCCTGGTTGATTAAACACTGCAAAACACCTGCACAGTGTTATGTGTTAGGTCTTTCCAACAGCACACAGCTGTTGGAAAATCAGAAGGAAAAAAGATGCATGACAGAACCCTTTACCTTTGTCTGTCAGTTAAATTAGCTACTAAACATGGTTTCAGGTACAAGAGAGCACTGTTAATGCATACCTTTATTAATCTAAGAACAAGATGGTTTGATAGCTCACTGACCATTTAGTAATCCTTTATGGACACAACAGCACCTATTTAAGCAATATGCATGTAAATAATGTATGATTATTGTAATTATAACTGAGACATGATGCTACTTCTACGCTGGGAATACTAAAATTGTTTCCTGATTTCTAACAGTGGACAAAACCAAGCTCCTCTTTATGTCTTAAGCCTGGAGACTCTGCATTTGAACCATTTATCTTGGCACATTAACAAGAATATAAGGGCTTCATTCCCCAGGACACTTCACTGCTCACCCAGCAGCATGGTTACCAGCTTGCCAGTCCTTACCCAGAAGAGCAGTGGTCTTGCTCTGACAGATCCAGTGCTCAGTTTAGCAGCCAGACCTCTGGACTTGCTCTGTAGAACCTGCAGATTCCCACAACAGCTTTCTACTGTCATGGGCAACTGTGATAGTCACTGAGAAAAAAAAATATTATTTTCAGCACTGACTGTAAGAACACTGCTTGTCACACATTCTATTGCAGCTGAGGAGCCTCCAGGGTATTAGCAGTGGGAAAGCCCCTGCAAGACTAAGGATGGAAAAGCCTAATAAGACAGCTGGGTACGTGGGCATGTAGTAGCTACCTTTCCTCTGAAAGCTGTGCAAGAAAAACCATCACTGAAACATTAAACAAATAACTGACCCATCCCAGACACTGAATTCACAACAGAGCCCACTCAGATTTATCTGATCCAGTAAGAAATAAAAGACTGCAATAAATCAATTAAGTGCATGCCAGCAGAGATTGCCTCAGCAGGAAAAAACAGTTCCTAGCTCCTATTAGCATATTCTGTACCCCATGGCAAGGGAGATGCTGCTGGCTTCACACAACCACTACACCCTGACATGCTTTGGAGATTACTGTTTTGGCCCAGAGTTTACTCCCAGCACAGAACAGCTGTCAAGGAAACTGCTGCAACTAGTCAGTCTCAGCAGCCATCCACAGTGAGGTAGAACATGCTTAGGTTGCACGATCTCTAGCTAACAATGAAGCCAGGGAAATAAAGAGGAAAGAGCAGGCCAGGCAGCGCTAAGCATCACTGTCTCCTATTGCTCATCTACCAGGTGCAGATGGAGTCCAGCCCTAGAAGCTGGCGCTTCAGCAGGACAGCGGCCTTTTCCAGTACACAGGGAACTTCAACTGACCTGATTAGAGTACCTGAACAATATACACTATCTTTTAATCTACCCACCAAGATCAAGTGTCACTTGCAGAACAGAAGCCTCTTGCGCTTTTTCCAGCCCCCTTTGCCTGGTGGAGTCAGCTGCTCACAAATGCTTAGTAATGCTCCAACCACGGTTCATAGAATCACCTGGGCTGAAAAGGACCACAGTGATCATCTAGTTTCAACCCCCCCCGCTGTATTCAGGGTCACCATCTTCACGGCATGTACACAAATCCACTAGGGGATTCTAGTTTGTTTTTGGCAGTCCTTAAACAAAGGAATTACACACAAAAAGATGGAGTACAATCTTTGTTCTCTTCAGAAGTTGCAGCAGAAATGTCTCATTCCCTGCTATACAGATAGGCAAGACAGGCAGATGGAGTGCATAGGCATGAAACAAGTCAAATGTGATTACTCCATCTCCCAGACATCTTTATGACAACTTCATGCAGACATATCTGTTAGGGATTTCTGTTTAGGGATCTTTTTCTTAGGGTTGAAAATATGCAAATCAAATGCTGCAAAACAAACAGGCATTTCTTCCTATGCTAATGATTTTGCACACTCGAGCATTTCACTAAAATCTGGAGAGTGCTCCACCACACACACTTCTATTGCAGGACAAGGTGCCAGGCAGTAGGTAAACTTACTCCATTCCATGAGTTCCAAACCACTGCCTATGGCTCCTCAGCATCTCAAAACAAAAGGAGCCTCCCACAGCTTAACCATGAAATAACACCCACTTCACCTGTTCTGGATCAGGGCTGGTTAGGCCTTGCTTTGTGAGTTAATCCACAACAAAAGGGGTGATAGAAACATAATGGCACCCGTGTGAATGCGTGGCCCCTGATCAATAGTGTAGAGATTTTGGAGCTCCCTTGGCAAATGTTGCTTCACAATAAAAACAATGATGCTGTAGCAGCTGAGAATTTAACATGGATTCCCCAGCAGTGTATTTGCCCCATGGAAATGTGAAATCTGGAGGAGCTGTTGAAAGCATTAATGACTTTGCAGCCAGATTTTCACAGCGCATCCTCACAGGCAACACTTCCACATGGGTGTCTGGACTCGTGGAACTGACAGACGCAGTATCTGTGACTATCGGGAAAAAGAAGTTAAGCTTCAGGGTAGTGTTCTTGTCTCAGTTATCATTGCTAACATCAGGTGTGACATTATGCAAGTCAGATTGCAGCCACAGACATTCTGCATGCTCAGTTTAACTGTGTTTAGCTGAAGAAAAAAAAACAAAAACCCACCCAGATAAAAAGACAGACATCCACATCAATAAAGAAATATAAAAATAAAGAAATAAAGAAATACACATACATGCATTTGGGGTTATGCCTCACATCCAGCCTGCATTTCTATGCCTCGTCTCTAAACAGATTATGTTAAATACTACTCAGCGTTATTTCTAAGTATAAGGCAATGACTGCATGTAATAGAAATCATAGAATGGCCTGGGTTGAAAAGGACCACAAGGCTACAAGGCTCATCTAGTTTCAACACCACTCTCTGTCCCCCTCCCCCCCCTATGTGCAGGGTCACTAACAACTAGACCAGGCTGTCTAGAGCCATATCCAGCCTGGCCTTGAATGCCTCCAGGGATGGGGCATCCACAACCTCCTTGAACAACTTGTTCCAGTAGAGCAGCCCTGAGGGTCCTGGTGGATGAGAAGCTGCATATGAGCCAGCAGTGTGTGCTTGCAGCCTAAAAGGCCAACTGTGTTCTGGGCTGTATTAAAAAAGCCAGACAGACCAGGCACAGCACCCTGACCTTGGAAGAGAAAGAGGTCTCCCCCATAAGTAAAACTTGGAGACCCACCCTACAGACTTCTCAATCGGGATCCATATAGGCATCCCATAAACAGATGTTTAACAATTTAATCCAGACTAGGGTTCAATCTGCAAAGATTGACCACCTGCCCAATCATGTCCTTCAGATACAGAGGCAGCTGAGGGAAAATCAAAAGCTTCAAAACCCCCCCAAAGTAGGGTAAGAATTATCAAACAAGTACCAACAAGAACATATATCTTGGAAGATTTCATAGTTCCTAACAAAAGGAAAAACTCTCCTCAAGTGACTAGGGCCACTATACCCAAGCCACATGAAGAAAAAGAACTGGTGATTACAAGGTTACTTGCATGATAGGGGATGCCAGCTCCCCTGTATCTAGAGGCTTTCTTGATTTCTCTTTTCCAATGTATGTTTATTCTTTCCTAACAAAGTAAAATTTACCATAAAACTAAACAAATGCTGTTATATAATGGATGGGTTTTGCTCTCGTAGGGAAGTAACCAGTTTGAGCCTGAAGTCAAAACTCCAGTGGACATCCTCATGATACCTCAGGAAAATATTCTGTCTCCCAGAGACTCTAATCCTATATGCAACACAGAGTTATGTTATTAAGAGCAATATTTTAACTAAATACAACTACAAATTACACATTTTACCTTGCTGAAATTGCTTGTTAAGAAATCTTTGTCAAAATGTTCTGAGTAAACCTTTTCAGAAAGACATAGTTCTGGCAAATATAAAATTTATCATTTGTGGATTTTCAATTAAATAAATATACAATAGCACAAATTTATGTGGAAGAATACTTGTAAAGAAGCTAAGCCAAAGAGATGTAATTTCTGGTTAGTTCTAATTGCAGTTAGTTGTTATTCTTGGCTCATTTGGAAGACATTTTTGTAGTCTTAATTCAGCATAATGGAATTACACAACTACCATGGATACAAGCCTTCCTTTTTCCACTAGCAGCTCAATTTTTCCACTGGAGAAGAGCTATTATCAAGGTCATCATCAGAGAGGGAGTGACACTCAGCTTTTGGACAACCAAACCCCAGAGTGCTCTTCCAGGACTCTGAGTCTGGACTTTTGCACAAGGAGATGCTGACATGTGCATTTAGACCCTCAAGAAGCTTAGATAATCTGCTACTTGCAACCCAAGTCAGGCATTCAATTAATCGTCTTGTCAAGAAGCTGCTTTGTGGGGATGTATCTGATACATCCCCTTATGAATAAACACATGAATAGCAGTTCCTAGATTAGCTGCAACTCTCTGGGGAGATGGAGCATATTTCTTTCTATGAGCAACTTACATAAATACCTAGAAATTACAGGAGGCATTAATCTTTCCGGAGTGCTTCTGGAGGAGCAAATACCATCATTGTCATAATGTTGTCATCTTTGTGGTTTTCAAAACACAGCAATGAGACAAATTATAACAAAATTTAACAAAAACATATTTTACTGACCAAATCACTAAGGAGCTATTATTGCAGCCTGTCCAGTTTACCCTGTGCCACTGACATGACTACAGTGACAGCGTTGAATACACAGAACAACAGAATCACAGAATGGCCAGGGTTGGAAGGGACCACAAGGATCATAAATCTTCAAACCCCCTGCCACAGGCAGGGCCACCAACTACCCCATTTAATACTAGACCAGGCTGCCCAGGGCTCCATCCAATCTGGCCTTCAACACCTCCAGGGATGGGGCATCCACAGCCTCTCTGGGCAGCCTGTTCCAGCACCTCACCACTCTCTGTAAGGAACATCCCCCTGACATCCAACCTAAATCTTCTCTCCTTCAACTTAAAACCATTTCCCCTTGTCCTGCTGTTACCTACCCTTTCAAACAGTTTACTCCCCTCCTGTTTATAGGCTCCCTTTAGGTATTCAAAGGCTGCAATGAGGTCACCCCACAGCCATCTCTTCTCCATGCTGAACAAGCCCAGCTCCCTCAGCCTGTCTTCGTAGGGAAAGTGCTCCAGCCCCCGATTATTTTCGTGGCTCTCCTCAGACCCTCTCCAACAGCTCCCTGTCTTTCTTGTACTGGGGGCTCCAGACCTGGACGCAATACTCCAGATGGGGCCTCAAGGAGCAGAGTAGAGAGGAACAATCAAGTCCCTGTCCCTGCCAGCCACCCCTCTTCTGATGGAGTCCAGGATACCATTTGCTTTCCAAGCTGCAAGAGCACATTGCTGGCTCTTGTTAAGTTTTTCATCCATCAGAACCTCTAAGTCCTTCTCTGCAGGGCTGCTCTCAAGGACTGCTCCTTCCAGTCTGTATGGATGCCTTGGATTCCTGTGGCCCAAGTGCAAAACCTTGCACATTGCTGTGTTGAACCTCATTAGGTTCACCTGGGCCCACCTTTCAAGTCTGTTGAGGTCCTTCCGAATGGCATCCCTTCCTTCCACCGTGTCAACCGCACCACTCAGCTTGGTGTCATCAGCAAACTTGCTGAGGGTGCACTCAGTTGTGTCATTAATGTCACTGATAAAGATGTTAAAGAGCTCCGGTCCCAAGACAGACCGCCGGGGGACGCCGCTCGTTACCGGACTCCACCTGGTCATAGAGCCATTGATCACCACCTCTGTCTGTGGCCTTTCAACCAACTTCTTATCCATTGAGTGGTCCACCCATCAAATCTACATCCCTCCAATTTGGAGATGAGGATGTGGTGGGGAACCATGCCAAAAGCCTTGCTCAATACTTCCTGGTGAATCAATTTTTTTTTGTCAGCTACTTGCTTATACATTTTTTTTCTTTTTCCACTATTCTGTGACATTTGTAAAGGAATTTCTGGCATGTTTGGGGATCCTATTGTAATAGCAATGCTCTGGGTTTGCCCAATCTGAGTGTCTCAGTTATATAGAGCATACAAAATAGCAACTTCCTGGGGCTGACATAGTGTGCTTTGTGAGAAATGAAAATAGGTGCGGAAAACCTGTGAATCAGCACAGAAAACATCACACATTACCCAGGAAATTGCTTTTGTAGTCATATCAGAAGCAAACACTGATCTCTTAAAAAGAAAACCATATGCAAAAGAAACAATAGCCCTTCTAAGTGACTCACGTCTTTCACTGTTGGTTCTATCTTACATTATTAGGAGAGGCATCTTACCTGGATGATGGAAACAGACCTGACAGTAATCTTGAAAATATTTAGTATTATTTTATTTTTATACATGTACAGCAACGTACTTAACATACCTCCTTTTCTTTTTTTTTTAGTGATTTTTTGTTTGTTTGTTTTTGTACTTGTTTCTGTTTGTTTGTTCGAATGTAGAAAAGGGTGCCTAGATGGAATGGAAAAGTGGCTGAGAAGTGCTGTGAATCCTGGGGCTTGCAGAAATACTATAGCTTTGCTTTCACTAAACAGTGCTTGGACATACAAGGGATCTCTACAAATCTGAATTGTTTGTAATATTTATTGAGAAAAAGCAAGCTTATTTTTTTATATAGCAAAATATACGCATACTAGTTGACACAGTAAGCTGGCAGGCACAATCCAGCCCTTTGCAAATACACTTTTTGTTATAAATCTTTGTACCTAATCCTCTTTTATTTAAAGGTAATCTTATCGGAGTCAGTGCCATTCCTGATTTACAGCAACATAAGCAAGGAGTTACTTTCACTTTATTAGTTCTGTTACCAAAGTGTGGCCTCGACATCGCATAGTACAAGGGGACAATCACCTCCCTAGTCCTGCTGACTACACTATTTCTGATACAAGCCAGGATGCCATTGGCTTTCTTAGCAATCTGGGCACATTGCTGGCTCATGTTCAGCTTGCTGTCAGCTGACACTCCCAGATCCTCTTCCTCTACACAGCCTTCCAGCCACTCTGCCTCAATCCTGTAGCGTTGCGATTGTTGTGATCAAAGTGTAAAATCCAGCACTTGGTGCTGCTGAACTTCATTCCATTGGCCTCAGCCCATTTATCCAGCCTGTCCAGATCCCTCAGAAGGACCTTCCTACTCCCTGGCAGATTGACACTTCTTCCCAGCTTGGTGTCATTTGCAAATCTTCTAAGGGTGCACTCAATCCCCTCATCCAGGTCATCAACAAAGATACTGAACAGGACAGGCTCCAGTACTGACCCCTGGGGAACACCACTCCTGACTGGCTGCAGCTGGTTGTAACTCTTTGGGCCTGGCCCTCCAGCTAGTTCTTTATCCAGCAAAGTGTATCTGTCCAAGCCACAGGCTGCCAGCTTCCCTGGGAGAATACTGTGGGAGATAGATTCAAAAGCTTTGCTAAAACCAAGATAAACAGCATTTCACAGTATCACAAAATTGTAGTGGTTTAAAGTGGCTTCTAGAGATTGACTCCAACCCCCATGCCAAAGCAGACTCCCTGCATCAGGTTGCATAGGTAGGCGTCTAGATGGGTCTTCATTATCTCCAGAGAAGGAGACTCCACAACCTCCCTGGGCAGCCTGTTCCAGTGCTCTGTCACCCTTACTGTGAAGAAGTTCTGTCACACATTGGTGCAGAACTTCCTATGCTCAAGTTTATGGTCATTTCCCCTTGCCCTGTCCTTACAGACCACAGAAAAGAGGCTGGCTATATCCCTCTGTCTCCCACACTTCAGATATTTATAAACATTAATAAGATTCCCTCTCAGTCTTCTTTTCTCACGGATAAATAGATGCTGGTCACTCAGCCTTTGCTCATAAGAGAGGTGCTCCAGGCCCTTTATCATCTTTGTGGCCCTCCACTGGACTCTTTCCAGGATAACCCTGTTTTTTTTTGTATCAGGATCCCAGAACTGGGTATAGTACTCCAGGTGAGAACTGACCAGGGCAGAGCAGAGGGAGAGGATCAGCCCGCTTGACCTGCTGGCCATGCTTCTTTTAACGCATCTCAGGATCCCATGGCCCTCCTGGCCACCAGGGCACATAGCTGGTTCATTGCCAACCTGTTGTCCACCAGGACCCTCAGGTCCTTCTGCACAGAGCTCCTCTCCAGCAGGTCACTCCCCAACCTATACTGATACATGCTGTTACTCCTTCCCAGGTGCAAGACTCTACACTTGCTTTTGTTAAACCTCATCTGATTTCTTACTGCCTAGCTCTCCATCCTGTCCAGGTCCTGCTGAATGGCAGCACAGCCTTCTGGCCTGTCAGCTACATTTCATCCAACTCTGTGTTAAACCCCGAAAGCATAAACTGCAATCAAAATTGCTTAGCTACATTTGTCAGCAATTCAACACCTGCCTCCATAAGTCAAGAATAATGTTGAAGGTGCAGCTAGCAGGCTGGTCTTCTACCTAGACCAAAGACTGCAGGAGTCCCGCCAAAAGCATAGTATGTACACCCTCTGAAACGGCCTGCACCAAGTGCCACCTTCTGAGTATTCCCCCTAAAGATGCAGAGGTGGTGCTCTGAGTGGCAGATGTCTCCTTTGCACTCATGCATGCCCTGGCACAGACCTGCCACTGGGGTCACATGCACATGTGTAGTAAAGCTGGTGCACTGCTGCTGCAACAGTGTTCAGACACAGCTGCTTCTGCAAGTGAAGGACTTGAGTGTGAACAAAACCCAGGCCTAGAATTCCATAATGCTATTAAATAAATGAGACAAGGACTGTAAGCAATGCATTCTTTCTGCTGATGCTATGCATCTAGGTAATTTTCTCAGAAACAGTGCACTGATTTCACTGTGAGCACTTGTCTGAACCAACACTGAGTTTCCAGTTTCTTCACTTGGTGCAGGGCTGTGTTGCACGTAACACCCTGAGCTGCATACATGAGCAGTGACGGTAGTGCAAAACACGTGTGACAACAGGTGCTACTTCTGTGTGAGCCCAGGGCCATCCAAAAACAAGAAAAAATGTGAAGATTAATTACCAAAAAACTCTTTGGCTGGCTGCAGCGATTCTCTTTTCATCCATCGAAGAAGAAATCTCCAAAGCCAAAAGGAACTTCTGAACTTTTACCCAATGCTTGTCAAGACTCCTGAGCTGTGCAAACAATGCAACCACCTCAAATATGTGAGTCATGAAAACCCATTAGAGACAAATGCATTGAAGATGGGACGTGCACAGGTCTGCTCGCCTTGCTCCTGCGTAACAGCAGTGGAGGGCAGGGCTACTCTGACTGCTTCCATGTCGGTGGTGTGGTGCCTGCGGTGCGCTCCTTGGAGGCAGGATGACAAAACTGCACCTCACAACCCCTATGCCTATGCCTCCATTTCATGGACGACAACGTCTGGACCACAGATAAATTTGACACTCATCCACATCACGACATTCTCGGGAGATTTCAGGCCTTTGCCTACCTGGTGCTGAGCTTAGAGAAGGCTGGGTTCTCTTAATGCTAAATGGAGTCAGTGTGACAACACACGGCTGTGCTGAACTCTTCACCTCTGATGAGCAATCCTCTTTCTGAGAATCACAAAGCTCAGATGGGAGCCGAAAGCCGCTCCGTGACCTGACGTCATGCACTCCCTCAGGGCTGAACAGCGCAGAAGAAAGGAACACAGCAGCTGTGAGGAAATGTATGCAGCTAAGTTCTAACCCAGAGCCGGGCCATATGCTACAGAACAAGGCAGGCCAAAACCATGCAGCCACACAGCACAGCAAGCCAGGGAAGGACAAGCAGACAGCGAGCAGGCAGCACGGCAGCAACAACGCGATGGGTTTCACGTGGGCCAGCGCCACGCCGCCCCACGCCGGCTGCACCCCTGCAGCCAAAGGCCACGCGCCCGGCGCGGAGACAGCTTCCCCCCCCGGGGTAGCGGGGCACCGACGGGCCGCGGCCTCCGCCCCGCGCACAATGGCGGCCGCGCGTGCCCGCCGCCGACCCAGGGCGGCGCAACCACCATCTCCCAGGACGGGCAGCGCCGCCGCCGCCGCCCGCTCTCCTCGGCGGGGCCGGGGGCGGGGCGGCGGCGTCTTCCCATTGGCGAAGGGGAGGCGGCCTTGTGCCGCGCCTGAGCCGGCAGGGAGCGGCCGCGTAGCGCTCGGGGCGCCGCGCGACGGAGGACGAGGAGCAGGGGGTCGAACGATCGAGCTCCCACCGGCCGGCCGCGGGGAACGAGTGCCGCCGCCGGGCGGGTCCCGGCGCGACAGCGAGCAGGGAAACCCCTTCCCGCTTCGCCTCGCCGGGGTCAGGTGCGGGGAGGCCGGGGAGCGCCCAGCCGCTGCCGGCTAGCGGAATCGCGGTGGAACGCGGCGGGCGGCGCCCCGGGGAATGGCGGGGGTCGCGGGAGGCGGGGGCGGCGCGGCCGAGGGCGGGCGTTCACATCCGCACTCCTCCGCAGGGCGTAGGGCGGCCCCGGCGTGGCGGTGATGAGGGCGTGGAGCAGGGGCTGAAGGCGGCGGTCAGCGGTGTGGCGCGACGCTACCATGACGGTGTTCCGGCAGGAGAACCTGGAGGAGCACTACGAGACCGGCGAGGATCTCGGCAGGTGGGTGCGGGGCGGCGGCGGGGACAGAAGTTCTCATTGTGCCGTTGTGGAGAGTCTGGGAGCGGCCGAAGCAGGGCCGGCGGCGGTGCTGGAGCGCGATGGGCAACGGGCAGACCCGTTCCTTCGCCCTCCGGCTCAGCCCCTCTCGGTTCGGCCGGCCGGGGTTCGTCGTCCTCCCCGCTTTTAAAGGAGAGGGTTGCGGCGTTTCGAGACGGCGCAGGGCCGAATCTGTGTCCGGCGGTGATGTCAGTGATTGCGGAGCTCGGACGGTGTCGCGTTACTGCAGGGCTGCGCCGAGGGCAGGGGATGCCCTGAGTGCCCCCAGACGTGGCGGTCTGGCGGAGTCGGGCCGGCTTTGCGGTGCGGCGGGGCTCTGAGCTGTGGGACTGCGGATAGAAAGGAGCGGCACGTTATCAGGGATATTTAAAGCGCCAGCAACGTTCTCGTTGCACGGGCGTATGCAGAATCTTTTTCTGCATCTCAGGTGTCTGTCGGACAGCCTTGTCGTACTGACCTGTTGGATATTGTGGTAGAATGTGGTGTAGTGAACCATCAGTTTCAGGTGCGTGGTCCGAATTCTTTATTTGGACTTGAAAAAGATTTTGGGAAGAATGTGTGAAGTATTCTGGAATTCGGTTTTCAGCTTCTGAACTACTGAAACTGGCACCATGCTTGTGCATGCAGATGCTGGTATGTGATTTATTTCACAGAAGAAGACAGAATCAGAAACTATCCGTTGTGTTTTCTTAAAATTCTTCACAGAGAAAACGGTTCCAGCCTGCTAGTTCAGGAAACGCTGAGATTGGTATAACCCCTCATCTGTTCATCTTAGAGGGAAAGTGTCAGTGCAACCCTTGGTCACCAACACCTGTTTGTGATAAAGAGCTGGTTCCTTAACAGTGCTCACATACAGAAGAGGTTCCATAAGGACACTCACATAGGCAGCATGTAAAAATATGAGGATTTTCCTGTACGAGCATGCTTCAGAAGTCTCATGTTAACTCTAGAATGTAGCACTGAAGATGGAGAATTTCATTTTTGAAGCACGGGGAAGTGCAAATACTGAATGATGTTACGTAGAATTAAGAAAAGAAAAAAAAAAAAAAGCAAGTGCAGTTTCTTAAATTACCTGAATATCATGTAATAAAGTTCAGTAAAGAACGTAAATTGTTGTGTTAATGTGATGAGTTAGAAACAAGGTGTTGCAGTACCGAGCCTGTTTGCTTGTCTCCATTTTAGTGGTTTATAACCTTAGCATGCAGTTTAAACCTGTAACATTTAAGAATTTAAGTGAATTAGTTAAACTCTATTTGTCTCTCCTTAAAGTAAATGTAACAAAGAACCTTGCTGATTTTTAGTGACTACTATGAGAAAATGCTGATTATAAACATAACCGAATGTGTGGGTTTCGCTTTAAAAATAAAAGGGCTGAAGGAGTTTACCTCAGTACTGCTCTGAGAAATACATATCATTCCATAGCTAAGTGCTGCCATAAAATAGGGATAAAGAAGTCTCAGCATTGTTGTTGAGCAGTTTAGTTCACTGATGCTTTTAACTTGTTTTTGAACTTAAGCTTCGAGGGTTGCTTGAAATACTCTTGTAAATCCTATTTCTTTCTCTTGCTTCATTCCCCCTTAGGCTCATCACCTTATATTTGCATATAAATGTACTTGCAAATATCAACCGGGAGTGAGGCTTAAAATTAAAGGATCAAGTGACTATTAAAGGCACCTGTAACTTTAAAATTTTTTGTATTTATATGAGAACCTGAGTCATGATCTAAGATTTGGCTAAGTGCTGATGAAAGGTTCTGGTTTTTTTTGTTTTTTTTTTTTTTCCAAATCAGCCTGTTTTTCCCTTGTTAGGGATGAATTCATTTGATTCCACTTAGTTAGCAGCAGCAGTGAAACAGACAAGTTGGTAAACAAACCAGTGTTGGGTTGTTTTTTTGTGTTTTTTTTGTTTGTTTTCCACTAAGGAGTATTTTCACATATGGGTCCTGAAGCTCTTAGAACCACCTGCCTTCTGAGAATGCTTTGTGAAGATGCAAATACTTTGGTATCTTAATGTTTTCGCTGCTTTTTCTTGTAATATATTTTGCTATCCCTATTGCCTTTCAGTACTTTTTGTAGTAACTAGAATAAAAAGTAGCTTTGCTGTTCTATCAAAGGTCTCTTAAAGAGAATACGTGGCTTGTGTAAGTGAAATTTCTGATCAAAGCTTTAAATACTGCTTGCACAAAACCTGCAGGTGGCTGAAACAAGGAGAAGAGATAATGGCACGCCTTGGCTGAAAAAATGCACTTCTCAGTTTTATGTTATTTCTGAGTGGCATTGCAAAAGTAATAAACAGTCATTCTCTTGCTAAAGTGTTGAGTTTTACTCAATTCTTCTGTTTGTTTTGATTAATCATTATAGAAAATAAGAGGAAAAGAGTTCAGAATTGTGAATACTTGTGGGGTCATTCACTTCTATTCATCTTGCCTCTACATTAATTGTGCAGATAGCTTTGTGACTGTTGAAGTAGACTTACTTCTTTTGTCATGTTTAGCTTTTGTACTGAGTATCCTGAGACTTGCCAACCAAGTGCTGTCTTCAAGATGGAACATCATACGTGGAGACTGTGCTCTTGACCATTGTACTGTGTTGTTCTGTGTATACTTCTTTGCGTCTTACAGATTTAGTGGTATGTATCAGTGTGTTAGCCTGGTGTAAGTTATTGCATTAAATAATCATCTAACTGCGACGTTTCAAAGAATGTCAAGAGATTCTGATCCTGCTGGATTAGAGATGCTCACGAAAGAACAACAAATTTGCTAAAGCGGGTTTATTCTACCTGCAGTTTTTTTATTATTTAATTCTACCTGCAGTTGGAAGCCATCTGACTGTGCATTTTAAATACCCTGCTGCAGTGCCTCTGCTTCAGTTTGCCCAGAAGATGGGAATTAAAGGTCATCAGTATTAAAAACCTTACCATGGAGAGGACTCAAGGAAAGACCTTGAAACCAGATCAGACTAATAAAAATGGGTTTTCTTACTCTTCTATGATCGACTTTACCTGGAAGCGGTTGCTGTGAGAAATGGTGCACTGCTCAGGAAATTATTGGGAGTGATATCCAAGCAAAGCTACACTGTGTACATCATGTTTGTTTATATGAATTGAAATGACTTAGTTAGTATTCTTAAATGCTAAATTCCTCCTGCCTCTGCTTTTCCTCTTTTTTTTTTTTTTATCATTAAACTTTTGAATGTTTCCTTAAAGAGCTGCAGATTTCTGAAATGTTTTAGAATCGAAGAATGGCATTTGGGTTGCACTGTGGTTTGCTATTTATTAATAGTATGCCCCTGTTGTTCCAAAAAGTAGGAAGAGATATCAGGCAAATTTATACTTCGCTTGTTTGGGTCTTTTGAACTCACAAGTGAAAGCCTTTCAACCATGGTTGAACAAAGCAGGGGATCTCAGCAGCTCTGGAATCAACGTGCTTCTGCTTGGTAGCTCAGTAAGCAAGGGAGCTGCCACAGTTAGCTTACTGCTTTCTGCTGTTATCTAAGGTATCTAATCACTTTATCAGTTCAGAGAGGAAAATGCATAGGGTAATGTGATGAAGGTGCTGATAAGAGAGAATAGGCAGTTGTGGAAGCGTGTATTTATGATCTGAAAAAATGTTCTTTTCCTTTAGAGCATTCAGTTAGAGAAATCTTTTTTAGGCCATGTGGGATCTGATTTCAGTAGTAAGCAGTGAATACGTAGGCAGAATATATATATATATATATGCAGAATATATATATATGGTTGTTCATGCTTCAGTTTTCAGAAATGCTCATTTTTAGGGCTGCAGAGGCTGTGCCTCACCTATCCATACACTGGAACAGTAACTACACTGCACTCTGGAGTTGAGAGGAAAGAGGAAACAGTGGACAAAAAAATGCTTGGATGACATCTATAACGTGACCTTCATGGTGCTTTTCAGGCTTGACGACCTGAACAACTCGGACTAAAAAGCTGATTTGCAGAAATTGTGCACATATTGTCAAGTTCTGTTATGAGATACACAGCATGTGAAATTCCTTCAAGATGATGCTTCCTCTCAGAACGGCCAAGCTGAGAACCATGCCAGCTGTCTTTTTAATACTGTCATGGGGAGATGTTTTTTTCCCTTTGGTTATCTTATTAGAAAGTCATAATAAGGAAAGAAGCAGTTTGAAGTATGGTCTGGTAAAGTGAGAAGTATTACGTTTGTCTAAAATTTTTAACTATGCATCTGGAAACTTCCAGTTTCTGCTTCTTTGGGTAGTCCTACCAAATTGCCACTTAGTTTGCGTGAAAGACATGCTGATCTTCATTTTTGTGCAGAGACAAAACTATTGAATTTTGAAGATGGGTAACAAGCAAACCCCTGGAGCAATGTTTCTCGAGTTACTTGTGTAAGCTTTGCAAATATGAAATTTTGTTACTATGTATACAAATTCCAGTAATACGTGACAGTGAATTGCAGTAAATTGTATGGGATCAAACAGGTACTTCTTGTGTAAGACACCCTAGTGGCTAATGAAGCCCAGCTTGCAGCGAAGAGCTATTTCACTGCTATCCCTGAGCTGTATATATGTTGTATCAGTATTGTAAGCTTTGAGAAGCTGAAAATGCTTGCTTAGATCACACCATGTAGAGCAAATCCTAGCCCTGGTGGTTGCATGGGGACAGAAAAAATAATCCTCTAGCTATAAAGCATGGTGGCAAGAGTTACTCTTCTGGATATCATCTCATTTTACCTCAAAGTCATGCCTCAAAATGGCTCTATTTAGAAATGCATAATAAACTATAAACTGCAGATCATGCAGGCTGCATGCAGCACAGCCACTAACAACTATTACCTTTTAAAATGTGTTGAGAGGTGTTATTGCAGGAAAACCACAGGAAATACAGCTGCTTTTTGGTGTAACAGCTTCATTCTTAGTGCATTTTTCTATTCGGAGAAGTGTCTGATTTATGGGACTTTTAAAACTAAGTCTAATTAAATCTGCAGCTTACCGATTATTATTCATTCGTCTAAATGAATGTAAATCTGAACTCATCAGGAAGTAGATAAAAATGTTTGTCTTTGATTTCTCTTCTAGGTAGGCTCAGTGAAGTACTCAGCTCCTGAATTGATTCGCTGAGGGTGTGGTTAAACTTAATTTTGTTCTTTTCAGCTTTGCTTTTTTGTTTTTTTTCTGTGAACATGGAGGTTTTTTTTGTGGACTTTTTTCTCATCTCTGTTATTTGCCTTTACAGATGTTCAGGTAAATCTCTTCCCCTATTAGAACTGTTTGTACTAAGTAGAATTTGGCATGCTTGTCTTAGGAGGAGACTGAGGCTCCATTTTCCTGAGAGCTGTATGCCAGACCCAGTCCAAGCTGACTGTAGCTGACATGAGTAGTATCGCTTTCCCCCGCTGAATGTTTCTACCCAATTCTTTGATGCAAAGATGCTGTCAAAGGGAAGAAACATATTATATCTAACTTATGGCCACAGTTCACACTCAGATCAGCTGAAATCCCTTTGAAATTTCAATTTGTAAGGAAGCCTCTACAAGTCTGCCTCCAGTTAAACACATGGGAGGAACAGAGGTAAAGAACCACGGTATGAAGGCAGAACATAAGCTATAAACCAGGAAATAAAGCTGAAAATAATGAGAATGACAGAGTACTGAGGCTGCAGGGAAACCTTGCCAGGCAGTTTTGAAAGTTGGTAATACATTAAAAGGCATATCAGTTTTTGGAGGAAATTGTGTATTTCCTGTGAGAGCCACAGCTGGTCCTTGTGACCAGTGTTCTGTTTTTGGCTGATTTTGTTAGTCTTGCAGCAAACACACTCAACTTCTTAGCATAGTTATGGAGGAAACAGTGTCTGTTAGATCTGTGGTTTAGTAGTTTCTATTTCCTGAGTGATAGTGTCTTGCATAGTAGTCTTGTATCAAGTAAGACTTCTCTCAAACTGTGTTTTGACCCCATTGCAGGAAGATGGGTGACGCAAAGGAGTACTATCCAGCAAACCTGAAAAGCATTAATCACCAGCACAGTGACCTTTCTTAATCAGCGCTAGCTTATGGAGGAAGCTGAGGTGGACAGTGTAAGTTTGCATCTCAGGGTTCTGGAATCGGAAGTACTTCTCTGTATATCTTCTTAATGTAGTATGTATAGGGTAATGTAAATGGTGTGAAAGTTTGTGGAGCAGACTGCAAGAGCCTCTGCCATGTAGCCTAATGTGGGTAATATTGCTGCAGTCAGATCTCATAATTTGGGGCTGATATTGCAAGAGTGAAGTTTGCTTGTCATGGTCAGTTGTTGGGTAACATTCCCGTCACAGTGCAGAAGGATGTGATTGTTTCTAAGTGCACTGAAAGGATGAAAACGTTTAAGGAAATGAAGAAACTTTGATCTTGAAAGATCTAAATTAGGTTTACACTTTAATATTCACAGGTAAATGAACAGGCTGGAAATTGAAATGCTGCTGGCCTCCGGGAGAATGAACTTGAGGATTTTTCTTTGAAACAAAGCTGGTTTGAACAGGGAATCTAAATTGTAAATGACTGAGCTTGTAAAATTAATGGGGTGTTTAGCTTGACACTGCTGTGGGGCAGGAGGAAGCTGGTAAGGATTTATTCTTTGTGGATCTTTTAGACCAGCTTTAAATCTCTCTTCTATCCAAGCATGTTATCGTCCTTAAGGGTGTTTCCTTCTTTATAAAGGCTATTATATTTTAAGCATGTGTCAACAGTTTATGGGCTGGTCCGGCCCAGTTCCGTGACCAGCAGGGCGGAGGGATCTGCGGATCCGCGCCTCTGGGAAAGGGGAAGCAGGGGACCCCAAAATACTTGAAAACAACAGCACTGATCTGAGGTGGAACAAATGATTTTACTAAATATAGTAGAGAGAGAGAGAGTCTGTTTGAATTGTATAGACCTCACCACAATGCTGGGGTGAGAAGTGCAGTCCAGGTGAGTGACTGAAGTGCAGATGGCGAAGTGCAGGCGGCGAAGCGCAGATAGCGAAGCGCAGACAGCGAAGAGCAGGCGAAGAAGAAGGATCAGGTGACCTTGCTTGGAGTTATATCCCCTTGCTGACCGCAAAGTCTCCTGGGGAAATGTAGTTCTTCTCCGACGGACAAACATTTGGCAGATATCAAACCCCACCCCCAATGCATCACATGATGTTATGGTGTGGAATACTGATGACCAAAAATCATAAAACCATGACAGCATGTTAGAATATTATGCATTTTTTTGGTTGTTACATGCATTGATGTCATGGTGAATGTCTTCTAACAGGTGGTTTTCACCTAAATCCAGAGCAGTTCACACAGTTTGGCATTGTTGTGAAGCACTGCAATGAGTAATCCATCTGATGGTTTACAGCCTTATGTTTTTGGTTTTAAAACTTTATCCCCTGCCCCTTATTCTCTATTAACTGCACGACCAGATGTAACAAATGACAACTTCTGCTTGAAGATGCAGTAATGCTGAGAAAGAAGCATTGCTGCATAGCTGCCCAGACTGTGTGTGTGTATTCTCTACCACCAGCACAGAACTTGCAGAGCAGCGGTATGCCACTTTTTAAAGAAGCAAGTCTCTCCCTGAATAGCCTGCAGCACATTGAAGATGCTGCAGGTGTTCAGAGCATGTTGTCTGTACTTCTCTGGAAGAAAATTAGCTCTTACCAGGTGACGGTGGGCATATGAGAGTATATCCACACCTCTGGAGAGTTTACAGTCAGTGTAAATTATAACCATACTTACAGCCTGGTCAACAGGTTTAGTTTTATTGAATTCATTGCTGAGCTGTTGAAAAGGAAAAAAAACATTGTTGTATGCTGTACCCTGCTATTTATGCATTTATTGCTTCAGCTCAGTGGTGGGTTGCCTTTAACTAAAGTAGTGTACAATTAATATTTGATTTTTACTGTATCTTTTTTTAGTGAGCTATCAGTGTTAATTATAAATTTTTGCCATTAACCTCAGGAGGTCCTGCTTTCTGTCTGGTATGTCATTTGGCTTCTGGGCTCTTGTTCTTTTTCTCAGCTTTATCTCAAAGAACATCTCTCACAGACTCACTGTAAGGCTTGAGGTGTGGGATAATGTGTGCCTCTGAAAGTGTTTGCTGAGAGTGCCCTGTTTGTGAGCATGCCTGTGGGGCCAGGGATCAGGAGGACCATGATCTGGAGCTACAGTGTTTTGAGGTTACTACCCTTACAGAAGAAAAGAGAAAAGGTGTTCATTTTCTGGAGTCTGTGGTGACATTCAAGACATGATTACAGACAAGTGAGATGGTTCCTTTCATCTCTTTGGTCTCAGCTGAAATTTTTAGTCTCAATTTGTATTGCAGGTTGTCTGCAGCTTAAGAGGACTGTATTTTATTTCTGAGATGGTGCCTTTTAGTCTTACTTTTCTAAATGAGAAAAAGAAAACTAGTGCTAAAAAATTAAAATGCTGAGATCCTGTGCTCTCTTGAGTGCACTCTGGTGTTTGGTGTTTACCATGCTTAGTTATGTAGGTATCACTAGGCACAGGTAACTCTTACATTACTTGATTGTATTGTGTTCTCTTCTGGCACTACTTGCAGCTAAATTATTTTGCCAAATTCAGTGGAGACTTAGTGGTGTGGAATCTGTTTTTCCTTGTCCAGACTGGGAAATAATATTGCTGGATATTTTACGTGGGTCTAACAAGATCTTGTCCAAGATCCCATGACTTCCAGTAGCTCCACCAAAAGAACTGGCAGTTTATTACTTACTAAGAAATCCACATACATGACAGTCTGGGTTATAGCATCTGTGAAACATTGGGTTAAATCCCTGTTGATGCAGGTTTTTATGAGTGTGGCATGCAGGCTCTTGTTCATAGCTGGTGAAAATACATAGCTAATGATGGTAACTATTGAATAATGGTGTTTTGTAGCTGAGAACTTGTTCTATCAAATAGCGTCATCGTGCTCTTTGTAACTTTCCATGAAAATAACTAGGAGGTATTACTTCTGGAGCAGCCTACAGTGCATGAGCTGGGCCACCTGCATAGATTTGCTGTATGTTCCCTGGGAAAGGAAGACGTGTCAGGAAACAGCATAGTCCATTGTGTCTTTGTAATTCTTGTTGCTTTCTATTTGAAAGGGCGTTCTGATACTACTTACTTCACATTTCTGCCGAAAAGAAGCATTGCTGCTTCTGCTTTTGTTACTGGTTACAACGTTAATTGAGGAACAGATAGTCCCAGATTACATTTTACAAAGCTGGTCCATTTCCGGTTCCTCTTGTTCCTGCAGAAAGGCGGCTTTCCATTATGCTTTCCTCCATGGATGCCATCAGGTACCTCCTGAGGGGTGCTGCTAGTGCTGCCTTCTTAGCCTGTTCAGGTGCCCTTTGAGTGACCAAACCTGTCCCAAGGAGAGACCGGTGATGGTCTTTCTCCTCACCTGCCACACTGCTCCTGCAAGCACCGTTGGCGTGATGAGTAGCAGGGGAGCGTGTGAACCTCCGTGGCACTTCATGGAAATGCTGCTCTGTACAGGGGGAGAAGCCTGGCTGTTGATTAAACCTAGGTTACAAGGGCTGTGACTGCATGGTCCGAGCCTGCTTTCTCATCGCGGTGGTATAGGGCAGACAGGCAGGCCTTCCTTTGCATGGAGGTCTGAGGGGGCTATTTGCAATATATTTTTTAAAATGTTCTGAATTCCTAAGTGTTCCGGCTCATCTGTGAGTGTGAACAGATGTAAATAAAGACTAAAGAGCAGGGGAAGCAGACAATTACTCGGCTGTAAATAGCAGCTCATAAAACGGTAATGTATACAGTCAGTTACTAAGGCTTTTGGTATGAGGTTTCAGTATGTGACAGAAACTGAGCTTTGTTTGCAGTTCTTTTAATAACAGGATTTGGTGTCTTCCTGAAAAACTTAATTTCGTCAAGGAGAGACATCGCGTTCACCAGCACAGATTTTCTTGTAAAGCATCAAAAAATGATTGCTTATAGATTTTATTGCTTGGTGTATTTCTTGTGTATGTAGCTAACATCAAATTAATAACTGAAAGGGGAAAAGTAAAAATTTTTTCACGCCAAGTATAAGCTTGTGGTTTTATGCATTTCTTCATGTTCTGGTACTGGAATGTTAATAAAACTGTAGATTTTACAGTGCTTATTCATGCCTAATGGGAAGTAAAAATCTGTATCATAACTTCAACCGTATCCTTTCTTAGGAAAGCATAACCACCTTGGGGGCTTTGCAGTCTGTCTTCATTTCTGTTAACTGTCTTTCTAGCAAGTGTTGATGAATAATCAGTATGCTGTCATAGTATTAAATCTCTTTGTCAAAGATAGTGGAAAAACAACTCCTTAAAGTAGCCCTAATTTATATATCTAACAACTGCTTTTCTGCTGTGAGTGCCTTCCAGCATTTAGGCAGGCTAACTTAAGATGTAGTAATAATTTCTGAGCTGGTTTACAAATTTCTTGAGAAGTCCAAAGGGAAAAATAAAGCTTTAAAGAGCAATAGAAGTATTAAGATTCAAATTCTGCCATTAGGAGTTGGCACAGTAAATTATGTTCTTTATCTATATGGCTATTTACTTAGGCATTGATCCTGTACATGCAGGCTCCTTTTTGTTATTTTAAATGATAGTTACTTAAAAAAAAAAAAAAAAAAAAAAGCTGTGCATTTCTCTGCATTGTCTCACCTTATTTCTGGCTTTTTAGTTTCCATCAGAGATGTAGCTATTATTTGAACTGTTTACAAGTGTGAGTACCCTGTTTTTCATATGATAAGATGGTTCTGAAAAGGCTTTAACAGATGTACATATATTTAAACCAAATGAATTCCAGCAAGCTCCAGCACAGGCATCATTATTACAGAATGGCTGGTATCCAGCTGGCTTGGAGGTTTTATAACCATACATATTCCCCTAGTTTATACAGTAGATACTGCCATGTCTAGGCATGGATTCACATTGGTATTTTAAACCACTGTATCTATTGTAGATTTCTGTCTGAAGCATTATCTTGAGCCCTTACTAGGGCTACTAAAATAATAGTTCTGCCTGTTCTGGAGTTTGTTAATTGCTAAGTAAAGTGCTAATATTAAGAGACTTGTCATACAAGACCTCTTCTGTTGATGCTTTTACCTTCAAGCTACACAAGAATGATAAACATGTAAAGAATGATATATTTAGTTGTACTTAGAAGGGGATATCCATCAATTTGTTATCCCCTCTTCCCTCTCCCTCCCCCCACACGCACCAATAATGCTGCAGTTGTTATTGTGTCTAGGCAATAATTTGATCAGGAAAAAGAAATGTCTTGGCATTGCTCAGCCTCTTGTATGAAATTTCTTTGGTATTCATAACTTGCACTTCTTGCCTACTGGCACAACAACATGCAACTCTATCGTTACACAGACCGTATAAGTGAATGCTACATAGATGATGTGAAACTAAAGATAGTGCTGAATTGTTTGTGTGCATACAGGAAATGAGGAAGGTTTTTGTCTGTGCCTGTTTGGTGTGTGCCTCACACCCACCTATTCTAACAATCCTAACAATTTGAAAATGCCAAAAAGAATTTAATCTTAAATGGCTACTTTAGGACTTAAATTGTTTATTGATTGCTCTAAGATGTTCACTAAAGTCTTCTTTGTAGCTCTTTGTTTTGTATCGGCAGTAATTTATGGGTTTCCAGCAGGACAGAACTATCAGGCCTTCAGTAATGGTTTCTGATTTTTTTTCAGTGCACCTTCTTTTCCAAACAGCTGCTGTCAGCAGAGATCCAGAATACTTCCCTTCAGTCCAATTTGCATTTCAAAACCCAAATGTGAATAAGAAAAAAAAAAAAAAATCTGATACCAGAATTCCTGCTCAAGCAAGGGAACCTGTTTTAAGAATTCCACATCTCTTTGTTGTAATTATCAATAACAGCGCAAATTGACCTATTTACCTGCCTACTAAGCCACATTAATCCATTGACAAAAGTGTAATTTAGAGTTATCAATGCAATAATAGTGAACAGATTGATGTAAGAGTTTCTCTTCGGTGGTTGGGTTTTCTGTGTGTGTCTGTGTGTAGCTTGGAGCTTCGAAAACTCTTTCTCTATTTGTACACAGATGCCAGTTTTCCTGTGCCAAGAACTTTCCTTTTATCCACTAAAGCATTCTAGCAACAGTGCAACTCCTCTTTCTGGCAAGGGTTTTGTAAGTTCTTGAGAATTAAAATAAATCTTCCTGCTCCTTTTTTACCTCCTCTTTTCCACCACGTGCTTTCTTCCCTTGACCTTTAGCTGTGTTAAACTAATTTTAAAGGGCACAGCTTGACCTAATTGCTTAACAGAGTATGATCATGGAGAAATCCCATATATTGTCTGCTAACCCTGAGGTCATAATTTCTTTAAAATCATGTGGTCTTTTGAAAGAATGCATTGATGGGAGGGCTGTGTGCTGGTGTTGTCTATGGAGGATTTAGCAGCTGCACGATCTCTCTTCATTGTTTGAAGCACCATTGACAGTGCCACCTTTTCTGTTTGAAAACCACTTATCCTTCATTCTTCAAAGCACTTAAAAAAGAGACAGAAAATTGGTGTCCAAGTGAATCATGAAACTCTGCTTTGCTTTTTTACCCAAATAAAAAATACATGGGTGTGACTTCTTGTGTGATCTTCCCTTGAAGACTTAAGGCAATTTAGGTGTGAGTGCAGCATGAATTTGAACACACAGAATTAAAAGATAACTGCTGTCAGCATCTCATTCCCAAACCCCTCCAGTGAGGTTGTCTGTGGCCCTCTTGGGCTGTGAGTGCTGGCTGCCAGGTCTGTCACAGCCCTTGCCCCATCCTGAGTGCCAAGTGGAGAACTGCTTTCCCTAGCTCCTTTGTGGGCAGATAGCTGTGCAGGGGCAGATTGGGAAGTCAGGTTAAGCAGGGATGCAGGGGTTTTTCTAGTTCACAGAATGGCTTAGTGATAGGAAACTAGTTGATGGTGAAACTAGTGGTCTGAGAAGTGTGGTGCAAGTGAAAGCATGCGTTTCCTAGCTGTGTCTGGATTCCTTAGGTAAACTAATGGCATGCTATCAGTTTTGAACCGTTTCTGAGGGCTAGCTGTGACTCTTGTAGCCATGCGTGGTACTTTCTGGCTCTTACTCTCCTGCTGGATAGGCCTTGGTGCCATTACCATGCTCCTTCAGAGGAGAAAGCAAGCTGATGTTGGAGGGCTTTTTGAGCTCTTACTTTCAGACAAAAATAGGGGTGCAAACTAGTTTTCTATAAATGGTGCTTTTTGTGTTAGCTCTAGTATTATTTGTCCCACTTAAATATAATTTGTTTCTTCTGTATTTTGTAAGATCAAAAGAGCAAGTTCAGAAAACAGTGTGACTGCTTGCCCTTCTGTCTGTTATGTGTATTGCATGCCTTTTGTTTGCAAATTAATAACTAATCAATAAATCGTTATAATTCCTTCTGTGCACTTCCATTGATCTGTAGTTTGTGATAGTCTTAAGCTCCATAACTGTCAACCATAGATCTGTAAATGTTCCTGATGTATTGTTTTGCTGGTAGTTACAATAGAAGCTGTTGGGGCTCATTCTGCATTCTCCCCATGTGAGAAAACATGGGAAAAACAAAGGATCCATGTGGTGGGTTTTGTGAGGAGAGATTCAACCCATCCTTGTGATAAGTGATGCAGCAGCTTTTTGTATTCCTCTGTGGAACAGAGAGCTGTTAATACTTGAGTGATGAGACTGACTCAAATGAGATAGTGTTTTGGGGGGGGATATTTTTTTTTTTTGTAGACCTGACATGGCTTACATCTTGCCAGAACACTGGTGAGAGTGTGAAGTGAGTACGTGAAGCATGCCCAAAACTGTTTAACTTTACTGCAGGAGTAAGCATTCATTTGTTTGTTCATCTTTAGCCTGGGTATTCTCTTAGCAGAATCCCGAATTTGTTCCTAAAACTTGTATCTGCACACCTCAATTTGCTGTATTAAACCAAAGTATGTGTAACTACACTTAAGCCTCTTAATGTTTTGCTGATAGCCTTTCTTCTGTGATGTTCAAGCAAGTTTAGTAATGTTAGGTGAAGTTAGGGAGCTTAATGGCTTTTATCTTAAAAACAAGGGTGGAGGAGGAGAGGAAAGAGACTTTTTGTCTGTGTGGATGTACAGGATATATGGTATTTGGTTTTCTGTGCATGTTTTTTACTCCATTTTTACCTCACAACTGTGTTGTCATTGGTGGTTTTCTTTTTTGAGAGGTCCTGTGTTTAGTCAGCTATATAAAATGATCTATTAATAAAATTCTTCTTCTGCACCAAATTATGGTGTTCACTTTTTGGGGGGATTAAGAAGTTTAAAAGCATTTGAGTAAACAACCTCAATTAAACACATCTCTCCTAATCCTGTCAAATAATATTATATTTTTAACAGTGTTTATGTATTAGTAACTTTTAGTGATGACAACCGATACTGATCTAGAAAAAAAGAGGCATCTTTTTGATACTGTTTCTTGCATGCACTCAGTGCTGAAAAGCTCACTGGAAAAATCTAAGTTTGTAACACAATGCTTTTTGAAGTAAAAATTGAATCCATTCTTGAGGGAAAGGGATGAGCCTTGTGGATGTGTTCAGTTAATATCTCTGTATCCGTGTTTGCAAAGTGTGTATGCAAGTGGCAGGGCAGGTGGTGCCTCAAGGCAGCAGGCGGAGGGCATTTATTCATCCAGGGCAGTCTTGTGCTGGTACAAGGGCAGGTGGGCTCTGCCTAGCCTGGCCTTTGGAGCCATGTGTCGTGACAAAGGCACTGTTGCAGCTCCAGAGAGGAAATGCTACCTGAGGTGGCTGCTGCTCACCTCATCCTCTTAGCCAGCTTCCCCACTGCCCAGGCTTCACAGTCGGATTAATCTCTGTAAATCTTGGGCCAGTTTGCCAAGTATCTTGGAAATATATACAGCTTGTTTGTGTATAGCTTGATTCAGATTGCTTATCTTCTCTGTATTCTCCTGCCTCTTTCTTCGTCATTGTATCAAGGTTCAGTTGCTTCTATATCCCAACAAAAACAACACATCACTGTGTTCTGTGTTGTCTTGGGTGTTTATCTTTGTTCATATTTACTTTTTGTCCTTTGCACTTTACCTGCTATTCAGCCTCAGCTGAGTACTTGCTTCCTGATGCCTGTTGGATTTTTTTTCTTTGACTTCAGTGTGTCAAAATGCACTAGCCTGTTCTTAATACCTGAATATCTGGCCAGCAGTTGAAGTTTTTCAGAATGTTTACAGTTACAGTAGGATGAAAATGTACTAAGTCCTAGTCTAAATTAATCTATTTTCTCTATGTGATGTACTCTTAGCCTTTGTCCAACATTCTGACTGTAACATTTACGTCATAAAGTTGTCTTCTGTGATAACGAGCTCACCTTGATACTTTGTGAATCAGCAGAAGTTTTATTTTTTATTTATGGTGTCATGACTGCTTTCATGCTGTTCCAGAAATTTCCAGTGAACTCGGTTGATTAATCACTTTTTCATTGGAGGCACCAGTGTCGATCCTGTGTACAACCTTACCTCTCTGTCAATACAGATTCCTAGCTGAAATTCCCAAGTGGCTGAGCCAATCAATTCTTCTCTGGGATGGGAAGACTAAGTGGTAAAAGAGTATATGGAAATTAAATGTTATTCTTTTGTATTGCATTTCACACTACAGGGACAGCTATGTTGTTTTGACCATACCATTTGCTTGAAATGGCCTCTGCAATCATTGCAACCTAGTCTTTTTGTTTGTATTGGATTTTGAATGTTGTTTGTCAGTAGTTAAGTGTTTGCATTTTTCAGCATAGGTGATCTGATGCTACTGCTGGCAAGTGAAAGTATTGAAATGTATTAGTCTTCTACATTTTATTCTTTCTACTTTATAATTCAGGGAGGAAATTGTATATAAGGAAAGCTTTCTGACCTGTCGTCTTTTTTGTTTTGTCTGCATTATTTCAAAACAGTGAACTTCTGTTTCACATTAGTGCAATTACAGTGGATTACCTATGTAAAATCAAATTTGATGCTTCTAGAATAGTATCCTAAATGTAGTGAACTATCTAGAATTTAATTCAGTTTCGTTTCTTAACTTGACAGTAGTGGACTTTCTGTAGTTGAGAAAAGCTGTGCACCATGGAAAAGTACTGGAGTTCTTGACTGATCAAAAGTGGTGGTAAATTGCACCTCGGTAACATCATGTTGCATGACTATTAACTTCACCTTTGTTTTCAATAGACCAACTTAAAGGAATTCAAATTTCAGAAAGTTGCAGTGAATAATTACTTGTTACTGAGAAGTCAAAAGCAAACAATGACAAAAAACAGGCTCTGATCTGACACTCCATATTTTTCTCTTAGATTTCTCTGGCTAATGTTAATTATTAGTATGTGGCTGACAAAGCAGAAAACTTAAATTAAGGCAGAGATTTTGCTGTCATGAATGAAATCTGGGGAAGCAGAAAATAAAAATGCTGCAGGTGTTGGAAAATATTTTCTTGCTTAAGGAACAGTAGTATAAATAAAGTTGAGAACTATCTCAGATATATTTCAGTTTGCCTACTTAGCTACTACTAGGCTACTTAGGCTTCCCGTGGTGCCATACTCTGCAGAACCGCAACTGTGCTAACTATCCAGCACAACAAACCTGTGTGTAATGCATGTGATATTTTAACTGATTTTACCATTAACGAATTATAAAAAATATATATTTAAGGAAAACTGTTGAGGGGAAAAAATACAAATTCTTAATAAATTGCATAGACAAATCGATTACTCACCTCCATAGTACCGATTTTTAAACTAGTCTTCTGTGCTATCCCAGTTTACTTTGTGTTTCTTAATGTGTGGCCTATGCAGGCTCTAACTTCAGAGAAAAGCTTTAGGATTCAGAAGGTACTACCTTCCCTGCCTTCAGCGTTGACATTTTTCATTTCACTCTGACAAGGTTTATTGCATTTACTAGTAGAGTTGCATTTGGAGAAAAGAGTTTCAGCATTGCAGCATGAAAAATTATGTAAGGCTAGAAAAAATATAATTATTCCTAGGCATCATCAGTGTTGTTTCTCCATGATAGTGGTTTTCCTGTAGCGTCTTTGGAAGTGGGTGTTATCTTGTATACTCATTTTAACTCTGATACCCCTCTACTTCCAGTTGCAAAAGAAGTGATGTTTATGCTCAGGTACTGTTAGTCATATTATCTACAGCCTGCTCAGCAGAGATCATGTGGGTGACATTTTAAGGCATTCTATCGTTTAGTTTCATCTTGTGGCTGATTTCCTGTCTCTAATAAAACCACCTTCTTTCAATCTCTGTGAAATGGTTTTGTGCAGGCTTGTTTACAGCTGCAGAATGACTTCCTTTTTTCCTTCGCAACTTGAATATAAGCTGTCAGTTAAATTATTTGTTCCTTTGTCTGGTTCTATGGTATCCTACGACCAAGTTTAGAAATTATTTTTTTTTAAATCATTGTATGATATTTTGCCTGCGTTTCTCTGCTGCCTCAGGGCTTGCTTTGTGCCACTGTTGCTAATAGGGCATGTTTTTTTCAGGAACTTTTTTTGGAGGGAGTTTGTACTGTGGAGATCTGTTTATTTCTGTTTATTTTTGTCTTTATTTCTGTCCCTGATGCAGTTGTATCTGATTACTTAAAGCAGTGTCTGTGCTTACCTTGTTCACTGTCTAGTGGAAGTCTGAACTCGCACATCTACCGAAGTTTAAACTTGTTTACTCAAAATGTTCTTTACAACAAAGCTTGAGATGGACTTTCTTTGTTGATGGAGGGTTTTTTCATTTCTGTTTTTTTCAGAAAGCTTTCAGAAACAAGCAGTAAATATCTTAAACCGTGTGTAGTAAGTGTATTGAGAATGAGAGCGAGTTCAAGTCTGACAAATGCTCCAAAACAGCTCAGGCTTGCTGATGTCTTTATTTTGGTAATCACTGTTGCTAATATAATGAATAGTAAATCAGAAGCTTTTCTGATTTGAATAAGTGACTATGATTTTAAACTAGAAGGTATTTAGGGATTCCGTATTCTGTTTCACAGATATCTGTATCAAATTTTCAAGCTGATTTTTGGCTGCCAAATCCGCAGAAGCTGTTACACATTATGGCAGCTGATCTGTGCTCTTTCCTCTGTCATCACCAACAAGCTATCACTTCAGCTATGTTTCTGCCAGATAGGCAGCCTGAAGGTTCCACTTGAGTAGCACTTATGCAAACTCATTAATTGTGAGGGAATTTTGCTGGTGTCACTCTGGGAGATGTCTTCATTTGATGAACTGACATTTTTTTGCTTCTTGCAATTCTTTACAAAACTTCCGTTCCTTACAGCATGCAGCCCCTCTTCAGACATGCTGCAGCTGTGAGTCTGTAGCAATTCTTACTGAATGAGAGGAACACCCAATTTTGGGAGGGAGGGGGAATTCTGACTGTGGCTGCTGCTCTGCAGATTTAAACTTGCCACCACATTTTCTGGACAGTCTGCCAGGACCATAAGCAGCTTCTGTTATTTTTTTTTTTGTTACTACTAGGACTGTAATGCATATGGTTGCTCCTGGCTGGTAACACTGGGTGCATCCTACAGGCTTTCATAACAAAACTGTATTCACAAAGAGAGGAGCTACATATCCAGAATGTTGTTCACATGCAGACTTGCCTTTCTAAAGTAGTGTAAGCCCCTTATGCTCCAGGTCAGTTGCAGTAAACACCCAGTCAAGTCCCCAGAGAGTAAAAGAGCAAAGGCTGGTGTGCTTGGCAGAGCAGCAGATACAGCCAGCTCACTTCTGGTGAGCTGCTGTGTACTGATATTTGCTTCCCTGTGTTACATGAGCTGCCTTTGTCCTGTGAGTGGAAGAGGAAAGCGGTCAGTCATAAAATCATAGAATATCCCAGGAATATTATTGAGCCCAACCCCTGGCTCCACAAAGGACCACCCAAAATTCAAACCCTGTATCTGAAAGCATTGCCCAAAGGCATGAAAACTGGCAGCCTGGGACCCTAACCCTAACCTGTCCCTAACCCCCAGCTGTCTTTCCTCTGACACTTCTCCATGCCGTTCCTTTGGGTCCTGTTGTTGTCACAGGGAGCAGAGGGAGCTTCAGCCACCAGGAGACTCAGAAACCTCAGCTGCTTCCTTATCTATCCTTCACCATCTCAGTGGCCCTAAGCGGTTGTGTGGACCATGGCGGAGGGCAAGGTATATGGATCAGAGAGGAGGAAAAGGAGATGTTTCTGGAAACATAGGTTTTCCTCTGGGGCAGATTGAGTTTATTTTTCACCCCGTACCATGTACCAGTAGAGCATCCCCTCCATTTTGTGAGATGCACCCTGTGCTGTTCTCTGCTCTCATGTTGAATACCACTGTCTTAGGTGGCAGCCATAGGCAAAAGGTCTGCTGTGAGATGAGCCTAGGCAGGTTGTGGTGCAGGCTGGACAGGGCCTCTCATGAGGCATGTAGCATGTGCTTTCCCCTGGGCTTCTGGAGGCAATGTAGAGCTGGCACCACTATCCACAAAGCTATGCCTCAGTGCTGGTGTCGTGAGGAGTGGCAGTGGCTGCCTTGTCCTGCATCCCATCAGACCCTTGTGTGAGGCAGAGCAAGGGCCTGCTTCTGTCCAGACCCTGCCCCTGACATGGCGTGTTCTCATGTAGTCCTAACTCCATGAAGAGTCTGTTTCTCAAAATGAGAAAGGATAATTACAGTTTATTCTTCATCCATTTCTTCTGTAGAGTGGAATGTAGCGAATGCACTAGCATACTCATCTCTGCTTTCTTGTATTTCCCCACTGACATTTTTTTCTTCCATTCAAAGCAAGCAGGGAGAAATCTCCAATCACAGTGATTTTTCTTAATCTGATACTTCAGAAAAGGAAAGGAAAAGGAAAGGAAAAAGAAAGGAAAGGAGAGGAAAGGAAAGGAAAAATGAAGCATGACACAGAGGGGAGAGATCACTTGTTCATCTTCCTGAGAGGTTTGTGTTGAACTGAAAAGCTGGTGGCTGGCGTTAGAAAAGGCACATACTTGCTACTGCTTGTAAAGAAAATAGGTGCATGCTGAGAAACACCTGGTAACTTAATGTAACAGTTTTTGTTTGAGACTACTTCTGCAAAAGAAACTGTTGCAGACCTTCCTAAGACAAGCCTTCTTCAGACAAGGTTTCACATAATCCTTAAAGGAACGATTCTTTATGTTAGGAAAGGGAAGGAAATGTGTAAATGGAATTTGTGTTCTTGAAGCCAAGAAGAAATGTCTTGGTAAACTGCTTTTGTAGCAGAAATGCAAGGAGAATTAGTTGCAACTTTGCTTCCACTTTGAGACCTTGAGTCAGTTCTATATATTCTCTTGTATTCTGTATGGGAATAACAATTTTCAAGCAAGCAGCATATAGGAGAGCTCAGTAACTAGTACTGTTTAATATGTCAGGTATTTACATGAGAAATCTTTATATAGAAAATCAAATATTAAAGCCAGTTATAGTTTCTGAGGTGAAATAATTCAGGGTTGTTTGTAACTTATTCCTGCAGGCCAAAATAAGTAGAGGCTCAAATACATTTTTTATAAAGAAGACTGACATTTATATTCAACTTTTTTTATTATTGTCATTTACAGAAACATCTTACCAAAACTTCATAAGAGTGCTTCTGTGTGTGGTTAAAATTAACTGAATGCCTTTTGTACCCTTGCAACATATCAAGAGGAGTACTCCCTAACTTTCTGAAATCTCTGAAACTAGTGACTGAAAGAATAAAAGCATTTAGCAAGTAAAGAGTTATAGTTTTCTGAGAAGTCATGACAGCAAGGAAGGCAGAGTAGAATCTCTTGTGAAGGGGGAACTGGTGAACAGAGAAAGTTTACTGAAAATGCTGAGGAGTTAGCTTTTGGGTGAGCTGATTCTGCTTTTTTTTTTTCTGGGTTCTCATCTGAAATATTCCAAGTAGAAGGAAGATGATGGTAGCAATGGGAAAAAGGCCTGAATCCTCAGCTCACCTGCTCTCATCTGCTTGTAGCAGAGGTGGTCACAGATGGCTTTCTATAGGGATGCTGCTTTTGCTAAGTATAACTGGAAAATGCCAATTTGCTGGAAAAAATATTCCCGGTAAAAGTCGTATTACAAAGTCATTTGTGAATTCAAAAGCTATTGGTTCAGTTTGGAGCTGTGATGAAACTCACATTCTCCCTTACTCAAGTGGCCCAAGTCAACCTACTTGTTCTGTGTCTGCTGTAATATAGCATATCTGCAATATCTGGACTTATGGAAGTAGTACCTCCTATGTTACTGTGGTAGCCCATGACATCAGACGCAGATGTTGTTAATATGGTAGCAGAGGTTGAACCTTTCCACCAATATTACATTGTGTTGTTGCCATGTGACAAATGGCAGCAGGGAGGCATTCTGACAGAATGGTGTCTGACATGAAAGCGTGTATCACTGAATTGCTTCTTGTGAAAAGGTGGCACCCACTGACATTCATTGATGCTTGCTGAACATTTATGGAGACCAAACAGTAGATGTGAGCACAGTGAAAGTTGGAATATGTGGGCAACATTTTCCTAGCAGCTGTATTGTCATTGCATTTGTGAAACAGTGTGTCACCTCCACTGGTACAGATTTTTATCATCATGACATGCAGGTTCTTGTTGGAAGTTGAAGGAGGGTGGGAGGATAGAGTGAAACAGGACCATGTTATCACAATTCTACAGTGGAAAAATCTAAAAACACGCTCCCTGATGAAGACCAAGGTTTCTGAAATGAATTCTGTAGTTTATGCACTTCTCATCCCTTATAATGGAGGGAGGAAAGGATTCTGTTTGCAGCTTGGAGTGGTTGTTATGCTGATGTCTCTATGACTACATTTTTGTTCTGAGGTTTAACTCTTAATCTGAGTAGAAAGAGCTGCATTGCTGAAAGCTGGGGCTGATGTGTGTGAGTCTTCTGTAGACTGGCTGAATTACTGTAGAAAGTGAAACTTTTGCTCTGCAGTGCTACTGATTATAAATATGCAACTGTTTTGAATAACAGATCTCCTGGCATCCTGTTATTCAAAACCAAACTTAGAAAAACACTTTCTTTTTTGGCACAGAATCTGAATTTTAGGAAACGGCTCTTTTTAGCAAGGCTGATGTGAATTTGAGAGGTTTTGGACTTTTGTTTATTCTCACTGTTATTCACTGAGCATAAAATGTGCATGAATTAATGAAAGTATATGTATATTGCTTACACTGGTCCCCAATTTTTCCTTTACATATTTACATATTTCTTTACTGTTACTAACAAAATAGTTTTCATGGTGTTCCGAAGTGTCATCAAAGTATGCATGTTGGTTTTGGACTGCTTCATAATACTGAGCATCAGTGTTGTTAGGTCAGAGCTGTCCGAAGGTAGTTTCTACGCACTGTGTGCTTGCAGAAACACAGCTGAAGTGGAGTTGGGGTTCAGAGGATGCATTCAGTACCAATGGAAATATTGTGAGACAGCTGCAGCTCCAGATAGCTGGCTGTCTGTGGACATGCTGCCTTGCAGCATAGCCCCAGTCCTGCTGTGCATAAGCTAGTGACTGCCTCTGGTTTGCTGAAGTTTCACTAAGAGCTATGTAGCACATTTATCTTTCATCCAAATACAGATTACTCTGGTTTTCTGGAAAATATGAAACAGTTTACCACCATGGAACTTAACCCTTAAGCACTTTAGATAAATACTGGAAGTATAAAAGTCTGAGTTCCAGTTCAGACTTGAGAGATTCAGGTGAGATCTGGATGCTATAGAGTGCTAGTGTTTCTGGAGGTCCTTTTTATTCACATTGCTTTACTTATCTTTGTCTTCACTTATCTTTCTTGAGATACGGTGATTTTTCTACTTATGCACAGTAAGTAAATAGTGGTTTAGAACACTTGAAAAAATACTTGTTTTTAATGATGAGCAGGTTTATATGCAGTATGAAATTAAAATATGGTTATTTCAGTATAGATGGCTTAAGTGGTTTCTCTGCCTCAATAAGATCAACTCGAGTACCTGCAAATATAGTAGAAAAAATGTCATTTTCTGGATAGCAGCATTAATGCTGAGAATTGAAGCTTTTAACATTATTTTATTATCTAAATGGATGTTTCTGGCTTTTTGATCACAGGTTAAAGCAAGTGCTTATAGGCAGAAAGCATGTGTGTTAAAAATCATACAAGAAAAATAAGATGGTTTTGTAGAGGATATGGATACCATTAAAAGCCTGGATCACAAATGGATTGAGCCCCAAAGGATGGTAGGAGGGATGCTATTTTATTTCAGTCAATTAAACTGAGCCTGATGAATTGATGAATAAAATGATGATGTACCTATCTCTCTTCTTAATCAGATACAAGCTTTTTCAATTTTCAGTGATTTACCATTATCATTTTTTGATTCTGGCAGAGCTAACCGGTTAGCCTTCTGAAGAAATATCATTCTCCCCTTTTATCTAATTACAGCTAGAATTCTAACTGGAGGCCTCATTCTTGTTCTACAAGTAGTACTAACACAAGGAGAATATATGCTTAACCTAAGCTTGTGTAACTATTCAGCAGCTATGCTCCAAATTTGCTGTCTCTTAGTGCTTCACAGCAATACTTTCCTACCAGAGGATAAAAACAGTTTTAAATGAAAGGGCTGGTTTTGGCACAAGTGTTTATTTATTTTTTTTTAATCCATTACTTCCGCAAGTACACTATGACTGTTGTTTTTATAATATTCTAAAATAATCTAAGTGCTAAAGAAATCTACTGTCAAAGTTGCATGAAACAGTGATCTTGTTCAGCATTGTTCAGCATGTTTCAGCACTATATGTTTAAATGTAAAAATGTATAGACTGAGTTGTTAGGAGGTATGGGTGTTCTGGTTTTATGTTTCTGTTTAGAAAAGGTTATCAGTTACCCTGCCCTTGGTATCCCCGCTACTGAATCTGTTCCATGTACTTAGACTGGAGAAAGTGTGATGGCTGAGCCCTTTCTGTCTTTGCAAAAACTTCTACAGAATGATATAGGTACTGTGAGTTACGACTTTTATGGAGTAAGCACAAAGAAAATGAATGTGCCATTTTAGGATAGCTTGTTCCATTTAGTTTTGTTACAGGGAAACTGGTCCCAATTCTTATAAAAGGAATGGAAAAGAAATGGAAGGAAACAAAAAAAGAAATTATACTTGCATTCTTGGAAGAATGTTGTATTGGAATTGGAAAAGATGTGAAACATCATATGTAGCAGAATTCCTGGAAGCAAAAGCATCTTGGCAAGTATAGGAGTTTCAGATGATTGTGCTTTAAATGGGGCTGTGCTTCAAAAAATCTGGCCTTGGGCCCGGGAGTAGGTGGGTAAACATCCAAGAACTTCCTGTTGAAATACCATTGCCTCATGAGCAAAATTTTGTATGTATGTGAAATAGGGATGTGGGGAGAACACAGCGTGGAGGGGGGGGGAGAGGCAGATACTATCCCTATTGCTTCTGGTTAAACAGCAGGATTTGTAGATTAATCTGTTTGCCAGTGCTGCAGATTGATGGATAACCACATGATGTGCCATCTGCTACCTAGCTGGTACGTTAAATTTAGATATTGCCCGTCGATGTTTTTATTTTTCATTTATCTTTAAAGACACTTGAAACCAGTGTTATTCAGCTATCGAATAAGAGAGGAAATAACTTCAAAAAGTAATATTTTTTAATTTTTTAAATGAGGTATGTAGAACTTTTAAGTCCTTTATTTACAATTTACTCTCAATTCTTTTATTTAGGTTACAGTAAATGATTTGTCTAAAACTGCTTTCTAACTGTGCATGCACTAAACTGAATCCGTTTAGTAGGTCTGTAGTTGAGAAAGTAACAGGTCCGGTCTCACTGTTTTTTCTCTGTGAAACAAATAAGCAAGTTTATCTCCATGTAACAAGTTTAATGTGCTGGTAAGTATGAAGGCCGTGTTTGGGGTGCAGTTCTTCACTTAAACCAAAGAAATGGTAAACTCTGCAGACAGCACTCCGTTTAATCTAAAAATAAGGCATAATTGTTTGGTTTTATCTGGTATTTCTTAAAGTATGTTTCGTTGTGCTGTATCATTTCATTGAGAAGACAAGATGAGCAGGTTGGAAGGAAACCAAGAGGTGCTGGGGACACAACACTGTGTGCACAGCAAGAGAAGGGTTGTGAAAAAGATCTTTCTCCTATGAGGGATGGAGTCCCAATTCATGACTTTAGCTATGACGGGGGGGGGGGGGGGGGAGAGAAGATGCTAGTCCCTGGCCATCCTGCTGTGTTGAGTGTGCCAGGGAGCACAGGGAGAGGAGTGAGGGCCAGAAAGCGTGAGGAAGAACTTGTCACATTTCCATGTTTTGGACACTGTAGCTTTATTGTCTGCCTAGATCTAGGCAAGGATCAGAGAGGTGGACCTTGAGGCTGGAGTGGGAGGTAGGGATTACAGAAGTCTTGAATTAAGAGGACTTAGTGAGGAAAGTAAATACAGTGGGCTGCCAGAAGAGTGAGGAAGAAGGCCTTTCAATTGTGTTACAGGAGCACAGCAGTGGAATCAAGCAGAAGGTGAAGGTGTTGAATACTGGAGATGAGCCTTCGGACCTGTGCCACTTGTTCAAAAATCTTTGTTTCAATAGAAGTAAAAGACCAACAAGCGGTACTTAATGTGCACTGCAAGCCTTTGACTTAGCCCACCGCTTGGTCAATCTGAGTTTAAGATTGGATGTTACATCATATGAGAAGCAGAATTTCTAGCTTAAACTCTGAAACTATCTAGGGTCTCTGTAGAAGTTTTAAGATGCATCTTTAAAAGTGTTTTCTCCTGAGCACTCTTACACTATCGAGTTGTCATCTGCCAATTTGTGTTTGATTGAGTGTGAACTTAAAGTCCTGGATAAATTTCAATATTTAATATCTTCAAACTGTGATGAAATGCCTTTATAAGCCTTGACCGTGGCTTATAATGATATGCTTTGTGTGACAGTTTGTATAATAAAATATTTATTGAAGTAAGAATCTTGTGTATGTATGCAGTATTTAGTTCGTCAGAGCTTTCCTTTCTGTGCTATAATTCTTCTACAATTCTTCATTGTTTCAATGAAGACCAGTGATATCTTTCAGTAATCCAGTTTGTGTTCAGTGCAGATAAACTATTCAGATGTAGTATTCTACACGTAATTATTAAATTTGTTATTTGTATTTCTGATTTAAGATTTACATTATTTAATATCTGCCTGTATTTGGGGTAATGTTTGGGTAAATAACAGTTTACATTTGCCTATTTTATGCTATATGACAAGTTAATCAAATATGTAAACATTCCTTGAATAAAGAATAGTTCAGTAACATCTAATTATGTCAAGGAGATGGTCTGCATGAAGAAAATATAAATAGCCTCTGTTCCAAGCAGTACTCATGCTGCTATTCTTTGAGGTGTTTTCATAACTACTTTCACATTGAATTGTGCAGTAAAATATCTACAGCTTTGAGTTTCGTGATCCCCTCCACACCCCACTATTAAGTAAGATGCCAGGAATCACTCTGAGCAGGAACATTTGCAACTTTGCAGAGAGATGTGGTGTTATTCAGAGCACATTCTGCACACTGCACTGTTCAGTTTAGAGCTCTGACTGGAACAAAGGATTGTATAAGGGGGGAAAATGTTAGAGCTCTCAGATGGAAGAGAGGACTACACTCGAGTTAGTAGCAGCCACACTTGGTATGATCTGTGCATCAGCCTTCAGGCTAAGTACATCAGCAGAAAGCAAATAATACAGGATTTTTTTGATTATTTCCCGCCCCCCTCCTCAGATTCTGCATTTCTAGTTAAAACCTTTCCAAGGACAGTAACCCAGGTACTGCATGTCAGGAGGGAGTATTCCAAATATCTAGATACTCACTCCACAATGTAGTATGTGTAACATGTCATCAGAATATCAACAAAATATCATAATCGTATTTTATTTTTGTCCTGTTTCTACAATGCTCTAGTTGCAGTACACCGAGGTTCTGGCACATTTACATGTGCATAAAGAGTAAGTGAAAATATTTACATGTGCTGGATGTGAACAGGAGGGAATAAGCTGAGTTTTTTAAATTTGTTCTCGGTTCTACCCACAAAATTAAGCCTAGTCATCACAAGACTACATCTTTATGTTAAACTCGTTATTTTCAGATGTGAGCAATTCACTGTTCATCTACAGTTGAATTTTACTGTCAAACTGCTGATACTTAGAACTAACTTCTCTGTCTCTGCTTAATGGCTTATACTAGTTAATAAGTGCTTTTGGTGCTGTAATTTTATGCACAGGTGTGTACATGCATGCTTAAACAGGTTTTAACTTGTTTTTCATTGGCTGTGTTGGTAAAATGGTGTGATTGTTCTGTGAACAGAAAGAAAATCCTAAGCAGATCAATATCTTCCTTTTAAGCAGCATTGTTGGGCCTGGGGAAGGTGTACTGTTTTTACTTTCGACATGTGGATGAAGTGTATGCGAAAAGTATGTTGGAATTTAGCTTTTCCTTCGTGACAGTCATGTGAAGTCCTGGATGACAGGAAAAAAAGCAATGGCACACCCACTTATAAGAAGAGTAGGAAGGATGACCTGGGGTACTACTGACCTGTCAGTCTCACCTCTGTGCTGGGGAAGATAAAAGAACAGATTCTCCTGGACGTTATGCTGAGGCACATGGAAGAGTGGGAGGTGATGTGAGAAAACCAGCTTTACTACTGACAGGTCCTGCCTGACTAACCTAGAGGCCTTCTGTGGTGGCTGATGTCATCTGTCTGGACCTCAGTAGAGCTTTGTTCAGTAAGGCCCCTGTTCATTGCATGTGAGTTGGAGTAGGTGACCTTTAAAGGTCCATCCCAGTTCAAACGATTCTGAATCACCTCCAGTTAGAGCCATCAGATGAATCAGCTTCTGCTTAACAGCAGCTGTTATTCTGGAGCACCCTGTTGGGTGGGATCTGGTCATACCAGAAGTTGTGCATGCATAACACTTCTTGCAGTGAATCTTGGCAGTACCAGACACACATTTTATTGTTTGCATTTATAATAAGGCCTGTGAAGTGCTGTAATACTATGTGATAATCTGTTATTGTGAAGGTACTCGGTGGTATAAGTATTTCATTTAAAACTGGCTGCTTATGCATACATGTACATGGATCGAAAATAAGTCCCTTTCTTCCCATTTTTCTCTCTCTATTTTAGTCCAAGATCTTGTAATTATTCCTCTAGAATTTTTTTCATACACTAGTCAGGTAAAACAAAGGAGAGAAGTAAAGTATAGGAAACAGTAAGAAATATGTTATCGGTCTTCTGCTCTGTCATGGATACTGAAGTGCGCTTTCATGCTGTTATGTTATGTCCTTCCTTAGGACTAGAGGCTCTTCAGGTTTCTGAGAAAACAATTAGAAGGCTGAAAAATCACTTTTCTTTAAGCACTGTGAAAATCTAGAGAAGTCTGTTATCAGCCTAACAAAACTGTAGAAAGATGGAAAACAGTAATGGACGCCAGTGCAATCTAATTTCAGGGTAGATTACAAATTTCTGCTATGTAGTTTTGCCTATGGATATGCTTGAAATGTGTAATTTTAAACTACAATTTTAAATTTTAAAAATGTGTATGCTTAAACTCTAGCCTATCTGCTTTTTGCAGCATCTGAAACATCAAATTATGGTTGTTTCATCTTAACCATCATCTATCACAAATATTGCCAGGCTGCTTTTCTCTCCATTATTTTCACTAATAGCTTATAGTTAAACTACTTGGTCTGTGTTTGAATAGGTGATGGAGAAAAGGTTTCAGTTGATTGGGGCAAAACGTTTGCAGCTGACTTTTATGCATTAAATTATATCTGGCAATGTATTTTTCTCTGTCTGGAAGTATTTCATAGAGTGATAAGATGGATTACTTTGAAAGTGGGTTTGTTACGTTAATTTATTTTATTTATTTGTGCTTAGCATGTCATGTGAAGGAAGCAGATGCTTTGGTGTAATCCCTTTAACTTTAATTTGTGTCCCTGTTGGAAAATAATCAAACTTTTCTTGTTACATATGCTGGGTTACTGTACTGTGATCAGGGTCCTTCCAAAACACTGTAATTTGACACTGAAAGATGCTCAAAGTCAGAAATCCAGGAAAAACTGAGAGATTTTTCTTGAGTTAATAAGTACATAAACACATCTACATATAACAAGGAATTTGAAAGTTAGGAATAATTCATGTCAGAAGATTTGCTTTGCTTTAGGCATGTGATTGCACTTCTCTTTCCTTATTCTTCTTGTTCTTTTTAGCTTTGCTGTTTCCTAGAATATTTCTGAAGAATGCATGTCAGCTTCTATTTTACTGATGAGTAAAAGTTACAACTTAAATTAAATTCTTCAAATGTCGGAAGCATTGTCACAGCAAGATCACATAACACATTTTTCTGCATTTGCACTTCTAGTCCTCTTGTGTTTTTATGGTCAGATTTATTTAGATTCTTGTACATGCTTCTCTGTATCATTAGTAGCTGGAAAGACTGTCTTTGTAGCAAACCATCGGATTTCAGCAGCTGTATTCTCCTCGTTCTTTCATGGAGCATTTCAGCTTTATTTTCTCATCAGCTTGATGCTAGGAGATGCTATATAACGTTCAGCTCCTCTTCTGGCTTTTTTCTGATGTACTGTTTTTTCATGTATCTCCTGAATTTTCTTCTGGTTTTGTGCTGTGACCACTTCACCCTTTTTCGGAGCAGGTTTTTGTGTGCAGCAAAAATATACTTGTGGTGATTGGATACTGCTCCTCCATATTAGAAAGTAGCCAAGTACTTAGAGCATTGCTGGCTTAGGCACAGGGCAGTCTGTGGAAATACTTTTCTCAGTCAGAGATACACAGTAGACAACTGTGCTGTCAAATGAGAGATTTGTGTCTGTAAGTACTTGAAGTGTAAGCTTATTACTTAAAGATTGTTTAGCCAGAGCTGTTTTGATTTTTTTTGTTGTTGTTTTTTTCATAGAAAGTTTAAAAAAAAGAAAAAAAGAAAAGCAAATAGCTCAATCATCTAGCATCCTTCAGATACAGGCACCCTGCAGTGCTCTCTCTTTTTGTTTGCCATCTCTGTTCAAAGCTCTGGTATCTGGGAGACTAAATGCTACTGCTGTTTTCTATTTCCCTACCAGTGAAATAAATGTTGCAGAGCAAGGAAAGGAACGCAAACATTTTGAGCACTGAATAAGCACTTCCACCTTTCAGAGCCTAAGCAAATGCAGTATGAGCAAACTAGCCTGTCCTGCACTAATTCCCTGTGTGGCTGCAAAATTAATAATGTGATTTGGAGATAAAGAAGGGAATTGTGCCCCTTTCCCCCCCCTGCTCTGCCCTCCATGTGTCCATGCACATGTATCTCAGTTTCTTCATCCATCAAGATTGGAAAAGATTGTGCCTTGAGGCATAACACTGGCAGTGAGCGTAGTTGTATTTGAGCATGGTGAAAGCAGACTGCCACCACCACTGCTTTCCTGGGATGATTGCAAGGAGTGCTCTCTTAAGAAAATGACTTACCCTACCCTGTTAATGTTGATGGTAGCTTATCTCTTCAGTTGGGCAAGGCTAACACTTTGCACTTAAGAGTCACTGGACACATGCAGGACAAGCTTTCAAGTGCCTCTTAATGTTTACCCTGTTGTGCATGACTGCAAAGAAGTGGTAATGGGGAGGGATCACCTGGATTTTGATTTGGCATTGTAGTGGAGCTGAAAACATAAACATTATTTGCAAGATTTAGAACATGGAGAGAGATCTGACATCTATAACCCTTTACATTTTCTAGACAAACTGTCTTTTCCTTTGAAAATGCTCACTTAGGTGCTGATACCTTCCTCAGAGTTTGGTGAGAATTAACCTATTTAGCAGGAAAAACTCAGATGTCCTCTACCATGACAGCACGAGTGGTAGTGCTGACTGATGGACCAAGCTGACAAAGAGATGTGGAGGTGGCCGTTGTTAGCAAGAGCAAGTGAAGGATGAGTTTCCTTGCTCAGTTGTACATCCCCCTTAGTGTCTTGTCATATTCTCTGCTGTTTATTTTCAATAGGAGCTTTGGTGAATGTTAAGCCATTAGAATAAAGACAATGATAATAATGTATTTTTAAAAATTCTCTTTAAAAAAAAAAAGTTTGAGGCATGTGATGTCTGCTTGGGTTATAAAACATGAATCACAGAATCATGAAGAATCTAGGCAGATAATTAGTAATTGAAAATACGTAATAAACTTCACCAGTTTAGGAGGCAATATCACAGGTAATACTGCTGGGTTTATATTATGTAACTGCTTTCATTTCAATCTGTAATGAAGCAAAAACATTGCTTTTCACAAGTCCACTATATAATGTTTCTAAAGCCTGCATCTTCACAGTATAGACGCTTTTTGCACAGGGGACAGTATATTGCGGAAGTATTTGGCATGATGCAAAACACAGAATTCTCAAAATTGAAGGTGTGTTTACACATCACAAAAGGTTTCAAATTAGAGAGAGATATATACTGGTAGGTAATTGTATCCATTACAGGAGTGAAAATCCACAGAAATGCAGTTACCGCATGAAAGTATAATGTGCAATGTCTTTGGATTTAAATCCTATAAAGATGATTTTGTACACTTCAAATGCTGTGGTGGTTTTACATAAATACTTGCAAAAAGAGGAAGCAGTTTCTATTAAAAGGTATCTACTATCAAGACACTTGCTTTATCTGAGGTACCTGTTTAATGCTACATTAGTGTCCTTTCGCTGAAGCAACACGAGCAGATCCACTGATCCCTTCAGAAGAGACTTCTCATTTGTTCAGATTCACTTCAGTTCCTTGGAGTGAAGATGGGGGGGGCGGTGTAGGGAGGGTGTCAAAAACCAATTACCAGCTCAGTTGGCCTTCCCTGCTGCAGTGCTGTGAGAGAAATTGCCAGCCGTGTTTTGGATTTCTGGATGACTACTTCAGCACAAGTAGCGTGTCAACTTTCCAGGAACAGGACATAAAAAATGGGGAGAGGATGTTTGCTTTTCCACTTCTGAAAACATCTGAAGTAGAGATCAAGAAGAGTTCAGAAGAGAGGAAGTGTGAGGATGTTGTAGTCTGCTAGCAGCTGTTCTTGTGGGGAAGCAAGTAGCTGAGTGATTGACTTGTGATCTAATAGTATTATTTAAGTGTCTTTTCATTGGTAAGTATGATTTTTAAAAGGAGAGCAGTCAAATAGTGTAACTAGTAATATTTGATTCTTGATACATCACATTGACAGTGCTGTGTAATTAATATCAAATTTATAACATACTTTTTTTTTCAAAAAAAGCACTAAATATTAGGAGCATACTGAGACTTGTTACTATTATCAGTGTAATGTCCCTTCTTCATTCACTTTGTCTGCTTCCATTAGTGCAGTCCATCTCAGAAAGTTACGTAATTCCCCTACACTTGCACATCCGTGGCAATAAATATTAGAAACTGGTCTCTGGGGCTTGCTTCAGTACCTTCTTGCTCAGTTTTCACCTCTTTTGGAGGGCTCTTCTTGCAAGAATTTTTCTTATTATGGAAGGAACTAATCTGCAGCTAATCTAAACCTGCAGGCTGGGGCTGGACAAGAGTACAGGGTTTGGAACAGGTGATGAGTGCCATCCCTAATCACTATGATCATCCCTCTGAAAGGGGAAGGCACTTACAACACTGAACCTCCTTCCAAGGAAAACAGATTCTAAAACATCTGTCTCTGCAGTTAAAACTGGTTATAATTCATGCTAGTGGTTGTTCTGTGATCTCTCTAATCCAGGACCAATAAAGAGTGGTGTGTGCATGCTTTACTGAGGATTTTGTCACTTTCCATGATTTTTGCACTTATCTGTATGTATTATAAAGGGTAGCACATGTTGTCTTTATGATATAAAAATGACAGAGAAATGTAATGATTAATAGGCTAGTAGGATAAGTACTTGCTCAAAAGTGAGTCAGAAAATATGCTGGATGTGTAAGCTTCATGCCAAATGTCCTGAAAAGAGCGGATTCAGGCTAGCAATTAGCTATTGGTTGAGTAAGAGTTACAAAATTGCGAAACAAATTACTGTTATTAGCAGAAGTATTTGTTCTGGTGTCAAGCTGTCATTTTCACTGTTGAACCTGCTTCTGCCATGTGGAAAAAAATGTCAGATACTTTTTCTATGAGGGCTTGTGTTTCTTTAATGTAATTCTCTCCTGTATGATAATGGTCTTTGTGACCTGGCCACTTCAAATCAAACCTGCCAAAGCAATAGGAACTGTAAAAACTTAAGTGCTTTTTTTCTGTCTTTGAGGCTAAATGAATGAATGCTGGGTCTGAAATAAAAGATCAGTGGGAGAATGTGTAGGAATATGAATGTTAGCCTATACTTGGCTGACTTACACCAGCTCTGTTGCTGCAGTTCTACAGTTTAAAGTCCAGTAAATACCCTTTGATTTACACCTCTCCTTTGCTTTTAAAGCAGAAGTTTAGAGGGAGCTGTAAAACAGCAGGGCTTAGAGAACTCTGGAGTGAAATGGCCCCTTTGATTGCAGCTTAAAAGTGATCTGCTACTAAAGCATTTAATAACAAACAACTAATTGTGGGGTTATGTGCTGAATAGCAGTAAGAAGGCTGTTGAATAACTGCCGCTTAATCTAGATAACTGTTGATAATTTCCTTGTACTCTTGCGCAGTGGTGAAGATTCCCAGAACCCCACATCCTAATGAACTGTAGATGGGAGCAATCTTCAAAGTCATTTGATCTTAAGCAATATATTGGCCATCTGATAACACTTTTTTACTGTGGTATACCCCGTGTGGAGGTATCCTTGAAACAGCTTGAGGGGAAAAAAAGACTGAAAATGCTATATAGCTCAGAAGATAGGAGATCTACTTGCCTGAGCTGATCTCCTTTGTTTCAGTGCTTCACCCTCATGCTCTAACATGATAGTTGACTCATCGCCAACATCAGATTAAAGAACTCTTCACCTTAAAGGCATCATAAGCACAATGCATCTTGGTGGAATGGGGGATACTGAAGATCTACTGACACCACAGAGAAATCATCCTTCTTTAGTTTACAGATCTACAACTACTGCATGTTTAAAATTATGTGCAGAATGTTTTCTAGAAAGGAGTCCAAAACGCATTACTGTCTTCAGTAGAGAAATAAAAAAAGAAAAAAACGTCATGGACTAAAGGGAAAAAATATCAGAAATTCAGATGTCAGAATTCTTCAAACATCAGCAGTGTAAGTTTTTTTCAGTGGGAAGGGCTTCTCCAAAAGTGGTTCCTCCTGTTTTATTATATTGGCCCATGAGATGGATGTTGGCAGCATGGCAGTAAGTGATTGAACCTTCCCGCCAGTATTCCGTTACATATTGTTACCATGACAGATGGCAGCAGAGGGGCAGTGGATGTGTGTATGAAGAAAAGGGGTGTCACTGAATTCCTCCATATGGAAAAAATGACACCTGTTGACGTTCACTGATGTTTGCTGAACATTTATGGAGACTAAATGGTGATGACAGTGGCCCCTTGTTCTGGACAGTTTTGCAGGTAGTTACAGGTGTAGCGCGCAGGCTTGCTCATCTCTGGTAAAAAAATGTATAGCAAACAGTGATGACTATGCTGAAAAGTTGTGTTTTGTAGCTGAGACTTAACTCTCTGAAATAGTCTTGCTGTGTTGTTTTGTATCTGTTATTTCGATGGAAATAACTAGAAGTTATTACTTTTGAAGCAACCTATGTACATAACTCTTAATCCTAGTCAGTTTTTCAATTTTATTAAATCTAGGATACCAAAATGTATTGTATATTCATGTACCTCAGCGTTACTTTTTAGTCCCAACCATTCTTCAGCTTGATATTAGTAGTGATTCTGTTTTTTATTTTACTTTTTTTTTTTACTATAGTAAAGCAGTAGCTGTTGTAAAACTTCTGAGGAGAGTGTTGATAAGAAAGTGACTAACCTTAATATTTTTATGATTGAAAAGGTCTTATGTATTTCCTTACTGACTAATGACTATTTAATTGTTTTGAGATTAATGTGTTTTTTTCCTTTTTTGCAGTGGGTACATACTGTTAGAAGAGGAGAATAGGTATTACGTGTGCACACATGCAGAGTAAATTCTAAGCTTCTTGAAGCTCCGAATCACTTAGCTGCAAAATCATTATTAATGTGCTGTTTGAGCGCATTTACAACCTCAAATCTGTGGGGGAAAAAATAATGTCAGTAGCTTAAAATCATGTTGTGGGTGTCTCACTTATGCAAAGATTGTCATTCTTTTCAAACATGAAAAAAAAAAGCCATTTTTTGTTACTGGGCAGAGAACGCTTTTGTCTAGCCCTAGTATTTTTCTCCCTATGGTATGGAGACATGAGGGTGTTTTTAATAAGCTCTCCTTCAGAGGGATAACTAGTGTGACAAGAATACAATTCCCAGAATTTGTCTGGCTTTCTGTTTAGCTTGGTGGATATAACTTCTGAGTATTGTAGTAGAGCCCAGGAAAATAAATTAAAAGTAGAGTAGAAAGTGTAACAGGAATTTTGTGCCCATTGGGATTAAACCAAAAATTACTTACCCTTACAGGTTGCTGCTGGCAGTCTTTCTTTACAGAGTCATTTAATGTTGTGTGTACATATCATGTGGTGTGTGGCATTTTTATCCCGTGATCAGCTCCCCAGATGTCTGCATAGCACTCAAGCCTGTGGATGAATCATAAGCAGAAATATTTTGTTTCTTCTGTTGCGCAGTTTAGCCTTAGAGGCAGAAAGCCAGTTGACCAAAATATGAACTGAACTTTTTACTTCCTTCTGACCCTTGAGCTGGACTGAGTTGTAGAAATGCCTGTATCTGCTACCTAACTTTGCCATTGCTCTGGAGCTTTGAACTCTCTGAAACGTGGCTTGCTTTTTCAATAATTCTAAATACCTCTATCTCTGGAGGTGTTCATATTGTGTGAGAGAGAGTGAGAGAATTACAGCTTTTCCTTTCTATAAGCAACAGCCTAGGGCACTGTGCAAGCCCTTCACCACAGCAGGGCAGATAATTGAGTGCATGCTCTGCCCTGGCTTGCTGCCCTGTAGCTCAAAACTGTGCAGATCCTGAAGACCAAACCCAGAGTCTGTGTTGTTCGGAGAGCTGTTGTGGAGTTGAACTGAACCAAGCAAAGAGGGCTGAGGTACCTTAGAGTGTCTTTTCTGTCCCTCTGCTACTGGTCTAGGACAACACAGATCTTCCAGAGGTCCTGCACCTTGTATTCTGGTCCTGTATGAGTGTCCAAGAAAATCTCAGATGACTCTCACTAGCTAAGTTCAGGCTAATGTACATCTTCCATCTTACACCTAATCAGAAAGAGGATACAGCCAGCACAGCCCAAAGCTCTGCCCACTACCTTCTGAATATTTGCTGGGCCCTGTCAGGCAAATTAGGCCCTTGACAGGTTTGAGCTGTGAGCAGTACAGCTCTATCTTTAGAACAGAGATATGCAGGGGAATAACAAAGTATGCAGCTGAATTTTTAAAAAAAGTCCTTGCCTTAAATATTTTTAAAATATTTTTTTTTCTCAAAGGAAAGGACGTGATGTCATCTTACAAATTTATTAATTGATTTCATGAAATACTGAATGTGTTAATGATAACACTAAAGTAAAACCAAATCTTGAAACTTAAATTGAATGCTTCTCTCAATGTTTACTTCTCTGGCTGCCCATGGCAGAGTTCAGAGACTCCCCTGGAAGTGTTGGCTACTCGGAAGCCTTTCTAGAAGGTGAAGGTTGATGTCTCTGCCCAGTCTTCTGCAAGGAAGTCACTCAGTGTTGCCCTGTCGTGTGTCCCAGCTCAAGATACTTTGTCACTCAGGTTTAAGTGTGGTGATAGTGGCAACCTAACAGCATGATCCAGCCCTTCAAATTCATAAATCATAAATGTGATTTTTCTCTTACGTTGATTTGTGGAACCATTAGATATGAGTTGGAAAGGAACTTAAAGATCATCTAGTGCAAGCCACCTAGCATGGAAGTTGGCTAATTATATAATACTGCTTTTATCAGTTATTGGCTATTTTCAGTCTGTCATACACTCCTTAATTGTCTGCTTGCTTCATCAGTGTACTTTGCTTGAGCAGATTCTCAGTGATATAAATGGTGTAATGGATTGCATTCACATATGAAAGATTCCCACTTGGCATCACTTAAGTGATGCCCTTTCAGCAGGTGATGGATCATCTTGCGGATCCCTGCCAGTTGTAATTAATCAACTACCAGTACAAATTAGCTCGTTTTTCAGGTACTGATGGGAGTTGCGCGTGCCTGTGTTACACCTCTGTGCAGACATCGAAGCCTACTAAGCTTGTCTTTGGTTTAACTTTGCTATAAATCTACTTCAAGGGTCACTTTTTTTTTGCTTAACTTTAGAAATTTAGAAATTGAAAAACTTCAAAGAACTTTCTCATTGATATTCAGTAATTTTTTGTACAGTGGGAAAAAAAAAATTGCTAGAGAACCCTGAGCAAGGGTTTAAGAAAACTTAAGAGGAATATTTAATAGTATTGGAAATCCTCTTCTTGCTTTAACATAGCACTAGATTCTTGGAAAAAAAATTATCCTCAGCATGAGTTAAGATAGAGAAATGTAGAACCTTCCCAAACTAATTGCCAAAGGCATATATGTGTCAAAAATCTAATGGTCTACACAGGCAGCATCTTTTAGTTATATATGCTGAAGCATGGGTATATGTGCATGCTATATGTCTGTAGAATTCCAGGATGGGTTTTTTTTCAGGTATTATTCTAGTTTTCACAAAAAACAGTTATACATTTCAGCAGAGTTGGTAAGTTGGAGTTACAGCTGTTTCTCCCTGTATTAGCAAGTAGAAACTACTCCCAGTTCTAAATTTTCTTGAACCATCTTTTTCTCTATTTATTTATTTATTTATTCCTTTTTCAGTGGACAGTTTGCTGTAGTGAAAAAATGCCGTGAGAAAAGCACGGGTCAGCAATTTGCAGCAAAATTCATCAAGAAACGGAGAACAAAATCTAGCCGACGTGGCGTGGGCCGTGAAGATATTGAGCGAGAAGTCAGCATTCTCAAAGAGATTCGACACCCCAACGTGATCACCCTGCATGATGTCTATGAGAACAAAACAGATGTCATTCTTATTCTGGAACTGTAAGTGACTCTAGAAATTTGGGGAAGAATGACAGATTTTTTGTTGCTGTTATTTTAAAGAAATGAAGATACTTTAAGAATGGTGATTTTAATGAGTCTTTCTTACCACACTGAAGGTGAATGATAATAGCCTGAGGGTTCTTTTTCCTTATATTGGAATTGTCACTTCTTGATTTATACATCTGTTTTTTACTCTAAACATGCTACAATGATTAAATAAGTACAGTATACTTAATATTTTTTCCTGCCTGTTTTTTTAATCATCATTACTGTTCTAAATCCAGAGCAGCATAGAGCTGAATGATTTCAAGATTAGAGCAGAGGGAAGTACAGATTCTGGATGGAAGTTAGTTTAGCAAATTTTATGATATTTTGTTTTGGTGTAAAGCAGCATCACTGAATTTATTTATTTTTTTGCCCACATATCTGAGAGTAGAATTCTCACAGTTCTTTCCTGTTGAAATGTAAACTGAACTTTCATATCCTTGTTTTAGTTCCCATTTTTTTTTATCCAGTTATTTGCTAATTGACTGAAGTAACTGTGTTAGCAGAGAACACTTTGCTGCTGTTGGAGCCTGAGCTCAGGTTCCTCAAAGGCTGCAAGTTCTCTAGTTAATCAGTATTTACCCTTCGCAGCTTTTCAGTGTCTGCTTGTGGAACATGCATGTCTTTAAGTCGTTTGGATGCCTAACACAGGGTGTATTATTGCCATATTTGTTACATACCATTTAAATGTTTCAGAATATGTATTTCATGCAAGCGAATGCATCTGATTTGTGAGAATCTTGGGCAGTGCTTCTCTTTTCCTTTGCTGTTAACATGATTTTTTTTCTTGTACATTACATCTTCCTATTTACTAGCTTTCATAACCGATAATTCCACATACCTTATAAGGATACTTTAGTGTGGCATGTTTTCAGTTGCGTACACGTAGATTTACAGTGGAGATTTCATAAACTGCAAATTACCTTCTGGAGTTATGCTCCGGTTATTGGCTAAGATATATAGATTTGTAATACATGAAAACATTTTTACATTTCTTAGTCCAGCACTGTGATTGCTTACTGTAATACTTGCTATTGTCTCTGGGTGTTGGCTTCTTTAGTATCAGATTTACACATTTGCATTAGTTTGAATTTGTGTAGATGAGAAGAGGGAGGAGAGGAAGATGTGATACACTAGCCATCCCTTTATAAACTGAATTGCTGTAATTGCTGTAGAGACAACTTCTACTATCTCCAAAATCACTATGGTGTTACACAAAGCCATTGAAAATGTGGGGAGATTGTCATTTTAATCATATACGCAAATAATTAACTATGTAATCCATTTTTTCTCTGAAGAATGAGAAGGAAGAATTGGCAACAGCAGATTTTTGGAGAATAAGGCACTCAAGCAGTTATTTGCCTTGGTCTCCACTGGTAGTCAGGTTTCCCACATTACATTGCTGAACCTTTGGATGGGCATTAGGGGAGCAAATTTCCCCTCATCATAAGAGCAGAGCAAGTCCAAGACTGCCTCATGAGACTAAATGTGTACAAGTCTCTGGGGCCAAACAACATGCATCCTAGAGTCACAGAATGGCTTGGATTGGAAGGGTGCTCAAAGATCATCTTATTCTGACCCCAGTGGTGTTGGCAGAGTTGCTAGCTGCTAGATCAAGTACTAGATCAGACTGCCTGGGGCCTCATCCAGCCTGACCTTGGAAACCTCCAGGGATGGGGCATCTGCAACCTCTCAGGGCAGCCTTTTGCAGTACCCCATCACCACTTCAGTAAAAAGCTTTTCCTCGTGTCAAAATCTGTATATGAGAAGTGTTCACCTTAATAGTATAGCAGTTCATATTTATAATTCTTTCATCCAGCCTGTGAAGTAGAAGTTATTACCATTGTTCAGTAGAGTGGAAAGTATCTTAAGATATTTGCTAGCGATCTCAAATAAATATATTGACACAGTAGAGAAATAAATATACTACATGTGAAGTCCCAGACTGATAGTAGTTGTATCACTTCTTGTCTGCTTCATTCCTTGTCTTACTGCTGGCTGTTTTATCTACCAAACCATTCTCCAAAATATTTGCGAAATCATGGCTGAGAAGTCAGATGAAGACTCAGATGACTGGAAAAAGGGAAACAACATTCCCCTTTTCAAGGATAGAAGGGAAGATCTGGGGAGCTACAGGCCAGTGAGCTTCACCTTTGCGCCTGGAAAGATCATGGAAAAAATTGTCCAAGTAAATGTGCTGAGAACATGCAGGATGAGGAGGTGATCTTAAATAGTCAGCACCATGGCTTCATCAAGAGCAGGTTGTGTCTGACCAATCTGATGATCTTCTATGGAGTAACAGCATCAACGTAAAAGGGAAGGGCAAAGGGTGACAGATGGCATCTACAGATTTCTGCAAGGCTTTTGATATAGTCCCATTCTTATCCCTAAATTGGGGAAAGAAGTTTGAAGATTAGACTATTTGGTGGAAAAAAATTGGTTGGATGGGCACAGCCAGAGGTTTGTGGTTAGCAGTTCTATGTCCATGTGGAGGCCAGTGATGAATGGTCTGACATGGGACTGGTGCTCTTAAACATCTTTATCAATGACTTCAACATTGGGATCAAGTACACCATCAGGAAGTTTACGCTCTTTCCTCAGACACTTTTGATGCCTACTTGGTTACCTTTTCACTGGCCTGCTGGTAACCATGAATGCACAATATCCGACTGTTTTGTTTTTCCTTCTACTTCTTTAGGATTTCATTTAGACTGCAGATCTGCAAAATATTCTCAATGTGTGGTGCTTTCTAGATGCACCGGAAAAGAACAAGTGCTTTTATTCTAAATCCTATATAACAATTGCTTAGAATGATCAAAAAACAATCCAGATGGCCTCACTTTTCAAAGCAGCTTGATAGCAGTAGTGGAGTACTTCACACAGGAAAGCTATGGATAGTTATCTGTTCATACTTCTCTTTGCTAAAAATGAAGTCTTCAGTTCATAGAATCACAGAGTGACCTGGGATGAAAAGGACCTCAAAGAACATCTAGTTTCAACCCCCCTGCTACCTGCAGGGTTGCCAGCCACTAGATGAGGCTGCCTAGAGCTATGTCTAGCCTGGCCTTGAATGCATCCAGACATGGGATAACCATGACTTCTCTGGGCAACCTGTTCTAATGTGTCACCACCCTCTGCGTGAAAAACTTCCTCCTAATATCTAACTTAAACCTTCCCTGTCTCAGTTTAAAACCATTTCCCCTTGTCCTATCACTATTCACCCTCGTAAACAACCTCCTGTTTATATGCTCCCTTCAACATACTGGAAGGCCACAGTGAGGTCTTCCTGGAGCCTTCTTTTCTCCACAGAGAAGTGGACAGACCCGCAGAGCAAAGGGTGGATGGTAGATCCATATATAAAATTTTAATGACGTCTCGAGTTGCTTATCAAAAAAATAAGTACAAGTAACAATGAACTCTGTAATCTCTCTTTTATCTCATCAGAATTAACTTACTTTGCTTAAAATAGCTTGACTTCCACTGAGGTTTGAAGTCAGAACAGCTTCTTTAATTGTATTTTGACTAAAGTAGCCTTGATATTTTTGTTAAATTTACCTCTGACTTGCTAAGAAGTTGTCCTTGATGGGCTTTGTACTGGCTTTTCAGAGATTAGTGGGAGATAGCAGCAGATAAGCATGCTCCACAGTGCTATTCTTGAGATGCTGTGCTACCTTTTGACTTCAAAATCCTGAATCATGGGCTGTCAGATAGAACCACAGGGAGTGTTTCAGCACCTAGGAATAAAGACTTAACAGATGTATTTAGGTGCGGAAAGATGTACTGGAGTTTTCAAGTCACCATCCTCTGGATCCATCGTCTTGGAACTTTTTTAGATCCCTACCCAGTTATGGAGCACATGTTCTTCTGGCTAGTTATTCTGAAGCCAAAGCTTCTTGGTCCGTATACTTGTAGAATTCAGACAGAGGATCTCACAACTATTTCCACTATGGGCTGGAGCACTGAAATGACAGGGAGTTGTAATGCAGTAACAAGCCTGTGTTTGTTTCTTTAAAAGAAGTTTTGTTTTTGTTTCTTTGAACTGCTCTTTCAAAATGTTTGGCACACTTTTTACTTCAGAGGAGTGGCTTGGCAACTATATAGTTCATAAAAGCTGATAAATGAGTACTAAAACCCTTAAGTAAAATGGAAGTAGCAATATTTTACTCTAGTCTTGGACAGAAAGCTTATATTTTGAAAAAATTCAAGGAATCATAGGAGAGAGTTGACCACAGACAACCAGACTCCATAGAAGGGAGCATTCCTTCTGCAAGCTGGTAACACAGTATTTTGGATTAGGAAAGGGCACTGATCCCTGTTGTAGAAAATAATTCAGATAACTTCCCGAATTAAATCTCCTTTAAAAATTGGATTAAACTGATTCTGGATTTTAGCTTTTCTACTTCACATTATTTTGAAATCTATTGAATCTATTAAGTTTTTTAAGCTTAAACTTGGGTTAAGTTGCTTGAAACAAGGGCTTAGCATTTTATGTTTTGTTTTCTTTGACTTCATGAGAAATCATTAGATAATCATTAATTATCATTTAGGCAATATTATCATATAAGCAATGTGATCAACCCAGCATGTGACTGAGTCATTATGAGGTGGCCACACTGACTTTGAAGGTTAATTGGTTTTAAGTTCCCTGTGCCAGTTCCTGTAATGACTTCCTCCAAGGTCTGTTGGTTAGCAATGTTTTCTAGTTGAGGAGACCTGACAACTTGAAACAGTACTATGTGGATGACCTTTTTTGGCAGGTATGATCTATTTCAGTTCTCAGAGGGAAATACGTGAGCTGCAAAAACATCTTGTCAGCCTTCCTTTGGAAAGATGGGGAACTGTGCTTACCACTGCTGCATTTTATGTAAATATGGCAGACCCAAGTCTTTGTTTTGCTTACACCAGTTCGGGAAAGCTAACATTGGCTGCCTAGTTGTGTTGGAGATGCAGTGATACCAGTGTTACTCTTGGTAAAAATGTTTGTACAGAATATTTTCAAGTTCAGGGCTGTTGCTGTTTCTAAAAACGCATGCTCTGCTGCTTGAAAACAGTATGAAGTGATGTTACGGCAGTGAAAATAGATTTACTCAATCCTTGCAGCTTTCTGTGTTATAGCACAGTAAATAATAAAAACTGACCTCTAGGATCAAAATGTGATACCTATGAGTCACAAGTTCTTAGTATAATGAAGCAAATATATGAACAACCTATTTATTGTAACTGCAGAACATTTCCAATGCAAAGGTAAGCAGAAAGGTGTAAATCAGGAACAGTGAAGAGTTGATGCTTCAAAGGAAACGGTTACATAATGGTGAAAGGCTTTGAAACTGTAATGGGATTCAGATGCGACTTATTTTCAGCTGTTAATGTTAATATGAAGAGATATATCTTGTTGCTGACCTGTCATTTGATAACAGTTTGTACAGAAGAGTTGTCAGTGCACAGGTGAATTGCTCAGAAAGCTGTCTGTAACTCTTGCTAGCAAACAGAAAGTGCGCGGAGAAAAAGAAAACAGAGAAAAAGCTATGCGCTTCCAGAGGATACAATATATAATTATTCCAGAGTGCTTTGCAGAAGGAAATCCTTGTGCTCAGTGAACTCATTGCCTCTGCACCCTGAGGAATGCAATTCTCACCCAGTCTGTTGGCAGCAGTCATCTATGTAATGCTGTATGGATCCTTATGTAGTGTCTAAAAGACAAGCTGGAAGCCAGGTTGCAGGGTTCTGGCAGCAGCAGGGAAGCCTGTCTAGTAGTCTGGTTTCAGCTAGATTTAAACAGGGCATCCATTCACCAGCAGTATCAAGCCTAACTTGTTTTGGTACAATTCTGGGTCACTGTGATGGCAGTGGAACCAGTGTTGTTCCTGGGAGAGGCTGAAGTTTTATAAAGTCAGTCTTAGGAGTTGAATGGTCTGCCTCTTCTCCTTTAGGTTGAGACTGCTGCCATGCAGCAGAAAAGACTATGTGCAGGTATTTTGGTGAGTAGAGTTTTCTCTTGTTAGTTCTTTGTTACAGTTCTGGCTTGCAGTTGCACCTCTAAAGTTAAACATGGGAGAATAGTTTGCACTGTGTTTATTTAGTATGGGAACACATTATCCTGGCTGAAGCACAGGACTAGACTTGAAAATCTGACAGTATTTTAGATTTGTGAGGACTGACACAATAGTTTTGACAGCCAGTGTCTTAGACTGGCTATTTTAAAAGCAGTTTCTTAATCTGCAATTTTGGAAGTCCACTCAAGATTATCGAATGTGAATCCAGGTATATAAAGTGATTATATAATTTGTGAGAGTAGATTCCACTGATCAAAGGAACTGTGAGCCTGTAAATAAACTGCAGAATTAAAATTGGGTTTGTAAAGCATGTTGAGTGCAGGCGTGCATTAGCACTCTGAGTTGTTTTAAAACAGCAATTACCTTGTAATGATGCAATGATTTTCTGTATACCTATGGTGATAGTGTTTAATATCAGACCTGACCAGAGTCAGCAGGAAGGCAACAGAGTAAACATTCTTCTGATAAGCATTAGAAGGAAGCTAATAAACAATACCTGCATTGTTAAGCTCTCTGAAACATTTACTTTAATTCAGAGGGAAGCAAAGAATGAGGGAATATGCATATACATCCGTTTCTAAGATTTTTCTGATCAGCCTGCATAATATAATCAACTGTATTTAATCTGCAGCAATTTCATTTTAATGTTTCTAAAACAAACAAAAAAAAATATTGAAATGATCTCTCTTTCTTGCAGTCTGTAATTCTTGCATTTCATTTTGCACTTGTTTTAATAATTGCTTTCCTGAGGAAAATATTACAACACCCCAAATAGTACCCAAAACAATACTCTTATTGTCTTCTAGGCAGCTCAGTGAAGGCTCCAAGAACTCATTAAAATACACTTTTCATGCAATTTACATTACAATAATGCAGATTAAGTCTCTTGAAAAGTAGACACGATAAAGTAAGTCAAATGTATTTCCAGAAACTTGCCTGGACTGTTTAGCTACTGTTATATGTTAATCCCAGTATTTTTCATAATTAGAACTTTAAATCATGAATAAATTATTTTTTCCCTACAGAAAGTATGAATACTGTGTTTTTTTTGTGCTTTCTGATATATATATACAAATAATTTTTAAATTATCAGTATTGTACAAAATACAAGGGATAATGTGACTTTCTTTACTGTCTCTAACACCTTTCTGTGTAATACTGCTGTTTTTATAAACAGGAAAAAACAGTTGTAGAGTGGCAAGTTACTCCTGTAGGTGTTCTAAAACTGAAGAGAGCTTGATTATTTTTTAAGAAAAGTTGTGAATCTTGTTTCTTGTTCACTTCATGTGATGGTGAAGTTCGCACCTCTGAGGGATATGGGACAGACAAAGAGTAAAATCAAGATGCTGAATTTTAGGGAGGGCAAATTCCAGCTCCTTGGGGAGTGAAGTCAACACAACACTCTGGGAATCTGTCCTCAAGGATGAGGGAGCAGAGCAGAACTGGCAGATCTTTAAGGCAGCTTACTTATTATAGCAGAAGAGCTCTGCATCCCCAAGTGTAGGAAGGCAGGAAAGGAGACCAGTGTGGCTGAATCAGGACCTACTGGTCAAACTGGAGAGGAAGAAGAAAATGCAGTGAAGACAAGTAACCTAATGCTGCTACATTGTGTAGGTATGTAGTTGGGAAGAAGGCTAAATCCCAATGGGAACTGGACTTGGCAATGATTGCAAAGAATAAAAAAGGCTTCTACAGGTACATCAACCGGAAAAGGAGAGCCCAGGAGAGTGTATATTCCCCACCTAGTGAGCTATACAGGCAGACTGGTAAGAGCATACAAGTAGAAGGCTGAGGTACTTAACAATTTTTTTACATCAGCTTTCACTGGCAACTGCTCTTTACATGCACTTTGAGCAGATAGAATAAGATGATAGGGTTTGGGAAGCAGTGCCGCTCCTGCTGTAAGTGAAGATCAGGTTCATGGCCACCAGAGGAGACTGAACATTCCTGAACATATGGGTCATTATGAGTTGCATCCCAGAGTCCTGAGGGAATTATTTGATGTAGTCACCAAGCCATTCTCAGTGATGTTTGAAAAATCATGCAAAAGTCTTTGATGAACTGGAAAAAAGCAATATCACACCCATTTTAAAGAAGGGTAGAAAAGATGACCAAGGGAACTACTGACCTGTTAGCCTTACTTCTGTGCCGGGAAGATCATGGAGCAGATCCTCCTACTCCTGGAAACTATGTTAAGGCACATGGAAAAGTAGAAGATGATGCAAGACAACCAGCATGGATTCCCCAAGAGCAAGTCCTCCCTGACCAACTTGACCTTCTCTGAAGCTGAAACTGTGTCAGTGGACAAGGGAAGATCCGCTGATGTTGTCTGTCTGAACTTCAGTAAAGACCCTGACACATTCCCTCACAACATCCTTTTCTCCAAATTGGAAGACAAGGATTTGATGAGTGGACTGTTCATTGGACAAGGAACTAATTGCAAGATCATAACCAGCAAATAGTGATCATTGGTTCATGCCCAAATGGATATTGGTGATAAGTGGTGTCCCTCAGGGGAAGTTGTGTTCTTTAATTCAGTTTTTAAAGTATAATCAAAAAAACAATACTAGTTATTATTATAAAGAAAGTTTTAAGTTTTGTATTTTCCAATAAAATACAACCAAATAAAATCTGATGTCATATGGGTGTATGAGCAAAGACAAGCTTTATTTTCTAGCTGTTCAGTATGATTTGAGTATGTGGGTTTTAGTTCACTTAAATTTAGATACAGCCAACTGTAAATGTATGTATGTTTAGTTGTTGCAAACTTTTTTTGTTTAAAAAAAAACCCACAAACTTTTTCTATTGTAATCTTTTCAGGGGAAGTTGGGGATAATTACTATTTCAGATACTGAATTAAGTGTTTTCCATCTTCTACTTTGACACTGACAACTTATAAGCTTTTGGATGCTTTCTGAGGTTGGTCTGATAATAATTGTGCTGAAAGGAGCCTGTAGGTTAAAACAAGCTTGGCAATAACTCTACTTTTGCTTTCCCAGTGTTGCAGGTGGAGAGCTCTTCGACTTCTTAGCTGAAAAAGAGTCTCTTACAGAGGAGGAAGCCACAGAATTTCTCAAGCAAATACTTAATGGTGTTCAGTATCTCCATTCTCTTCAAATTGCCCACTTTGATCTAAAGGTATGTTGAGCATATAAGAATGCACACAACTATGAGCAACATCTATTAAAGTCTAGTGTCATGAACAGGGCTAGTGGTGTCATGAATGGGGCTTCAGCTATTTATCTCATGGAACTAGTTTTGAGAAATCTGGTCTTCTATAGGAGGATGGAGTTCAACTCTCAGAGAAGAAGAAGACCATCTTTGGCGACAAGCTTTCCAATTTAATCATGAAGGCTCAAACTAGAGTTTCTGAGAAAGGGGATCTTCAGACCATCCCACTTTGAGGCTGATGATGATAATGGGTGCTCTGGGCCTACAGTTGGAACATAAGCCAGTAAGACAGCACCTAAGGTGAAAAATAAAGGAGCTCCACTTGGTAAATTAACCTCAATTGGAGCCCAACTCAAATGCTTGTACACTAATGCATGGGGAACAAGCAAGAAGAGTTGTGGGCATTTGCGTGCCTACACAGCTGTGATGTCATTGGCATCACTGATACGTGATAGAATGGATGGGTATAAGCTCTGTAGGAAAGGCAGGCAAGGGAAAAGGGGAAGAGGTGTTGCCCACTACATCCTTGACCAGCTGGAGTCCAGGGAGCTCCACCTGGGGGTAGATGAGGAGCTGACAGAGAGCTTATGGTTAGGTTTAAAGGAATGGCAGGGAAGGGAGACATCATAGTGGGAGCCTGCTACAGGCTGCTGGATCAGACAGACCGAGTGGATGAGGCCCTCTAAAAACAGATAGGAGCAGCTTCACAAAACATTCACATTCACAAAACATGGTCCTCATAGTGAACTTCAGTCCCCCTGATATCTATTGGAGGGACAACACAGCAGGGCACCAGAAGTGAAGAGGTCCCTGGAATGTGTTGATGGTAGCTTCCTCTTCCAAATGGTACAGCAACCCATGAGAAAATGTGCTATGCTGGACCTTGTCCTTACCAACAGAGAGGGGCTGGTGAGTAATGTGAAGCTCAAGGGCAGCCTTGGCTGCAGTACCCACAAAATGGTGGAGTTCAAAGACCTTAGAGTATGAAAAAGGCTGTATAGCAAACTTGCCACTCTGGACTTCAGAAGAGCAGAGTTGAAACTCTTCAGGAACTACTTGGCAGGGTGGCATGGGATAAAGCCCTGGAAGGAAGAGGGACCCAAGGAAGCTGGTCAGTACTTGTGGACCATCTCCTCTAAGCCCTGATGCAGTACATCCTGGGAAAAAGGAAGACAGGCAAGAATGCCAGGAGGCTTCCATGAATCATCAGGTTGCTCCTGGACTTACTGAGGCTCAAAAAAAAAGTCTGTAGGGAGTGGAAGCAGAGCAGGTTACCTGGGAGGACTACAGAGGAGTTGTCTGAGCAGCATGGGATCAGGTTGGGAAAGCTAAAACCCAGACAGAATTAAATCTAGCCAGGGACATTAAAGGGAGCAAGAAGAAATTCTACAGGTATATCAGTAATAAAAGGAAGGCCAGGGAAGATGTAAGCCTTCTCTGGGAGGAAACAGGAGACGTGATCATGAGAGATACAGAGAAAACTAAGGTGCTCAGTGACTTCTTTGCCTGAGTCTTCACTGACAAGGGCTCTAAGTCATACCACCCCAGCTGCAAAAAACAAAGGTAAGAACTGGAAGAAGTAAGATCTGCCTCCTGTAAGATCAGGTTCAAGACCATCTAAATAACCTGAAGGTACAAAAGTCCATGGGACCCAATGAGATCCATCCAGAGGTCCCAAGGGAACTGGCGGATGAAGTCACCAAGCTGCTATATTATATTTGAAAAGCCTTGGCAGTCTGGTAAAGTTCCCACTGTCTGGAAAAAGGGAAACATAACTCCCATTTTCAAGAAGGGAAAAAAGAAGATCCAGAGATCTACAGGCCAGTCAGTCTTATTTCTGTGCCTGGCAAGATCATAGAGCAGATTCTTCTAAAAGCCCTACTAAAGCATGGAAAATAAAGACAAGATGATCGGTGGTAACCAACAGGGCATCACCAAGGGCAATTAATGTCTGTCAAACTCAGTGGCCTTTTATGATGGAGTTACAGTGTTAGTGGATAAAGGAAGAGCAACTGACATTATCCACCTGGACTTGTGCAAACCATTTGATACTGTCCTGCGCATCCTGGTGGAGAAACTGGAGAAAAATATATTTGATGGATGGACCACTCAGAGAGTTGTGGTCAGTGGCTCAGTGCAGTTGACACGCTAGAGGGAAGGGATGCTATCCAGAGTGACCTGGACAGGCTTGAGAGGTGGGCCCATGCTAGCCTCATGAAGCTTAATAAGACCAAGTGCGAGCTTCTGCACCTGGGTTGGGGCAGTCCCAAGCACAGATATAGGTTGGGTTGAGAATGGGTTGAGAACAACCCTGAGGAGAAGGATTTGGGGGTGTCAGTTGATGAAAGATTCAACATAGGCTGGCAATATGCACTTGCTTCAAAAGGCCAACTGTATCCGGGTTACATCAAGACAAGTGTGATCAGCAGCTTGAGGGAGGCGATCTGCCCCTCTACTGTGCTCTTGTGAAACCCCACCTGGAGTATTGTGTCCAGTTCTGGGGCCCCCAACACAAGAAGGACATCAAACTCTTGGAGGAGATCCAGGGGAGGCCCACAGAGATTATCAGAGGGCTGGAGCACCTTCCCTATGAGAATAGGCTGAGAGAGCTGGGGCTCTTCAGCGTAGAGAAGAGAAGGTTCTGGAGGAACCTTATAATGGCTTTCCAGTACCTGCATGGGGCCTTCAGTACCTAGGCAGGTAGCGACAGGATGAGAAAATGGTTTTAAACTAGAAGAGGGTAAATTTAGACTAGATATTTTGAAGAAATTCTTTACTGTGAGGGTGGTGAGACACTCTAACAGGTTGCCTAGTGAGGCTGTGAATGCCCCTTCCCTTCAAGCATTCAAGGCCAGGCTGGATGGGGCTGTGTGCAACATGGTGTTGGGCAGTGGTGGGAGGGAGGTGTCCCTGCCTGTAGCAGGTTGGTTGGAACTAGATGGTCTTAAGGTTTCTTTCCAGCCAAACGATTCTATGATTCTATGTTTCTTTTGTAACATTAACCAGAAATCTTCCATTGTGCAGATCTTGGCTGTAATTTTGTTTTGCTTGCTTTTATAGACAGGGAAAATATCAGCCAATGGAAAGAAATTACTGAACCATAAAAAGTTGTCATCTGTGTTTAATATAAGATTCTTCATGGCAAATTGCAACTTCCAACAAAATGAAACCATTCTGAGGAGATCTTAAAATAAAGAAAATAAAGAAAATTAGTTTGGGAAGTGATTTATCAGCCCTATGTATTAACCCTTGTTATTGAGAAAGAGAGGTAATAGAAGGCTGATGGGCCAGAGCTGTTCTTATCTGGTCTGGATGTCCTTTTGTACAGTATGAGCACTGAGGCGTAGCTCTCAGAACTCCTCAGAGCAGGCCAGCGTATAGAATCATTTTGGTTTGAAAAGACCATCAGGATCACCAGATCCAACCGTCAGCATGAGCTATGGAGTCTCACTACAGGACTGTGTCTGGTCCATGCATCTCTTTAAGCACCTGCAGAGAGAGGTCTGTACCATGTCCCTGAGCAATGCATTCTAATGACCACCTTCTCCAGGAAGAAATTCTTGCCAATATCCCATCTAATCTTCCTGTAGTGCAGCTTTTCCTCACATCCTACCACTTGTCACCTGAAAAAACCTCCATTTATCATGAGTCTTTTATCCCAGTGATCCAGCTAATTCTTCACCAAGCAATCCGTACTCCTATACAAACCATGAATAGTCAGTTTCTCCAGGAAAATGCTGTAGGAAACTATGTCAAACACTTAACTAAAATTGAGACAGAGAACATCCTTAGCCTTTCCCTCGTCTAGTAAGGAAATCATTTTGTGACAGAAAGAAATCAGGTTAGTCAGGCAGGACCTACCAGTCCTAAATCTATGGCTGCATCTGATCACTCAATTGTCTTCTATGTGCTATGCAATAACATCTGAGCCATATCTTTCCTTGACACTGAGAAGGACTGATTGACCTGTAGGTCCCTGACTCCTCCTTCCTGCCGTTCTTTTAAATTGAAGTCACATTTGCAAACAGCTCGTCAACTGGGAACTCCCTAGTCAGCCAGGACTGCTGGTAAATTATTGAATTTGACTTGGTGAGCACTTCTAGTTCCTTCACCACCGTTGGATCAATCCCACCTAGCCCCACAGGCTTGTGAATGTTAAAAGGATGTAATAGGTCATTTACAGTTTCCCGTTGGATTGCAGGAGCTTGATTCTGCTCTTTGTTGCTGTCTTCCAACTCAGGAGGCTGGATACCTTAAGAACAATTGGCCTTATCATTAAGTACCCCAACGTTATCCTCATCTTTGATCACTGTGTTTCCCCTCATACAACAAAGGATGGAAGTTCTTCTTAGTCCTTCTTCTGCTGTTAGTTGCCTTTGGCTGCACTGGCCAAACTGAGTTCCAGATGAGTTTGATCATCATTTTTTTCCTGTACAACTTGACAACTGTATAATCCTAAACTGGCTGCCCCTTCTTCCAGAGCTCATAAACTCTTTTCCTTCCTTGGCTCAGCTTTCAGTGCATTGCTACAGGTTGCTCCTGTATCTTCAAGATTTTCTTCTTGAAGAAGACCCAGTCTTCACAGACTCCTTTCCCTTTAAGCCTACCTCCTGAGGGAATATTTTCAGCCAGGTCTCTAAGGTAGGCCAAAGACTAACCTCCGTAATTCCAAGGCAGCAGTTCTGCTGTCTGCCTTCCTTACTACACCAAAAGCTCGTGGCACATATGGTGGAAGAGAGTGTACTGTCAGGAAGTTTGCTGGTAACACCAAGCTGAGTGGTGTAGTTGACACAACAGAAAGAAGGGATGTCATCCAAAGGGATCTGGGCAGGCTTGAAAAGTGGAACAGAAGAGGTTCAACAAGGCTAAGTGCAAATTGTTAGACTTGGATTGGAGTGATACTAAATACATTGCAGACTGGGAGAAGAACTCATTGAGAGTAGCTCTGAGGGGAAGGACTAGAAGTCCTGGTGGATGAAAAAGTGGACATGAGCCTGCAGTGTGCTCTTGCAGCCTGGAAAGCTAACAGTACCCCGGGCTACATCAAAAGAGGAGTGACTAGTATGGAGACGGAGGGGATTGTCCCCCTCTCATGAGCCCTCACCTGGAGTACTGCATCCAGGTCTGAGGCCCTCAGCACAAGAAAGATAAAGAGCTGTTGAAGTGAGTCTGGAGAAGGGCTGAAACATCTCCTGTGAGGAAAAGTTGAGAGAGTTGGGCTTGTTCAGCTTGGAGAAGAGAAGGCTCTGGGGATACCTCATTGCAGTCTTCCAGTACTTGAAGGGAGCATATAAGCAGGAACTTTTTACATGGGTAGATAGTGGTAGTACAAAGGGGAGTGGCCCTGCCCATGCTAAGGGGTTGGAACTCAGTGATCTTGAAAGTCCCTTCTAACGTTAGCCATTCTATGATTCCATGATAGTCTTGACATTTTTTCTTCTTTGTTCCATCTTTTGGCAAATTATGTTCATGGATAGTGATAGGACAAGGGGGAATGGTTTTAAACTAAAAGAGGGGAAATTTAGGTTAGATGTTAGGATGACTTTTTTTACTCACAGGGTGGTAAGGTTCCAAGAGAAGCAGTGGATGCCCCGTCACTGGAGGCATTCATGGCCAAAATTTTAAATTTTTAATTTATTTTAAAAAGTAATTGCTAAATACAAGAACCTGCTATTCATCTATGAAGGGATTCCAAGCCTTAAAGTCTGGGAACTGGACTACTCCTAAAGTTTCTCTTGGAGAACCAAAAGCAGAGAGATGTACTTCCCTGATTTGTTGTTTCCTCACTTTCTGTGAAGAAAACTCTTTCGGGGGTACTATTGATCAAATACTACTTAATAGTTTTTGTCTCTTGCAAGCTTCTAGCAAAACTGCAGTGATCATATCACAGGGTTGTGATCTTTACTGAAGAGAATGTGTTTCACCAGGATCTTTCCAAATGAAAACTGCAACTGTTGTATCCACGGAGTAGAATTTTGTGCCTGCAGTAATCAGCTGTTTGTTATCAGCATGAAACTCTGATTTGCTGTATTTAATTTTTATTAAATTTATATTTAAATTTTATTAAATTTTTATTATTTTTTAAAATTAAATTGTGGTAGGGAAAAGCAGGATTTCTCTGCTGAATATACAGGAAGTGCTGAACACTAAATAGCACTGGAATGTATCAGACATTTTGTACCTAATATGTAATCTCCTTTTTCTCTCTTTTCCTCCCTTTCAAAGCCTGAAAACATAATGTTGTTGGACAAAAATGTACCAAAGCCTCGAATCAAGATTATTGACTTCGGTTTAGCACACAGAATTGATTTTGGAAATGAATTCAAAAATATTTTCGGAACACCAGAGTTTGTTGGTGAGAAACTTGATGTTATTAAAACTCTTCCTTCCCAGTCTGTGAAATGATAAACGTTGTTTAGCTTGGTTTGACTGAGATAGAGTTTGCATGGTGGCTGCTCCGAAAGTAATGCCTCCTGTGTTATTATATTGATCCATTTCATCAGAGACACATGCTGGTGATATGGCAATGGAAGTTTAATATTCCTGACGATATGCCATTACATTTTGTTGCCACGTAAGAGATGGCAGCAGAGAGGCATTCTCATGAAACTGTGTTGACATGGAAGTGTGTATGAAGCAGAGGTGCATAATTCCTCTGGAAAATGTTGCACCCACTGACATTCATTGACACTTGCTGAATGTTTATGGAGATATAACAGTGGGCGTGAGCAGAGTGAGGGACGAGTGGTGTGCTTCAGCTGTGACAACAGTGACAATGGGTTACCTCCTCTGGTGCAGATTTTTATGAATGTGGCATGCATTTTGTTCATTTCTGGTGAAAATGCATAGCAAATCGTTGTGAATGTGTTGAAAAATAGTGTTTTCTAGGTGAGAATTTGCTCTCTCAAACTGTTTTATTGCACTCCTTGTATCTGTTGTAGTTTCCACTTAAATAAATAGGAGGCATTACTTCTGGTAATCTATGATATTTTGAAATTTAACTAAGCAGTTTGTAACACTTGTTCCTACTGTAAAATACGTTAAAGGTATTTATTCTGTCAGCATCTTAGTTTATTATTTCTAACTTATATAGTCTCAGGTTGAAATAGATTTCTTCATGGGCTACAGTCTGACCTATTTATTTTTTCCTTTAGCTCCTGAAATAGTGAATTATGAGCCTCTAGGTCTTGAGGCAGATATGTGGTGAGTTACTAGATCTTATTTGAAATAAATGTTATGGTTATTTATGTGTTCTAAACTTAACCTTTTTCCTTCTCTTTCTCCATTTCTCTCCACTCTCCCTCACCCCTCTTTTTTTTTCCTTTTTTTATTCCAGGAGCATTGGTGTAATAACTTATATCCTGTAAGTATGAAAATCTCTGGGCAGTTCTTAGAATTGCTAGTTTTTTAATCTGTTTTCTGTGATTTTGGTGATAACTATGCAAGTCAACTAATTTTAATTGCACGAGATGTTTCAAGTTGAATAATCATAAAAGCAGTATTGTAATTATTGACCAGAATGATCATTAGTGGCCCTTGAGATTGCATGGGAAGCTATCTGCAAATCTGTAGGTAATATTCTCTAAAATTGCAGAGAATTTTTTTGCTGTGTTATATCAAACCTTCCTGAAAATAGTATTTCCAGTCTTAAAGCAAGAAAAAAAATGTTCACTTTCTGCTGTTGTTTGAGCTGAGAGAGTTAAACAGCTGTATTTCAAAATGTAATGTGAGGAGGGTTCTGTATTTCTGCAGTCTAAGTGGTGCATCACCATTTCTTGGAGAAACCAAGCAGGAAACATTAGCAAACGTGTCTGCTGTGAATTATGAATTTGAAGAAGAATTCTTCAGTAATACCAGTGCCCTAGCTAAAGATTTTATACGAAGACTTCTAGTCAAGGATCCAAAGTGAGTTGTTCCTCTTACATATGCATTGTTGCAGTCTGAAATGTCTCTAATATTTCAAATTTCAGAATATTTTGCAATGTTAATTTTTTTACTACATAGTATTTTCTATTTTTTACTACCTGAAACAATTCTCTTTTCTCCTATTATAGGAAGAGAATGACTATTCAAGATAGTTTGCTGCATCCTTGGATCAAGGTGAGCATGTAATTCATTCTCTGTTCTGTTTTTTAATCGTTCCTGATTTCTTATTCCACTTTGACATGTTAAGTTCTTTAGCAAGGCCTTCAAATTGAAAATTGGACTAAATGTTAAATATATCTTGATGCTTTTGAAGGCTGTCTGTATGAATACTAGTATGCGTGAATTGTGGACTTCATTTACATATGCATTTTATGCAAGAAGGGCAGTTTATCATTAAGATCAAATTCATGTTCAACCAGAGAAGCTAGAGTTCAGAGAGCACTGTACTGACAAAGATGCATTATCTCAAACCAGTCCCTTTGTTGTCTTCTAATCTCCTTATTTAGATCAGGCATAGAAGAGTCCTCTCTCTTCTATCTTTTTTTCCCCTTTAGACTGAAGGCAGCAGTTGATGTGGGCCAGTTCTCAACGTCCTTCCGTCTTCCAGTGATTGTTTTAGGACAAGCTTTTCTAGTGTTTCTAGGCTGAAAGGGAGAAAGTGGGTTTATCACTCTTCTTAAAGTGTGTGCTAATACATGTCATGGATTTTTTTCAATACTCTATCAAATTCTAATTATGAATAGTAAATGTCTTTAGCAGCAATGACTTCCCAAGCCTTGAGACTGCACTTTGACCTCTTTCCACTTTCCAGAGAACCAGTTCACATTTAGCATTCTCTGTTCTCTGCTGACTTTTTCATGGATTAACTGTACAGGTGGATTTTCATGGATTAACTAGTACAGGTGTGAAGTAGACAACTGGGGTCATATTGAAGTGATTTTTAAACGAGTAGAGCAAGCACTATGTTTGTGTTTCAGAGACACATTTTCCACTCCTGCAACAGGAGCTATTGTTTTGTACCTTGCAGTGTTCCTTCATAACCTTAACTTTCCAAATGTTCTCCTTCTGCCTTCTCCACTGCTCATATCCTCTCTTACTTCTTTTCATCACTATCTTTACCTATATTTCCCAATAAAAATAATTTTAAGCACAGCATTATGCTTTGCAAAACTAAGTATGTTTCACTGGTGACTGGTGCTTAACATTAGCCTGTGAGAAATATCAAAGGCTGAGCTTACTGCATAGGTAGATGGGATATGATTATTATTTTGTTCCAGCAGTGTCTAGCTAGTAACTGAGATTGGAACAAAGTTTGATTAAAGTCATCCAGGAAATTTTCCTATAAGACATGTTTTGTCTAGGAAATAATTCTTCCATCACAGTGGTGCATAATAATGAAGCTTATCTTTAGAATGATAAATCAACATTCTTTGGTGTTTTGATTTATTGTTTAAAAAAAAAGGAACAAAAAACCCAACTTAGTATTTCATTAAATATTTTTAGACCTGGATTTTCTTTAGATTGTATTCATAGGGAATTCCACCTGCATGCCTCACTAGGTTGTGGGTATTGAAATACATGCTTACATTATAAAAACATCATCACAATATAATAAAGTAATCGTAAATGGAAGTCTTACATAAAGGAAGATGTTTTATGGAAGTTCTGGTTGTAACTGGGATATTTCATAGCTATATTTTACTTTTGCTCACAGCCTAAGGACACTCAGCAAGCACTAAGTAGGAAAGCATCTGCAGTGAATATGGAGAAATTCAAGAAGTTTGCAGCACGGCGAAAATGGAAAGTAAGTCATTCAGTAAATCTTCTCAGCGCTGGTAACGTATAAATACAATAGCATCACCTGCTCCAGAAAACCATATTTTTCCTTTGTTGTTTGAAATAAAGTAGGAGCTTGAGTATAGTGAGAAGGTTTCCTTGCTAATGATCTGCATAGAAGTGCTCATGTATGTGGAGTGTTTGTGTGTCTAGTTGTTTGTTGTTCTCACCTATCTTGCTCATGTTTATAGAGGAAAGGCACTCCCAAATGTAGGTTCATGTTTTTGTGGCAGTAATACAGGCAAATCACACATTTTTTAGACAGGCCTCACAGAATTAATTGTTCCAAGTTTTGCCAACACCCAGCAGAACAGGAAGGAAAAGCTCATCTCTTTTGCAAAGGGCTTTTGCTCTGACACCGCCAGTCTGTTTACAGGAAAACATCATTTAATCTTCTCAGAAATGAGGCAGGGTATTAGCTGAAGTTGTTGGTAAATGCAGGGAACACTTCATGACAGTTCTTTCTTTCTATGTGCGAACTAGGGAGTTCAAACTGATAGTTAGCAAGGACTGACTACTATTTAGACGAGGAGAGTGAAATATTACACAACCAGAAGTCTGTAATATTAGAAAAAGAGTTCTACTGATTTCAATAGAGTCCAAAAATATAATCATTTTGCTAAGCCACTGAGCAGAAACAAATACTATCCAGATATACATGTTAGTTAGTTAGTTATTTATTTATTTATTTATTTATTTATTTATTTATTGCCACAGTGCAAAGTCTCTGTTTGGTAAATATCTGTGGTGTTTATTAAACTGAAATATTAGTTTTCTTCCTTAATATTAAATTGTAAGTCTAGGAATGTCTTAGTACATATATATATATACACACACATATATATATTACAATAACAGCTTAAGGGAATGTTGTCAGTTAATTTGTGCCCAGTTAGATTTTCTGTGTGTATGTGCTTTAAAATCTACACATTTAAATACTTTTCATGTTTTTTCTGTATCTGAATGTCTTTTAGAAATAGTACCAATCAAAAAATATTATATAATTCTACAAGTACAAATGAATAGCTTATCTGTATTATATTTGAAGATTGAAATGCAACTTCAAGAAAAGATGGGAGAGGGGTCGGAATAAAAGTTTTGTTACTAGTAGACAGTCTTCCTTTAAGAGTTCTGCAACAGCATCCTATCACAAGTATTGTTTTGATTTTTGTTTTAATATAGCTTTTCTCTTCTTCTTTTTAAAAAGCAATCAGTACGCTTGATATCCTTGTGCCAGAGATTATCAAGATCCTTCTTGTCCAGAAGTAATATGAGTGTTGCTAGGAGTGATGATACTCTGGTAAGTGTATACTTGCATGATTAGGAAGCCTTAATACATCTGAAATAATGTTTTCTGAAATGATTCTAAGACAAATATTGAACAAAATATTCAGGATTAATAAATCCTCAGATTGTAGGAAGAAATAGATTTTAAATCTACAGAGGACAATTGTCCATGGTCTGATCTTGTGCATGACACCAACTTTGAAATTTCATTTATCAGTTACTGTTGCAAGAGGGCATCAAGCTCCCTTGCCGGTGAGGCAATGAGATTTGGACTCCTTCTTGGGTGCAGAACAAAGGACTTTTAGTGTAGGTGCTTACCACCTTTTATACCCCCGCAAGACAACAGTTTTCCCGCACATGGTGTGCGGGTGTGGTGTGGTTACATACATGTAAGGGCTAGGCGCCTTGTAGGTGTTTACATCTGGCTCAAGTTATCGTTGAGCCTTACCACTCATTAGCAATACAACGACATTCTTTACCCACAAGTTAACATACTGAGACTGATCAGCTTGTGCTTGAAATTCATTTATCTCAGTTTTTTAGTTTTATTTAGGGGGAACTTTAGTACTGTAGCAATTATAATGTGGAAAAGATGCATCTGCTTTTTTTTCACGGCACAGTATAACAAAATAATACTATGGGTATTTTTAACAGAGCGTTCAGAATTACTGAGCCTCCATAGACATGACAAATGCTAGATGGCAATATCAAAGTAAGGATAGTACGCAGTTATTTAGGGATAAAATTTTAGAGTTGGCTTGGGGTTGTATATATATCAACTGGATTTTTAGTAGTAGCAATTGTATGCTTTGAAATTAACACTTTCTCATAAATCCAGGAGCATCTTTTTTATCTTACTCTCCATATTCAGAAATCCCATGTGATCAGCAATAATGATATGTTTAGAGCTGGGTAATTTCATTTTTCCTGTGTATTAATAGGATCATACTTCAAAAATTCCACAAAGCCTCTTTTGTTCATGTTATCTTATTTGTGTCCCTCCTCTGTAACCCCACATATCTTTGTCTCCATTTTCTCCTATCTTTCTGCTTCCTGCTTATTCTCTGTCTTCTTCCACTTTCCCCACTTCCCCCACCCCAGCTTATTGGCTGTCATTATGTCTTTTAACACTCCATCAGCGTTCCATATGTGTATTGCAGCAGAAGAGATCATCTTCTGCACATCCTAATGTTAGATTTTTAAAAAATCAGAAACCACAGTATGAAGGAAAGGTTCAGATGTTTGGCTCAGTGAATTTCAGTGCATGGGAGAAAATTAAATTTAGGTCCGCAAATGTACCTACACTCATTATTTATCTTCTAGATTCCCACCTTGTCCATATAAATTTATGAAAGCTGGATCCAAAGTACCTCTTCTACAGCATATCCCTGGTGTCACGGCATTAACTAGATCAATCTGTGCCCATGACAGGGGGCAGTAGGCCCCTGCCCCTCCACCCCCACCCCCCGTCCCCACAAAATGGGAAGGAAGGAAGGGAGGAAAAAAAAGCAGCGGCAACAATCTATGGAGGAAAACTTACTTTACTAACTATGATATTGGAATGCAAAATAACACAATATAATAAGATTTAATTGTAATTGAGACTAATAAATCAAATAAGATAGGGGAGAGAGGGAGTTCCTGAGACCGAGTCAAACCTGAAAAGCTTGGAACGGCTAGGAAAGCACCCTCCAGCACCCACTGCCAGGCAGTAAGAGACTGTCCCACCCAGAAGGGTCAGATCCCATGACTTCCATCACGTACAGGGATAGGCACGTGGAGCTGGAGCATTAACACCTTAGTTCCAGTACACTACATGGTGTGTTGATGTGGAATACTGAAAAACAAAAAACGTAAAACCATGACACCCTGGAAAACACAAAACTTGATTCTGCATTTTGTATTTGTGTATATCTTTTCTCTTTAATGTTTTGAACATGTTAGGAAAGACCTTTAAGACTTTGAAATTTCACCTTTTAAAATTTTTCAGTGTCTTGGCAACTGTTGAGTTTGAGAGGGGTTGTTTTTCTTGAAGCTAACAGTTTTTCTTCTTTGTCTTTAATTACAAGGATGAGGAAGATTCTTTTGTGATGAAAGCTATTATTCATGCCATCAATGATGACAATGTTCCTGGATTACAGCACCTTCTGGGATCTCTGACAAATTATGATGTCAATCAACCTAACAAGGTAGAGTGTGGGTCTGTGATGAGGTGGGTGGCAGACTAGCTCTAATGCTGTTGAATATATCAGTGTGGCTGTAATAGAAATGTAACACATGAAATGAAAAAGAAATGTCAAGTGGATGGGAAATTGTTCTGCCTTTCTTTAGGGAAAATTTTAATAAGTTCTGCCTGCAGTCTTCTCAGACTACCTGAAAATGGAGCCTGAAATATGCTTTTGAAAAAGTAAGCCAGTGAAAAACTACTAATCAAATCTGTTTAAAAGAGCTTTGTTATATTAGAGATTAGCCTTTATTTTAGTTTGCAACTGTTCCTTAGAGCACATAAAGGTGGCTGAACATGTACAAATAACCAGACTGACAAACCAGCTTTACAAAGCATTCTCAGAAACGAAAGTCCCATACAACAGAAACTGTATATATGAACACAGTGTTAGATTGGGCCATTCATTTTCAGAAACAAAATGAGTTGCCTGCTGAAGAATTTTTTTTGAATGATTATAATGTTCGTTATAAAACACTTCAAGAAGTATTCTTGAAGAGTACTGTGAAAGTAAAGCATTTATCATTTTGCTGTGAAGGAGTTCTGAATTCGCATTTTTGTTCAAATGCTGCAGTACCAATTAACTTTCAAATACATTATTAGAGGGTTGTGTCTTTGAGATATTGTGGTCAAAAACTTACATATTCTTTTTATATTCTTGTTTTTCTAAGCTGTTTGAAATGTAGCTATAAAGAAATTGTGAAAGGGGGTTATCTTTTGAAAACTGGGCTAGTGAGAACTTCACATTATTATTCCTAATTTGAAAAGTGTGCTGTTAATATTTTGTGTCATTTAGCCAGTATGACTTCATCGCAAAAAAAGTGCAGCAAATTGATATATAATAAATATAGTTGGACAAAGGAGTGCATTGTTTACTGTACAGTATTCCCCAAAGACTTATTTAAAACTGGACACCCAGAGATGCCATTAACTGTCTTTCTTTTATTCCAGTCTCTGTTCTTAATCCTTCAATATTTAAATACACTATTCTTGCTTGTATTTTTTGTTATTAGCATGGAACACCTCCACTACTCATTGCTGCTGGCTGTGGAAACATTCAGATGCTTCAGTTGCTTCTAAAGCGTGGATCCCGTATTGATGTCCAAGATAAAGTAAGAGTTCTGATTTGTCACTGTTTCTATATAAGATTTTCACATTCAGTACAGCTAGCAGTGGACAGGTAGTTCAGAACAGGTTGTACTGGAAATGAAAAAGTATGTGCTGTAGAGCTTGTTTTTAAGGTATTCACTAGTCTCCATAGCAAAAAGATAAATGCAAATTTTTAATACCTTCATTTGTAATTAGTGCATATACCTTCATTTTGATCAGTTTATTAGTTGTGGTAATTTGAATGATACTAATCTTAAAATGTAGCTCTTGCTTATTAAGTTGACTGAGTTTGTTCAAATTAGTGATTGCCCTAAATCAAACTAAACTTTGTTTAATGTGAAATGATAAGCACACACTTCAGCAGTGGGGAATGTCACAACTAAAATTCGGGTACTCTTTGCAATTATTGTTTCTTCAAAATATCTTTGACTGATCTGGGTCTTGTTTAAAGTGAATTTGAAGCACTGCCTGCTCCTACCTAATAAATGGAAAAATAAGCACAACAGAGGTTCTTATTTTATGACTTCTCCATAATCTCACTGCAAGGGTGATGAGGATTATCCCTTGCATGGAGTTAGTTATCCTATTAATTATTCTTGTACAGACTGTGGTGGATTTTTTGGTATTGATATGCTCAGTTGTTAAACCAACTTGAAGAAAAAAAGTATATAAATAAAAATGTTGATGTAAGTGATGAGCTCAAGTTTACTGTGATGAGTCTGATTTGTTCAGCGTATCAGTATACATTATGTGCATTTTTACCTCAGTAAATGTCTAAAATCAGGATTCTAAAGTGATTGCTGACACCTATACTCAAACATTTTGGGCAGGCTGGATCTAATGCAATCTATTGGGCTTCTCGACATGGTCATGTAGAAACACTGAAATTTCTGAATGAGAATAAATGTCCTCTGGATGTTAAGGATAAGGTAAGAACAAAATTTCTTCCATATTTCATGGAGACAGCTTGTTTGGTATTTTGTTTTCATAAAGCTTTACCTTTGCAAAGAGAGAGGTCTTTGGATTGAAATGATTGTGAGCTGTGAATTTTTGATTCTTCATGTGTGTAGCGAAAATGTCACAGCCTGAAACAGCTCTTGGGTGAGCATCTGCTGGAAGGTAGAGCCAACCCAAAGGAGTTCAGGTGTAAGCAATGCACCAGAGTGACCAGGAAGGGTGGAGCCAGGATCCACCCCCTCCCAGACCTCATTTAAGGGTTGTTAGTAGAGGCAAAGGTATCTTGCAAGAGATTCCTGCCTACCTGAGGCTTTCCAAAGGTAACCAGCTTTTTTCTTTTGTTTCTGTATTCATGGCTGGTACACTATGGCTTCTCCTCACTTGCTACAGCCTGGGACTCTGTTATCCGGCTGTCTTTGCTGTGTTTTTCATCGCATTATAACATTACAAAGTGACTGAATTTTTTAGTTTGGTTTTACAAGCTGACATATAGGGCTTAATAACATAGCTTTTAAGTAGCTGAACGTACTGATTATTCTTCTGATGGATGTTAAGCAAGCGTGCATATAAATGTGGTGAGTACATGGTAGGTAGGTGGAGAAGAACAAACCTAAATTAATTTTCACATGAACACTGGATTTTGCGTTGGAACTCAATGTAAAATCGTGATTCTGCTTTCCATTCCTTTTGATTGAAAATCACTTTAGTCTGACAAACAGATTTTACTTTCTTGAGTTTAAAGGAAGTTAAAAACTTAGAGTTGATGAGCTGTTAGGCCTGTATTTCACAGTTATTTCAGCAATGTTTGCCTGAAAAGCCAGTTGCTGTTAAAACTTTACACCACAACAGTATTTCCACACTAGTCAAAGCTCTAATACAGAAGCAGTTATACTTGTGAAATGTATGTAGCTGTGAAATGCTCTTGGATCGTTGAACTAGAGGAAGGAAAGGAATACTATCAATATCAGTATTCATTCCTGATAGAAATACTATCACCTAATAAAAGAGGAATTACAGTGTTAGTAGAAATACTGTTTCTTTGTAATGTAACTATAAAAAAAGTTTGCAAAGTACTTTATGTAATAACCAAAATATATGTACCAAAGGATATAATGAAATGTTAGGTCAGCTCCTTACATGTATGGATATAAAGTTGGGAAGAATAGTAAGAATAGGAACAGTAGGAATAGGAGTAGAATAGGAAACAGTTGTCCTGTTTCAGCAACAACTACTCACACATCGGTCTCCTCACATTACACAGAAATTCCGTTTTGGCTGCAATCTTCAGCAAAGTAAGTTCCAGAAAAGGAATGCCTTTGAAGAAATACCTTATGTCTGGTGGTATCATGATTTTCCCATACAACTACAGTTTGCAAACTGGAGACCTCTGCTAACTATAGCTGTTAGGGTATAGGAAGAAAGGTGTGCCCCAAGTAGTATAGACAATCAAAATGTACATAGTGGTGTGAATTTGGGGCAACATACAAAATTACACTGTTATGTTCTTTTGTAATTGCAGTCTGGGGAGACAGCTCTTCATGTTGCAGCTCGATATGGGCATGTGGATGTGGTTCAGTTTCTCTGTAGTGTTGGATCCAATCCAAACTTCCAAGATAAGGTGAAGTACTTTCTGCTTTTCCTACAGAAACACAGCTTTAGTGTAATTGGTCAAAACTCTAAGGCTTTCCTTGCAGCCTCTAATATGTTTGAAGTTCCTTTTAGTATGTTAAGGAGGGCTGTGAGAAGGAAGGGAACAGATCTTCTTCCGGAGGATCTGTTGTGACAGGACCAGGGGAAATGGTTTCAAACTAAAAGTGGGGAGATCTAGATTGGATACAAGGAAGAAGTTTTTACAGTGAGGGTGGTGGTGAGGCACTTGAACAGGCTCCTGTCCCTGGAGCCTGGGGACTGGACCAGGCTCTGAGCACCCTGTGCTAGCTGTAGGAGTCTCTGTTCATCACAGGGGAGTTGGATTAAATTGCCTTTAAAGGTCCTGGATCATTCTATGATTCAGTGAATTTGGAAAAGACAAAAAATTCAGATCACGAAAGTCTTGATACCTCTTAATAAATAGCTACTCAAAAACAGTGCATAAACCAACCAACCACTGCTGTACTCAGAAAGCACAAATTAGCTTAGAAGTGGAAGCTTAAAGATGAAGAAGCTTCACATCCAGGTGAAGCAGGTGGTGTGTGAGTTCAGCTAACACTTTTCATTACTTGTTGGTTTGATTTCAGCAGCTTTTTAATGAGGAATGAGAGAGTTCAAAAGTGTCAAACACCCATTTTTGGAAACAGAAGGAGCATTCAGAAGTGCTCTTTTAAAGATGCTTATTGTTCTGTGAGTTCTGAACTGTCAAGTCTTAAAAAAAAATTCTTAACTGAGAAAGAAAACATACATTCAACCCTAAATTCACTGATACTTTCTTGTGCGTGAATGTTGACTTGTGGAACTAAAATTTGGCATCCTGCAGGGCTATATTTGTATTGTTAAGCAGAATCAAATTTTAATTCCTTCCTTAGATTTTTTTTTTACAGAAACCTTGAACGCAGTCCAAGTCCTCTAATATCAGCACTAATTGTCTGTTGTTATTAATCAAATACAGAAAGGATATTTCATTTCTTAGAATTTGAAAGTCTTTATTACAGTTCTTGTTTTGTAGTGGGATGCACAACCCGTAGTTTCAATAACATATTTTTATGAAACATTTGAATGTCTTAATGATATTGCACACAATTGTTACAAAATACAGAGATATTGGAAATGAAGCTTTGAATTTTCCTTGGTACAAACAACAAAAAAAAAGTCTCAAGATGGAATTCTAGTGAGATAACTCTCCTTGGTGAGTTATCTGTCTTAAATGCTATTTTAGTCCTTTGGCATGCAGGATGTGGATGTAGAAAATGTTCATGAATGGGAATTACATTTCGAGTAGGAGGACCAAGACAATTAGCCTTAATGGCATGGAAATGTCCAGTCTAGTACTAGTCATATTCAGAGTGTTGTCAACAGATAGCCTTACACTGAGAGACTCCCGGAATCTAGGTGATGATGCAAATCTAGTGCTTTGTTGTAACCCTTCATGTGTCAGCAGGAACTACTTGAGAACATCAGCATTTGAAATTATGCTCTTTCTACAAGGCTTATATAGTAGACTGTCTTTTTTTCCTGCCATCTTGCTTTCTCTCTGAGTTAAGGAGGTGAATTGAAAACAAAAACATTTGTTTCTGTTTTTTTCATTGTGACTTGTTTTTATTCTGTGTCTCTAGGAAGAAGAAACCCCATTGCATTGTGCTTCTTGGCATGGCTACTACTCCGTTGCCAAAGCACTTTGTGAAGCAGGCTGTGATGTGAACGTTAAAAACAGAGAAGGAGAGACTCCACTCTTGACAGCATCTGCTAGGGGATACCATGATATTGTGGAATGCTTGTCAGAACATGGAGCGGACCTTGATGCAACAGATAAGGTTAGTTATGGGTGAGTGATTTCATTTAGTAGGAACTGAAGGAAGGAATGCCATTCAGAGGGACCTTGAGAGGCTAGAAAGATGGGCCCAGATGAACCTGATGAGGTTCAACACGGCAAAGTGCAGAGTTTTGCTTGGGCTGGAGGAATCCCAGGCATCCATACAGACTGGAAGGAACAGTCCTTGAGAGCAGCCCCATGGAGAAGGACCTGGGGGTCTTGATTGATGAAAAACTTAACATGAGCCAGCAGTGCCCTTGTGTCACAGAAGGCAAATGGTATCCTGGGCTCCATCAGAAGACTGTGGCCAGCAGGGACAGGGAGGTGATTGTTCCCCTCTACTCTGCTCTTGTGAAGTCCCATCTGGAGTACTGTGTCCAAGTGTGGAGCCCCCAGTACAAAAAAAAAACCAGCTGCTGGAGAGGGTCCAGAGAAGGGCCACAAAGATGACCAGGGGACTGGAGCACCTCCCCTATGAAGACAGGCTGAGGGAGCTGGGCTTGTTCAGCCTGGAGAAAAGAAGGCTGCGGGGTGACCTCACTGCAGCCTTTCAGTACCTAAAGGGAGCCTACAGAGGGAGGGGGAATCAACTCTTTGAAAGGGCAGATAACAGCAAGACAAGGGGAAATGGTTTTAACTTGAGGGAGGAGTGATTTAGGTTGGATGTCAGGGGGAAGTTCTTTACAGAGAGAGCGGTGAGGTACTAGAACAGGCTGCCCAGAGAGGCTGTGGATGCCCCATCCCTGGAGGCGTTCAAGGCCAGGGTGAATGGGGCCATGGGCAGCCTGGTCTAGTATTAAATGGGGAGGATGGTGGCCCTGCATGTGGCAGGGGGTTGGAGATTCATGATCCTTGAGGTCCCTTCCAACCCTGGTCATTCTGTGAACTGATTCTGTTAATTGCCTCCAGAGCTCATAGGCGTCACAGAGCCATACTTCTGAATTGAATTTATTTGAATGCTGCATGCCAGCATTGTTTTTTGTGATTTGGGATTTCTGAGCAGTTTCTACAGAGAATATGGATGGCTACACTAGTTATTTAAGTTGCTAGCTGATTATTTTTACCTTTTTTATTACTATTTTGATTATTCATTATTGCCTTATGAATAATATTGAGGAAAATGGAAGGAACATTTGGTTCTGTAGTTGTTAACAGGCCACTGACTTAGAGAAAGAATGAATTTAATGTTTGCCTGTGATTCCTGAGGGTCAGGTAAATGACATTTTTTCCAAGTACACTAAAATCAATCTATTTAAAAATACAACTGCATTTGATTCAAAGTCATGTTTTCTCTCTCACAGTGTGATTTTCCCCCCCCCCCCAAAAAAAAAAAATTTGCATTTCTTAGATTATACATCTGCTATGCCTGTCCTTATAGCTAGCTTTATTGGTGGTGGTCACAAACTTGTTACTAAAACATGTTCAGTGCAATATTTTGTTTTTTCCCCAGAAAAGAAGTAAACTGATTTTTTTTTTTTTTTTTTTTTCCCTGGCCAGGTTTCCTGTAAGTTATTCCACTGAGAAAGCAAGCTCTGTCTCCAAAGTTACAGATTGCTTGACTTTTATATTCCTAACTTCTGCTAGTAAATACAACTGTGATTTAATGCTAAACTTGTTATTTCAATTGGTCACACTCCCACTTTCTGGGGAAGTCTTCACTAGAGAATGTGTATTTACATTTCATCCATTCCACTGCAAGGCCTACTGGCTTAATAAAAGATTTGGCTTTCTACTTGTTGTTAATTTGTTCTGACAGATATTGTGCATCTCCCTTTTCCAGCCCCGCCCTTCCCTTTTGCTTCCCCCCAAATATTATTTTTTTTATATTCTGGAGGCAAGGAAATGCATATGATTACTGGGAAATTATTGTGATTAACAGATACTTGAATTCTTATTTTTAACTCACATCTTGGCTCTCTTGTGTTTTCAGGATGGTCATATAGCCCTACACCTTGCTGTAAGAAGATGTCAGATAGAAGTAGTTAAAACCCTCATCAATCAAGGCTGTTTTGTAGATTTCCAAGACAGACATGGCAACACTCCTCTACATGTGGCCTGCAAAGATGGCAATGTCCCTATTGTAATGGCACTTTGTGAAGCAGGTTGTAACTTGGATGTCGCTAATAAGGTAAATGGGATATGGCACTGAACTGCTTTGTTTAAGAGGTTACCTGTTCCATTTGATGACCTTCTCTACTTTTCTAGTCAGAAAATTATTTTTCCTTCATTTCTCTTAAAGTGGCCAAATGCAAAGCATTAAATGACTTGTGCTGCAGATTTACCTTTTTCAGTTTAGTTCACGGATTAAAGATCCATGAAGAAGGAGCTCAAGTGAATTAATTACCACTGTGTACTTTGCTGCTCAGTCCTAGTGTTGAAGTCTGTGCCAGTGGCCTTTCCTAAATGTGTAGATCGTGCCTAGGCACCAGAGAACACAGGTTGTGTGTTTCTGGTGGTCTGAACAGACACTGGTTTGATGTATTTTAATAACATTAAATTGCTTGCAAAACTGAAAACCAGTGCATTTTTATTAAATTTAAATTCAGTACAAATCTTCACTGCCATCTGAACAAGTAATTGAAATCAAGTGGATTCTACTGCTGGTTATAAAAATGCACGTTATATTAGCTGGTTTATGTTTTTCTTTCTTGAGTTCATTTATTAAAATAAATGATGACAAAACATTTAATTTAGAATATCTTCACATGGAAAAGAAATCGTCATCAGTAGAGTATGTGAATTCTCAGAACTAAAATGTTAAAAGTAAAAGTTTTCAAAAATTGTAGTTAGATGGCTGAAGGAGGTGCTTTTGGGAAATTGTCCTGTTGGTTATTCTTTCACCTACAAGTGACAATTAGAGAAGTGATAAAACTCCAGAAATGTTGAATGTGATGCCTATTGATGGATTACTGCCAGGTAAAAATGTGAATTGCCCATTACTAAAGTCAGTAGGCACTTTCCAAAGAGAAAGCTTAATTGCCTATCTCTAAATCTGGAGATACTAGTGCTTTCTTGGCTTCTTTTCTTGTGCTGTTGCTGCAACTAGATGAGGTGCTACACAGGTTTACCATTCTGGCTTTCCTCCTTTGCATCTTTAGGTGAAAAGTCAGCTGTTTGAGAAAACTTTCCTTTAGCTGGTTTGAATATGTTTAAAGTCTAAATAGACTGCTGACATGCTGTGTTGATATTTAGTTCCAATGTGTTTCTCTGCTCTGTTGAATTCTTATGTGCTCTGAAACTTGTTTTTCTTGTAGATATCTTTATATTGTTATCTATTAATTGTTCGATTCAGATATTGTAATCCACTCTTTCTGAAAGAGAAAACGTGCATATGCCTACAGTAACATTTTACTAATACTTCCATTTATTATGAAAACTGACCTTCTCTATATTAGCCACCTAATTGAAGTTGTAGGTCTTCTGACTTGAAAGTTGTCCAGTGAAATCACTTGGTTTTAATAATAATCAGCTGCAAAGTGAAGAAACTTAATAAGCTCTTTGATCTTGCCTCTGTCTGAGCTTAAGTATTATTGAGTAAGCAATTAAATCTTGTCAACGGTTTACGGGCTGGTTCGACCCAGTTCCATGACTAGTGGAGAGGAGGGATCTGCAGATTATGGGGACCTCAAAATAATGAAAACAGCAGCAACAATCTGAGGTGATACAAACTAATTTAGTAAATATAGTATCAGCAAAATATAGCGAGAGAGAGAGAGAGTGTGTACGAAAGGTGGATAGGCCTCACCACAATGCTGAGGTGAGCAGTGCCGTCCAGTTGAGCAGACGGAGAAGAGCAGGCAAAGAAGAGCAGGCGAAGAAGAGCACATCAGGTGACCTTACATCTCCTCACTGAAGCCCCCTGGGGAATGTAGTTCTCCTCTCCTAGACAGGCACCCGGAACTTGAGCATCAACAGTCAAACCCCCAGTGCATTACGTGATGTTATGATGTGGAATGCTGATAACCAAAAATCATAAAACCATGACAATTTAGACTTACCGCTGAGAACATGTTTTGGGAAAGTGAGTTAATTCAAAAGGCTGGTTTAGCATCTCTTTCCATAACTGAAAATGCTCAGCTGGGATCAGCCTGCCTTCAAGCATACCGCGGAAAAGAACAGGCTTTAAGTGTTCAGTAGATATGGGATTATGGCACAGGAGGTGCAATTAAAGTTCATGTCCGGTAGTCTTTTAGGAGTCAAGTATACTGGAGTGATTTTTAAGAACACACTATATTTGAAAGAGTAAACAAAGATCTTATGAAGTTAAGGACACTTATTTCTACTTCAGCAGTGAAACCTATGATGCGAGTCAATTAACTAAGGGCCATCTGTTTTTAGTCCTCAAAACTGGCATTGTCCAATGCATATCCAATACCAGCTGAGGGCACTGCTAGTTTCTTTCACAGACTGTGTGCAGTAGAACATCATAAACATCTGTGTTTGACAAGTAAGCATCTTTCCAGTTTGTAGCTGATGTAAACTTAACTTTGCTTTCAAGTACTATTTTTTTTTAAGTAAGCAAATGAATTCTGAATGTAGGGTTAAAACAGGGAGAACTATATTGAAAATATGAAGTGATAAGAGGATTTACAAGTAGTGCAAGGATTTAGAGTATAGAGTAGAGTTATTTATGTTAGCTGTGAAGGTAAAAGACCAGAAGTGATTGATATGAAAACCTGTTGTTAGCAGAAGTATTTGGAGAAAAGAGCAAAAACAGGATGAGGATGCTTTCATCACTTTCCTTTTGTCACTATAATCATAGATCCCTGCATGCACACTCCTTATGTTCATCTCTTATTCCTTGCAAGGAAAACACTGCAGGCATGTTATCTTCAGTAATGCTTGGTTTGAAATAATTGAACTTTAAAAAGAGCTTTAAACCTAAGGGCTTTTTCTTAAAATTTTCACAGTACCTTTGCAGTATATCAGTACATAACAATGGAATGAAATGTTTTATTATTAATCATAAACATTGGTATGGTATCCTCTGACTAATATGACCCTTTATTTTCTCCACAATAGTATGGAAGAACACCTTTACATCTTGCTGCAAACAACGGCATTCTTGAAGTTGTCCGGTTCCTCTGTCTTACTGGTGCCAACGTGGAAGCTTTAACCTCAGTAAGTATTAACACAGTACTTCATGGATGTTTTATAGAAGTGGTAGAAAACAAGTTTATCTCAAGGGAGAGTAATGGGGGTTAAATAAAATTACATTTTGAAATGAAAAAATAGTAGGTAGTAGAATATCCGCAACTTGAAAATAATTATCTATTGTCTATTTGTTCCCTTCTTACAGCTGAATTTGAAACAGTACAGTGAAGCTACCACTTCATCTGCGGAATTTCTTCACTTAAGAGTTAGTTAGGCATGTAGATAACAGTGGTGGCCTATTACAGCATTATGTTAAGATATGTCATTTCATACCATGTACAGTTGCTGTACAAATGTATAGTATGTATCCTGTTAGGTTTGAGGAGCAGTTTAAAAGTTTCATTTTCATGTCATAAATGTGTGGGTGCATGGAAGAGTTGAACTAGCGTTCAAGTATCTTTGTAAAAACAAATCATTTATGTCAGATCAATCAGTACTATTGCTTGCAATTAGCATCACTCAAGATACCTTTCTTTCTTACTGCTTTGAGCAGCAATGTCATTACTGGCACATCTACTAAAGAAATTAAATATCCTTCTTCCTAAATACCTCATACACCCTCCATACATCCAAGGCATTGTATACAACTTTACCTGCCCACCCACCATAATTTATTTTTAGAAGACTTGAATTGGTTTATGCTGTATATTGAAATCATGTAACTGTGATTTGGTTATAACTGACTCTGTTTTTCAAAGTTCTTGCTCACATGAAGTATCCCTAAGACAACGAAAGTGGAGAGAGAAAAGGAAGATTTCTATCTCATTTGCTTTAGCTGTTTGGTGGAAATTACATTTTTGCCTTCCCATACATTGAGCTCTGTTTTGTTTTTTTTTTTTTTTCCTCTGAGTATGTATCTCACATAACAAATAAAAGTCTTTCAGAAGTAGTCATTAAAACCATTGAAACTGGCTTGAAGTTTAGTATCTAAAAGTGACATCTGGAAAACTAGGTCAGTGACTGCTGTGTCCTCTATTAATCAACAATGAAATGTGCATGCAGTGGACTTTGTAGGGTATTTTACAGCTTTTTCTTTGCCACCTGTTTTTGTCTTTTTTTGGTCTCATTCTGCATTTCTATACTGCATACTGTAGAGTGGAGACATAAGGAGAAAAACAAGTGTAGATAGAGGATTCATGAGCTGTATCAGCTCGCTTATGTCAAAATGACTGTTTTCGTTTAATTGTCCATCTATTCCTTGTCATTTTTATCTCTGTAGCTTGTATCAGTGTGAATGAGATGACAAAGTAAATAGCGCTGATGCTAACCCTGTCAGGAGGAACACACTGAATATATGTCAATCATAGAATAACAAAATGGCTTAGGTGTGAAGGGTCCTCAAATCAACCCCTGAGACAGGGTTGTCAACCACTAATCAGTCACTGGATCAGACTGCCTAGGGCTCCATCCAACCTTGAACATCTCCAGGGAAAAGGCATCCATAGCTTCTCTGGCATCCTGTTCCAGCGCCTCACCACACTTTTAGTGAAAGATTTTCCCCTGCATTCAACCTCATTTAACCTAAATCTTCCCTCTGTAGTTTAAAACCATTCCATCTTGTCTTATCACTATCTACCAAAGCAGTGTGGATCAGCGTGGATGCAAAGATTCTTGTCTTTATTACATCTTTCTAAAGAAAAAGAATTTTAAGAAATTCAGATGTTTCTTCAGTAAAATTGCAGACACCTTTAAATTTTGGAAGAAATTGTTATAGGCTAGATGTTGGTTCAGAATTAGTCACTTCATAGCATGACCCATGATTCTGGCTATTACCTGCCAATGTTACTTCCCTTTTCTGTATTAATTACCAGAAATTCTGGAGTACATAGTATTTCTATGGAAAACTGAAAATGGCTCCATTATGTGGATACCCAGTTATCAAAGATGCCTGTTCCATGTTAATTAACAGGATTGTCAGAAACTACTTAAGAATACACAAACCCCACATGAAAAGCTAGTATATAAAAAAAATGAAGTCTAAGAAAGAGTCTTAATTTTCCAGTACTTTGTCTCAATATGTGAAAGCTCTTTCATAAAAAAAGAGAAAAGTAAAATCCTTGTGAATTAGTTACTTGCTGCCAAAATATAAAACATCAGCACTAATGTGGTTGTAACAGGAAAAAATAGCACTTTCTTTCAGCTTATTTCATATTAAACTGCTGATGTATGTTCTGTGTCAAGAGTAGAATGCTGAAGGTAGCTTTTCTCCTTTTGAATTTGCTGATGCAGTTTAAAACACATCCTTTATAATGTTCATGCTTTCTTTATACCTTCACAGACTTACATGCTGTCATTGTTCTTTATCCATTAGCAGACGAAATTCACCTGCTATTCATGCAAGTGAATATGCTAATATGTCCTCTTTGCGAACTGTTTAAACTCTGAAATCTATTTAGAAAATAGTATCTACTACAAATATATATAGAAATTACTATAATCTACTAATTGGTGAGAAAAGAAGAATACAGAGTACTGCATCACTCTAAGGCTCTGAATTCAAAGTGTGTTTGTACAGTGGCATCCAGATGCTAATCTGTAAATGAAATACTGTGGTGTATTTCACTGAGTTTATCTTTACACTGATTAAGAAAACAGGAATTCCAGTGGGCATAGTCAGTACTGCTTCATTTATTTTTTTTTCTTCTCTCTGACTCATCTGTGTCTGGCAGTAATTATTCTGTTATTGTTTTAACCAGAGTTGATCTGTGTTGCACGTAAGTTTTTATTGTGGGTAAAAAGAAGAAACTGCAGCTAATGTTTTATCTTTCAACAGGATGGGAAAACAGCAGAAGATCTTGCCAGAGCAGAGCAGCATGAACATGTAGCCAGCCTGCTTTCAAGACTTAAAAAGGTTGAGAGTGTTTAAATTTTAACTGAGCTCTTCATGCTTTTAAGATGGTAGAAACAGTTTGAATGTGGAAAATCATAAGATCATTCAGAAAAGCCACTCTAGAAAACACATTCCAAATATCCTTGCTGCAAAATAGACAACACCAACATTCTGTCTTATGTGCTCTCTAACAATGCCTATCAAATATTTTAAGGATTTTATAAGAAACTAAAAGACTATCAAGAGTTAGCACATCTTATAGGAGGACTTGCTTTCATCACCATTTTAGTTAGATTTGAGTTATGACTTTGAGGGGTTTTCTGGAAGCTGGAATACCACTTGGATTAGTAGTGTAAGTTCTCTGTGTCGTTTTTTAATTCTCCAATTTCAGAAACTCAGTCTCCTACTTTTTAGAACATAAAGCTGATCTAGGCTTCTCATAAAGGAGTAAGTCTGACAAGTCTGATATAGATTGATTATTCCAAATATGCAGAATCATTCATGGTGTGAAGATAGAGACCACTTTCCTAGACATTACAGACAACAGCCTAAGCAGTTAAGAGTACTGTTTTAATTATGCCGATGATATTGTGGAAATATACAATAAATGATCAGGCTCTTCTTTCTACATAATTTTGAAGTGGAAATGTATGTGTGTCAGGCATTGCCAAGGAGGAAATAAAATCATGCCCTGCCAGTAAATCTGTACTTGCTAGGATTGTAAATTATATCAGTGAAAATGATAGAAAGGTACAAAGTTGAGGCTTTCTTTGAAGTGATAGCTTTTGTGTACACTTGTTAGGACAAGATCCATAGTATAGCATATATATATGCTGTGGCACAGTATTTCTCAAAAGAAAACAAACAAAAGAAAAAACAAACAACTCTTGACTGTTTTTGCATGCAGGTAGAAAAATGTTTCTGATGTAGATATGGAACTAGTACAAATGAACCTAGAATAAAAGGAACAGGATAGAGCTACTAAAATCTCTTTCAGAAGGGATTTATCTAATGTTCTTTGACAGCGGAGTATACTTAATTCTTGGAGGCTGACTACATATGTAGGGAATGGTATTCCCTACATATGTACATATGTAGGGAAATATGGTAATTATATATTTGGTCAGAGCTTGCAATAGATAACTTGGTAAATTGAAATTAATAATCTACAACAAACCACTTAAAATGGGTGATATTATGTAGTACTTTATCACCTGATATTTTGTCTTCAATGCCGCTAGAGGATTTTGTTCCTAAAAGCATACGTATGAAGAACTTACTCTTTTAGTAGCTCTTACAGATAATTGAATATTAGCAGTGAGAGGGTGCAAAATTTGCATTGTGATGAACATACTTTGTACATAACTGTTAGGGAGGAAGAAAATAAATACCCTACTATTTCTGAGCAATTTCTTAGTGAAATTGCTGCATGTTCTTATTTCAGGGATTGATGCAGTGGGTGCTCTTTTAATAATTCACCTTAAACCCAGTGCAAATGCTGAACAACAGAGCCTCTGTCAGCTCCAAATGGGTGACTGAAGAAGGAAGCATAAATCAAATTTCTTTGCTCCTTCAGTTATCTTAAAATAGGTCTTTCTGAGATGAGACGCATTTAATGGTTTTCCTGGCCTCCACTGCTTTGTCTTGATGAGTTGATTTTAAAGCTTAGCTCCCATGAGTAGAGTATCAATGTCTGATTGCTTCTTGCCGGATGAAGAGACTAAGATGCGTTTTGTTTGTCCTAGGCTGTTATTCTTGTTGCAAAAAAAGAGTGGTTATGGGTAAGCTTGAAGTGGAAAGCTCTTCTGCAGAAGCTGTGATTAGGTTTGAAGGCCTGCGTGTGAGGAAGAGACTGCAGCTGTGGAAGAGCTAATGAATGCATTCAGAGAGCAAACAATAAAAGGACAGTTAAGTAGGGAAGCAGATTTATTGAGGCTTGGGAGTAAAAAAGGGAAACAAGTATAGAGGATTTAAGCTTGTAGAAGGGTAGAAATTTTGAAGGTTGGAAGAGGTCTTTAATAGGAGAGAAGAACTTTGTGGGAATTGAGATGTAAGATTGGTCTGGGTAAGGCAATATTTTGCTTGCAAAAAAGTGACGTGGAAATAAACAGGTGGACAGAATTCTCCTAAGCATAACAAGTAGAGAAAAAGATAACAGAAAGAGGAAGGGAGGTGCATGCCAAGTTTTCAGATTGCTCAGATGGTTGTTATCATTGCAAAATTCTTCAGACCCATATGTATATTATATAAGCTTAAACGTAATGCTTATGCTACTGAGAATGATGGGTAAGGAAAAAGGGAACTAAAAGAAACTCTTCTTTTCTCATGTGTCCTCTATCATGTGTCAGAACTATCCCATTCACTGATGTTGATCCTGAAACTATGCATGATTTTTTTCATGACAATTCAAATTCTTTCTGGACAATAGTGATATAGCTGTGTTTTGCTTACGTATTCTTCCTCCTCTGCCAGTGATTGAACACTTGCATGATGCAGCAGGGGTGGAGAACTGGTCCAGATGAACACTAATCTGGCAAAGAAGTTCTACTAAAATCCTACGTTTTACATTTGTTGGAATGCAGAAATTCTCTGCCATGCACTCTGATTTCTTGTTTGTACTGATTTTTAGGATACGCACAGGGCAGTTTTTATCCAGCAGTTGCGACACACGCAGAACCCACAGCCACGGATTAAACTGAAGCTGTTTGGACACTCCAGCTCTGGAAAAACAACCCTTGTGGAGTCTCTCAAGTGTGGCCTAATCCGAAGCTTTTTCCGAAGACGTAGGCCTAGACTCTCTTCCACAAACTCAACCAGATTCCCCCCATCTCCTCTGTCTTCCAAACCTTCAGGTATGACTTTAACATAATACTATTTAAATAATAACTCATTTTTCATCTGTAGAAGTCCAAACAAGCATATATTAATTGTGCTGTAAAAGACAGAATAGCCTACATGTGTAAGGAATCAAAGCAAAGCGGAGATGGTATTGACTACTCTGCATGCAATCTGATGCCTAAAATGAGAAATAAGAGGAGCAGCAGTTCTGGAGAATAAAGAATAGTCAGCTTCTGTTTACTATTGTGGTAAGTATGTGACCTTAAGAGAGCAGAGGACAGTACTTTGAAAACTGTATTTATTTTTACAAAGAAGTCTTAAGCTGCAGATATTGCTGCCATAATGAGATTCTACCATCATGGTTTTGCACTTACGTTTCATCAGCATTTTTTTGTTTAAGTATAAATTCTGTGTAAAACTAACAGTTGCTGTGTCCTTAGACAATCATTAAGTGTAACCACAGATACATGGAGAAGCTTTTTGGTAAGGCACTTGGATCAGCCAAGTGGTGTCTAAAACTGCCTCTAATCAAGACGAAAAAGGAGCTTTTCTAAACTCAAGTATGCATATGGTAAGGCAGTCTTGCTCATGAAGTTAACCTGTGTAATGTGGGAAGAGCCACAGGATGTGGAGAAACTGGTTAGATTTACACACTGGCATGTACCTCATTCTGGAAGAGCCCATAGTTGTGGTAGCATGCCAGAAAGAGAGGACTGTTTGTTGTAACATTGAAATGCTGTTCAGTGTATCCAAGCTAATCAGGCAATTTGAAGAGCTTGAATTTAAATTGCAGTTAAGAAAAAATCTTATTACCTAAATTTCAGATGAGGTCAGTGTTGTCTTTCTCTTTTTAAAAACCCTTGGGTATTGGTTCCAGTTTTTAGGTATTATTATTACTTCCAAATAGTGTTAGAGCAAGTGCTTGCAATAGATTTCACCTCCACTTTCTCTCCTATTACCTTTGGAAATGCTAAGGTAATTATTGTGATTTGTCAAGATACCCAACACGGATTGTTACTACATTTGCTGTTCATTTATCAGAAGGCATTAACACCTGTGGTGGTGAGAGAATACATAAATCAATCAGAAGTTCTTGGATTATTTAACATTATTTACTGTGTTGTACAAGGGGAGACTAACTACACCACGATATCAGTTCCTGGAGGCAGTGCAGGAAGGTGACACTAAGCTGAGTGGTGCAGTTAATATGACAGTAAAAAGGGATGCCATCAAAAAGAACCTGAATGATCCCAAAGGGTGGGCCTGTGTGAACCTGATGAGGTTCAACAAAGCCAAGTCTGAGGTGTTGTGCTTGGGTTGGGGAAATCCCAGATGTATATAGGTTGGAGGAATAAGTCCTTCTTGGCAGAGTTGCTCTCAAGAAGTTGGGGATCCCTATGGACAAAAAGCTGAACAGCAGTGAGAGACTGCAGTGTGCTCTTGCAGCCTGGAAGTCTACCTGTGCTGTAGTAGCCAGCAGAGCATGAGATGTCATTGTCCCCCTTTTCTCTGCCCTTGTGAGGCCCTGGCTGGAGTACTGCATCCAGATCTGGGGCCCCCAGCACAATAAAGATGTGGAGCAGATACAGAAGAGTGCCATGAAGATGATCAGAGGGCTGGAGCACCTCTCCTATGAAGGAAACGTTGAAGGAGTTGGGCTTTTTCAGCTTGGAGGATGCTCTGGGGAGACTTCACTGTGGCTTTCCAGTACTTAAAGGGAGCTTACAAACAAGAGGGAATTTTTTACATAGGTAAATAGTAATAGGACAAGCGGGAATGATTTTAAAGTTTAAAAAAAAAAAAAAAAGGGGAGATTTAGATTAGGTTTGGGGAAAATTTTCACTGAGAGTGGTTAGATGCTGGAACAGGCTGGCTGCCCCATCCTTGGGGTTGTTTGAGGCCAGGTTGGATGGTGCCCTTGGCAACTTGATCTTGTGCTTGATTCAGTAGTTGACAACCCTGCCTTCAGCATAGGTGTTAGAACTTGATGGTCTTTGAGGTCCCTTCCAACCTGAGCCATTCTATGAAGGTTTTGACTGAAGACACTTTTTAGGTCACTTGATACAAGAACCAGAGAGTAATGTAATGCTGTCATACCATCATAAATTGAAAGATGATTTGTTAGTCATGCTGCTTGAAAAATCCCCGTAAAAGTATTGGTGAATTTGATGCATTCACTTGAAAATAGCTTCTCTAGAACTTACACTTGAAAATTGAGCAGCACTGTTCAAGTGAATCTACTATGAGATCACTTTATGTTTTGGTATCTGGTCATTTTTGATGCAAATCATTATGTATGCCATGAATAATGTTCTGAATGAAATGTTATAATCTGAGACATTTAAAACAGTCCAATTTGTAGGGTACTTAACATGTTTATGTTTTTAAAAATTTTGTAAAAATAATTCTGAATTCAGTGTATTTAATTCACATGAGCCTAAAGATTTAAATAGTCTGCAAAAGAACAAACATGAAAGTTTTTATTATACTACTGACACGTATTAGAATTCAGCTACTAATGGAGGAAAATATTTACTTTCTCCACTAGATGGTGCAAATTAATTAAAAAGCCCTTTTTCATTTACAGAATCTGCAGCAAGCGTGAACTAAACGAATTGCTTATAAAGAAAGTCATTTCAGTTAATGGCCTGCTTTTCTCCCATACCTCCTCAGAAATAGTTATTATACAGTGTGGCTGGAAGACTGCGTAGAGGAAGCAGACCTGGAGATTTTGGTCAATGCTTGGCTGAACATGAGCCAGCAGTGTGCCCAGGTGGCCAAGAAGGCCAATGGTATGCCGGCTTGTATCAGAAGTGGATTGTCTGTACTCAGCTCTGATGAGGCCACTCCTTGAGGGCTGTGTTCAGTTTTGGGCCCCTCACTGCAAGAAAGGTGTTGAGGCCCTGGAGCTTGTCCAGAGAAGGGCAACAAAGCTGGTGAGAGGTCTGGAGCACAAGACTTACGAGGAGCAGCTGAAGGAGGTGGGATTGTTAAGTCTGGAGAAGAGGAGGATCAGGGGAGACCTTATCGCTCTCTACAACTACCTGAATTGAGGTTGTAGTGAGCTGGGGGTCAGCCTCTTCTCTCATGCAATTAGTGATAGGACTAGAGGGAAAGGCCTCAACTTCACTGGGGGGATTCAGGCTGGACTACTTTTCTGAAAGAGTGGTCAAGCACCAGAATAGGCTGCCCAGGGGGGCGATGGAGTCATCGTCCTTGGGGGTGTTTGAACATTTGGATTTCATGTTGAGGACCATGGCTGAGGGAGAACTATTGGCGATAGGTGGATGGTTGGACTGGATGATCTTTTAGGTCTTTTCCAACCTTAGTGATTCTATGATATTTTTATTCTTAGTTACAGAATTTAACTATTCAAATGTGTAGCAATTTTATGCCAATAAAAGTAGCCCATGCTATGAAATTACAACCCTTATCTATAAAAATGTATATTGTTGTGGTGTAGAAGACCTTTAACTCTTCAAGTCTTTTACTTCCAAATTATTCTTTTCCTAGCTTTCTTTCCAGTAGCATATGTGCTACAGTGCACTAAGCACCAAATGGAATTATTCTAATGTTTTCCTTTTCAGCATTCAGAATAAAGATGTAGATGTGTGCATACACAGCTTGGTAATCATCTTTTTTTTGAAACAAAATTGTTTTTTTATCAGTTTCTTCTTTTCGCCTAGCATGCTTATTTTGAAGTCATATGATTGTAACTTTACCATGATTTCTAATCTTACTTTCCTTTTCTCCAACTCAGTTTCAGTAAGCATTACAAATCTTTATCCTGGTTGTGAGAATGTCAGTGTGAGAAGCCGAAGTATGATGTTTGAGCCAGGCCTGACAAAAGGAGTATTAGAGGCTTTTGTTTCACCTGCTCATCACTCTCATTTCTCTGCTGATGATCAGTCCACCAAGGCCATTGACATTCAGAATGCCTATTTGAATGGTAAGCAGAGTTCTGAGCTGGCATGCCTCTTTTCTGTGGAGAAAGTAATGCCTTGTTGCTTGTTTTTAGAAGTAAAACATAAAATACATGGCTTGGTATGGTAGTGACTGTAGTTAAGAATTCAATATTGGGGGTGGGGTGTGTTTAAGTAGAAAGTATATCGGTGTGAAATTTTCTGTAAGACACGTAGTAATCTTTTGTGTTGGATATTTATAGCATTACACGGGAATATTTTGAGAAGAGTAAGTGGGGTGGGAGGAAGAGGTTTGTCGAAGTAGGAGTGGGTCAGAACACCATCTACCAGTCTGAAGGTCCCTACACTTAGGTTAGAGATTTTTGTCAGATTTAATTCAGTCCCATAGGCCCAGGTGTGTTTCCCATCTCTATGAAGGACCCCCCGAGGCGGCTGGAACACATCTGGTGAGCACTGGAGTGGAACTTCTTGGTTTCATTTTTTCCAGAAAGCAAGTTAAGTGTTCTGCAGTTGGAACCAGTTAGCAGGAAGAGAGGTCAGTCTCAGAAGATGTTTGAACAGCTCACTTCTGTTCCAAAACAAAAGACTAATGTAGTGCTTTCTCTTCAGTAGCTCTTTTAAGTGCACATAGATCCTAGTGTAACACTTTTGAGTGTGGAGATCGTACAAAAGATACATACCAACACCCTTACTAATAATCATAGAGGTGGTAAGATCTCTCTGTGGTAAGGATGATGTTCTGCATGCTTCAGCAGATTGCTGTTGTGACTCCCAGTTTAAATTAATCAAGCTTTTAATTTGGAGAGAGAAACCTACTTATAAATTCAGCATATGCACACTAATACATACTGTGACAAAACATTTGTCCTAGACGCTGAAGAGTTTGGCATGTAACTAAAGCTTGTTCTTTGTATGGGCTAACTTCTTCTTTCAGTATAATTTGAAATCAGGTCAAATTCTGCAGTGAAACATGTTTTTCATTCTTTCTATTATCTTGATCTTGAAGAAAATTGTGTATGTGGATGAACTCTGAATAGCTGTACTCATAACAGTAAATTTAAGGTCTCTAGCTTTTTTTCTCTTAGAAGTTTGAAGTGCATCTCAATCAGTATTTATTTAAGTAAAGGTAGTATAGTTGTATCTAATTGCACACTAACCTGGTAGTGAGTCTGGGAAGTGCCAATGCAGTACAACATGCTAATGGTTTTCTCACCTGAAGCTAAATAAAGCAGATCACAAAAGAAGCATTGTGCTATTTCAGCCACTGATATAATGGTTCTTCAGTCCTGGCTTGCAAATGTGGTTTGAATAACACAATTCTGTAAAGTGAGGTGAGTTATTTGAGAATGTCTTTGGGATGCTTTTAATACCAGCAGTGCACTTTAAAAGAAAAAAGATCATTAAAATGCATTTTGGGATTAGCAAAAAAAGAACAGTTGTATTTTGCAACTAATCGGTCCTATACAAGACAAAAGCCTCTTTAATGTGTAAGGCTGCATTGCATGTAAAATGCAGGTGTTTCCCTGTGACATCCAGCTGAATCACTTAGAGAAGTGAATGTGAGAGAGGAACAAATTGTGAGGACCTAACTTCTCAAACTCTGAGATGGTCTGAAACTTCACCATTCCTTTTGTTCATGATTGCATTTACAGTTTTGCCTTCTCACTTGCATGCACTTAATCTCTGAGAAAGTTTAAGTTAGACTGTTTGATTTGTCTTTCCATGATGAGTAAGGCTTCATGCTTACTGACATGTGTTTGTCTGTTTTTTAGGAGTTGGTGATTTCAGCATCTGGGAATTCTCTGGGAATCCTGTGTATTTCTGCTGTTATGATTATTTTGCTGCAAATGATCCCACTGCAATTCATGTAGTGCTTTTTAGTCTTGAGGAGCCTTATGAAATCCAGTTAAACCAAGTGACCTTTTGGCTTAGTTTCCTGAAATCATTAGTCCCTGTTGAGGAGCCAATAGGTATGTTCTTCTGCTTGTTAATGAAATATCACAGGAATATAAGCATTTCTCAACATTTCTTAAATCCTTTATGTTGACTGCTATTAAGCATTTTTATTCCCTTTTATTCAAGCAAAAATGAATCAATGTCTCTCAGCAGTGGACAGTTTTATCTGTGGGACAATCCTGAAGAATTTCATGCACCAGTTATGCACTTGAAAAAGGTCACGAGGTACAGCACAAGCTCTTGTGGCAAATGAAGTTTTATGTCAGATAAGTGTTCTGAAAAAGTGTTTTAAGAGTATTGAAGCCATTTAAGCCATGAAGCCATGTTCTGGACATGCTGATTAAAATGCAGTTAAATCTAACACCAGTTAAATGTTTTTTATGGGGTAAATTAGTTTTGTGAATGTCAACAGAATCATAAAACCATAGAATGGTTTGGGTTGGAAGGGAACATCTAGTTCCAACCCTCCTGCTATAGGCAGGGACACTTCCCTCTAGACTACATTGCACAAAGCCCCATTCAGCCTGGCCTTGAATACTTCCAGGGAAGGGGTATTCACAGCTTCACTGGGCAACTTGTTCCAATGTCTCACCATCCAGTAAAGAATTTCTGCATAAAATCTTGTCTAAATCTGCCCTCTTCAAGATTAAAGCCATTTTGCTCTGTCCTATTGCAACCTGCCCTTAAAAAAAAAAAATAAAAAAATCCCTCCCCAGCTTTCCTGTAAGACTCCCTCAGGTATTGGGAGGCTTCTATGAAGTCTCCTCCTTCTCTTCTCCGGGCTGAACAGTCCCAGCTCTCTCAGCCTGATCTTGCAGGGGGAGTAATCTAGTGCTCTGATCATCTTCATGACCCCCTATGGATCTGCTCCAACAAGAATGATGTAGACTGGCATTACCTCTCATTACATGCCACTCTAACCTTTAATTAGAGCTGTATTTTAGCTTCAAATACAATAACTTCTGGTACATCGAGATATACAGAAACCAGTACTTCTGGTTCACTTCAATTTTTTTTTTAAGACTTTGCATGGGTTTTAAGTTAAATGACTTGTTATTCAAGCTTTTCAATGAGTTAAAAATTCATAGAATCATACAAGTTACATAACATAGAATTATGTGACAGGCAAACTAATTTTAATTTCATGCATTATTTTTTTTTTTTTCCTTAAAAGGTCTGTAGGTGTAGGCATATGTCCTGTAAGGTTTGATCATGATTGTAGCTAAGCGCTGGTCTCAGTTTTATGGAAGAACTGATTCCACTAATCAAAATGTTGTGCCCAGAGGATCTAACTCAGCACTGATGGATGTGTATAAAAATTGCCAGGGACTAGCCAGACAAAAATACTGTATGCTTACATACTGCCGAGTATTGCCTCTGGTTTTTTGTTTACTGCTCTCTTCTGTATGTATGATCTCAGCCTAACTGGTGATAATGATGAGCTAAAGGGCTGACCTTCAGTTTTCACATCAGACACCTGCCTGTCTTTCATATTCCATTTTAGGTCACAACACAACATTACGAATATAACCATCTAGATAGAATTGACTTGCAATTACTTCTGAAATTAAAAGCTCAGAGATATGCAGAAAAATATTAAAGCTAAAAATGTAGTTAATTTGCAGTGTTTAAAAGCTTTTGATGCCTTGGTCTAGTAAGGAAACTTAGTTTGGCTGAGTTAATACCATTATTCAGCACTTTGCTTAAATAGTATTTATACCGATAAGCTCGATTTGGGTACTCATGTATATTTGTGGTATTTGACATTAGTGGATAATTTTTATATTTGGTATTACTTACAACTTCTAAGTTCTTGAGCTCAAAACCTAAAAAACATCTGCATCTAGAGAAGACTTACCTTGAAGTGCTACAAAGATGGGAAATATGGCTATTTTTATAAATGCAGAATGAATCCACATTCTGCAGCTTAATCAATGAAAACACGTTTCTGACTTGTTTTTGTCAGACCAAAACTGCAGAACTGGATGTTCTGTAATTCTTCTAAAATAATTGTCTAATAATGTCTCCTCTTTTGTGGAAGATCCGTCTGAGAGGAGATTGAAAATTCTGTGTTCTGTGCTGTCTCCTCATTCATGCCATTTGTATCTTTTTTTCATTCTTTTTCATGGTATCTGCCAGGCTTTCCTACTTAACTCTCACCTAGGTGAGAGGTCACTGTTTGTGTAAGTACTGTAAAATAGCATTCATACCAACATATAAATGTTGTAGACGTTGTGTGTTCTACCTGCATTTCCCTAAGCTTTACTTGTACTGTTGAGGTAATGAGAAACCCATTCAAAAAGCTTTTCTTTTTCTTAATTATTTTTCTTTACATTGTTATAGACTGTAGTTAATAGATCTGTTGGTAGCGTTATTAATTAATGCTTTTGTTAAAGCAGTAAGGGCATGTATACCAGTATTATCTAATACTATTCAAAGATTCTAGCCATTAAAATTGAATGTTATGTAGATAACCTTATAAGTGGCTAACAGCCAGAACAGCAGTGATTTTGTTATATAGAAACGTAGCTGTGCTTAGAAGCTTGTAAATCCACTGCAGAAATGATTGCAGAAGTGATCGTTATCAAGAACAAAACATGTACTGCTCCTTCCCTGTCTCTGTAAGGCACCCATCCTCCTAGACATGTCTCACAGTAAGGTAGTGTTCTTGTTTCCCTTTCAGCATTTGGTGGAAGGCTGAAAACTCCACTGCGTGTTGTTTTGGTTGCCACACATGCTGATATAGTCAATCTTCCTCGGCCTGCCGGGGGGGAGTTTTGGTATGACAAGGATATGTCATTCTTGAAAGAAATCAGGAACAGGTAAGGAGGGATTTTATTTATTGGTAGTGGTGTATGTGTGAGTTTCAAAGAAAGTTTACTAAAATGTATAAGTATATATAAAAGGCTTTTTATTTAGCTAAAGCTATGTGATATTTACACAAAAGGAGATGTCCTATTTTGAGGAATTCTTTTTTTTAACAAAAATACTCAGGAAGCTTAGTCTGTGAGGGGGTGGGTAGAAAAAAATTGTTTTTCAGTGAGTGAGCTGCACTAAATAAGCTCACATGAGCAAATAGTGCATAATATGACTGAGGCTCAGAAGTCTCACCTTGAAGATGGGTTAGATCCAATGGCCACTGTCAACGATCTGTCTGACATTCTTGTGTCAGTTTTGCACCAGTCAGAAAAGTGGGCAGTTCTGATCTGCAGCCTGCAGGAGTGAAAGAGGAAGCTTCACAGGGCAGACACCTTTCAATCTGAATTGATTTAGGATTGGTAGTAGAAAAACTAAGCCAAGTCTGGAGGTACTACCCATGCACAATTTCTGAAGAACTGGACATGGCAGAGTACGTACATGAAGATCAACCAAAAGGTATTCAGTAGTCAGAAAAGCTTCTCAGCTTCTTGAGCACGTGTCTGGAGAGCGTGTCAGTAACATACAACAGAAAACTCTAAAACTAAGGAGTATTATATAAGGTATTCGCATATTTGTGTCTCCCCACAAAATGGATGATGTGGTATCTCAGTGAATTGAAATGAACTGTCACAATATATACAGATTTCAGCACAAAAGCTTACACCCTTGTAAATGCAGATCATTCCAGAGTTAAGAAAACAAGTATGAGTGATTGAAAAGTTAAATAAAAGTAAGAAATGGAGCTAGTGTCTGTATTGATGAAAACTGAACTATTTTAATTGAGTAGAAAACAAACAGCAAATTTCAAGATCTTTAAAAATGAATTCCTGCTATCCACTATCTAGAATGTGTTTGTTATTACGAGAGCTGAGATGCAGTTACACTTCACTTGGACTCTTCAGCCTTCTTCCATTGGAAAGATAATAATATACTGTCAATTTATCTGCTTACAATCAAAGAAATTAGAGAGCAGCTATTCTATCTTTCCTTATAAAATATCTTACCATAATTAGTACTGCACGTATACATTATTCTTTGAAGGAAATTAAATATTATATTATACAATTCAAAGCTGAAATGCCACTGGATTAAGAAAATAGATACTGGACTGAGTAAACAATGCTGTCCCCCTTTCTCTTTAAGATTTGGAAATGATCTTCAGATTTCAGAGAAGTTATTTGTGTTGGATGCTGGAGCATCTGGATCTAAAGATATGAAGCTTCTCCGAAATCATCTACAAGAAATAAGAAGCCAGATAATTTCTGTAAGTAATATTAATGGCCTAGTTTGTGCCAGCCAAGATGTGAAAACCTAGGACAGGGACTTTTCTTTCTGTAAACTTATTGATTTCAGAAATTAGAAATGAAACTACAAATTATTGACATGAAGGATTCTGTCAGTAGTTCCAAAGTTGTTGGCATATTGTACAGATACCAAAAATAGCCTTTCTTTAAAATAAATTACCAGGATTATCAGTTTAAAGCTATATTTTCATATTTTGAGTTGACAGAGGTTGGACTCCAGTGCTTGTGTGCTTGTTTGTTTTATACTATGTTTCACAGCAGTATTACAGAGAAACTGAATGTATTTGATGCAGATGTTTTTCAAAAGGTTGAACGCTTTCTGTATAGATGCACAAACTTATTTTATATATATATAATATATAGATCCTTTTATTGAAAAATTATGTACTTTGATTTTTTCATAGTTGTGTATGTATATATGTGTATGAAACTAAGGGTAAAATTGCCCTTAACTGCATGTAATTACCATGAATCTACACAAATTTCAGTACCAAAAAGTCCAAGTCATTTTGAGGTCTGTCATTTAAATTCTTCATATTGAAGTCCTTCTTAACTGTATGACGTGCCAACAGAACATTCTGCAGCTGCTTCTGTTAGGTGTAAAACAAAAATAATGAAATAAAAGATAACGTGTTGCTGAGTTCACTCTCAGATTCAAGGAAGAAGGCTTTTTAATGTTATAAAATATAGCCTATTTAATGTTCTCAATGGTGTCTTGATTTTAATAAGTTTTTCTTTGACAGAACTTTTTTTTTTTGTAGCAGTTTCCGTTAGATGAAATTTGAGGGGTCTTTATTGCATACAGATTGGGTGCTGTGGCTGGAGATTGCAAGACATAGTCATCAGTAATGTCCAAAACAGTCAGTAGATAAATATGCTATCTCTATGTATTATCTGATATTCTGCAGTGTCGCCTAGAACAGACAGTGGTGAGTACAGACTTCAGTTAAATGTACAGCTGTTTCTGGAATATTTTTCATTAAGAAAAAGTAGATCTTCTCGTAAGTTCAGGTAGAAGAGTAACATTCCATCACAAGAGGACCCTTTAGACATGTGCATATATATCATGTATGTACCAGACCTCAATGTTAGCAGAGTACAGTTACAAGATGTTTTCTGTGCTTTTTGTAAGACTTGCCCACCTATGACTCTTCTGTGTGAAAAAATGATCTCCGTGCTGCCTTCATGGAGAAAAATAAATGGACCCAATCAGCTGATGTCCTTGCAGCAGTTTGTATATGATGTACAAGAGCAGCTTAATCCCCTAGCAAATGAAGATGACCTGCGGCATATTGCACAGCAGTTGCATAGCATAGGAGAAGTGAGTGCTTTTTATCTAAACTATGTATTCTTATTATCAAGGTACTCCTCTGGTCGAATATTGTTTAATAGGGTGTAAGTAAATGTCTGTAGTTATTTCCTTCTACTCTTCCTTTCAAGACATCATAAGTAATAGACTGGTTAATAATGCTTCTTGTTATCATTATTGTTTTGATATATGTGTTCTATTCATCATCTCTATGAGACAAAAAGAACTACAGTTCATTACTATAATTCTAACATCATAAAATACATAGGATATGCTATTACTAGCATCTTGAAATGAGGTAGTGAAATGAGATGACAGATTTGTTTGTCTGTTAGAAATTGAATTGTAGGAAAACACCTTTGCATAAATAGCTTGCAGAGCATTGGCTAGGCTTTAATGCTGTTGGGTTCTGATGGCTTTATTATTAATGGAAGCCAAGAACAAGATCTTAGTTCTGAATATTTGCAAGAATTTAAAATGCAATTCAGGTTCTGTCAGCTATGTTATTTAGTGATTTGGTCAATAGGCTGAAGACAGAATGTACAGTACTGTCTTGTTCTTCATTAAATACCAATAATAGCTTTCCTATTTATAAACAGATTAACATTATGCAGAGTGAAACAGTTCAAGACGTTGTTCTTCTGGATCCTCGCTGGCTCTGTTCAAATGTCCTTGGAAAAATCCTATCAATAGAGAACCCAAAAGCTCTCCATCACTATAGAGGTCGATACACTATAGAGGACATACAGCGTCTGGTAACAGATAGTGACGTGGAAGAACTGATACAGATTTTGGATGCTATGGATATTTGCGCAAGAGACCTTAGCAGTGGAGCAATGGTGGATATTCCTGCTCTCATCAAGACTGACAATCTCCACAGGTCTTGGACAGAGGAGGAGGATGAGGTACTGATTTACGGTGGTGTTAGAATTGTTCCTGTGGAACATCTTACCCCATTTCCTTGTGGAATTTTTCATAAAGTTCAGGTGAATCTCTGCAGGTGGATTCATCAACAAAGCACCGAGGGAGATGCTGATATACGTCTGTGGGTAAATGGATCAAAGATTATGAATCGTGGCGCTGAGCTTTTAGTGCTGCTTGTCAACCATGGTCAGGGTATAGAGGTTCAAGTTAGAGGACTGGAAACAGAGAAGATCAAGTGCTGTTTACTTTTGGATTCTGTATGCAGCACCATTGATAACTTAATAGCCACAACCTTACCAGGCCTTTTGACTGTAAAATACTATCTTAGTCCTCAGCAGCTGAGGGAACATCATGAACCAGTAATGGTCTATCAGCCTAGAGACTTCTTCCGTGCACAGAGTCAAAAGGAGACATCACTAACTAACACCATGGGGGGATATAAAGAGAGCTTTAGTAGTATACTGTGTTTTGGGTGTCTTGATGTCTACTCCCAAGGAAGCCTAGGAATGGATATTCATGTTTCAGATCTGAATCTTCTTACCAGGAGAAAACTGAGCCGACTTCTGGATCCACCTGATCCCATGGGCAAAGATTGGTGCCTTCTGGCCATGAACCTGGGCCTCCCTGATCTTGTTGCAAAGTACAATATAAATAATGGAACACAAAATGACTTTCTGTCAAGCCCAGTCCATGCCCTGCTACAGGAGTGGAGTAATGCTCCTGAGAGCACTGTAGGAATCCTGATGTCTAAGCTGAGGGAATTAGGTCGCAGAGATGCAGCAGACTTTTTACTCAAGGCATCTTCTGTATTCAAAATAAATTTTGATGCTAATGGTCAAGAGGCTTATGCTTCAAGTTGCAACAGTGGCACATCTTATAATTCAATTAGCTCTGTAGTGTCACGGTAAGAAACAGGTGTTTTGCATAGATATGTTTTCAAACTGCAGAAAAGATAAAAGTACAAGAATTTCTGTACCTTCTCAATTATGAGGTTTTGCATCAAAGGGTCTTTATCCTTCTTCAGCACCATCTTTTTGTGCTTAAGCTTTCTACTTCTGGTTGAACTGTTGCTTTTTATTTGATCTCTTAAAGGCTGGTGTACTTCTAATGTGTTAAAAGTTATTACAGATACATAATGTGCTGCTTAAAACTGATGTTTTAACTGGAAAGTCTTTCAACTCTAGATGTGTACAACTGTTTTATGAAGTAATTCTCCCTGTAAAAGGAAAGGGGAGAAAAATAGCACATAGCACATGAAATATGTATTTCTTATGTCCATTTTTTTTCTTTAAATGCTGTCCTCTGTTTAACACCTTTTTATATTTTTAAGGAGGGAGATCCACCTACACTTGTAATCAGTCTGCCTGAATATAACACCACGTTGTTTTTAGCTGAAAAGCGAGTGCCTTTTGCAGAAGAGGGGGGTTCCATTGGTTTGAATGGAACCCTGCTGGAGTTACAAGAACATGCTACCTCTGTTTCACTGAAATTGTCTGCATGCTTATCATTGCAAGTGGTGCTTGCCTTTTAATTTTTCCCTTATTTTTAACACATTGGTAATGACTCATGCAGAGCATTCATGTGCCAATACTGTGGGTACAGATGTGTGATACCTAATCAACTTCTATTTCAGTCAAATCATAATGTGAAAACCTCTTAACTTTGCCAATTACCATGCTTCTTTACTACCATTTACCTCAGGTAAAAGTTTGTTTCATTATGGAGTTCAAAAAGGATATACATGTGTTAGATACCGCAGAATAATACTGTATAGCTGTTAGTTGTAATTTGTGTATACCAAATGGTTTTCTACTATTAGATTCTAAGTTACTTCTTGTACTTGAAAATTTTAATGGGGATAAAACAAAAGGACACAAGATTTCTTGCAGTGAGAACTTTAAAATTGATATGAGGGGATACAGCGCATTCTGTTCTAAAAAGCATGTAATTTTAATGGTGCAATGTGTTTGTGTATATATATATATTGTATGTATATATATTAATACTATTTTTTCCTTAATCTTACCATGTAGTAAAATTTTAAAGCATTTTTCTACAAATAAACTGTTGCTTGTTGCATCACTTTTATTTGTATTCTGTACCTTAAGTTGACCAAACCTCCTCTTTTCTTTATAACCACAGTCCTGCAGAGGCAGTGCCTGACTTCTGAAGTTCTGACCATTTTCTGTGTCACACCAGGGAGCTTTCTCAGTCTTGCAGTGACTTTCCTTAAAAAGTTAATTGCTGTTTCCCACTGCTTTCTATATGTATTTTATCATGTCTTTATTACATTCTTCCCCTCATATCACTGAGCTCCTTTGTTTAATATTTTTCCAAAATGCCATACCTAATGAGCAGTCCAAACTTCAGGTACCTCTGCTTTTGTGTTTTACTACCACTGACAAAGGACACTGCAGATCTATGTTTGATTTAGAAATTTGGGAGTATTACGGGTTTTTTTAATATATTTTGTTCTGGTTTTCTAACCTTCCCAACAGTATATTCTTGTCAATTCTCTGCTTCCATTTACTGTAAAATGCAGTCCTGGGAGTAGCGGATGCTATGATAGAACTTTGGTGGAAAATGCTTATTACATGCATCATTTCCAGCTTTCATGGTAATAGGTTCAGGAAAGTGAATCACTGTCATAGGGTAGCTTTGGATTGCATCCCTGTAAGTCATGTGCCATGTTACTGAGATTCCAGAAAAAATCATAGTTGTAAATGATGATTTCAACAGAAAAAGGTTAGCAAAGTAATACAAGTGGGCATTCTTAGCACTCTTCAATTTTACTGATTCCCTATTTTGTTTTAATGCAACAAAAGGCAGCTTAGTTCCTCAGTTTTTATGGGTGTGTTGAAAGGCACTAGCCCTTGACTCACTCTAGAAACATGGGCAGTGGCATCTCAGAAGATTAAAGAAAAAAAAGTTTGGCTGTAGATTTAGTTTGTTTGTGGCATGAACATACAACTATATAAACTTAGCTCCCTATACTGAAACAAGTAAAGTTGGATACTAATCATTAGACTCCTCTTCATACTTGCATGATTTGATGGTATAGAGGTTAGTCCTAGTGTTCATCAATGATATAGACAAATTCACAGATGCAACGCAATTACTCAAGACCAAGACATGTGATAGATGGTCCTGCAGTTCATAAATTTGTTATTGACATCTGAACTTAGATTCTGAAAAATCATTTTTCCAAGTATCTTTTCCACGATCTGCAGCACTATGCATGAGATAAAGGAGTACTTCATGTTGCTGTGCGTATTAGGGGCTGATTTTATATCTCATGGAAGTTTTGCTGTAGACCCAGTTGGTGAAATCAGTGTTTCTATGCAAATTACTGAGGGTGGGACAAGAAGGGCATCTAGAGGTGACAGTGTGTGGAGTTAGGTATGAATTACTCTTTTCACCTTAAGAGAATGTAACCCAGAGACAGCCACAGGCTTCAGAAACCTCATGATTCAAATGATTAAGAAAGAGTTATGAAACTATGGGGATTTAGCAATTCTAAAGTGTAAGGGGATTGAGAGGCGGGACGCTCAGAAAGGAGCCAGAAACTTGCTTTCTAATTGGTCATGTCTTTCTAGAGTCGTGCTGAAACTTAACCTGCACTGGCTGCATTCTCCAACTCTAGCCAAGGTTATTTGTTGGTATATTACAGCTTTTGTATTCCAAAGAAGCTGTGTTGGAGCATTGTTTAAAAAAGGTTTCTTAATTTGAATCATGTCACTCTTCTAGTTTTGCAAATGAAATTGAAGAATGATGCATAAATTGTAACACCAAAGAGAGTAAGTCAAGCGTGCTGTGAGTTGAAACCTCTCTAGGTTTTCAACAGGCAGAGCAGTGTAGCATCTTCTTTGAAGGTGGCCTGAATGCACTAGATACTGAATTAAATTGTTTCTACTTTGCTCTAACTAGCTTGTTAAAATTCACAAAAAACATTACACTGGTTCATTTCTTCATTTTTTTCAGTCTTTCTCTGATTTGGAAGGCAAACTAGAAGACAAAAAAAAAAAAAAAAAAGGAAGAATAGATTTTAACAATGCTGAGAAACTTGTTTTCTAAAAGGGCTAATCTTCTGGAACTTCACCTCTGAGACATCTGGTCTCCAGCAGTCAGGGGAGATGTAACCAGAAGGTTGCATGGTAGCAGTTTGCCCTAATAAGCTTTACTGAAACAGCAGGCCAGTGGGAAATGCTGCCTTTAAGCTGAAAGAGCGTCCCTGTATCGTGGTTTGCATTAACCAAATGGACAGCATTTCTGCAGCACCCAGATTGCCCTGAGGTGAGGTTCCAATTGAAACTATGCCCATTCTTGAAAATGCAGCCATGTAGCTGACTCAGCTGGACAAACCTGGAGAACAACCACCCTGCACTGAGGACGCCCCGCCTGCTCTCTGAGTCCTGCTCTCACCATGTCAGGTTACCATGCATCAAACACGTGTTCATATCCCTATGCAGAAAGGAAGACTGAAGGTAGTCCTCTGGGGCTGGCAAGGGGTGCTAAAAAAAAAAAATGCCTACGCACTCTGCAGCTTGCTAGCAGAGAGGTTGGTAGCCAGTGCCACGCTGTCTTCTCCAACAGAAATAGGGCGCTTCTTGTAAGTGCTGAGGCACTTCTGGCAGCTCTACGTCTGGGTTCTGGAATATCTGCTTGCTCCTTTCACCATGTGTACAACATGGCAAAGCTGAAAGGTGTCTTTCCTGCAAACTGCCACAGCTGGGCCTCACCACTCAAGCAGCTGAAGATGTCTGCTGGAGAGCGGAGGTACTCCTGCCGCATGTCACTCATATTTGCATAAATGAGTCAGGGCTGACATAAGACACCAGCATGTGGTATGTGGCTGGGAGTAAGAAGTTGCACTTTTCAAAACTGTGCTGAAGAAAGCATGGGAAAGAAGGGCAGGCCTCATGTCGGGGGTCAGCCCTCACTGATGCAGTCGGAGGAGTGTGTGTGACTCTCTGAGTCACCATGTGTCTCACTTTTCAGCTGCCCCTTCTATTGCAAAATCTGCTAGTTCAGCACAGCCACAAAGAATACTTTCATTGTTGTAGTCTATTGTCCCATAAAGATAAATGAGTCTCACAGGGGCATTTCCTCAGCAGGCCAGTTTACATGCTCCTGTGTTTGTAGCAGAGAGGATGAGATAAGTAAAATGAGTGCAAGGGGAAAGATCACTTGCTGGGAAGTAAGGGATATCAATAAGTCCTCTAATTCCTACATTTGTCTTCAAGGTCCTACAGCTATATAGCACTGGCATCTATATATCTATTTTTTAGTTCTGACTTTTTATTGATTTAAATGCAAAGAACAGCTACTTTGCAAAGTGCTGAGCACTGTCAGCTACTGTTGAAGTTAAAGCTTTCATTCCTCTGAAAAACACGAGTCAATAGGTCTTGAATGCTGTGGTAAAGGCAGTGTCTGTGTACCTGAAAGCTGCAGACAAACCCAGGTGAGCTCCAGGACAGAACAAGTTCCTTCTTTTCTAAGCCCATTGTGTGGATGATTTCATCATTGCTAAGGCACATATCTTCAGAAGATGCAAGAAAGAGATTGCTTCAAGGCATTTTCACCCATTTGATAGCAGGGACTAGATTATTTCATTATTGAGTTAAACCCCTACCCTCTAGCACTAAAGTGTTTTGTCAAACAGACAAACAGACTTCTGGGGACTATTGGTAGCTGCAAAGTGTTGTAACAATTAGTCTGGAAATTGTGGAAGAAGATGAGTCACTGCAACCAAATTAGCACTATGTTAGGATGGGATTAATTTCCTTGGATGCTCATAGGCAGAAGGAAATACTGCTTGCAGGTTTTAGACCTGGCAGGCAGGTAGCTGTAAGGATTTCAGAAGAAGCTTGAGGCAGGGACATGCAGCAGCAGGCTGCTTACAGAGATTCTGAAGGGAGCCATGCTGACACTTAAACTCACGGATTAATGCATGCATTAGTATATGCTCCAAGAACTGATCAAGACCCAGAATTTAGAAGTGCTGCTGGGAAGAGAGGGGTTTCCAGATGCAGAGTACAGCCTTCTTATCCCACTTTGTACAACCTAGCTAAGGCAGTGGTTTCTGCCTGCTAGAGGAAACAGGAAAATGAATGTAACTGGCTGTGGTTTGGCTGTATGGGGCAGGTGTAAGTACCAAACTTAGCCACACAAAGCCACAGAATTACCACTACATTAGTTCTCTAGGGATCAGTGTTTTTTTGTTCTTAACAGGAGAGCAACTTATCAAGAACAGTGGAGGTCAGTGAGTGCTAGAACAAGAACCACTTGCTCAGCCATGATTCTGCAGTATGAAGCTCAGATTATCTTGTTTCTGACTCCTGTAATCACTAAAGAAAGGCGTAATTGACAAAAAGAAATTCTGTTGTTTTTTTGTTTGTTTGTTTTTAATGCATTGAACTGCACTAAGGATATCCAGTTATTTAAATTGCTAGTCTTCATACATTTGTGCAAGTATGGTGATTTCACAGCTGTCCTATTGGAAGGCTGCTTGAAGATATGGAGTGGTGCTGCAAGGCTGGTGCAACGTGCATCCTGCAGCATGAGGTGGACAGACAGATGCTGCTGAGGCCACTAGCTGCCTGGCACAGTGAGTGCTGCAGGCCTCAACACCCAGACAGACCTCCCCCAGTTGCAGAACAACCGAATATCCCAAACTGGGAGAGACTCCTGGCTCCACACAGGACCACTCAAAATCCAAACCCTATGTCTGAGCGTGGTGTGCAAAGGCTCTTTGAACTCCAGAAGCGTGGGGCCGTGCCCACCGCCCTTGGTGCAGACCCTGTCCCTCACCCCCAGCTGCCCTCCCCTGACACAGCTCCATGCCGTTCCCTCGGGCCCTGTCGCTGTCACACAGAGCAGAGCTCAGCGCTGCCCCTCCGCTCCCTGTGAGGAGCCGCAGCCGCCATCAGGCCTCCCCTCAGCCTGCCCTGCTCTGGGCTGAACGCACCCAGGGACCTCAGCTGCTTCTCACACATCTTCCCTTTCTCATAGCCCCTCTTTGGTCCTAGTACAACTCTATTATGTGGTGTGGATGTGGCCACCCTGGATCACCCATGGTTTTAATAACAATGCAAAATACCATGTCTCTTGGAGACAAGAGAGGGGAGAGTTCAATTATTTTCTTCATGGTGCGATTAACTTAAAGTATCTTTCACCTTCCCTCAGATAGCTCCGGAACAGGCTGTGTAAGAACATGGAGATGTCTCTGAAACTCAGGTCTGACATTCATGTCTGTCTGCATGCAGCCACATGACTGCATCAGGCAATAATGGAAATACTAAACACTGTGGTGTTTCTTGGTCTCCACTTTTTCACTCCCCAAAGTAATACTGATTTCTATGAAAAAAAGTTTTCAGTATGTGTTTTTCATCTCTATTTCTAGTCATTGTTTCTGAAATGTGACTTGAATGACATCTCTGAAATAAATTTTTTCCCCAACAGAGAAATATAACTCTTGGGAGCAGTTTTCTACTCATAGAAGCTACTAATAGAGATTGCCTCCAACAATTACTTTGAGTGGTGCTTGGTGACCAAACGAGGTATCCATTAGTACTGCCAGCAAAAGTGATCTCTTGATGTACTCTGTTTCCATTGAGCAGGGTGGGGTGCTTGGTTATTAAACTGCCTTTCCCAATTTGTTTTCATCTGACATGTGCTTAATCTTCACAAGGATGGCCGTATTCCTGTTGGTGTTTGAATCAATCAAACTGTTCATGAGGGATGTTCTGCAAATCATGTAGCAGTAAAAATGGCTTGAAGCCACAGTGGAGCATAGACAGGCTTGGGCTGGACGAGTCCTCTCCCCACACTCCCCAGTAGCAGCTTCCTCACACCCCTGCCTGGCCATGAGACTGTTATGAGCATCCTGTGGAGAGGTAAGAGCTGTAATGTAAGCTACCTGTGAGGGAGCACACTCTGTCACCCAGGTTATTTCTCTAAGTTATATGAAAGAGGAGTAGCAATGGAAGTAGAATAGAATATTAAAAATAATAATAAAAAAGTAATAAAAAAGAAGGAAGAAACATTTATTTGTAAAATTAGTGGTTTCTCTGTCTTCCAGATGACTAAGTACTTGAAATTTTTTATCAAAGGTGCAGTATTCAGAGGCTGAGGACTGAAATTAGACCCTAGGGTTACAAAAAGGTTGGTGTTCTTGCAAGAGGAACAGATTTCACAGGCTTTACCTGTATCACAAATACTTGCAGCTTAGTCCATCAGAACACAAAATTTCAGGAACTATTTCAAATTCAGGAAGCCAGATAATGCTCTTCCTAACCTGTGAGGCTTCATCATAGAAGCTTCTCTATGATGATTGGAGCCAAGCAAATAAAATGTTCTGGACAGCAGGAATGCAATAATAATTAAGTGTTGAAATAGCCAGACTAGAAAGCATGTTGATGGAACTCACCTTTGTGAGACATCTATACTGCTTTCTGTAGGGAGAAGAGATGGTTTTAGATGTCATTGGGAAGCAGAGACAAACTGCTCTGCTTCCCATTCTGCATTACATTTTGCTGAAAAAGACCTGGGCATAATGGTGGATGATAAGCTGGGTATGAGCCAGCAATGTGCCCTTGCCACCCAGAAAGCCAACCATACCCTGGGCTATACCAAAAGAAGAGTGGCCAGCAGGTTGAGAGATCCTGCCTCTCTGCTCTGCACTGGTGAGGCCTCACCTGGTGTACTGTATCCCAATGTGGAGTCGTCAGTACAAGAGAGACAGAGAAACGAAGGTGGTGGAGTGCATCCAGAGGAGGGCCATAAAAATGACCTACAGAATGAACACCTCTCCTATGGGGACACGCTGAGAGAGCTGGGGCTGTTGGTGAGGAGAAGGCTGTAAGGTGACCTGATCACAGCCTTTGAGTATCTAAAAGGCAGCTGTAGGAAAGAAGGGGACAGGCTCTTTAGCAGGGTCTGTGGTGACAGAACAAGGGGAAGTGGCTTCAGGCTCAGGAAGGATAAATTTAAGATAGATATAAGGAAAAAAAAATTACAGTGAGGGTGATGAGGCACTGGACAGGTTATCTAGCGTGGTTGATGCCCTGTCCCTGGAAACTTTCAAAGCGAGGCAGAGTAAGGCCCTGAACCTGATCTAGATGTGGTGTTCATTGCAGAGGAGTTGAATTAGATGGCCCTCAGAGGTCGTTTCCAACTCTAAAGACTCTATGAGTCTATGATTTCCCATCTTGAGACTGTGACATAGGTGGGGCTCAGAGCAGCCAAGCTGCCAACACATGCTGGGCAGACCACAGAAGTATGATGGGCAGTCTCTCTAAGTAGGAGATGGCCTGTGTGCTTGTGCAGGTTCCTGGAGTGCCCCATACATCCTGTGCTAGCAGAGCCAGCTATGTCAACTGTACAGGTTGTCCTTTTCTGCTGGCCTGGCAGGCATCCTGCTCCAGCTCACCTTTGGTTTCCAGCAGACACACTGCAAGGGTTGGTGGGAAGCAGAAAATGACACCAACTGTTTCAGTAGCCAGCCTAGGCATAAGTTTGGGGCAGAAAGAAAGGAACAGGTGCTCTGTTGGGTCACTGCCACAGTTTCAATCCACAGTCCACGCTTTTTAATCAGGGGACTGCTGGCAGCCAACCAGCAGATGTGTCCAAGGCTGGTGCCTCATGTTTGCTGGGCAGTTTATACATGGATGCATGTGTGTTTGTAACTATACTAAGGACAGCCAATGGGGGTTAGGTGCCCCATTGCAGCAACACCTCCATTTCCAATTTGTTTTTAATTCTTTTAACATTTATTCTCGTTTGGGATACTTTTGCAGCAGTGGGGAGAGCTAAACAGTGTTTGTCTATGCAGATAGGCAAAATTACTGACAGGCTGTCTGAACCCCTGCACAGTTTGGCATGGTGCTGGTCAAATTCCTGCACAGCTCAGGTCAGCTCTCCAGTCTCAACACTGTCAGGTTTTGAAGTGTTTTTGCCTAAGTACCCTAAGCAAGGCAAAAGCTGCACTGTGCTGAGGGTGAGGTCCTGTTCCCTCCACCTTTCACTTCAGCCCCATCCATTAAGCTTGTATCAGAGCCCATGTGCCCAGGCATCCCAGGCTGCTGCTGGCCCTTCGGATCTGGCCTCTGGCCTCATTTGCTCACTGCTGTGGCTAGAAACCAAGGGGCTGCCAGCAAGGAGAGGGCTAAGTGGCCTCTTTTCAAGAGTAATGCTGGTCCAAATCAAGCTAAGGCCCTTGGGAAAACACCCATACATACATAAGAAACCTCACCATCACCCAGAGCACTTTTCTGCCCCCTTGTAAGAACAGCACAGGGCACACTGCAGTCCTACAGCAACATCATGGCCATACAGACGTGGTTCAAAACCGTCTTTGCTCAAAGGGCTGGGCTCCAAATGCTGTATCACAAGAAGGAGGAGGGGGCTAGCTGGTGGCACAGCTGAGACACATAAGGCGCAGAAGAAATATGGTGCTACTTTCTCACAAACATTTCTGAATAAAACTAGTCTGCAAATCATCTGACCCCTGCCTCTTTCATTATACCCAGCAGCCATACATCTGCTCTCACTTGGGGTTGTTGCTTTCCTTTCAGTCAGAGAAGAAGAAATATAAATGATTATATAGATATGCAGCAGCCGTTCAAATGCTGCTTCTTAAACATACATGATGAGCAAATTTAATTAAAAATCAAAGTATTTCTAGATTTCTAGGCAGTGAGCCTCAATTTTCCATTTGTTACACACCAAATATCACCACTAGGTTTCTGACCTAGGTCTAGATCACTCTGCCCGGAACAGCATTACTTTTAAACAACAGAACAAATTAAGTGAATCAGGAAGCTCTTTGTCTAGTGTTTTGATAAAACCCAATGAATTTAAAGGATGTTCTCTGTTCCTGCTTTCAAGTGGGGTGTTCATTTAATGTCCCCGTTCTTGACCGAGGCTGGACAGACTGCCCTACAATGGCTGATACAGAGTATAGGCTGTCCCAGCATTTTCTTTTTCCAGAAGAGCACCCAAAAACCAAGAGCAAAAAACAGTGCTAGGCGCTTTGTAATACTAGTCAGGGTGGGTTTTTCCCTGGTATTGTAACTGGGTACTGAATTCCAGGCAGTGTCAGAGATAAGCTAACACCCCACAGGTGAGGGAGAGTTTTTCTCTGAGAGGATAACATTGACTCTCTAAAGAAGTGGCTGAGAGAACTGGAATTGTCCACTCCGGAGAATAAAAGGCTCAAAGGAGACCTTATTGCTTTCTACAACTCCCTGAAAGGAAGTTGTAATGAGGTGAGAGTTGGCTTCTACAAGATAACAGTGATGGAACAAGAAGGAATGGCCTCAAATTGTGTCAGAGGAGGCTCAGATTGGATGTTAGGAAAAATTTCTTCTCAGAAGGTATGGTGAGGCATTGGAACAGGCTGCCCAGGGAGGTGGTGAAGTCACCATCCCTGAAGGTGTTCAAGAAATGTGTGGATGTGGTACTGAGAGACATGGTTAGCAGGTATGGTACTGATGGGTCAGCAGTTGGACTAGATGGTCTTAGAGATATGGGAAATTTTGTTGTTTCAGCTGTGTATAACACAGACTTTCACGTCCATTTCCAAAGTGTTGAGGTACAATCTTTACATTTTTTTACATTTCCAGTGGTAAAAAAGCCATCACTGGCTGATGGTATCTTTTGTGTCTGAGACAAATTTTGTGTTGGAAGACAGAAGGTCATCTTCCTTATCTGATATGGAAATGAAAAAGAAACAAAAATTTCTACAAGAGAAGAAGGGAAAAATGCTGGCAAGTAGGTTCCCCACAGCAAACAGTTCTCAGATTTTAGACAGGCAATTCTCTGTATAATCAAACTACTTTTTTTTCTCTTTTTTTTTTTTTCTTTTTCTTTCTTTTTCACCTAAGTGTTTAAGCATGCTTTGTTTAAACTGTTCAAAAACTAGCTTCAGTGGCCAAGTACAGGAAAAAAACAGCAGAAGAGCATGTTTAGGGCTAAGCTGAGGAGTCACTCAACAAGGGTGTGTGAAGATTATTCACTGCACTTTGAAGTATTTTAAACACTTGTAGGAAAAAAAAAAAAAAGCTTAATATTCTTGAAGACTGAATGCAAATATGCTTATGTTAATATTCTTTGCTTCCTGGAGGAAATAGTCTGCAGACGCTTCCTCTCTCGATCTCATTTTCACCAGGCATTTTCACCACCAAGACATTTAGTGGTGGCCATAGTGCAGGACAGGGAGTGAGGGCCTCTGCAGCTCTGCAACAGCTCTTGCCTGAGGGCTCCAGGCTGTGTTTCTGTAAACCTCTGCAAAGATACTGCAGAGGTTTCTGCGGTGTTCTGGCTGCTGCAGAGTTGTTCCACTCTCAACCCCAATGGCTGCCCAGAGGCTAATGTGCCCCAGGAAGCAGACACCCAAGCTGTCCCAGGGCAGCACTGATCTGGCAGCAGCCCTGTCCCCTCTCAGCTGCATCAGTTTGCTTATCAGCAGTGTGGGGGAAATAACACGTGCTTTCCAGCATTTGTTGATGTGAAGAGGCTGCTGATGGGCACCTGAAGCCCAGACAGTGACAGACGCTGTAACCAGTAGCCCAACAAACACAGATAAGAATGTCCAGCCGTCTCTGTCACCCAGGAGAAGCAGGAGATGCTGCAAGGGGTTTTCTGAGGGCATCCAGTAGCCCTGATGTGGTGCAATGCATACTGGATAAAAGTTCTTTTAATTGCTATCACCACATAAAAGAGAGGAGATGCTGCAAGGAGATAAGATAGTGAGAAGCATAGCAGCAGTATGGACCCCTCTCTATCAGTCACGAGTAGCTGCACCCTGTGGGCAGGAGTGCTTCTGCTGCCTCCCACACTACATTCATAGCAGTCCTAGAGCCACCAATGCTTGTTTTCTCATTCCCAGATGTTAGAAGAGTATTTGCTGCAGCTTCTGTCCTATAAGCCATCCAGACTAAAACTTCAGGTGCTACACATTAGCATGAATCATCACATAAATATCACCACAGTCACTGCTTGTCACAAACAGGTTTATTTCAAAATGCCTCTTGCAACACTTGTTCTTTGTTTGGCTGCTTTACAGTCAGCACTTCCTCGACTACATTGACAGCATTTGACTCTGGAAGGTGAGAGGGGCTATCTGGGTTTGTCCCTGCCACCCTGGAGGCACAGTCTGTTCAATTCACCTATGGAAAAAGGTGAGGGACCTCTCATCTGGCCATTTTATGGGGCAAACAAATGTGGCGATTTCACAAGGTGAGAATTTTTGCAACAGAACCACATACCTATTACATCCTATTTCCTGCATGGCCAGTGTGTGATGTGTCCTGGTGGCATGGGGGAAGAAGGGCAAAGGCACAAATGCACTGCTGCATGGGCTGCAGCCTCTGTCCTAGGATGTGGTCCTGCAGCTGCTGAAACACAGAGTGCAGCATGCCTCAGCCCCTCTTCCCTCTCCTTACATAGCAGCATGGAGGGCACTGCAGCAAAAGCTCCTAAGCAGAAGGGACCTATCTCTCATCACTGCCCCTTTGCAATATTGTGCCTTCAGGTTACCTGTCAGCCAGAGTAAGAATCCGGTAAACAGAAGTACAAAAAAAAGCATGCTGTGAACTATCTAATGGGAACCCAAGTTACCGGCAAGGTTTGTTTAATCACCTTAGCTGCAAGCCAAGTATGTCATGTGCTACCACACTAGCATGGCCCCTGCTCAACATACCTGCACATCACTGTAAATGCTTGGCTCAACAGGAATGTGTCTAAAAGCTCTTCATCTTTCAAAGAGAACTCTGGCTCCTGCAACTATCCATGCCCAGAGGTGTGAACTCACCCACTTCTACTCAGCCCCAGTAGAGGAGAATCTCCTCCCACTGTTACCTTCGCCATACTGACAGCTGAGCTTTTCTGACAGGAAAATCAACCTGAGAAGAGTAGCAAGAATTTTGAGGAGTGTTGCTAGCACTCAGCACCGGGAATGCTTTATTTAATCAAAGAAGGAAAAAAAAAAAAACAAAAACAACTCTTTATTCCAGTCTGAGGAAACTCAGAAAAAATTAAATTCTTCAGGTGACAACAGAAAACTCTAGAGATGCTGTAGAAGAAAGTACTTAAGGAAAGGCTCAATGACGATTTAAAAAATATGTAGATGTAGTCTTATGCCTTTGTGCACAAGCAGCACCACCATCGGCTCACCTAATCCAAGCCCTCAATTTGGACCTTTTGGACAGTGGTTGCACGGAACTATGAAATATTGCTGCAACAGCTGTGCAGGTCAGTACAAAACATAATGATCCCTACACACTGCAGAGAACATATCACCTGCAAAACTGCTACATGGGCTTAATGGCAGCGCTGGGGCAAAAGGAGCAGTTCTTCCCAGCAGTCTCATTAGGCCTACAAAGTGCTTACAAAACCTTATAAATTGCTAGTATCTCAAGTTCAGTGCATCCATAACAGAAATGTCCAGCTCTCTCCGTTTAGTCCTTAAAAAATACTGTCTTACTTTATACATTGTTCAAAACATAATTTCTCCAATAAGAGTAGAAGTATGTGCCCATAACCTAACTGTTATCATTTTTCATGTTATAGTCTTAAAAAAATTTAGTGCTGCAGAGTTGAAAAAAATGGAGATATCATATTAAGAGTGGATAAAAGACTTAGTTTTACCAGCTAGTTCCTAAGTAAAAAGGACTAATTTTGCAACCCCTCTGAAGCACGTATGTTAGGTGTTAAGTTCTTGACCTTGCAAACATTTAAATATATACATATGGCTTATTTATTTGAGTGAGTTTGCAGAATTACAGGAAATTACCTCTGTGGATATCCTTACAGGGCACGGTTTGTCACTGCCTTCAGAGGTGAAATGGCTGGAGGTTCTTATCAAATGTCTCAGAAGTGGCATCTACAGAAAGTGCCCTGTTTTTAAAACTATATTAAATAAGGGAATCCTCAATCAACATGTTCTTTTGTGTTGATCATTTCACTCTAGCTACTCTTCTAAGGTGTTTGATTTTTTTGAAAAAGCAACTGATATCATTATCTTGATTGGTTTCTGCTACTGATGGGAAGTAATTGTCATGTCATACCTGGCAGTCACAGGGTGCTCCGTCTTTACAGTGATTTCAAGTAGTCAAAACCAGACAAACACAAAAGCGTAACTCAGGATGTCTCTGCTCCCCCACGGACTACCTGCTTGCAAAGGAAAGGATTGCTCTTCCTAGCCAATATAGTTGAGTTTCCTTATAGGAGATATTCCAGTAGGTGTATGTCTTTCTCATTCTTCCTAGCTACAAGTGCATTGTTTCAGGAATATGCCTGCAGTAGTAAGATGTAGCTATAGACAGAGTCTTGTGCAAGTAATTGAGAAAACTGCCCCGGGAGCCCAGGGAGGTGGTGGAGTCACTGACCCTGGAGGTGTTCAAGGAATGTTTGGATTTTATACTGAGGGATATGATTTAGTGAGAACTATTGGTGATGGGTGGATGGTTGGACTGAATGATCTTGTAGGTCTTTTCCAACCTTGATATTTCTCTGATTCTGATTCTGATTCTGTAAAACCAGCTATGAAGACTTCTGGACAACGTGAATGAAAGCAGAACATGATTCTGTATAATGAGAGACGGCAGGGCAGATCGGAACAGTTCTTATTATCTCTGAACATCTCTTTTGTCTCTGTTCCTCCCTAGGACATCATAATCCTTTGTTTCCTATATGCCTTCCCATCCCCATTGGGCAAGTGGGAGCTGTGCCATGTAGTCTGGAGCTGTACATGCTGGGATGGTGAGTGATTGTATCCGCGAAGCATTATCTTCTGAGCGCTGCTGTCTGCCTGGCTTCCACTCAGAAAAGGCTCTCTCTTGGTTTCTTCTCACTTTCAGGGCAAGTTGGAGATCTCTTCTCCTGGCCAATCTGCCCAACAGCAGGAGGAAGGAAATAGGCACACAGATGATCTGAGCTCCTAGACCTCATATTCTTAGGTGAACAAGATTAAGAACAACAGAAAGTGTTGGTGATCAGATTAAAGGGAGCATAAGCAAGGCAAGCATGAATCTCACCATTTGTTTTGCACTGACTACCTATCAAACTCATGCTGCTGCTCTTTGAGCTCAGTCTGTTATCCAGAATCCAGGAAGAAAACTCTCTAACTCCAATGTGATGTTAGGAAGTGGCATTCCTTTATTCCTCATGATATGTACTGGGCAATTAGACAAAACAAGCACATGCTCTCAGAGTTCAAGTTCTACGTTTAAATAGTTAAGACATACATATGCAGTAACACTAGCATACATATTCATTCTTTTCCAAGAATTCATTATTATATGCTAGTGCCCTTCTGGGCATGCACAGCTGCATCTAAAGTGGTCCTATGACCATTTACTTTCTCTCCATTTTTCTATCATCATCTTAATCACAGAGACTTTTGGCTGAATTCTAGCTGTTTTTCCACAATTAGTCAAACTTACATTGCTTGTTAGGCCATAATAAGCAATTTACAAAACAATAGATGTGAAATCCAGGGAAAAAGTCCTTGTATCTGCGGATGCAAAGATAAAAGTAATCTATTATGACTCCAGTGCTTCTTGTGAAGCAGAATCGTAAGAAAACACAAGGCTGTTCACACACCAAGCAAAGTTGAAATGGAAAGTTTTAGAATTAGCACTCACTGATTCCTTTTGTTACACTAATATATTGAACCTTGAAATAATTTACTGATTCCTACTGCTAAACAAACCAGCCTATATCAAGCCTACGTATGGATGTAAAAAGTAGAGTATTTTGCTGTGATTCACATGAGACCGAGTATTTTCTTGTCCTTCCAAAACAGGAAAATGGAAGAAGCTAGCTGTGCTGAATTTCTGCTTGCATTCTCTGTTTATAAAAAGTCCTTGCTTTGTGGAACACTCTTTCCACTCAGTGAGAAAAACACTTGTGCTAGTAACTTCAGAACTCTTTGGGTAAGGTGAGGTAATGCTGGCTGTTCCCGGAACCAGAGAGAGGGATGAGCAATTAAAGCACAAAAATCAGCAAAGAACAGGCAAGCAAGATATGCATGAACACAATTGCAAGTACAAAACTGAGGATGAGGAGAAGGTTGTCCAGGGACTTGAGGGCGAAACCTTACTGGAAAAAAAATGTCTCACCTATTAAGAGCCAGCCAAGTCTGTCTATCTGCAGTCTTACCACAAAAACAAAAGCACTCTTCACGTGGGTTTGTACAGATGTATCTTTGCCGTACTGTCTGAGAGCATGGACCCAATGTCTTCCACAACCTCTGCTTTAGGAGACCAGAAGCTCAGCCAAGACCTCAATAGACCTGCATATTTCGGTTCTGCTGCTTCCTCCTCCTCCAGGGTGTGTACTGAATTCAGGATGCAGAACTACATCTGTGCTCATGAATTATGAACTGAGCTGAGGAACTCTTGTAATGTTTCCAGTGTTTTGCATGAAGTAGTTCCAAGCCTTCTTCAAAGAGCGTACTAACATTTTATCTTTAAAAAAAATAGAAAATTGAGAATGGGCATTCATCTCTAAAATTTAGGCAACACTTTGATTATATATATGCCAATTCTGCAGTCCAAACAGCTTGTCTTCAACACTGCATGTTTAACATGAAGAAAAGTGTCTTAATAGTTGTGTGGAGGTCTTGTAGACACATCAGACCCAGGTTACTTTCAACACTGACCTCCCACTTCTCCACAGCATTTACTTAACAAAGCATCTTAGTTAACAGTCATGGAAGAAGAAGGCATTTAACCAATGTGAAGCATTTGGTCATGATGTCATTATAGTGAGGTATTTTTGTTCAGCCTGGAGAAGAGAAGGCTGCGGGGTGACCTCATTGCAGCCTTTCAATACCTGAAGGGAACCTACACCCAGGAGGGGTGTAAACTCTTCAAAAGGGCTGACAATAGCAGGACTAGGGGAAATGGATCCAAGTTGAAGGAGGGAAGATTTAGGTTGGATGTTAGGGGGAAGTTCTTTACAAGGAGAGTGGTTAGGCCCTGGAACAGGCTGCCCGGGGAGGTTGTGGATGCCCCGTCCTTGGAGGTGTTCAAGGCCAGGTTGGACGGGGTCCTGGGCAACCTGATCTAAATGTGTATGTTTGGTGGCCCTGCCAGGCAGGGGGGCTGGAACTGTATGATCCTTGAGGTCCCTCCCAGCCCGGGTGATTCTGTGATTCTGTGATTCTGTGATTTTATTATCTCTATTTTATTTTGTTCTGATTATCTTCAATGAAGTTTTACCTGAAAACACCATGTGTACATTTACACATTAACAGTGTTTTCCCCTCTCCTTCTCTAGAAGGATGGTGACAAGGCAAGGCCAATGCTCAGCAAAACCCAGCTTCATCATGAGTCGTCTTGCTGATAAAAGCTGGGGAGAAGGAAGGAGAAAATCTTACTTTTGCTCATTTTTGTTTTGTAGATGTTGAGGCATAAAGGAGCAGCACAAACAGACTGTGAAGCAAGCTGATGGGTGGAAGAAGAAACCCCACATACTCTGCTTCAGCCAACTGCATCTGCTGTCATTGATTGTCTTTATTTTCATCCCCCAGCCCAAGAAACAGTCAATGCATAACTTTCGCAGCATGTCACACAAGGCCACAGCAAGACCACTGGCAGCAGAAGGGCTGTGCTGTGGAAGCAGGCTGCTGCAGACCTGGGCTGGTGTGCTCCCATATGGGAGCCTAGGGCCTGCTGCAGCCTATGGCCTGCAGGTGTGTGTCCCTCAGCAGAGGTAGTGTCCTACACAGAGGACACCAAGTAAAAGAGCAAAAAACAGCAAACAAAATGCTGGCTAACCACCTGAGCCTGGACTACGTCAGCGTGTTCTTAAAGGCAGACTATGTGGTAAGCTTGATGTAGTAGCTTTATCTAAGTTGATTAAAATTTTCAGTCCCCTTCATACAATGCAGGCAACTGAAGGCATGAATACCAGGCAGCAGGCATCCCATGCCCATTTATAATGTTGCCAAGTGCTGAAGGAAGAGTGGGCCGGTCTCAGGTAGATTTTGCCACCCCTAGTAATTATTAGAAATCAACAAAGTCTAATGCTGGTATTTGGGTAGAGGACTTGTTAGGTTTAGTTCAACTGTTTCCAGGTGTGGAAATTTTAATACTATTTTGGAGGAACATTTTAATGTAAATCATCTTTAGTATACTAAGTGCAGAACATTGTTAAAATGTGTTTTTACTCTAAAGCCTTACCTTTTTTTTTCTAATAATTTTCATATGTATTCTGTAAGTAGTTTAGGACGGTGCAAATTCAGCACATGGAACAAAACACAAAACAAAGTTTTTAATGTTATGTATGTGTACACTATTTCATGAAACAGTTATTATTCATGCCTAAAAACCAAACCAAAACAAAGATAAAAAGCAATCAAAACCTAATTCAACAAACACTGTTCTTGCTTGGAAAAAAAGAATAATTAAAAAACGATTTTTGCATTTGCACTGATATTTTACCACTGTACGTATGTTGTCAATTTCAAAATCTCCTGAAACACAGAAAAGTCGAGTGGAGAGGAGACAATGCTTTATTTCTGTGCAGGGCACCAGGTGCTTAATCTCCACAAATCAAGCGTGCCTGAATCATCTTACTCTCTGCTATTTATAGTCCAAAAGTTCTCAGTACACATCTATCTAATACATAAGACACATCTATCTATTACATATTCATGAGATTACTACAGTTACAAGATTACACAAACATAATCTTCTGTGCTTATGCTTCAGTGGTCATTTTGAGAGATGTCCCCCCTTCTCATTTTGTCCTTGTGTGGACAAAGGTTCTCGAAGGACACCTAGTTTTCACCTAATTTTTACTGATTGGTTACTTTTTTTTATTTGAGCCCCCATTTAGAGAATGCTGCTCTTGTTATACAAGCATTGTACTTAGGAATTTATCATAGATAAGCAATACAACAGGAAGCTATTTTAATTAGACAAAGTGATGGCTCTTCAAGGACATTGCTCTAATTATCTTGTGTAGAATTACACCTGGAAATCATAAACAGCAAAAATGGCACATTATTAATTTTCAAACATGACATACAATAAAAATGGTCACAAAATTAGATTTTATAGGCAAACTCTGAAATTCTAATTTCTTTGATAGTTTGTTAGCTCTTTCCCTCCTGACTCTCAACCAAGAGTTTGGGGATTAACCTTTTGTGGTCAGGCTGTGCTATGCACGTACCAAGTCATAGATCTGAGTGCCAGGGCAAAGTGCCAATGCCTGCAGCAGAGGAAACCCCTGAGCAGAGAGGTGGTGGCTGGAGTAGCCAGGCAAACTAATTCCAGTGGTTCCGAGAGGACACACCTCCCCCCTCCACTTCTGTGACCCCACAGCATGGTTTTGTCAATTGAAGTAGCCCAAGCTGTCGTGACTCACATAGATCTTGTGTTTTGAACAGTTGTTTGTTGAATCAAATCCAAAATCCTTAACAGAAGCTAAATAGGGAAGTGCTAGCACTGTGTTTGGATTGCACTGTGTGCTCAGCTGTCTGCCCGGCATGCTAATGGAAGTATATGGGGCTCTGTCAGGGGAAGGGGAGCAGGAGCCACCTCAGGTACATGGTATTGGGAAAATCCTCTTACCAGTGATGGGCAAAGGTTGGATTTTTGCATCAAATCAAGGCTATTGCAGGTAATGAGTTTATTGCAAGTCAGTGTGTAAAACAGCCTACTTGTTTCATACTTGAGGTCCTTGCTTCCAGAAACGCTGCCTGGAGAGGGAGAGATTTACTGGTAAGAGGTGCTCGCACATGAATGGTGAAATGCATTTCAGCATTCAGCAAATTCAGCAAGCTCAGATTTTAGACAGCTGGGCAACAGTCCAGCACAGCTATGTGGAACCATAGGCACCACAGCTATCCCTATAGATAACCCTATGCTATCCCACTCTCCTAGCATCAAACAACTAAGCATCAGGAGGTTGCTTTCTTTGACAGAAAAGAAAGACTGGTGGTGGGCATGAGATTTCACTGTATGAATACTGTGTCAGCCACTCACTGTTCTCCTCTGCAGGCCTAGCAGTAGAAAACTCCCTGTGAATGTTTTCATAAAGAGCAAGAGGAAATTGCACGTGCTAATAGCTGCTCATGAGACAAGTTGGACGAGCAGCAATTTAGTTCTCTGCTCTGTGAAGGCTGTGCTATTGCCTTGTCATGGAGTCATCAGGACATTGCTTGTTTAATGCTGATCACTAACTAAACTATTTTAAAACACTTTCAGCTTCATCTCAAATCCAGATGAATGGCCCTGCATGCGTCCTTACTTCCAGAGCTTCTATAGGAACCAGCACAGACTTCTCTTTCCTCCAACTGTGCTGTCCTGAAGTTTCAGGGTGTATGTTTAGAGTGCACCACTGGCTGAGGGCACATCAAAGAGAGAGAGGACAGAGGAGATTCTACACTATTGATACTGAGGAGATTCCAATCAAGAAAATCTTTGGTGATCATAAAGATCCTGCAAAAGACCTTTGCAGGTGTAGCCTGTTGGGGACACAGTGATTAAAGAACGATTACAGGAATGGTGATTAAAATATTTGAAATGATTACATCAAGTTGGCAGAAGTTACCAGCATCCTGGTGTACAATGGGCTGAGCTTGCTTCAGCAGGACCTCAGAGACAAGCATGGAAATGCATATTGCACTAATTTATACTGTATGTTTGCAAACCCAAAATGAGCTAACATTTGCATGCATTATTATTAGCCTAAGAGCGAGAAAAAGGAATACATTATTATTTACCATGCCTCTGTGAAGAGCCTTGAGTGAAAAATCTATGGGTCATTCATTTTACTTCACTGCCAACAACAGTAGCACTGCTTCGTTTTTCCCCTCCGTCTTCCCATTTGTCAAGGGAGAATAGAAGCAATTGTGAGTCACTTTTGTTCTTACCCAAAAAGCACATGAACTCATTTCTTTTTCCTCATAGCTGACTGTAAGGAAAACAAAGTTTAAATCAGTATTTGATTGTTTCAGTTGCCTCTCTCCTTTTCTATAAGTAGCTTTTATTTAACCTTCCCTCATATGATCTGTTAATGAAGTCCAGCCTGTAACTTTTAAGTTTAAAAATAATTCTTCACATCACTCGCAGTCTCTAACCTTATCATGGGAAATGCTTTCCAGCATGTCAACTTGCCCTTTAGACAGCTCTGCTCTGAGAACAGGAGACAGAGGAACAGATTTTCTTTCATGCTCTGCAACAGTTTGCAACATCTTGCTGAAGCACAAAAGTTGCACTCAGGGACTTAAAGGTTTATAACTCTCTGAACTTTATTACTACTTCCTTTAGAAAACAGAAACTTTGGCCCTTTATTTCTTTAAATTCAAATGGATATGAAGTGCTCTCCCAAGCCCTCTAAGAATTCTCTTAGAATGCCTTCACTGTGATCTCTAGAGTAAGGATGGGTAGTAAAAAATCAGTCTTAGTGAGAGGAATCTTAGAACACAGACAGGATTTGCAGTATCCAGCCTATTAGAATAAAAACTTTAAGATAGCAAGGAAACAGTAACTTCTTGTGTGTGAAACTTGTAAAGAAACATTTTTAACATGAGGGAGAAAAATCATCAACATTCTCTAAGTTTTGCAGAAACCTCAATATGATGTGAAAATGATTCTACATCTGCAAACTTCAGTATTAGCAAGTTAGTATGATACTTCCCCATATCTTCCTACTTTTTCCCCAAGCTAACTTTGCAGTGCTCAGAAATAACTATCCGCTAGAAATCAAGAGACACTGAGTAAAGACTAAGGAACCTAGCTAATTGACACTCGCATTTTCAGGTGCATGAGTCTACACAGTGGTTAAAGCTTCAAGAGCTGATTTCATGTATGATTCAGTACTTAGGCTCTTTAAAAAAATAAAGATTAAAGAAAAAAAAACTTTTTTTTTTTTTTATAACACACATACAAATTTAACTTCAAGAGAAAAACTCACAGGAAATTAATATTGGGGCATTTGAGAAAACCCGACCTTGAAGAAGTGATAATAGATCTCCCCCCTCCTTCCTTCTTGCAAGGCAATTCCTTTCATCATTCCCAATTCCTGTGACCAAGTGAGATATTGAGATGTAAATTGAAGCCACCTTTGCCTTGTGGGCATCAGGGAAACTGGAATGCAGTTTTATCTGTTGCTTTTCATCTCTTCCGAGATCACAAGACCTCTAAAAACAAAAAGTTGCTTCAGGAGGGCTGTGTTGCTACTCCTCAGCCGTCTGCAAGGTAGTCAGAAAGCCGACAGAACCCTGCCGGTGTTCCCTTAAAGCTGACTCTGCTTCTTCTCTAACCTACTAATGATGCAACTGACTTCACTATGGGTGTTCCAGCAGAAGCACTTCTTGAATCTGATTTCTTACTAAGGAGAACAAAACAAAGATTAAGTGGGTACTTACAAATGATTTTAATGTTGAAGGATCATTGTAAACTCCAAAGTCACCTGAGGTCTTTGGTGAGGAATGCCAGTCTTGGGGAAAAAGGAATTTGTATGGAGCTGCAAGAATGAAAAGTATTAAGGCTATTTGGTATTCTTTATCACTTATGTTCATATTAAGTGATGTAAAAAAATACCTACAGTTTCTAAAACATTACTGAAACTAGTATTAAAAATAAATATTAAAGTTAGCAGTATTTCTTAAAGTAACACATATACATCTGTTCCACAACAGTTTTTTCACATCCTCCTAATTGTCTGAAACAATTGCTTTGGAAACTTACTCCACTTTCTGTAAGAACCTTTACTGTAAAACGGGGCTTGATTATATTGCTGAAAAGAAATATGACCTATATTTTTAGTGTTCTGTTTTCCTACAGACAAATGTGTCTCTGACATATTTTACACATAAGCCAGGCACTGGTATCTAAAATTAGTACAGTGTTCTCTGAAATGTTTGTGTGCTTTTTTTTTTTTTTTTTTTTTAATTAACATTAGACAGCAAAAGCTTGCAGTGAAATGCCGTAGTTTGCATTTTTGCATTGGAGAGTAGATAACCAAATTTAAGACAGATGGATTTATCCAGGTTTAAATAAACACATTCACAACCGTAGTTTTTAATTAAACTAATTCAGCTTTGTGTAATTCAGGAGTAAAGCTCTTGAATTTGGTCTGTATGTTAACACACACACACAAAATCTATGTTTGGCTAAAAGTAATGCCTTTTCTTTCCTGTTGGAAGAAATGGTATTTGAACAAACCGCTCATCTTCACTTCAGTGAGGAGCACGGCACATAATTTACCTTGAGATAGCTGGTCCATGGATCTTTAGTGCACACCCTTGTCACAGAGAAGTATGACATAGCTTATTTTATTCACATTGAACAGATGTTACTGATACATTGTCAACCTGCTGCAGCTTTGTAAGTCAGCTAACTTTGCAGAAGAGCTTTGCTTTTTTGGATTTCTGGCTCTTTTTCCAGGTAAGCCCATTCCTCTTTGCATTTGTATCAAGATAATGAAGACAAAAATGGACATGGAAGAGAAAAACAAATTTCAGAAATTCTGACTTCAAATACTGAAATACTGTGGTGAGGTGGTGTGCTCTGTGCCTGGGATGTGCAGTGGCAGCTAAATTTCATGTTGAAGTTTCCCTGGAGATTAGTGCTGAGCTTAAGCCTCAACTATAAAGGCAGCACACCATTATGCAAGTTCTTGTCCCTATTAAGAAATACACAGCTTCTGTCATGTGGTGACTTGTGGAAACTGAGAATAGTATTGGAGCTGTTGCAATGGGAACATGACCAGTTAAGGGGTTGTTCTTGCCTCTCAGAAGAATGGAAGTTCCTTGCCAAAATAGCTGGAATTTTGCATATATGGAGTTCCTCAAAAGCTGTTATTCTTGAAATAATTCAGAAAGTTTATTTCCAGAAAAGAGAGAGATGAATTAATTGGCAACAGAGGTTGTCATCCTTCAGAGTTTTGATTTCTATGTTACTGAAGAAAGTACCGTGACTACTGTGAATAACATTGCTATCTATAGGCTGGCCTTTGTCTGAGGCTGAAGGAGATTCTGGCTTTCACCCTTTCTCCTTTCTGTGAAAAGAGTGCTTTGTGCAGAAGATACTAGTCCCAGCAGGAGTGTTTTCAAAAGAACAAAGACTGCAGTGACTGGTGTGACTGCAGTGGACATCAAAAGCTAGAAGCATTTGATGAAAAAAGATTTCTAGTTATATCTGCCCATTCATTATCCCTAAGCACTTCTACTGGCCCATCATTCATGTGACCAGAACACCTCCACACTGCAGTTTGGTGTGTGAACACATCTTGGTGTATAGAAAGGAGCAACAGAAACAGAGCTGTGACAGCACCATCTATGGCCTGAGAGCAGCGCTGGAAATAAAACTATACATTAGCTGTACAATAGGGCATATTTTAGCTTGATTTAGACTGTCAACAGCCTCTGCAGTGGGGTTAGTGGTCTTCACATCTCAAGCAGAAGTTGTTTGCGTAGGAGCCAGAGACACAGGAGTCCTAGGCCAGCTTCCCACCACAGGTTTTTAAATGGCACTCTTATGATGGCCAAGTTGTGATCATAGTCATTGCCATACTGATTTCCCTTCCAACTGCTTATGTTTCTGTACCTGGGCTTTCAGGTACGTTTGCTTCTCAGTGAAGGCAGAGACAGACTTAGGACCTCAAAATTCATCTAGTGAGAAGCCACAGTGTGGTGGGGTTGAATAAATGATTTATGAAGGATGACTAGGTGAGTACTGAAGGCAGAGAGAATTTTCACCTCTGTACAGCTATGAAATTAAGGGCAGAGATGGGAGGAGAAGAAAGGAATCTAGCTTTTGAAGAAAAAAAAAAAAAACACAAAACAAAAAAAGGACAAAGTAGCTGAACAACTTCCAAAAATACCTGGGAAACTGATATGTCCACATAGTAGTAATGATTCAGAGCAAGCTGAAATTTAACGTGCTGAAGGTGAAAGCATATCTGTTACCTTCAGGTATTTCCAGAAATTCTCTGATGTTATTTGCTCTATGAGGTAGCTAAAGAAATCTGTAATGTGAGCTTAGCTTCACAGTGAGAATGGCATCTGACATTTTTGAGTGTTGTGAACATGCACTATTTGTACTCACAAAGATCCCACACTGGCTAGTGATATGGTAACCTCCCAGAGGCAGGACGCAGTGTTATCTGGATAAGCTTTGGTTTGTCTTAGTGTATCCCAGTGCACATCACAGCACACACGTGATTTGTGGCGCAAGACTGTCTGTAATTCTGACTTATCTCCTGTCATTCCATCCAAACATCTTGCCCTTCTCAGAAAGCTGTCTTTCTCCACAGTTCACCGGAAACTTAAATGTACCTTTCAGTGCTCAGTTGGTATCAGATACAGTTGCAGAAACAAACACACAGGACTGAAAAAGTCGCAGTGCACAGGACATACCAGCAAAGAGCTGCAAAGTAAAAACTTTTCAAATGGCACAACTCACTATCATCCTCCCATCCCCAAAATCCCACAAGACCCCATAAGTTACGCAAATTATAAAATCATCTCACTATCATGAATCATTTGCACATAAATAAGCCATGTAGCAAAGTTTCAAGTTGGAAAAATACAGATGTATATTTTAATTCAGTGTATATATTTTAAATACATATCCTTACAAATAAGAAAATAGAACATTTTCCTTAGGAAAGGCCAGTCTTTGATAACAATAATATCTGCTGTTTGGCAATTAAAAATACAAGTGGTAAATATTTAGTTGAATCAAAAGCATGAGGCTACTGAGGTTTTTGAATGTTTATACACTTAGTAGATGTTGTGCAAATGCCCACTGTTTAAGTTTATGCCATGCTTTTTTCTTCTTTCAAAAAAATTGCTTCTATGGTGGATACACAGTCAGCTTGCTACTAGCTGTAACAAACCACAGAAATTTGGGGCAAAACATAAACTTTCAGAACCCTTAGTCATAGAGATCTCTTGAAATTTGATAACACATCTTTGCAAAGCAACTATTAAAAGTGATGAGCAAGTAATTACTGAAAATCATGACGCCTCCAGTATGTATTTGCTGCATTCCAACTCTCAGGAAATTCTATGTTTCTTTCACAAAGACCTCCTGTTTTCCTGCTCAAAGTGTCATGTCTGCATGCATAAAACCATCCTGACAGCCCTGAGTGTTTGTATACAGCCTCTGACTTAAGTAAGCAGCTCGGCTTTAAAATGCCTTGTTTTCTCACAGGTTTTGCAAGGCAAGTTTATTATTGTTGGTGTATTTACTCTTTATAACTAGCTGTGTGTGTGTGTGTGCACGCGCAATGAGTACTTTGAAAAGACAACTTCTTCAGCTTCTCAATGTGTATTGGCTCTGTGGGCCTTCCTCAGGCCAAAAGCTGTTCCTGTGATAATCTGGTTAAGGAAACATGTTTTGTTTGTCCTTGTGTGTTGTGACACATTTTGTGTCTTAAGACATCAAAAAAAGGGAGAAACACCTATCATGTGACTTCTGCCTTTTCTCTGTTGTGCAACAGTTCACAAGCCCTGCATTTTACTCCATGTTTGTAAGCGAAAGCAATCAGAAATGCTGTCTTTACAAGATTTTACAGAGGACCCTCACATAGCTCCTACAGTTATTCTACGGGCAAGCACCCTGTTAAAAAACAAAGCCTGTCTGCTCCCACGCTAAGGCCACACACAAATGGTTTAATATCTCACTTGTGCCCCAACTGCTTTTCTGGAGACACTACTAGATGCTACGTCTATGACCACTAGCCATGACGTGGTGAAATACCTGATTCTTACTATATCAGGTCCAGCGGCAAGAAAAAAAAACAGCTTTCGCAGATTAAATTGTGGGGGGAAAAAAGGACTTTCTCCGAAGTGCTTCTCATACAAGTGCAACTGCAAGTGCTGCAGCACACCTGGGTGTGGGACAGATGCTCCTCACATGTGCCTGGCACCGGATCAGGAACAAAACCGCGCACTGCAGCAATTGTACAGAAACCTCCAGCAAGCAGCAGCAGCGTCCCCAGGCTGGAACTGGCCGCAGCAAAGCCGGCACCTGTCCGGAAAGAAACAAAGCAGTAGGGAAGAGCCAGGGAAGTCACGCGCCCTGGTCGGCGCCCCAGCAGGCCGCTGAGCTTCAAAGGGACGACCCGCAGGGCGCCCAGCGGCTCGATCTGATCGAGAGCCACCAGCGGGGCCGCGGTTTTTCCTGCGGTTCCAAACCGCAGGCCTTTCTTCTCTTCCTTCCAGATCTGTCGCCTTATGCTGCAGCAATTACGAGTTTTAGCCCGAACTCTCAACAGCTCAAATACTCCACCCCCCTCTCTCGCTTGCCGGCACCTCCGCATCGCAAACAAACGCCGCCTAAAATAACAGCCGGGACACTGCGGGGCCCCTGGGCGGGCAATTGACACCGAGACGGCCGACCTCCGTCCGGTGCCCGGGCGGCGCACAGAGCGCTCCGCCGAGCCCCGCGAGCAGCCCCGCGCCCCCACCCCGCCCGACCGCAGCCCACGGCGACGCTCGGACGCCCCCGGCGCAAACAGCGGCCGCGTCCCGAGCGGGGGGACGGGCGGGGCGAGTCCCGGCGCCGCCGCCAATCGGCGCGGTGGGGGCGGGCGCGGCCGCGCTGGCTATAAAGCAAGGGGGCAGCGGTGCCGCCGCCGGCTGAGCGCTGCCGTGCGTCAGTTTGTTCGCTCGTCCCGCGCGCATCGAGGTGAGCTACGGGAGGAGGCTGCAGGCGGTGCCGGGGGTCCGCGGGCCCCCGCCGGAGCGTAGGAGTGGGGCCGCCATTCCTGGCGACGCTCCCGCCGCCGGCCCCGGTTTTGGGCCGCTTTGCCGCCCTTGTTTACGGCCGAGGCCCGGCGTGGCGGCACGGAGGGCGGTACGGCCTCGAGGGCCGCCCGTGGCCGCGAGAAGGGAGGCTGCGGCCTCCTGCGACCTGAGGGTCGGGTTCCGAAGCTCGAGGAGGGGGTTGGGGGAGGAGCGGAGCGCGTTCTTCTCCTCTCCGAGAGCCCGCTTGGGGGTCTGTGCCCGCCTTGTTCGTTCGCTCTTGCAAAGGAAGAGGGCAGACCCCGTCTTCTGCTGTGAACGGATTTGTTTCGAGCCGGCTATTTCAGCGTTAGAGGCTGAGAGGCGAGCGGGGCTTGTGTGCGTGTTGTTTTGCCCGATGGGCGTTGCTCAATTTCCGGCAGATTTGTCAACATGAACGTGTGTCTGACCATCCTGCCCCTGTGCTTGGGGCTGGCCTTCGCCGCGCCGAGACTGGATCCCGATTTGGACAGCCACTGGCAGCTGTGGAAGTCCTGGCACAGCAAAGATTATCATGAGGTGAGTGCCTGTTGGGTGGCCCCTGGGATGTGTGTTCAGCTCGGCAAATGCAAAGTGTGCTCGGCTGGGCCCCATCAGCTGAGTCATGACTGCTTTGTTTTAAAGCTGGCCGTGATCTGTACTTGTTGAATTAAGCGTCCCTCTTCCTAAATCCTTCTGCTTTGTTCATGTAACTGCTCAGTTATGCTTTCCACGTGAGAGCTCTAGAAGTGTTCCAGCCCTTTTTTTTTTTAAGAGGAGTTCATATTTGCCCAGGTATGCAAACTATAATGAAGCATGCAATCGCTTGAGTGAAATTTTGAACTTTCTCATTGAAACGTTGCTTTTCTGGCTTCCCAGAGAGAGGAAAGCTGGAGGAGAGTGGTGTGGGAGAAGAATCTGAAAATGATTGAACTCCATAACCTGGATCACTCATTAGGAAAACACAGTTATAAGTTGGGCATGAATCAGTTTGGTGACATGGTATGTACATAAGCATGAAACATTCATTTCTAAATGGCAGTGTATAGTGTAGTAGATGGTGACTTCATGTCTTGAATTTTCTTTAGACAACAGAGGAATTCAGACAGCTGATGAATGGCTATACACACAAGAAGTCAGAAAGGAAGTACAGAGGATCCCAGTTTCTTGAGCCCAGTTTCCTTGAAGCACCACGATCTGTGGACTGGAGAGAGAAGGGATATGTAACTCCAGTTAAAGATCAGGTATTCTGCGGTGTTGGATTTTTAACTAGTTTCCTGGATGCTGCCTCCATGTTCATAGGGGAGAGATGCTGTTGAGTTGTTTGATGAACCCTAGTGCAAGCATGCTGAATTAAGTTCCATTTTAGTAAAATTTTGTACCTCATTAGAACTATTAAGGAGTCCTTCTGTGCTAAGCGTCATAAAACTAAAGCAGTGTCTCAACTTGAGCACAGTAGAATCATGAAAGTGAAGTTAGTTTTGAGGCTTTTGCTTTTGTAATGCTTAGATCAATGGCATGGGAACTGTAATTGCTTAATATATCCAACGTAGCCACTTGTGATTTTTTGCGTCTTACTTTCAGGGTCAGTGTGGCTCTTGCTGGGCTTTCAGCACAACAGGAGCTCTTGAAGGCCAGCATTTCAGAAAAACTGGAAAACTTATTTCGCTCAGTGAACAGAATCTTGTGGACTGCTCCCGCCCAGAGGGAAATCAAGGTTGCAATGGTGGTCTCATGGACCAGGCTTTCCAGTATGTACAAGATAATGGGGGAATTGATTCAGAGGAATCCTACCCATATACTGCAAAGGTAAATGTCATAGCTGAATATGCTGCAGATACCCCATCTTCTGTGTAAACTCTTAAGAGTTGGGAAACAAATACCTGGAGAGGATAAAGGCTAAATAGCCATCAGTACATCTGGTTTTCCTCTTGCATCCTTCTAAAGAAATCTAGGATGGCTGCTTGCCTCAGGTTCTGTAGCAGTCACTGATCTTTGGGGGTCAAAATCACAGAATTGCTCAGGTTGGAAAAGACCTTAAAGATCATCAAATCTTACCAGACCATCTAGAAAAGCTAGAGCAGATCTTGTTATTGTTTCTTTGTATCAGATGCCAGACCTTATCTTTGATGACACACCAAACCAAGACTTGGTTCTTGTCAAACTGCTGCTTAGTCCTAGGGGTTCAATTCTGCTTTTCATAACTAAGCTATTATGGGTTATTTCCCACAGACAAAGTAATTCTTGCAGCAGGTGTGATTTTCTTAGATTTGACTATGTCTTATATTTTACTTCGGGGCTGAATCTGCATAAATGCAGGCAATGAGCAGATTTCTAATGATCTATGAAAAGTTAAACAGGCATGAGAGGACAAAATGGTGGTGTTGCGTAAATCTTAATGTTTGGGCTTTTACTACTTTCAGTGCTGCTGCTCTCTGAAGACTTTCCTTGCAGTTTGTCTTCCGTTGACTGAATGTGCAGTAGCAGTGAATAACTGTGAATAACTTTGAAGGATTTGAATTCTTATCTGCCTGTATCCTGTAATTTTTTTTAAACTTACAGCAATTCTGGTTGTTTATAGGAAGTACAAACTTGCTGAGTATGAGAAGTAAACAACTGAGGCACGTGGCCCATGTTCTTTTAGTTGGAAAGGCAACTCAAGTTCTAGTTTCATCACACAGATGAAACAGGGACATGCATACTTTTTTTATATCAAATTGCCAGATGTCCCAACTTGACCCCTTTCCTGAAACAAATGCCTGTGACACACACAGTTCAGGCTTCACTGCGTGTGAAGATAAAAGTAAAGAAGCCCAAAATACAGAAATACTGTAAGCTCATATATTAAAAAATGAGTTAAAAATGAGAAATTTCCAAATCATTCTTCATGGTTTTCCAGACTGACAGACTGTAGATTTAAGTGCTTACTCAATTAGCAGTTTCTGGACTGCTTTGTAATTAATGAATACTTGGCTCTCTTTCTTTGCCTATTAATGCATTCTGGACATTGTTTTCTCGAATGAAACTTGTCTTCCCTACTGGAGACTGCAGTGTTCCTAGATGTAAAGGTCTTCTACATCCCAGTTAACCTTTCACTGCTTCTCAACCCTATGCTTGTTTTCCCTTTTTCTGCATCAAAAGTGGTTTATATAATAATATATGTATTATATATTTTATATATAATTATATATATATTTACATAATATATATAATAACTCAAAAGTAGTTTCTTTTGATTTGGGAATGCTTTGAAGAAGACCAGACACAACTAGGTCCTTCTCAGTGTCTTGCTTTCAGTGCAGTGAACTTGTGGTATGTCTGGTAGTTCTTATGCTTACCTGTGTGTAAAGTAGAGAACTACGTAGATCTGTGTGTAAAGTAGAGAACTATGTAGTAACTAGTAGTTTTCTTATTTCTTTTAATTCAGGATGATGAAGACTGTCGCTACAAGGCAGAGTACAACGCTGCTAACGATACTGGCTTTGTTGACATCCCTCAAGGACATGAAAGAGCTCTCATGAAAGCAGTAGCAGCTGTGGGTCCAGTATCTGTTGCTATTGATGCTGGCCACTCTTCTTTCCAGTTTTATCAGTCAGGTGGGGATTTGTTAGTAACTTTCATAAAGAGACTTTCTTGAGTATTCATTAATCACTCACTCTTCCACTTAAGAGCAAAAAAATCTGAGTTTGTGAAGTAGTAGTACTATAAGTCTTCTTAATTCTAGCCCAAATTCCCACACTTTGTACTTCTCTTGTATATGCTTGTGTTTGCTGCTTACTTTCTCCCAAGGATGCATTTTGCTTCCCTTTCTGCACAGCTTCTCTAGCTAATCAACACAATTTTGAACACAAGGATTCTAGTAGAGCAGTTTGCTCATGTGCAATCTTACACTTCCTCAGGTATCTACTATGAACCAGACTGTAGCAGTGAAGACTTGGACCATGGTGTTCTGGTTGTAGGTTATGGTTTTGAAGGTGAAGATGTAGATGGAAAGAAATACTGGATTGTTAAGAACAGGTAAAACTTTTTTCTATGTGTGTCATACTCTTTGTGGGAGAAGGAAGGGTAGTTTTTCTTTGAGCCTAGGGGAGTATGAGGAGGCAACAGAAATTAAAATCTACATATGGAACATGCAGAGACTGTTCTTGGGGTATTAGGTAGAAGTTAAAAGTCAGCTTAGGCTGCTGATTTGCTCTGTAGATACTCCTGTAAGGTAGGCTCTGAGCAGTAATTGCATTCCTCTGCGTTTTCAGCTGATTTGAGGTATCAAGGGAACTTGGTGAATGATTAGCCCATGCAGAGAGCAGATGCACTGTGATAGTGCATAGGAGAGCAGAAGGAAAAACAGGTTATGGCAGTGCGGGACCATGAATTTTCAGAAGCTGTGGGGCTACTCACTGTATGAAGTAGGGTAACATTTGAATTTTCAGAATGTAGTTACCCTCTTGGGCTGAAAGAAAAAAAAGAATGCCGAAGGGCATATCACATGAGTTAGTCTCATGCTATCAATGTTAGTGGGACACCACCCTCATGCTGCCTGCAGTCTTGGGTCCTCTGTTAAAATTGGCTGGGAGCATTGTCTGAGTTTCAGCACCCATAGTTCAAAATTGTCCTCTTGTGAGACAGAGACCTCCATGTACAGCTGCACTACCTTTTTTTTTTTGTCCTTCTGTTACATAGATAATGTTCTGTGAATATGGAAGGCAGTTCTCAGTCTAAATACTTCATGGAGGAATAGTAACAAAGTCTTTTGGAATATGAAAATAAACCTTTTATTTCTGATTACAGCTGGGGTGAGAAGTGGGGTGACAAAGGATATATCTACATGGCCAAAGACAGGAAGAACCACTGTGGAATTGCAACAGCTGCTAGTTATCCACTTGTATAATTTGAAGACTGGACATTTCAGTGCAAAAGGGGATAATAAACTGAATGACCAAACACAGTCACACAGGTGGTAGACTTGTATTCTTCAAAAGTCAACTTGATTTTTTTTTTAAGACTCTTGAAGTCTGTTTTACATGTTGGTGACATGCCACTTATTTTGAATTAATGTAAATGTTGGTATGTAAACAGCTTGTAATATTGCTGGCTTTTAACTGCTTAATCTAATAGAAGATCTATGTATTTTTTCCTTTTTTTAAATTAGAAATGTGCCCGGAGGTTTACTTTTTAAATAAACACTTAATTTCGTGTGTACAGATGACTGGTTTTTGGTCTTTCTTTCCACCAGGAGCTTACCATTTAGATACCCTGCACAGGAGTGCTAATGAAAGTCTGTTTTTCTATCAATTACATAAGTGCAGCTTGAGAATGATGAACAGCTTTTATAAACTGTTGAGTAGTATTTGATACAGCTTTAAGGGAAAGAAGAAAAATGTCTTCTGGAAAAAGCAGAAATGACTGAAATTGGATGGTCATTCTTTGAAATTTCTTGTTAATCTGAAGTATCGTTATAAGAGAATGTTGGCTCTGTCCTATGACCCAGAGGCAGTATTATGGCTCTTACTATTTTATAACAAAGATTAAATATTTTTATGCCCTATGTTCAGCCTCTGATTATTTCTTGTCCAGAATACTGTATTTCTAACCCCAGTCTTTCCTCATCCTACCTCATATGAGCTTATTTAGAGCCTTGGTTCTCCTTGTGATCATGATGGGGTAAAACAAGAAAATCCAAAGCAGGAGTTCAGTGAGAAAGCTCGATGCTAGGTTGTGGCAAACTTACTATTTCCCCTTCTGCCCCAGCTCTAGTTAAGGAAAGAAGGGGTGGGAGGAAGGACTCTTCCTGTAGGAGTTAGTTAGGCCCTAGTTAGCTTCTCCTGTTTATTCCTTGGATGTTCTTGATTCCTGACCACACTGTAGCAACTTGTACTTTAACCTGAGAGAACTGTCCTATGTAGATCTCTGACAGTGACTAGCTGTTCTGTACTGTTGATTAGATGTTTTTGGGGTACCTATAGTTCCTGTATTCAGTGGAATCGACAATACATAAACACCTGCTGAGGGAAGGCTTATCTTGTATTTATTGCCTTGTATTTAAGGTGTTGACTCACATTTTTGTACTTTGGCTAAGTGGAAGGAAGCTAGCATGAGTTCAGGTTTCATAAAGCCATAAGTTTTCACATACACTATTTTTCCTGAGTCTGCCAGACATATACTCAAGGGAACACCTGAAGTTATGGAAGCAGAATTTCCCTATTGTGGAGAAAGTAAGTTTTAAGGTAGCAGTTCCTAAGCCCTTCTTGGAGGAGGGGGAGAGGGGAAAGCTGAATTCAGAAATATAGAATAGCTAAAACTTCATTGCTTAATTTTGAAGTTAATTCATTAATTAAACTTAATCAACTGTGTGTCCATGTGCTGTTTACTGATGAATTTTTTCAACTTGAATCTCCTTGCAAACATTTTTTTCTAAAGGAAGAGCCTCCTCCAGTGGCTACTTAATAAGCACCAGCCAGAGGCGCTGGTTGGAACTGAGCTATTACGCTGATGAACAGGTTGTTAAACCTGTTATGGAGAACATCCACAATGCTTGGTGGAAGCTATGTAGGAAACAAAGGAAAGCAACTGGTAGTACCCATAAGGATTACCCTTATGGGAAAATGTCAGTAGTCTCCATTCAAGATGCCAGGAAACTGGCTGCATAAGCTCCATAGGCATTAGCTGATTTTCATTCTTTCGTCCCTAGCACTGGGAATGGACAGAAAGCTGTCTCTCTCAACACTTTAGTGCTGGACATAAGGTTTTCTACCTTTCTTCAGATAAGGTAAAATACCAAGTGCAGTGTGAACTCAAATCCTGCTAGTCCTTGAGCTGCAAAAGAAAAAAAAAAAAAAGCAGTAGATCAAAGGTATTTGATTGTAAAAGCCAAGGTTACTAAAAGCTGCTGGGAAAACAAGATACTGTTTATGAACAGAGAGGAAAAGAAGAGGAAATAACTTTCTGAAGCCATATGCATGTAAATGGGAATGTAGCTCACGAAAGAGACATCAGCCTATGACTTAAAGCCAACATGGTAAAACAGCTATTGGTATGCACTAAAACTAGCTGACTTTTCTGCCTGAACATCCTCCCTTCTGAATGGAATTATCGAGAAGCTGACAGAGTAAAATGGTTATGCAGATAACTGGATATTTACACAGACATCTTAAGTAAAAGCTTCAGCCTAGGTTTCCTAGGTTTCCTTACACAATACTGTAAGCAATAAAATTTGTGTCCCTTGCATGTAAGCCCAGTGGTAGAAATTTAAACTTGTTGCACTTCAAGAATTGTTCTAAATGTTTTTTTATTATTATTATTCCATTGTGTTTGCCTTATTTCTAAAGAATTTTATTATTTACTGTAGAAGTACTATTATAAAGCAGCTAGTGTCCTGGCATATGTCCTGTTGGGGAAAGTGGTGTATCCCTACAGTGTTTTTCCTTTCCTAAGACAAAGCAAACATGTATGCATGCATAGAGCTCCCGATTTGTCTCCAGAAAAGCTATGGGCTATTAAAGCTCTTGATGTCTATGTTCCTATGTATTTGTTTCCAAAATTTTTTAAGACTTTCTTTTGAATAATATTTCTGTTGATAACAAGAGTTGCATTTTTCCACAAGATGTATTGCTTTAAAAGACCTAGTGCACGTCTTGCCATTAAAACGTCCTGACTAGACTGTCCTGTTTAGGTCCTGTGTGCACTGGAGCTACTGATGTTGCTAATGGAGTCTTACATCATGCATATCTAAATACATGATTTGAGTACTGTGCTACGTTTGGTAGATGGCAGTTCTGTACAATGATTAAACTGCCACCATTGCTTGCCTTCACCTTCATTGTGAAAATAAACTGTTTTAATTATATTTGGGAAGAAAAGAAATTTTGCACTTGGGTTTCTGCGTGTTGGTGCTTCTTCGATCAGGTTTGTCCTAGAGGTCTCATAAGAATAACAATTTCTTCAGTTTGTCTGGTGAATGACTGTATTTCTTTGTAGATTGTTATAGAATTCTAAACAGAAGTATTTGTAAGGCAAGGAAAGCCAAGAAAATAAATAATTCCTCTGCTTCATGTGCAAGTCATTCTTTGAATTTCAATGAGAAATTGATTTAACCATCATGTAAAAATGTATTCCTTTTCTCTTAAACAGTAGTCATTTTCTCATTCTATCTGTAAATGTTAAGCAAAATTGAACTTATTTTACTTTAACTGCTGATGTTTAATCAATTTCTGAAAATTTACAGTGTTATTAAATAAGCTCACTATTCCCCAACCAAATCTATGCAGGAAAGAAAATTCAAAATGTGTTTAAGAACAGCCATGACAAAATAGTTTTCATTCCACTCTGTTGAATCATGAAATTATGAATTATTATTGACAGGTAAGTGCAGGGATACCTAGCGCACGTGGATAAAAAGATACAATCAGACCCAAATTCCCTCCAGAAAAATCCCATTCACAAAAATGAACCTTGATGACATTTAGTAAGGTTTCTCTGCATACAGACTGTGAGCTTTGAGGAGGGCGAGGGTTGTCCATTTGCAAAAGATCCATGGATGGGTTAATTTTGTTAGGGGCCCCGGAGGATGAATCTTCAGTTGTGTTTACAGGGAACTTGACTGTGCATTACTTCTTGTCTCATCATGCTAATTTGCATAAATATTCACTTTCCAATTGTCTTGAAAATCTACAGCACTACTTATTTTCATTACCTGTGTCTATTGAAGAGTTGCTACCAATTTCAGTGAGTCAAGGGCCAAAAAATTCAAGAAGACAGGCATTTATATATATATATAATATATATATATATGTATATATATGCTTATTTTTAAAATGCTGTTGCTTTGTTTTATTAATCTATAGTTCTCACCTTCTCCAAGAGACCCCCAAGTTACTTCTCAGTGCAACCTTTCTCGATAAAGTCGTGCTCAAAGTAGATGTCTAGAAATATCAGCATGCATTTTTAGATGTGGTATGATAGCTCTGGTTCCTGCCCCTCACTTCTCCCTCAGAGTAAGAGAGCGAGAAGCATATCTGTGGTTAAGGATCATTGTGAAATGTTATTTCAATTACAGTATCTGCATGAACTCAAGAAACTTTATAGTCCATTTGTTAGGTGCTCTGTAAATCCAAAACAAAGAAATCCCTCTTCTCTCCAAGCTTCTAATCTGAACTAACATGCAGCTGAAAGATGGGAGAGGAAAAAGCCAAAAGCAGTGAATCTTCTTGCCAGAGGTTGTGCAGTTGATTAGCAGCTGCTTGTGAGGGAATGCTGCCTTTGCTTTTTTCCATTGTAACTGCAGTAGAGCCAAAAGGTAAGCATATAGCTTGTCTTTCACTAACTTTAAATCCCAGGCTTGCTTTTGTCTGTCTGGCCCTTTCTCCTTCACCTATCTCCCCCGATTTCTTTTCACTGAGCAGTCAATCTTCTTTTTATCTCCCTGCGTTAGAAAGACAAATCACGCTATTTTGTTAAAAGAAGGAGAAAATTGTCCATGCAGGAACAAAACAGGAAATGAGGTTACCAGAAAGGTGAAGCACAGTGCGTCACCTGGCAGGCACCCGGCCTGCCTGTACCAAGTGACACTTCTGGGGCACGTGGCAGTGACTACTGTTGCTGGGTGTGGGGAGAAGCTGGCTTCCTTCTTCCCAGGCATTTGCTGACAGTGCACTGTAATGCAGGCGAGAACCATTAGGGTGTAGCGAGCAAGTCATGGCTGGGCTCTGCCTCAGCACAGTCCGCAGCTCCCGTAGCGAGCGCTCTGCAAGTGCGCTCGTTGAACCTCCTCATTTGACAGCCGTGGTCAGAACTACAAAAGCTGCCACCAGAGACCCACCTGGCTTCTGATGAACAGGATCCTGCAAACTCACGATGCGAATTTCCGGGCTGAGTGGGAGCAACTCCGCAGGACGGATCCCGGCATGAATACCTGTCTGTTACGCTCCGTCAAGTGTTAAAATCAGCTCAGTGAAGTCATGCATAATCCAGATACAAGCTTGGTTTAGATCTTTGTTGTCACGTCTGCTGAAATCAAATCTGTGCAGCAAACAAGGAACAGAAGCTGGAAAGCATTTCCAGTAGAAATGAGTATAGTTTGTGAGCATTTTCCATCATGGCATGGAGCAGTAGGCATTGTCTCCTCAAAATGTGTGCTTCTGTTCCTCTTGATGACTGTTAGAATGAAGGCCTTCTGTCAGTCTCTTAATTTTTATTTACATTTAAGCCTCTCATAGACCCCAAGTATGTAAGGAAAACAGATACTTTAAAGTCCTGCAGGTTTTCACAACTTTGTCGTCTTTTCTCTGGTTAATCTTTCACTTCTGCTCTATATGCACCGATCACCCCTTTTTCCTTAGAAGCTAACTGGGTAACCCAAATTTACTTAAACTAAGGTCTTAACTCCTCCTTGTAATTATCCTGAGATTTACATCTTTCATTTTATGTATGATAATAATTTTTGCCTGATTTTTTTTCTAGAAATATCAGCCAGCTTTATTAAAAAGCAAGATAACTTCCATGCTTTGTAGAAAACAGAATTAAAAAAACAGACTTTTGATGTAAATGCTCAAAGCCCAGTTTCAAGGAGCATCCCATTTCAGCACTCTTGCTCTCTCAGGTGGGTGCTAGGATACCCCTGGTGACTGAGCTGGGCTGTGCTGCTTCTGTGGGCCTGCATTCACTGTTCTGCTGCACCAGGTGCTGAGGCAGCAGCCTGCTGGACTCATGCCAGTCCAGATCTGTTTGTAACCCCCAGCCTTGTGATTTTAGTCACGAGGCCGCTGCTTTTCTCTGTGCCTGGCTACTCAGGCGAGTTTAATTTCCAGTCCAAGTAACTTGCAAAACAACTGCTTGTTTATTAGCAGTGGGGTCTCTATGTTGTTGGTGTTTTGTTTTGTTTTGTTTTGTTTTGTTTTGTTTTGATACAGCCACTGTAGGTAGTTCGTTTTTATTTTACTTCTGAAATAGGTGAAAATACATTCTGAAATTGGTGCCGTTTTGAGACGTAATGTAAAGCACCAGCTTCTTCCACAAGCAAAGTGCCTTCACCCTGAGCTCAGTCAGCACCAGTGGTGCTGGGTTCCCTGTTCTCCATCAGCTCTGGAGACAGCTGTTGGTGTGTCTTCTTTTTCACCTCTCCAATCACTACATGTGAATTCTAGATCCTGAAAAAATTGAAATACTGTGAATCATTTTCTCACCTGTCCAGCTGTGTCCAACCTGACACAGCTGACCACGAGCAGTTGTGGTTCAACAAACACAAGGACTTTGCAGATAATAACCCTGCACCACAACCCTGTGACTTGTGCCAGACAGCTCTGAGGGAACAGCCCGAACTGGTCAGACACTGGGAGGGGAAACTTTGAGCTCTGGACTGGTGTACTAAAAGGGGCCGTCTCCAAGCCTGGAGATATGAGCTGGTGCAATCTGGAACCTCCCGTTTAGAGCACACTGCCTCCAGCGCTGTGCCCTTCCCCTTGTCCCTCTCCCCTGCTCTGCCAGTGTCAAGGTTTCACCACACATAATAGCAACCATGTAAATACATAAGAAAACTTTTCAGGTTATGTTGGTTAGAGTGGGACTTGATGAAGAAAAACCACAGTGCACACCAATGATAGTTGCTGCTTACTTAATCTGTGTTTGGGGTTTGCACAGGCTGCTTACTGAGCTGAGATTATTTTCTGTTCAGAGCAGATACTGATCTCTCTTTGCCACCCAGCTGCCCGCAGGTGGTGAGTTGTGTTGTCTGAGCATCAGCAGCTATCGCAGCTGCTTGAAATATCAGGCACACAGTGCTGGGCTCTGAACTGAAGAGTGCCTAAGATTGCTTGCAAATTTTGCTATGGAGTCAGGCAGTTCAAGTGCATTTACACTGAGGATAAGGCACTGAATGCCTGAAATGTTGCAATATGCAGACAGTGGTCTATCAGGTCTATCACACAGAAACACAGACCTTAGTCACTAGGGTATGCATACCAACCACAACATAATCTTTATCTTAGCATGTCCCTAAAAGCAGTGGTTAGAGTCCCTGTGGACTCAGAGGATTACCAAGTCCCTGTCTTCCTTCTTGGAAACAGGGCAGATACTAGTGACCCCACTTCTGGTGTGGCACAGGTATTACAAACATCTGAGATAAGTCTCAAGTTATGCTTGGGTTTAGATTTTCTGTTTTAGAAATGCAACAGGATTTCTCAGTATAATGCTGAATTTACCTGCTATAGGTGTGTTTATATGGAGATATGGGGGAGGAGAGAAAGAGATTACATATACGTGTAAATATATACGTACAGCGTGCACTAGCTCTCATGGTCAGAGTATGCAATTACACTCACTGTGATATAGTTCCTCTGGCTGTCACCTATACCCTCCCAGCTTTTTCTGGTTCCAGGTCACTCTCCAGGATTTAAGTGTTGCTGTGTTTTGTTATTGATAGCAGATTTTCAGAAGGCACATAACAAATGACATAGTAAGAAGTAGACGGTGTACATGCTGGTCGTAGGCAGGTTGACGCTGCTTCACAGAGAAGGAGATAGAGAGCTGTAGAGAGAGTGCTGAGGCAGTATTGAAATCACAACCAAGCCTCTGTGATAACAAAGCCTGCAAGTAAATACCGATTCCATATAATTTTACACCTGCATTTATTCAGTGTGAGACTTCTCTATGACTAATAGAACATATTTGTAAGTTTTAAAATAACCACTGGGGTTTCTTGCCAGGGGTATTTTTAACTTCTGTCCGTGTTCTAATGTAGTTCACGGTGAGGTCCTAATCAAACCTCATCTGAGCGTGACTGGGAGCATGGAGCCGGAAATGAGCAGATGGGGCAGGAATTGCTTAAGACAAGATGAAGAAATGTCCATCTAAGATAAGATGCTGATAAGAGCTGCAGGAGACAGGGGTAATAAAGGAATCAGTGTGCTGTATGCTTGAAGTGTCCTAAATATCTGGTTTCACTCTTTTTGCTTAACATAATGACATATTTCATTTAATTAAGACTTTTTTTCTCTCACTGCTCAGTGACTGCTTGCTAATCTCAGAGCTCATTCCAGATCTCCTTTGCAGAGTCAGTTGGAGACCTGGCAGTAGGGCACCAGTAGAGATAGTTAGGAATGGGAAGGTGTACAAAAGGGCAAATGTAAATCTGAAATGAGAACCTTTTGAAGTAAGGGAAAATGGAGGTGCACCAATGCCTTTGGTGCAATAACTCACCTTCTGTTGCAGTGAACTATCGATAAATGGAAAATAGGTATGATTCCAGTGTCACATTTGCAGCAATGGTTTATTTTAATTTGTGTCACTGAAGTTTACATAACATGCATAACATCAGACATCTTCCCATTCATATAAAAACTGACATTCCTTAGCAACATCACTACTTTTTCATCTTTATTAATTACCCATGACATTTATCATTTGGAGCTTGAAAACACTGTTTCAAACACCACAAGACTTTCGGTCTTCTCTCAGCTGACAAAATAAAAAGCATCTGCAACAAAATTTCTGTCAGAAAATCCAGATAACAGTATTATAAATGTCGGTATGAAAATCATGTCACAAAAAATGCCATCATGTAGTGTCAGATGTCTAACTTCAGATCATATAGGTGTGCTGATACTATTCCCTTCTTTTTGTTAATGTTATATAAAGTATGTAGCTTCTGTTCATTAATTAGGCTTCTGTTTCTACATTTGCATTGCATAAATCAGAATGAAAGGATTTTTACACTTGTCTGCATGGAGAAATGAAACATTTGCTTTTCCCATCAGCCATTCTCACGATTTCTCTTGCTCTCATTTAGTGGGTTATTCACTGAGAGGTGAGTGTTGAAATGCTAGAATCCACCAACTTGAAAGGAATATTTTTACCGTGCACTAAAGACAGACAAGCAAAGTCTGAAGTGGAAAAGCCTTTAGCTGCTCTTCTGGTGTTTTTGCACACAAGCAAGATACTCATGCACATCATCCGGCGAACCAAGAATAAGAGGAACTCTCTGGTGGATGCCTTCAGGCTTCACATCCAGCACTGCCCCTGTCCCTGTAGTTGCTATCCCACCTGCCTGCTCGATGATGAAGGCCATTGGGTTGCACTCATAGAGAAGTCGGAGCTAGAAAGAAAGAGAGAACATGTAACTCTTTGGGGGAATAATTACATTACCAGAATTACCAGTGCATTACCAGAATGTAAGCTGTGATTTTGGCCAATTTTGTATGAAGTGCCTGTTGACCTGAGTAGCAGTGTTTCTCTCTCATCAGTCCCTTCTTCTTTCCTCTGTTCATCTCTCTTCACAGTTTGTATTTTGATCCCACATCCACACATCAGCACCACAGTTTCCAAGCTGACGTGCTCCTGTGCATCACCAATGAAGCTGTGTTTTGTCAAAGATGTCAAAAATAGCTGTTGAGCCCATAGACATGAGCAAAACACTGTAGCCAGCTAAGGTAATATTCCTGGGGACAGAAAGCCAAAGGCTCTTCTAATGTATAGGCTTTATTTGTTATCTCAAAGAGTGGGGTAATCACATTGCATTTGGTCAGGATATTTTGGAGCTTGAAACTTGATGCTCCCAGTTTCAAATTTCAGGTTTTGGTTGCAGCTCTTCAGAAATGTGAATAGATACCAGTAGCTTGAATTCATACGGATTGTAACTCCGTTTTCAAAGGTAACTAGAGTAATTTTATAAGCAAATGTTCACGTTTAGTATGGAAACAGGTAAGCCACAGTATTTGTTCACAACTTTAAAAATATTACCTCTCTTGTGCTTGTGTTCCTGTTAAATGCAAAATTATTTAGAATTTATGCCAAAATATTCTGCATTTATAAAAATATAAAGGACAACTAGTTGTTTTTTAACAAACCTAGTTTTAGCTGATTTTTTCGTTGTCAGTCTGTTTTTCCTGTACTACGCTGTTACTTCATATTATATTTAAAAGACTTTTCACATGTGCAAAAGACAATGGTTTCTGAAGAAAAGGAAGTGTTACAGAATGCACTTGTAGAGAGAGGAAAAGAAATGAGTTGGACATAGGACTTTGCTACCCATAGTTCCTTTATCACTGTCTTTGAAATAAAACAGTGACATACCAGAAACCTAAATAACGCATACTACCATCATTCTTATCTTTAAAGCCCACTGAAATGCTGTTTCTGGTACAAGAACCCCATCTACCAGTTAATGTGGGTCCAGCAGCCTTCATTGTTTTCCTTAGGCCAGCTTTTGAAAGAGTCAGAAGACAGCAGTAGTATCAATATGGAAACATGTTCAGTTTTTTGTTTCTTCATTGTGACTACATGTCTGAAGAAAAGTTGTTTTCCTTCAGGCAATAGTGTAATTGCTGTATGGCATATTTAAATCAAATTTGCCTGGACAGACATGCCGATCTTTTCTGTTGTGTATTCTGTTGTTTTCCTGTTCTCCTAATTTCCCAGATCTCTAGGATCTGCTGTTCTTCTGGTAAATACACATTCACAAGGATGTAACAAGTAGTCCTCAGTCACTAAAGAACTACAGACACCGGTATGCCTGGACGCGTGCATAAGAGATAGGACAAGTAGTTTTAAGAACACAAATTTCTGCACATGCCAACCAAAGATGTAAATGCAATCAAATATAAGGCTTTAACTCCAGTATTGACATGGGAGGAATGAAGTCTTGGGGTCAGAACTCTGTGACTGATCTATTATACATTGAACTACTCATTTTCTAAATATGACCTACAGGTTACTTGTAGTCCACAGGTCAGCTATATACACAGACTGCCCTAGTTGTTTTAGAAATTTGATAATAAAGTTATCCAGTGCTGCAGGAGAAAAGTTGAGGTTGACTATGGTGCGTGGTCCAGCACATTCATGAAGTCACTACATTGCATGTGGAGTCACTGTGTTGCATTGCACTGCATTAGGACAGTGTGCTCTGTACAGGAACATTTGCACAGAATGTTTATCTAAATGTGCACAAATCTCACCTTCCACTGACAGATTTTTTGCTCAGTTGGTAGAAAGCTGAGTTTTCAGGGCTAATTGTAGCAAGTTCAGTACCTTTGGAAACAGCAAGCAGACAAGCCAGCTATCTAGCACTGAACAAAACCCTGGAGAGCTCAGCATATCCCCTCTGGACTCTAGTTGCCAGCAACAAAGGCAGAGGTTTCCCTCTGATTAACATTTTATTGGCTAGCTGTGGATAGGAATCTTCTATCATACTGAAATTATTTTCATTAGAAAGGTGAGTAAAGCCTTTGATTTTAGTGCAAAACATTGGTCGGTCTGTAATATAAAAAACAAAAAGGAACATTTCCTGCCTAAGTTGACAATTGTCTAAACCTCTCTATTAAATTGAATTTCTGATCATTGTGTCCACTAACAATACTCTCTATATGTGGGAAATTATTATCTGTTTGTATATCTGAATGATTCCTTTCCATCTCCAGGAAAACCAGAGGTATTCATTTGACCAAGATTACCAGAGAAGAAGTCAAATGATTTACCTTTCCTTTAGGACTCTTCTGATTGGCAGGATACAGGAAGATCCCACCATACATCAATGTACGGTGAACATCAGCTACCATGGAGCCCACGTACCTGGCACCATATGGGGAACTTCCATCCTGAAAAACATACAAATGAAGCATTATATCTACCAGGCTAGACAATTAGTAGCACAGGAAAATGTTGTTTTGTTATAAAACAGGAATCAGAGTGACTTAAATAATCTGTTGTTTATTGACACTGTAAAGGCATAAACCAGTCTGAAGTTTAGACTTTTGTGAGACTTAGTGATGAGATTCTAAAATAAGTGCTTTAAAGTGCTTTATTCACAGTGTGAAAACTAGGTTGTCTGTAACCGGAGTGCACAACAACTTGGTATCAATTGCTATCATGTGAAAATGCAAGTGGTAAAAAAAGAGAGTGAAAGCTTCCTCGTGTTATCAGAACAAGGTACCCATTTGACTTCTGATCTGTCACAGGTCCCTAAGATAGGGCATGAGGACGGATATCAATTTTCACTACAAGTTTAGACTGTTCCCAGAGGACTCTCAGCCTTTTCCTTTTATCTTATTTTCAAGTTGTGAAGATGGTCACACCATTCACTGTGAAGTGTAGATTAGGAGATAATAGGAATTTATTCATGAATGTAGTTTTCCTTGCCCTCAGAATAGAAATTGACATTACTGAAGGAAAGGTCATTTAATGAGCACAATAAGGGAGAAATTCACACCAGTTTCAGGTTTGCTGGACTTAAAAAATAAATAAACAAATAAATGAAAAATAAACCCACAAACAGAAAGAAAAAAATTCAGAAGAAAGGCAAGGTGACTTGCACCAATAAAAGCAATAAGCTCCACTACAAGAAAAATAAAGCATCACCCTATGTTTGCAAAGGAGAAATACACAGTACAGATGTAAAATGAATAAAAGCTTTTTGAAAGCTCATATGTCGGGTAGTCCAATGGTCTTTTCACATCTCTCACTCCGTCGTCAAAAAAGCAGGGGTGGAATTTTGGCTTCCCCTAGAAAATCAATGTATATACATATTGAAATGCTAGAAGTTTGAAATGACCTCTGTATGCTTTTTCTGTCTGGACCAGTTGTCTAGTAAAAGATCTCAGTGCTTTCTACAACCAGTATTAGTTTTAAAGAGACATATAAAGTGAGAACTTGTTTAGCAATGCCAGCTCCAAGAACGCAGATGTCACAAAGTAGCCAGAAAAACCATGAGGTGACCAGGAGAGAAAAAAATTCAAGTGAGAGGAAATGCAGAAGTAAGAGGGGAAAATACAGATAAAGGAAAACGTATTTTATTTTGCAATCACTTTCTCTAACTGCTCTGTGCAGCTGTGAAGTTTTTATATTCACTGTCTTTTAAAATGGGAACAGATTCTCATGAATTTATGCAGTATAATGCAATACAACACTTGGAACTTGAGTTCTGAGTGTCAACATGAGAGACTTAGATGTTTGTTACAGCTGGTAGTAAAGCAAGAATAGAGAACTGTTCTAGCCTAAGTCATAATTCTTGTTCAGCTGTTCTTGCTCTACTTTCCATATTTCTTTCTTGTATAGGCAATAAAAAGATATACACAGGGTAAAACACAGCTCGGAGCTTTTATATTACATTTTGCTCAAGCCTGAGTCTTGGTCATACTACTTCAGGCACAACTGAACAATGATTTCAAATATTCAATCTTGATATTTCCATGGCCTATACTCAATGACATCTTCTAGCAATAGCTTCTCTGCCTCATAGTAGTTTGCACTTGTGACTTTGCAGATATAAAAATCTGAGTCCAGACAAAAACATCTTTAGAGGCGACTTCAAGAGACCAAATGTAGTTTTGGAAAATACACTTTTCATGGAAATACATTATTACAGTCTAAACTTCTCTTTAAATAATATTAATATTAATATTAATAATTATAATAATTATTTATTATTATTATTATTATTATTATTATTATTATATAAACAACAACAACAAAGGAAGAGTACAAAGTTTCAGAAGAGGACTTCAAGAAAAGTTTGTTAAACCTTAGAAAAAATCATAGGATACTGGTCACAAGCAGGCCATGCTTTGATCTGCTTTTATGTCATTATCAGATAGGGAATTTTCAGCCCACAAGCATACAACTTAATAAGCATGAGCTGCACAACTGAACCACCCTGTATACAAAGCATCAGACACTTTTGGGATATGCTAGATCTCCTGTTCACATGTAGGTCATTTACACAATTTATGTGTATCTGGGCAATGTAAAGTGAGGCTAATATGAGTCCACTGAGCATTTGTATTGCTTCTTACCCTGACAGAAATTCCTCTTCTAGAAACACAGAGCTGAGACTGTACTCAGAAAAATACAGAAATCACTCCTGTACAGTAATGACTTGGACTGTAGTCTAAAACAAAATTTTCACTTCCCTTAGCATCCAGCTACCTGCTCAGGAGGAGTAAACAATCCTTTTAGTTACTAGGTATGCTACTTCTTGTTTCTCCAGTTTGGTCAATCATATATTTTTCCTACAAATGAAAAACTAAATAGGTGTTGCACAATTGTTGGCCCATTGCCCAGGCTTCCCCTCAAACAAAATAACAACAAGAATGCTAGGGAAGCTCAGCTAAAGATCTGAATAGTGCCAAGCAGCGTTTGCCCAGTGGGAGCTGTGCAATGTTATAGCTGACGTTAATGAAAGAGTTGGAGAACTTTGATGTTCTCTTCACCTGCATTTGTGGCATTTAAGGAAGCTTGTTATTGCTCTTGGTTTCATCCTTTGCATTGCTTTTTTTGCTTAAACCAGGGAAAAAATGTGTCTCATAACAGACAGATCTTGTGACTTTTTCTCTTCACAGAGTGATGGAAGACATTTTCTCACTTCTTTATTCTACAAGTATCTGAAAACTATGTTCTCACATAACTATTACAACTAGGAGAGTGTACTGGAAGAAGTCTTTTCTAGACTGCAGCAGCAATAGACTGTATGCTTCCTTCTACATACATTTATGGTGACAAAAACATGGTGCTCTTCTTAGCTTTTTTTACATTGCTTGCACACAGCTGGACTGGATGGCAGAAGAATATTTCCTGTACTTGATGGTAAATTTTTGATGGCACTGCTAAGATGAGTCCTTAACCAAGGAGTCTCCATAGCATGATTCTCAGTCAACATCTGCAGTTAGACCCATTCAACCTCACATGGCTCCAGAAGGGGATGGAGAACCTCTCCCATGAAGAAAGGCTGTGATTGATGAGGTTGTTTAGCCTGGAGAGTATAAGACTGCAGTCAGGCTTTCTAACATTTCTCCAGTACTTTTAGGGGGCCTACAGGAAAGATGGGGAGGGACTCTTTGTAAGTGAGTGCAGTAACAGGACAAGGGTTAACTAAAAGAGGTTAGGTTTAGATTAGTTACAAAGAAGAAATTATTTCTTATGAGAGTGGTGAGACACTGACATAAGCTGCCCAGAGAAACAGCGGATGCCCCATCCCTGGAGGTGTTCAAGGTCGGGTTGGATGGGGCCCTGAGCAGCCTGATGTCACGGTGGTAACCCTAACCATGACAGGGGGTAGGAACTGTATGATCTCTTCCAGCCTAAGCCATTCTATGATTCTAAGTTAAGATAAAAATGAAGTAAAATGACAAGGTCGGAAAATGGTCACAGGATGTTTTAGAGTTCTACTATCAGACAATCAGTGTCGACTTGGTGCTATGGCCCTAAAAGCATTACTGGATGAAAAGATTGGAATGAAATCTGTGCAAAAGCAATTTTTACACAGTGGTGCCCATTATACAGTGCAGAGGAAAAACAGCACGGATCAAAGGGAAGAAAAAGTATGAGAAAGTTGTTATAAGGGCTGATATTTTTGCTTAGCCTCTTGGCTTACAATGGCCATAAGGCCATAGAGTGAGAGTGGTCCTCCTGGTTGAGATGTCTCCCAGACCCCACGCAGTGGGAGACAATCAGTCCTCCCTCAAGTCACAGACCTTCATGGAGTGTATGTCCAGCATATACTCCCCACTGTCCTTTCGCATGCTGAAGAAAGAGAGACCTACATCAAATCTGTGCAATACTCCAGTTGGGTTATATGCTGAGGGTGCAGCACCCATGTAGCTGTAGCTGGGCAGTAGCAGGGACTTGTGGAATTACTTGTGCATTGCATTGTGGCCCATAACATCAGTGCATTGACCCCTCTCAGGCAGCCAGAATTGTGGTTTGAGAACTCAATTTCTTTGCCTCAGTCTTCACTGTCATCCAGGCTTCCCACACCACTTATGACCCTGAACCTCTCAGTGAAGGTCAGGGGAGAAAAATCCCTCCCACTGTACTAGCAGTGCAAGTCTAAGACTACCTGATGAGAATGAATGTTCACAAATCTATAGGACTGGACAACGTATGTCCCAGTGTCCTGAAGGAGCTGGCAAATGTGGTTGCCAAACCACTCTCCATCATATTTGAAAAGTCATGGCTGTCAAATGATGCCCTCAAAGGCTGGAAAAAGGAAAATATCACTCCCACTTTTATGAAAGAGAGAAAGGAAAACCAGGGGAACTATGGGTCAGTGAGCCTCATGGTATGCCTAGGAAGACTGTGGAATGAATGCTGTAGGAAGAGATGTTAAGACCCATGTAAAATAAAGACGTGACCCAAGACAGCTGGAACATGTGAATTGGCAGCAGTGGGCTAAAGAAGGGTAACTGATGTAGTCCACAAAGTCCAAGGCCTTTGATGTGGTCCTGCACCAAATTATTATCTCTAAATTAAAGAAATAAGGATTTGGAGTCTGGACTCCATATTCAGTGGATTAGTTTTGGTTGTGGTTAACAGCTCAGTGTCCACATGGAGGCTGGTGATGAGTGGTGTTCTCCAAACATCCATCTTGGGACCCATATTCACTATCTTTATCAACTCCATAAATTATCAGATCCACTCAGTGAGTGCACTCTCAGCTAGTTTGCTGATGACACCAAGCTGAGTGGTGCAGTTGGCAGAGGAAGGGATGCCATCCAAAGGACAAGCTTCCGAAGTGGGCCCACATGGATATAAAGAGGTTCAACAAGGCTAAGTGCAGGGTGCTGCACTTTGGTTAGGGTGGTCCCAGGTATGGGTGCAGACTGTGAGAAAAGCTCAATGAGAGCAGCCCCAGTGAGAAGGACTTGTGAGTTCTGGTGGACAAAATGCTAGACATGAGCCAGCACTGTGCACTCACAGCCTGGAAGACCAACATATTCTGGGCAGCATCAGAAGAGGGGTGACCAGCTGGGAAAGGGAGGAGGATTGTTTCCTTTGGCTCTGTCCCTCATGAGACCCCCTCCCACCCCCCCAGCACAAGAAAGATGTGGTGTGTTGGAACAGGTTCAGAGGACAAGCACAAACAAAATCAAAGGGTTGGAGCACCTCTCATATGAAGAAAGACTGAGGGAGTTGGGCTTGTTTGTTTAGCTTGGAGAAGAAAAGTCCCCAGGGGGACATCACTGCAACCTTCCAGTACTTCAGGGGAGCAAGAATGGACTGACTTTTTACACAGGTAGATGGGACAAGAGGAGATGGCTTTACAATAAAAGGGGAAACATTTAGGTTAGACATTAGGAGGAAATTCTTTATATAGGCGTTGATGAGGCCCTGGCACAGGCTGCCCAGAGAAGCTGTGGCTGACCTATCCTTGGAGGTGTTCAAGGCCAGGTGCGATGGGGCCCTGAGGATGCTGATCTAGTGGTTGACAACCTTGCCCATGGCAGGGGGTTGGAACAAGATGGACTTGAAGATCCCTTCAAACTCAATTCTACAATACAAACTATATTCTACAATACTATGGTTTTATGATTCTATGGTTCTATGATTCTATGATACTTTAAATCTATTATTCTGTGATTCTATTATTATTGGCATTACTTATTTAATGTGGGTTTTCTTGTTTGTTTGTTTGTTTGTTTGTTTTTTAAACACTGGACTGGTTTGCAAAAACACAAATAAATACATTGTCAGTGCATTAGAATGAGCACATATCTCAGCATAGTGTGAGCAGAATGACTACAGATAGCTTTCTCTTTCCCAGCTTGGCCAGTTTTCAGGAAGTATGAATACACTGGGCTTCCACTCCTCTCTTAACTTTGAAACTTTCACATTTCAAAATGATCTCAAGGAATATATATAAGGTGGTGTGAGGTGATTTCCTCTGTAGTGACAATCTGAGTAACATGGGAAAGAGGCTTTGGTAAGAGATCAGCATTGCTACTATATTCAACGCAGTATATCTAGATCTTCAGCTCAGCAGGAGCTTCTCAGAATACTGTGTTGAAATCTCCCTGGTATGGCACTCTGCAGCTTTCTAATGGATAACTTTCACATAACTCTGTGCATAACTAACTTTCACATAAGCTCTGTGCAAGAGCTCTTGACAACTAGTAGCTTAAAAAGTAATAATCCAGGGAGCTTTTCTAAAAGGAAAGCATTAGAATCATCTTCCTAGACAAATTCAATTCTGAGTGATGACACTTCACCGTATTTTGTTATGACTTACTCACATAGCTATGCTTTCCAGATAGCTTTTCAATTTCCCCACTGAGAGACTGTACTGTGTCCTACCTAGAACTGGCCATAGAGAACTGCATATTCTCATGATAACATTCATCAGGCAAGGGATGTTCTCAGGTTTCTCTCTCTGAATGATACAGTATAATCTTAACTGTAGAAGATGGTGACATTGTGTCTTAACCTTTCCCCTATTTTTTTCCAACCTGTGAGTATTTTCATGGTCTTTATGGTACACACAGACAGTGTAAGACTTATGCCACATTTTCCAAATGCAGGAAAATGAAGATGATCCCACCTAGATTCCTGGTAGCCCCTTTTGTGAGTTGAATTTAGCTCAATTATGCAACACTGCATAAATGACTGAGCTTCATATTCAGCTATGATAGAACACAAGGGTATGGCCACATTTCCCTTGCATGTTTTCTGAGAGTGTTTTTTTTTTTTTTCCCCTCCTGTTGTTTAAGTGATTTTTCATTTACAGTATAATTTCCTCCATGCAGTAGTGAGCAGGCTATGAGTTTATTTACTAAAGAGTAAGTTACAAAAGAAGTCAGGGTACTGAACGCCAGCAGATCAGATACATACCCAAAATGGGACCAAATGTTTACAAGGGGCTGAATTCAGAGATGTCTTCAAATCCCTTCCCATTACTCTGGACTGTATGCAAGCCAGTACTAACCAGCAACCAGTATATTTGGTATAGTGTTAATATGTCTTACCTCAGGGAATTTCTTCTTTTTTAAGTATTCTGTCATTGCAGGATCAAAATACTTTGCATAACCTTCATTGAGACTGTAAATCTTCCCTTTCTTCTTGATTTTAATATCTCTATCAACCAGAATAAATTCTCCAAGAGCCTACAGAATGACAGGGAAGATCAATTATGAGCAAGCAGCAGAATGCTTTGTTGGCTTCCCTTGGCATTTCTCACAGTAGCAGCAGCAGACATACTAGCACACTTAGCCCTTTCAGCACCAGTCTTGTGTAAAACTTCATGGTATTCAAACAGAGCGGAAAGCACAGAATCTGTTTAAAGTTAATGAAATCTTTTTTCATCGGTAGCATAAGCAAAAAGCAGTTTGCCTTCAATAGGTAGCTTAGTTAGCAACACCAGTCAACCCTGAAAACATATAGAATGTTTGTGTCACAGATCACAAGGTTACAAATGAATAAATTATATTTTCCTTTGCTTTTTGAACTCCCCTTGACTGTCTTGTGTAAATATCTTAAAGTGATTGTGGTCAGTTCCTTCCAGATGCTGCTGTCTGCAGTTGGAGCACAGCCTCCACCTTCACACTATCTGAATCCATTCAGATCCCAGTTCTTCCTGTTTGTATATAGCTTCTTTATGAAGATTAAGATTTGTTTGTAATGCACCATTTTATTAAAAACAGCTAGATTATTGCCTAAATCTAAAGCCAGTTTTTCAAACAAGAAGTCTCCTCCATTCCTCCAGCAACATTTGTAGGGCTGAGCAGCAATGAGCAGCACAAGTCTGCTTGAGTGGTTACAGTTCAGCTTTTGTGAATTGCTGGGTATGCAGCCTGGAGGACTTAGCCATAAAGCTACTTTGCACTCAGGAATTCAGGCATCACTGACCTCTGTCAACAAGTTCCCCGCCCCAGACAAAACACCGAACATCTTGAGGTTCTATAGCAGACGAGAAGCACAACCAAGAAAACAGCAGGGATCCTTCAAATTGAGGCAAAAATACTGTTTGAAGTGAGTTTTTTGAACTGTTTCTCTGTGCAAACCAACACTCTGATTTGAATGAACAGGGTCCCAAATGCTGTTTGACTTAAAATGTAACGCACAGAGCAAGGAAATCAAGCAGAGGCAGTGCAACAAACATACTTATGAATTATTAAGCATGAGTAGGATGGCAGTGTGACACCCCAGGATGAAGGTGACGAGAAGCATAGATTACCTAGGTTTCAGACACAACGAGCAACAAAAGCGAGCAGACTCAACCGTGGGAAGTTCTAAAAGCCTGTGGCAATGTTATTAACGCCAGGACTGTACCGGATCCAGCATGAAGCAGTCCACTCCTTGCCCAGTAGAGAGGGCGACCAGCGTAGCACTGCCATACAGGGCATAGCCAGCAGCAACAATGTTGCGCCCAGGCTGCAAAGCGTCTTTTTCAGAGGGCTCATCATCTGTCTCCTAAAAACAAACCAGAAAAAACAAAACTGTTGGACTGGAGGTTAAATTATTGTAAGAAACAATAAAAACAACACTGAAATAATAGCTTGGGGTAGGTTACTTATTTGTGTCTTGCCCTTTGAAGGAATCAAAATAGAGACTGTTATCACTAGTTCAAGGCAAGTTCAACACAAGTAAATGTGTGTGCTTGGGTAGGGCAATGTGAATTTGTCATTTCACGCATGTAATTCAATGAGTACAATATCTGCCACAAAACTGATACCTGAGCAACGCAGCCTAGTATATTAACTCCAGATCATCATAAATCTGAGACAGAACAAAGCTACTAATTGTCTATAAATTTAAACATAAGCAATCATACTGATATCAGTCTAAAGGAGTGACTGTGATAACTAATACTGCACACACTGCACTGCATAGAAATTGCTTCCATTAAGGCAGAGTAAAAGGGCAGATGTTGCAAGGCAGAGAAGCCGAGATCATGCCTTTGTCTCTGTTGATGAAGAGATAGGTAACTGAAGTGACAGTATAAATGCTCATACACATATATAGCAGAATAAACATCTTTACATAGTAATGTGTGTGCAAATGTAGGTTTGCATACATAATTGCACAGAACTTTCACATGGCATTTTACTTCAGGCTTTTAATCTGCCATCAGTTTCTATCTCTCATGTTGCCATTTGGTACTACAGTTATTACTGAAGAAGAACATGCCAAGCAGACCAGACACAAAAAAATTCAAGCCGGCTCCACCAGCTCCACAGGAGTGCCTCAGCCAAAGCTTAGCAGAAATTGGTGAAAAAACCAACAAAACCAACAAAAAACCAACAAAAAGAAACATTTTCTGCTCTGACGAGAAACTCTCAGAGGTTCCACCAGGTCCCAGCAAACTGAAAGTGTTGGGTAACCTTGAAATACTGTTCACCATAGGATACCACATCTACAGGAAAGCAGACACATGTGACATCAGAAGTACATCTTCCAAAATATCTGAAGACAGTGATTTATCTCTAGAATGTTTTTATTTTCAACTGAAAGACTTTGGTTGAAAGAATTTCTTCTTTATTTTACTGACCTTGTAGCTGCATTTTTGCTTACAGTTATTTTCAAAACTATTTTTTCAAATCTTCTCTGGAAAAAAAAACCCAAGTGGTTGCCAATTAGATCTTCATGAAATACAATATGTAAAAATACACCTGGTGTGAAGTCCTTTAGAATTATTCTGTGCAAAACTGCTTATTCAGAAAGTTACATACATGTAATGAAGTTTAAAAGTCTGTATGTATCAGACCTGGGAGTATTGACTGTTTATTATTTGACTAGCTGTTAATCGTTTGCCAAACAATTCTTTTTAAGAATCAACTATTATACCCTTCATAGCATCTTCTCTTTCAAAACTATATCCCCCTCGCACATACATCTCAACATTAATGACACTGGTTGCCAATAGTAGGTGGATTGTTTGCAACATTATATGCAGAATTAAACATACATTTACACAACTAGTTGCAAACATACTACGCTTTTTATAGTCTTTTTTGTATGCTTTCCTCATTTAAAAAAATATAATTTTATGTAAATATGTCAAAGATTTTTGTATTACAGAACATGGTGTATAAACAGCTTCCGTAAGGAAGGTAAAAAGTTCGGTCTCAAACAAACATTTTGCAGAGCTTGTTGGAATGTAGAAAAGCTATTGGTCAGCTGGTATTTCAGTGTCAGCACTGCAGGAGCTTTGTCCTGCCAAGTGCCGTGCACAGTGAAACAAACCGGAGATTTACGCTCACTCTGGTAGCTGATGAATGTTTTCACTTCTTTCTGGTGCACAGACGGTTTTCCTTTCTGCTGTATTTTGAGTCTGTATTTTGAACTGTCCTCATGAAATGGAGAAGGGGAAGAAAAGCCATCTGATGCACTGGGCATTGTTACAAATTAAAATCAAAATTCAGCAAAGAAAGGGAAAAGTACTTTCTTACCACCATATCCTGACCCTCCACCAGCTAAGAATACCTCAGAGCCAGCAAATGACTGCCAAGGTCTTACCTCACACCTGGCTTATTCTGTGTGAACCCATCAGCTCCACTATTCTGACTTTTCTCATCATTTTAACAATGACATGCCTGATTCAGAATATAAAATCCAAGTGGAAAATGAAATAAATCTAAGATGGAATTTATTTCCTGGTGGTTTCTCTAAGAAACAAACGCAGCGCTCTTCTGGCAGGAGGTGGTAGTACCTGGGGCTGCATTGTTGGCCCTGAAGCAGAAGCAGCAAATGACAATCATTTTCAGATTTGAAATGTATTGGCCAAGTCTGATCTTTATAGAAAAGTGTTGGTAATCCTCAAGCTAATATTTCAGTTCTAATATCCTCAAGCTAAGAGTGTGTGCCTTTGGGAATGGAGTTCAGGTTTTAACGTGGGAATATCAGCAGTTCAGTTGACTGAGAACTGCAAGGCATTAAATATCAAAGGTGCCAATGGTCATTCACTGGAATTATTCTAGCTTTTCCAAAATAGCCTTCATATGCTTTAAACAGATTGAGATAAACTTAAAGTTTCTTTATTAAATGGTTCTCTTTCCTTGGGAAAAACATTTCTACAGTAATAATTGATAAAGCTCTTATTAGTATTTACTTATTTTTAGAAGTTAAATAGTCCTGAAGTTAATTATGTTGCTGTAAAAATGTCTAATTTGAGAGAAAGGCACATTAATTACCATCTACTTCAGAAACAGTAGTCCTCCACCCAAGTGGAAGTCCATGGATGCAGTGTTGTTTCTAACATTTTCTAACATAATAGCAGCAGTATTCACAGAAGCTTAATACAGCTTCATCACAGCAGCAGTATTTTCATTTGGATATGACTAATTTATACCAGTTAATTTTTTTTTCCTGAAGTTCTAAACTGTATCCACCCACATTGAAGGGAAAAAAAAAAAAAAAAAAAAGGAATATAGGTATTTACAACAAATGGATTAATACGTAACAGAATAACGACATATATGGAAAGATCAGAAAGTGAATCAAAAACTTCAGTGTTTGGGAAGGACTCAAGTTCTTTAGGAAAAATTTCTGTTCTGCCACAGAAGCGTAGGGAAGTTTGGGCAGCCCACAGTTCTAACATGTCTCAACAGGTTAGCTAAAGCTTACAGAGAAGTCCGGTCTGTATTTCAACCTGCCATGCTGCATGAATCACATGAAGCATTTGCTTTTATATTTTTGCAGAGCAACCTAAACATGCTTCTAAACAGAAAGCTGACGTTCAGTGTTTGTGAAACAGTGCCTTCCGCAGCTACTGCCTACCTTAATGTAGGAGAGTACTGCAGTGTTTTTAGCTGTCTTTACAGGAATACATGGAAAGACTGAGGGTCCTTCTGCATGCCATCAAGGAGGACATGTAGCACAGATTTCCAAACTCTTTTCTGCAGAAAGGGGCATATCAGAAGTGCTAGAGGTAATCCCTCAAGCCACACAGCACATGTTGTTTCAGAATCTGTGGGGTGTGCTGGCACTGACCATGGATATCATGCCCAGTTATATGCCAGCATTTTGCATGTGCCATGACCCTGTTCAGGCTTTATTGTGACTATTTGGTTTATCAGCAGATGTGTGCTCAGTGGCAATGATGGCTTTGCCTACCAAAACGTAAAAGACAAAAACTGTCTGGAAAATGATGAGTTAAAAGATGAGAGATGATTTTAAAAGCATATCTTTATACTTTTGAAGTGTTGTGTCTGAGCCTGCAAGCATTTCTTTGCGGTCATGAGAACTGCAAATGTTTCTTCAAAATAATGATAGCTGAGGGTCTCCTGTAGTCATACGACTGTGAGCTCAGACTTCAGGCAACTGCTGGGAGATTAGCAGTCAAGTCATAAGACTTGGTATGACTGTAGCTATTAGCATTTATTAATTGGGTACACGGATACTGCTCTATGCAACTCTGTGGAAGGGAGCTGTTGGCCAGGTCCTGCCATCTTAGATGACAGCTTCCTCTGGACTCCAATGCTAGCATGTGCATAAAAACCCATCTGCAACCAGCATGGAAATGTGCACCAGGACGCCACTGCAGCACTAGCAGTGACTGGGCACAGGCAGGGCCTCAACCCTCACTGGTCAGAATCTGGTATGACAAACACCAACTGGTAGACTTGAGAGAGCCTTCAGCCCTCCTGCATGAGGTGAGCTACCCCACTGCCTGATGGTGGGAAGGTCTTATTTAGGTGCCTGTCTGTGTGGAAAAGTGCTGCTACCCAGAAAAGTCTGAGAGTCCCCTTCCGGGGAATTCAGAAAGCTCTTCATCATGGGTGAACCTTCCGCTCTTTGCAAGGCTCTACTGAGCCCAAAGACACGTGAAGGATCAAGGATGGAAATTGATACACATTGATACATCTAAGCCATTTTGCTTTTGTCAAGAAAACTCTGTCACACATGTTTTGTTTGTTCTCTTACCTTCTTGTAGATAGCAAATATTGTTCCTATAGGCGCCAAGCAGTCTATATTGGATGAGCCATCCAGAGGGTCGAAGCATACCACATATTTACCCTGAAACAGAAAGGGCAAGGGAAGCATTAAATGTTGTGCTGTCCAGTTGTCTTGCACTGCTATTTCCCTTCACTTAGCGACTCCCATATCCATGTTTGCATGCAGCCCTCCAGGCATACGAGGCGCAGCAGAGAGGGCTGGCCCATGGACTTGGCTGGCCCGTTATCTCAGCTGGCCCTGCAGCACCATGCCACCTGTGCCAGGGATATAGGAGAGGGCGAACTGCTGCTCACACAGCACAGTCTGCTGGCAGAAAGAGCAGTCCTCTGTACCCAGGTCAAGTGAGAAGTCTGAAAGTAGAGAAGGAAAGCCATTCTGGAAGCCAGCATCTTGCTTGAGTAGATGTGCTTTGATCTGTTACATTCAGAGCCAAAGGACTTGTTGATAACATGTGGTTTGAGTGCAGAAGAAAAAAGCCACAAGGAAGGGTGCCAGTTACATCAGCGTGAGCAGCAATAGGATCCCTCCTTGGGGAGCCCTGAGAAGCAGTCAAGTGCTTCCTCCGGCCCTGTAATGCAAAAAGCAGCCATGACGGCCTCGGCTTCCCCACTCACTTTATCTCGCCCAAATATTAATATAATCCAAAACTGTAACACCAGCGCCCAGGGAATGCAATATACACACGGAGGTTGGGTGTGTTAACAATTCCGAAATCACTTCCCCCTCCCCCAAGCTTTAATAACAAATTTTCCCTCCGCAGAGCGTTCAGCGGCCGAAATCGCGCCGTCGGCCGGAGGCACCGACACAAAGCAGCGGCGCCGCAAGCGCTCCCGGCTCCCGGCGAAGGGGCGGCCCGGCCCTCTGACAGAAGCACGAGTGCCCCCTGCCGCCGCCCGGCTCCCGCAGCACCCACCCGCTTCTCCTTAGGGGTGATGAGGGCGTCCTTGTTCTCCTCCGTTACCAGCACGCAGGTGCTGTAGGAGGACTGCAGCATGTTGATCACCAGGGAGTTGGACAAGACGTCCAACTTCTTCACCTCGTCCCCGGTCACGTTCACGGTGCCTGCTATGCCGAACCTGGGGAGAAGGGAAAACGTCTGAAGGGGATTTTTAGAGAATCACAGGTAAGGGCAGCTCTGTCCTCTCACCTTCCCTCTAACCTTTGGATTCAGACCACCAGGGTGCACTGGGAGGTGGTTACTGCTGCTTGAAACAGTATGTCTGAACAAAGGAAAGACGATGGCATCGTTTTTGGGGCATTAGTGGTGTCCCTTTGCTCCCCTCTGGATGCTCTCGAAGCCAGAAGCAGAGCCCGCAGCTCTGCTGGCAGGTGTCAGTTTTGCTTGGAGCCCCCAGGTGGGGCCAGCAGCAGCTCTGAGGGTAGAGAAGGGACATTTACCATTGGTCCCACCTGCTGCTCAGGCAGCTGTGCAGGGCTCCCAAGAGCCCTCTACCCCTCAGTCTCCATCCAGCCCCCAAGCAGAAGCTTCAGGGAGAGCTCCAGACCATTCTAAGCCATGCACATTCTCCCATAATGCATAAAGCAGCATTTGTTGGCTAGATTAGGATGATGCTTCCATTCTACATCCTGATTTTATCAGTATACTGATTATGCAGAATATAGTAACACATAGTATGTCTGAAATTTATATCCATGTCTGAAACAAAAAGAACTCTCAACCTGATGTGCTGAATCAGGGCAGCTCAGAAATATAAAGGAAATCCAGATGGCATTCTTATTCACCATGAAAAAGAAAAAAGAAGGGGGAAAAGGACTGTTAATTAATACCTTTCAGTAAGGTCAGCATCAAGCATTAGCTGCTGGGGATAAGTTTTTTCCCTCATTAAAAACCAAAAGCTGCTTGAGCTTTCCAAAAGTACTGAGTGTTGCAGGTATTACCATTTTGGAACTAGAAAGGAATGTGATTTTCAGGGCATGTTTAAGCATCCAATCTCCAATTACCATGTTTCCAGGCAGGTTCCCAAACCAAGTTTATAGTTTTGTGAAGTCCTTCAGCTTTGAAAGGCAAATCTGTTAAAAGCTCATGCTGAGATACCTGACTGACATCAAAGAAGTCACTTCACATTCTCCTGTTTGGAGAAGCAAGAAAAAATAAGAGCACTCTAGCTGAATTTTTCTCTAATGTTAAGATCCTAGGTCTTGCTTATGGGAAGAAGGCACAGATGAATGGAAGACAGTCACTGTGGTTGAAAGTTTGCAACAGAAATTTCCAAAATTTCATGGCTATTTACTGCAATTTGAATGATATATGTTATTCATACATTTGTTTGGATATTTTAAATATTTCTTTGTCATTACTTGAAAGCTTCTGTTAATAGAAAAAAAAACATTAGCTTATTGTATAACAGATCTCTGCCTTCTAAAGGGAGATTCCTGTAGCACTGTCTGCATCCTGTGTACAAGGGGACTATTCTACCTCTAGTCTATTAAACAGTGGTTCTCTCCACTTAGAAACTGTATGTTGAAAGATAGAAATTAGGTAGAAGCAATACTTCCTCTAAGTCAGTACAGCTCAGATTCATCTAATACAGGCAAAATATATTTTACCGTTTAAATAGTAAAGGAGCCTGAGGCTCCTTTCTGTGACTTGGTACACAGACTTTCTGTGTACCTTGTGTCCTCTCTATAAATTACAGTCCACACCTGTAAGGTGACTGTGGCAATACTGAGACACTGAATTTTTGGTTGGCAGAGATCACTGAGAACTCAGCAAAAGTATAAAGACCCCAGGGTGCTACATGCCGTGGTCTTACCACTGGGGGGGAAAAAAAGGGGATAAATTACAAACACCATCTTTCTTACACAGCTGTCTTCCATGTCTTCTTTATGCATGCATGCATACATACACACACAGGGATGTATACAAATATATACTTCACTACATAAACAACAATTGCATATTTTAATTACAGAATTTTATTAGGACTTTTCAGCTCTCTGAGCTGCTTCTGAGAGATCACTGATAAAAGGCTGACACTGAGGTCATTCTTACCTGGCTGTGTGAAGAACAGCTCAATTCATTGCAAGTTTCGATAAGGCAAATCTTTATTTGATTTCCTAAATGACTACCTGCCAAATTATTCCATCTGTTTTTCATACAGGACTTTCTAGGACTCCCTTCCTATAACCCTGGCACTATTCAAGGAAGAAAGGGAACATACCCAGGTGTGATAGCACTTCTCACAGAGCTGTTGTTTTAGAGCTTTACTTACACTGCAGTCGGGCAGAACACTATTGTCTCAACACAGAAGAAGCCCTGGCTGGCACTGCTCAACACTGTGCTTGGCTGCCAGCGGAAACAGTGCAGTGTGGTGTTCTGCACATTCACAGTAAACTTAGAAATACATCAGCACCGACATTTACAAGGTATAATGAAGAGAACTGCAAGGTCTTGACCCATACTGCAGAAGGGCAGCCAGTCTAAGTGTTTATCTTGCACTTGATGTTAAAATGCTCCCAAAAGAGAGATCCTGCTTACCACTCCTAGCAACCCATGCCCTGACCTCCTTCGCACAATCGCTTGGACAACACTGCCCTCTTCCCAGCCTCGCGGTGCAAGCAGCTGCCTCTCCACCTCCTCCTCCTCCCCATACACCTAAGTAGGACTCACATGTGGGCAAGGCCTGCCTTTCTGACTGCGGAGGAAATGGCCTTTATGGCAGTCAGCATGGAGTTGAGCAGCTGTGTCAGCTCCCCGGTGGCTCCCTTGACTCGTCGTCCCTTCTCCATGACAAACCGTGTGAGAGTCAGCATGTCTGTTTCAAAGGGGGCTTTGTCCGACATTTTTGCTGGATACCAGTGCTCCTATCTTCTTGGCTGACTGGGTGCTTTCTAGCCGTGTTGAGATACCCAGCAGCAGTCTATTTTGAGGGGAAGATCCTGGCTGTGCTGCCAGTCTTAGTTTATTCAAATGTTACTGTGACCATGTGATGTGGTCCCAGAATAGCTGTGCCTGGGCTGGCTCCATGCTTCTTCAGACAACCACTGCTCTGCTGCACTCTGCACACCCCCCTTCCTGGCACACAGGTCTCACAACACGAGCCTGTGGTACGCTGGCTGCTCCTCACAAAGGCTCTCACTAGCCTGAACACAGTCCTCCTGCAGCAGTAGGCTCAGAGTTGCAAAGCCCTGCATAATTTGCAGAGTCCCAGCAGCAGAAGGGTGACAACTAGAAGCCCTCTCATCACCTTGTCCCCTATCTGACCATCCCTTCCCAGCCCTCCACAAGACTGGCAGAGGGGCATGGCACTTCCCAAGGTAAAATACTGCTCTGTGTCTGAATCCAGAAGACCATTTAACCACCTAGCACAGACATTTTGAAGTTAATCTAAATTACATGTAAAAATGGTTCAGCCAAGTCTAAGCTTTGGGTACTCCAAGAGGTTTTGCGTGATGAACTACAGAATGATAGCACTGAGCATCTAAACAGGCATCTATTAAAGGTGTTTTTAATTGCAGTTGCAGTACCATTTTAATGACTTAATCCTCAGTCTAGGCTGCTTCTAATATTATATAGTTTTACATAAATGAAAAACACTGAGAGTTATAGCTTAATGCTTCCTAAGTAATCATCCCTTCATTAATCAGCAAAGGACACTTATCTGATTTTATCTTGTCTCTGTCATAATTACGTGGTTCTGTGATTCTATGCAAATGTAGATATGTCTCACTTTTGCATTTACGCTGCAGATAATTCTGCCATCATTTTCTTGCAAGCAACAAACCTGGAACACAAGGCACTATCATGTAGATGGGTAGAAGTGCAGTGAGTTAGGCACATGCTATCATCTGGAACACTAGAATTACAGCTCTCAATTGCAGCTCTGTTCTCTCGCTTAGAGGAGGTAATCAGAACAATCACATGTTGCAGTCTTCATTTTAACTTATTGATAGCAGTCTCTTATTTTTAAGATGAAGCTCTGGAAAGCCTACAACAAAATTAGGAAATCTGAAGGTAAAGCAGAAAGTTTCAATGAGATTAATTTTTATCAGTGATTGAAACCAAGTTACTAGGCTAGAATCATACTAGGAAAGAAGAAATTTATCAACAGAGCTTGTATTTAGTCTTATTTTTGTTTGTGGGAGCTGCAGCTGTAGGCCAAAAGTTCAGACATCCCTTTGCATTTCTTTTTTACACTTCAGTATTTCTCACTGTTTTCCTAAATGTCTCTCTTTCCCCATGATATATCTGAATGCAAAGATTTTCTTCTTTGGAGGTCAGCAGATCCAGTCCCAGGATCACATCCTGGCAGGTTTGAAGATCTCCAAAGAAGATTCCTCAGCCTCTCTGGGCACTTCATGCCAGTGCTGTGTCACTGCACAGTAAATAAGTATTTCTTCATGCTCAGCTTAAACTTGTTCCAGTTTGTGCCCACAGCCTCTTGCTCTGTACTCTCAGGGTAAGGAGGACTTGTGAGCAGGACTTCTCAGATGGAGTAGCAGGCAGATTTTCCACTCCATCCTCAAAAGCAAAAAGGTGGGAAATGAAAATTATCTGGAACATTTTCTATTTTCTGTGATCTAGTTAAAAGTCCGTGAGGCCATTCATATATTCCAAAACACCTCTTGCCAGGACAGGAGCCTTTCTTTCTTTCAAAAGACTTTGAGAAAAAACAAGAAAGTATATATTTACAGAGCTGTGGGTTAGATCATGGTGAGGCTATGAATAAAAGAAGGGAAAGATTCACATTGGACGTGTAAACAAATCTGCTGGTTTAAAATACAACCATTGCAAGTTATTTCATCATCGTAATGGTTCTCAGCACGAGGGGTACTAAAATGCTCTTAATGCAAAATCTTCTTCCTGTGTAGCACTGTGGTACCTCATCAACTCAGCAAATAAAATTTGTTGATGGTGTGGGCGTCTGTGTACTATGGCTTCTAACATTTGTGAAAAACATCACGTGTAGACCCTCTTTACTATCGATTCCAAGTGATCTTGCACACTGGTCAAAAAGACAAAGTTCAGAACCACTTCTAAAGTTTGTTTTGGAGTTAGCAGTTCGAAGAGTGTTCAAAGGTCATTGTTTCCCTCTTTAGCGTTTTTTTTTCTTTTTTTTTTTTTCCCCTCAACCGAAAACTTCTCAAATGATTTCTACAGCTGTGGGTAGGTAGTTCTTAGTAAGTTTAGAACACCTTAAGGTACAGCTTGAACAACACTTGGTCAGTAAGAAATGTACTTATGTAAGTATGTATGTAACAAACACCAGCTCTATAACCAGGCTTACCAGAAACTTTCCAGCCAATGGTGGAGTAAGAAGAGAAATAAATGAATAAAATTTGGTCAGTGGCAAAAGACTGGGCAGGAGGAAATCTTCACCCTGGCTGATCCTGGCCAAGATAAACTTGTGATAAATATTGTAGAGAATCCTCTAAATGATAAAAAGCCCTACTGTTAAGCTATACCAAATATTATTATTTAACAGGTGGAAGAGAAAAAAAAAAAAAAGATTGTTTTTAAAATGTGTGATGACTATAAACCAGTCAATAAAGTGGATTGTAATAGGACAGAAAGGATACTAAAAATAAAGCAACTTAATTTGATGGATCTGCAGATCTGTCTCCTAACACAGTGATTACACAAGAGCTCTTGAAGCTGATTCCCACTGCCATTGGTGTATAGGCTATCCCTGCACAGTAAAGGTGACACCTCTGCTAACTGCTCATAAATATTAGTTGCTTGGATGGTGCTGCCTGAAATCAGAGCTAGTGACCTTTCACCAAATGCCACAGTTCAGCATCTGAGCGGGGCCAGAAGTAGTGCAGGAGCTGAAGATGGATGCCCTGCCAAAGCAAGCCTTTCTGCACAGCTCTCATACACCAGGATAGTCCTACAAAAGAACTGTGAATGAGTTCTCCCTGAAAGTGGCTGCATGGGAGCTCTTCCTATCATGGGTACATATATTACAGACAGGAAGAAAGAAACAACTCTCTACAAAACGCTCACTACAAAATGTCAACCCATAGGAAAAAAAAAAAAAAAAAAAAGCAAACAAAAACAACACAAAACACTGGAAAATGTCCTGGTAAACACAGGCAGTATTGATTTTCTTTCTATAACCTTTCCCTGTTGCCAGTATGTTGTCTTAAAAATAGATGTATGCAGCCCAAGGATTCTTGAAGGGGCTGAGGGCAGAATACAGCAGAGGAGTTACTATAGCTGGTTGAAATGGCTTGTTGCTGGGTGTTGTCTATCTTAAAGGTTGGACAATGGGCTGGTGAGGCACTGTAGTCCAGACTGGTATGTGGCAAGTGAGAAAAAAAAAGCACAACTGTAAGGGCTCCCAGCTCTCTTCTTATTTGTGTTCAATTTATGAAATAAATGAAAGTGTCCAGTTATGGCTCTGAGAACAAATTGAATTAAAACCTTAAGGGTCTAAATAAGTTATGCACTGCAGAAACTGTCACATGTTTTGCTCTAGGAGCAGCATCCAGAACATCAGTGGAGTCCTTCCTAGCACCATGTCTGCTATAGCTGGTTTGGTGAGCAAGAGGCTTCTTAGTGCTAAGAGGTACACGCTAGAGCCAGTAAACAGGGAAATGCAGGAGGAAGAACCAAGTGGTTCCCCAGGAAGTGCTTCAGGATGGAAGTAGCATCTCCACCCACACCCAGCACTTCCATGCATCCAAAATGAAGACTCCTTCTTCCTTTCAAAGACACAAAGAAAAGATAAAACAGATACAAAAACTACATTTTATCTCTTTTACAAAAATGAGAGTGTGGCTACACCCCAGTGGCTGGTGTCTAACCTGAGCAGGCAGAGGGAGCAGCACTGCACGAACAAGACAGCCTGTGGTGAAAAGTCTGGAATACAGGAGTGACTAGGCAGGCAGTAGTTCAGCTGTCCCATTTGCCTGGCCATATGAGTCTGAGTACTCTCCCACCTGCCTCCTAGTTTTCCAGTCCACAGCATGGCCTGTGGAGGGCTAGATGCCGCTCAGGGCCAGGCGCATGTCTTCACAACGTTGGTAGTTGGAGCACAAGGCAAAGCGAGAGCTAAGAAGGGATGGTCAGGACTGCCCAGACCCTATAAGGCATTTGCAGTCCTGGACAGCTGGACAGTCCATCTAGCTCCCAAGCACTAATGTTATGCTCCCAGCAGCATGCTCTGACTCAGCGCATTAAATGCCGGCATGCTTTGTGGGAATCCTCACAATTTACTTCTGCTTACACAGCACAATTCTTTCCTTCTGTGGTAATGCATGTTCTCAAAATAACGCAAAGAACACCAGGTGAGGGTTGCTAGTAAAAGAGATGTTCTTTTTCAACCAGATTAATTTCTGGTGATGATGGTCATACCATCAGAGTAGAATGGTACCAAGCTGCACATGCTCTGAAATTCAATATCCTCCTCCAAGATGTCTCATTTTCCATTTCCCATCCTTACAAACCTAGATCTGACAGAATACTAGCTGGCAGTATTAACAGGATGTGTCAGAGTTACCATACATTAATGTGCATATATCACAAACGTTAACTCTTGGTTAGGATAAGTCCACACTGAAGTACACGGAATAACCTGTAGGGCCTAGAAACAATGTGTGAAATGATCCATGTTAGCCTTTATATTTTCATCAAAGAGCCATGGACTGGTCAAGGAAGGGTCACTCAGTGTAAGAAGCTGTACAATCTGTAGAAGAGGACAGAATAAGATTTTCTAGTGACAATACTGTTTGTTTGAGAAGGTTAGGTATCAGTGAACATAGCACAAACTTTTCTTGTAGTATCAGTGATTGTGTAATTAAAAAAAATGAAGAAAAAAATCAAACATTTCCCCCTTGTTTTCTTTCAATGCTTTCTTTAATACAATCTTTTAATGCCTTTTGTTTTACAGTACAACCGTATTTTAAAAAAAGCTTATGAAAATGTGGCTTATCCCCTTTCTTGTTACAAAGGTCTGACAGTTCAGACTTGCAATATGTTCTTTGGTTTAGCTTTAAGGCATTCCTTCCCATCTGCACAGTGACTGCAGCAGGCCTTCTTCATTTAGCTGCATGTTTTTTGACAATTTCCAGGTACTCCTTCACGTCATCAGGAGATCCCAAGACAACAGGCACTCTTTGGTGGATATCCTCAGGCACTATATCTAGTATTGACTGATGTCCTGTTGTTGCTATTCCCCCAGCTTTCTCAATAACAAAAGCCATAGGATTGCATTCATAGAGAAGTCTCAGCTGTAAGACAAAAATCAAAGTGACAGTGCTCAATCCAGACAGTGCTCACAATCACATAACTATCTGGCAATTGATTTAAAGCCAATCAACACTCGTAGTACCCCATACTTAATATAAACTTGACTCCAGAATTGTGTGGATTTTTACTGTAAATAAAATGGAAGGAATGCTGGATTTGCTCAGTTTGAGTGCTTTCTCCATAGTTCATGTTTGCATTGTGCTCTTTACACAGAGATAAAGCTCATATGTAAGACGCAGCCTTTAACAAAGCAGCAGATCATATAGTAAGAAAAACAGTGGCCCTGAGTATGCCATTAGGTTTCTCTAATGAGTAACTGCATCTTATCTGCAACCTGAAGCAATAATTTATGGAGAGTTACAAAACAGATGAAAGGTCTTTGCTGAATAAATATTCACCCTATCAGCCCCTAAGAGCGTGCTTTTCCACAAGGGACTGTCTGGTGCCCTGCAGAAGCAGCCAAGCATGGTTCCTCCAGGTGAGGCAGCACCACTAAGATGTAGAGGTTTTCCTGTTCAGTAGAGCTTCTCTTAAGGAGCACATTACATTTAAGCTTCTGATACCTCGGATTGTAATAGGAATCTCAGCATAGTGTGAGCCCTTTATTTTGTTTTGTAATTTTTCCACTTAACTAGGGACACTGTGGTTTGGGCAGAGATGGTGTGGAGAAGACTGCTTAAACAAGCATTCCCTAGAGTGTTCCTGCTGATGATCCATGATCTTTACTCATGTGAATATAAAGAAATCAGTACAGTTGACACAGCCTAGAAGCAGACCTAAATTGGTGTCTGACAATGGGTTGCTGTCTCCTGCATGCGAAGAGTGGGTCATACGTGCGTATCAGAGATACAAGCTTCCAAGTTGTAAGAATTACACTTTGGAATCAAAATACTGATCTGTGATAGTGAAATGTGTATGTAATGCAACTTCTTCTGTAATTGGACTTATGCAGATTTACCTTCCCTTTAGGACTTTTGGAGTTAGCAGGATACAGAAAGATTCCTCCATACACCAGTGTACGATGTACATCAGCCACCATAGATCCTATGTACCTTCCACCATATGGTGAACTGCCATCCTATTGAAAGACATTCAAATAAACAACCTTTGAGCACATCAGGTTAGTCTTTTTTTTTTTCATCTTGGTGGTTGTAACATCTAACTCCTCCATTTTGCATAACATTATAAGTAGTTTAGGTTAAAAATTTGGTTTCTTCCTCATTTTCTAATTGGGAAATTCCAAGGAAAAAAACAGATGGAAGATCTCAGAATGGATGAGTGGCGGTGATGCCAACAGCAGAAAATACTGCCCAGCTCTCCATCAGTGCTCCAACCCTTGGAAAACACTGCATTTCTAGTAGCAAAAAGATCAAGTGGTGGAAACTGATGTTGGGTTTTTATTCTACTGTAATGAGGAAAAAAGAAAAAAAGTAAAAGAAGTAATTGTTAGTAATTCTTTTCACCCTTTTGCTTCAGTTATTACAGTTCTTTTGTCAACAAAAAATTAATTTTGACTACTGAAATCTGTTCCTCAATACACTGCAGATAATGTCTTTCAGTATCATTTTAGTATCTTGATAAAAAGCATCTTAAACCTACAAGTCACCAGAAGAAAATACCAGTCTTTGTTCAGGAAGTTGAGAGTGGAGAAGAACATTAACAATACTACATATTGACACTGTTATTCACCTAATAACTGCAGTGAGGACAGAAGGAAGGTGTGAGAATGGACATGTTTCTGTGGGTATTCCTCAGAGCTTCAGGCCTTCTGATACCAGGAAGCTGCATGACCACAAAGCAGACCTTGAAAGAACATGAACTTTTCCCATGAGAGGCCCCTGGAGACACAGCCCATGTTATCACTGAGTACAAGGCCAACATCCCTGCTCAGCTTCTACATCTAATCAGACGCTGCAGTGGGGCAGCTGCAACCTAAAATGCCTGTAGAAAATGTTTCTTCATTACCAAATAACACTTCCTCTCTACCACTGAACGCCCAGTTTTAACCCAAGAACAGTTAATCAGGCCCCTGGCTAAGACAGAAAAATCAGAAAATAAAGAAGAAAAGGAAGAAAAAGCAGAGGTGGAGCGTGATACTGAAGGTCAGTTGCTTTAACTAGCAGTCCTACACACATGGATACATTTTAAATAGATTTACAAAAGAAGAAAACAAACAAGCTCTGGAACGTCATACATGAGGCAGTAACTGATGTTAAAGCAGGAATTGCTAAGTGTAACTTGTGATCAGAAAGCTTCTCTGAAACTGCATTTTTTACCTCAGGAAATTTCTTCTTCCTGAGATACTCAGTGACTGCAGAATCAAAGTACTTGGCGTAGCCTTCATTGAGACTGTAGATATTCCCCTTCTTTTTGATTTTCACATCCCTATCAACCAAAATGAATTCTCCAATTGCCTAAAAATAAGAAAGAAAAATAGCATGTTAATGTTGTTTTCTCATTTATTTACAAAGTGAAAGCCAACCATAAACAGCTTAGGAAATAATCACTAGAGCTGCTACATTCTTTAATGATTCAATATCTGTGAAAAAGGTGTTTTAGACACAGTTTAGAGCAGGAATCTTGGGGTCATGCAAGCTTCTTTATACTACCATTTCCAGCTTTCTCTCAGTTTTCTATATTAAAAAAAATAATAATGCTGTTGCCTGTAAATTAATTTAGCTCTCCATATTTCTGCTAAACTCATAACAAAGAAATGGCTATGAAGAGATCGAAAACTGAGAGTGCCAGATGAAGCAATGCACAAGTGTTTCCAAATAGATATTAATACACTCTGGTTTGTCCTAGCTTGGTCTAACTAGAAGACTGAAGCCAAGAGATTCAATCTCTGTAGCCAAGAGCTGGGCTGTTTAGTTTTCAACGATGTAAATTTCTATGTTAGCTAAAGCAAATAAAATAAAATTCATACATGCTCAAAGCTGTCTCCTATCTGAATATAAACAAGAACACATGCAGCTAATTAAGCTCTTATTTTACAGGGAGCACCACATTATATTTCCTGCTTCTTGACAGCTGCAGGTTCTAAAATCTTAATGCAGACAGGTGCCACATTCTGGTTAACTGATAACACAAATACGGGTTATTATAGCAAACAACTTTCTGCTGTGGTCAATATGCCTTTGATTTTAAAAACTACACATCAATGTGTTCTATGCCTAACACATTCACACATCACTTACTCTTTTACTCATCACGGCGAGATCTGAAAATATAGAAGAAAGTTAAGAATCTCCACTTCAACGGTTTACTAAAGCCCTAGCATTAAGAAAAAAGGCATAAAAAATACTCAGGTGCATTCTACATTGCAGAAAATACCTTGTTTTAAGTGCCACATTACTTGACACACACTGCATATCTGCTTCACTGATTTGACTGTCTTCCCATTACTGAATTGCTGACTGCAGCAGGCAGGCAGAATGCAAAAATCTCTTGATCTTAGTTTTGACAGGTTACAGAATGTACCCCATTTTTCCACATCAGCTTTAATTTGAAAATTGCTCCTTTGACCTTTTTGATGAACAAATGAGTCTTACAGACATCCCTTGTCATCCCTAACAAACAAACAAGCAGAAGACATTCTCACCGGATCAAGCATAAAACAGTTGACGCCTCCAGCAGAAGTAGCTAGTACCAGCATTGTGGCACTCCCATAGAGGGCATAGCCTGCTGCCACAAGATTACGCCCAGGTTGTAAAGCATCTTTCCCAGTAGGTTCGTCAGGGGATACCTAGAATAAGGAGCACAAATAATTACTTCATTTTTTAAATCTGGTATATAATATAACTGAACTCTGAGATAGGAATCATCTTCTCCTGCATATCCAAGCACAAATGCTTGCATGGCTTACCACTAGGATTCCTAATGGATGTGTTTTGTCATTGTATGCATTACGTATAATGAACAAATTATATGGAAGAGACAAACACATTCATCTAGAAATGCTCTTATATAAGCCTTGTTGGAATGCAGGAAACAGGAAAGGATTAAGGTGATAATATAGAGCTGCGCACCTCCTTGTAGGTGGTGATGAACACAACTAGAAGCAAAACTCCAAGGCATAATTGAAAAGCAAGCAATGAAAAATGACTCATGGAGTTTACAGCTGAGAAAAATGTCTAGGGTTGTTTTATTTTCCTTTGCTTCATTGAAAAATGAAGTGGAAAATAGTTACTTTGAGGGATGTGAGAACATACAAAAGATGATTAAAACAGACAGTTGGGTGTGTTTTTATCTGACTTACTGTTTCCCCCACCTTGTGACATGTAAGTCCAGTATTTCAGGCTTTTCAGACAAGGTTTCTGCCTTTCAGAGTGAATTAGACACTCAAATGTACATGCCATATTTCAGCTCTGGTTTACATTTGAAGCCTGTCCTCAGGTTAACATAACTATTAGTATACAGAAAACCTGAAAGTGCATTTTCCATGTAGATAACAATCACATGGCATTTTGTCTCAAGAAAATTATTTATGAATCTAATACCAGCTATGTTTGTATGGGGTAACTATTCTAGCTGACTAATTAAATATCAGCAAGGCTTCCATATTCTTCTAAAGTTCATCTCCTAATACAGTGATGCAAATCTTTCATACAAGCTGGAACAGCAGATTTAATTTACAGTCAGTCCTGGAAAGTCTCTCTCACAAATAAGTTTAGTTAGATTTTATTAAACTTTCATATGCAATTATATTTAATTCACAGGTGCACAATAATATTTTTTCCCATCTTATATGAAAGCATTTTACCTTTCTATAGATGCCAAAGATGGTCCCAATGGAAACAAGGCAGTCAATGTTAGATGATCCATCCAGAGGGTCTATGCAGACTATGTATTTACCCTAAAAATATAAAATGTGTGACATAAAATAGTAACATTATTTGCTTACCTCCTACAAACAAAAATATTCAGTAGATAAACATTCTCAGATGTTTCCAAAGCAATATAAATTAAAATGCTCCTGTAGATTATGAAGGAACAGAATTTCATAATTGAAAGAAATCTGACCTGCATTTCATTCTTGATTACAACTGTGATTTGTGCCACAGTAGAATCTGGGGAATCTTTAAAGTAAGTAACAATGATGAAACACCAAAGCTGGTTTTCTTTTATTTTTCTTTTCTTTTTTTTTTTTCTTTCTTTCTTTCTTTCTTCTTTTTTTTTTCTTTTTAAATTAATTTAAATAGATAAGTAATTATTTTAGTTTCATATATCAAGTTAATGGTGATCAATTTTGATAGACGTCCTCTAACTTCTATTACTTAGCCTACATTTTCTCACCTCTAATGAGACCGCATGCTGAATTTTAAGGAAAAAGACAAGAGTATCTATCTTTTTTTTTTTTTTTTAAATTAAGAGCTAAAATTAGAGGGATTAAATGGCACCTGACATTCAGAAATTATGCACTTTACTGCATATTCCACTTTAAACACCTTAACAAAGCCCTCTGCTCAGAAATGGACAGGCACTCAGAAATTATTGCAGCCAGGCCCTGTGGGCTGGGTGCTCATGACCCCAGAAAGGAGTGGTTTCTGCCTATGGCCGTATTAAGAATTCTTGCAGACAAAGGAAGCTGCCAGTACAGGGAAAACAGCTGTGCTTCTGTACCTTCTGTGCTTCTGTAGCTCATTTTTCCCCTATCCTGTCCACAATCACTAATAATCATGCATACTAACTGTGTTTGCATAACTGCTTTTCATTCAATCCTGTAAACCAGAAACCTTTTTAAACCCAGGAATGCTATACCCTGCTATATGGGTAGGAATTCTGAGAAAAGTGCCATATTACCTCACATTTTGTTTAAAAAAAAAAAAAACATTAGCATCGAGCCTCCCTCAGTGATCTGTGAGGATCTGCAATCACATTTGTTCAGATCTAAAATTTATCCAATGCCAACCCATTTTGAGGGATTCTCAGCAAAGAAGATGACAACTGCTTTGACAAAACAATGTTATATTTCGTTAGATTATGTTTGCAGTTTGTTATACTTTTTGCTCAGAACTTTTTTTTTTACACACCAGAATATTAGCCAGAATAAAAGGAACAACAATCATTCAAGAAGTATGTGCAGACCAGGAAATACAATTAAGATCAAAAAGTCAGAATGATTTTTTGTGTCATTGTAAAATATTATTTTCAGGCCTTCTGGGAGAATTTGCCTAAACTGGAGAATTGAAGATCTGATCTGCAACAAATAGGCGCTCAGTGCTTTACTGATACAGCTCCTTTACAAAAGTACTGGATGGACTCAGAGTGCAGCTCCAGAAAGCAGGAGAAAGAAATATGAAAAACACTTCCTCTGCAATTAGGAAAAAGTAGGTAAGAAAGTGTCGGGAATAAACCCAGAATAAACACCCTGCAAGAAAGAAGGTGGAGAGAAACAGAGAAACAAATTTAAAAATCCAGTCTTGGGAACAGAAATAGCAGACAGGACAAGCACAGGGTCAGGAGAACACACACCTACAGAACAAACTAACTGAAAACTGATTGCATGTGCCTATATGGAAAAGGACATGTTCTCTGAAATTTTTAGCTCAGTTTCAATTTCCCACATTTGAAAAGATACGATTATAAAGACTGATCCGAAATTGAGTGCTGAGAATTTTTAGTATTACCAACCCTTCTGTCAGCTTCCACTATTACAGCATCCTTGTTTTCTTCTGACACAATAACGCATGTGCTGAAAGATGACTTGAGCATGTTAATCACCAAATCATTGGAAAGGATGTCCAGCTTCTTCACCTGATCTCCTGTCACATTGGTAGAACCAGCAATCCCATACCTAAAATAAGGCAAGGAAAGAGCGACTAGTCAGATAAAGGCACTGCAGCTTCCAGAGCAGTCCATTTCTGACAAGTCTATGCTTGAACAACATCCTGCACAGGAAACTACTAATGGGTGATCTCTCAGTTTCTGCACCTGTTTTTTATTTGCTGCCCAATGGATCCTTGCTGATACCTGCGTCATGAAAAATCTAGAAGACACTGAAGGTGAGGTACACAAAATAAGGAATCATTTTTCAATTGTCCCTGAATTACAGACACATACAGCCAGAGCAGGCTGTGAAGGCTGAATTACAGAACTGTGTTACTTTATATAAACCATAAGACTCTAATGTCTCTTCATCCTATCACCAGTCACTGCTGTTTACTATAAAAGCTAAGATTTTGCTAGAAACTGTATACTTAAGCAGTGAATGTGACCATGCTAGTTACATTGTAACTTCTCAGCAGAGTTTGCTCTTGATTAGCAGTTCACGTACAAATTCCAAAACAAATACTTTGCTCACACGTAAATCAACAATTTTACGGTTCAATGTTTTCAGCTTTTCACTTTAAGCTATAAACATGTCTTTGGGGATAAAACTGAGAAACACAAGCACAAAACACAAATAAAGCCTTGCCAGCTAATCAGAACTACTCTGTCTGGCATCAGGAAGTACCGGGAGACCTTGTGATAAGCGATGTTGAAAGCGTCCAGAAGAGAGACCAGGAAGTTCAGCTCTCAGCAGAGCAAAACAAGACCCAGCTCTGCACACATGGAGATTTCTCTAACGTACTTCAGCTATGACACACTGATCAATCCAAATACTGGTAATTAAGGTCTTCTGCAATAATGCTGAACTTGGGAAAGCAGCAGTGTGCTGCATGCAGGAAACCTGCCATGACTCGCTATGTGTCTGTTTGCCTCTGTTTCTGCTATGGCACCTTGAACAATTTTTTCTGCAAGCATTTCTAGAGGGTGTTGTATCTCCAACTCTAACGTTGGAGAGGAAGGCAGGAACTATGCTCCACACGTGCCCAGCAGGCACAGATCCCACACTCAAAGTGCTGGGGCTGGGAGGGGATGTGCCCAGCATGCAGCCTGTGGGGGACACAGTGCACAGACACGGAGCCTGTGGCAGCTCAGCACAGCAGCAAAGGAAGACATGAGAAGTGGATCAGCCATAGCAAACAAGGGTGGAGGTGGGAATCCCCGGTCCTCAGTCGTCAGAAGAGCAGGCACTGGAAGGAGCTAGAATGTAACAGCGAGAAAGTGATGGCAACCATATGAAAGTAGAAGTCAAGACAGAGCAAAATACTTCAAAAATGTGTCAAGTTGAATATCCCGGAGTCTCCAAGAGACTCCAGTCTACTGGAGTTGCTTTTATTTTGTTAATTTCACTAAACTTTTCAACTCTCTAATAGTAAAAATACATTTTGTAATAAATACTACTCTGTATTGCCTTCACCCACAGTATGTTTTCCACTAAAGAGTTTGTACATAGTACAGTACCGCTACAACTTTCATTAAGTAATGAAGCAGTTTATATCGACAATACGGTGATTTATATCACTGAGTAGTGACCTACAATAGCTTTACTTTTGTTTTAATGCCTTGTGAGGTCTGATTTCCTCTTGATGCTCCTTGGTGTCAGCTCTGCTGGCTGCCACAGCCTGCTCCTGAGGAAGAGTTCAAATTCTCACAAATTCACAATGCTACAAAACAATGTGGAAAAACAAAACAAAACAAAACAAAACAAACCCTAACAGCTTGATGAGGCACCACACAGCACAAAGCAGTGCACTGATACTGAGTTGTTAACTCCAGTGAGCAATAACCCAAGTGAATACACTTTGCCTTTCAGCCTGCTCCTTTGGTTTTCTTGTTCAAAACACCCACACCGGGTTGATGAATGTCTGTGTGAGGGATCCTCAGCAGCAGCGTCTGCTAAAGGGACCATCAAGCAAGTAATACAGCTCGCTGCTCCTTAGAGGAGATGCTGTCCGAGATGCTGCCACAGTCCCGAGAGGAAGGTGGGAAGAGTGGAGACACGGCAGCGCAGCCCGATGCTTTATGTTCATCCCACCTCCCGCAGCGCCCGGCCGGCAGCCCCGACCACCGCTAGGGAAAGGAGCCTCACTCACAGGTTGGCGATGCCGGCCTTGCGCACGGCAGTGGAAATGGCCTTGACGGCGGTGCAGAGCGAGTTGAGGAGCTGCGTGAACTCCCCGGTGCCTTTCGCCCGCCGGCCCTCCTCCATCACGAAGCGGGTCATGGTGATGACATTGGTGTCGAAGGCGGAGCGGTCCGTCATGCTGCCGGCGTGAGTCAAGAGACAGCACGGTCCCGCCGCCGGCTCCGCATCTACACCCGAGGGCGGGACCGCCCCTCCGCCCGGCCCCCGCTCCTCCCATCCTCCGCTCCGCCCCCGGGGCCGGCGGCGGCCGGTCCTTCTCTGGGGAAGGCGCGACGCCACGGGTTGAACCGGCGGCTGCGGGGTCTCAGCGCGCGGGTCACGAGCCCAGGCTGTTGCAGCTCAGAGGGCGTTTGGATTTTGGGCGGTCGTGTGTGGGACTTGGAGTTGGACTCGATGATCCATGTGCGTCCCCTCCAACTCGGGGTGTACTGTGATTCTATGAAATACTGCTGTTACAAAACAGCCCCAGGAACCGAGACCCTCCTGAATCCTGCTGCTTTTGGTTCCGGCCTTCCAAACTGGGCAGTAAAACCAAACAATACATTTCACTGCTTATTTGATCAGAAAAATGCACACACTAAACCAAGCTTGCTCAACAGTTGAGCCTAGGCACAACCTTTCTCTGTTAATCTGGAAAATACAAACATGGATGTAAGCGATCCACTTGTTACAGAGTTCCTCTGTTGCCTATAATTCGATATTTACATGACCTAAAGAGATGAATCCAAGAAACTGTGATTATTTATACTAGTTAAGACTATCCATTATTTCGAAGGGCACAGACTTAGGTGGAAAAACTGAAGCCACAGGCTCAAATCAAACTACAAAATGCAGGGCACATCTTCACATGCATATATGCTTTCTTCTATCTATATATACCTTTCCTACACCAGAAGTCTGCGTAAACACCTACTGCTAGTGCACACAGCTTTGGCCTCATTCAGCCATGCCCAGCATTATAGGCAGGACCGATAGCCACAGATTTACATAGGTGTCATACTCTTCAGAAGGGGATGATTCAGTACTTCATATTCCAGACTGGAATCATAGAGGTGTTTCTTGGAGATGCTGGTGGATCTTTGGAAGCCTTATAAAACATCTTATTAGCTCTTTACACCCATCTGCGACAGCTACATCTGTCCAGATTGTTAAGAACAATTGATAGCAAGCATCCTGCAAAGCTTGGATAAGAAGGCTAAAACTGTGTAGAGACAAGAGCCTGGAAACAGAAACTAGGAAAACAAGGGGATCAAAGACCTTAATTGTGAAGACCCTAACAAATATACCAGTAACCTGTAAGAAAAGCCATACTTTTGTATAAAATAGCCATGATCAGAGCAGTTGCGATCTAAGGTTTTACTTTCTTTACAGTTCTCAGGAAGATCTCCTCAAGTTCTGAGGTAAACCTATGCCCTGTTGGTGGTGGTGAGGTAACTAGGCCAAGAGTTTTCTCCTCCATTCCTACCATGGAAGTCAGGTAGAAACAAGCAAACGGTGAACTGAAAGCGTCACTTGAAAGAGTGCTGGTTTCATACTGGCCCATCCAGATATGCATTTCCACTGTGGAGAGGTAACTTAATTATTTCTATCAGTTAAAGTTTGTTTATAATTTTCTGAAGTACAGCACTGCACAATCTGTACAGAGAAGCTGTGGATGTCCCAACCCTGGAGACATCAAGGCAGGCTGCATGGGCTCCTGGGCAGTCTGATATGGTGGGTGGCTGCCCTGCCCATGGCGGGGGGTGGAGATAATGATATTTAAGATCCCTTGCAACCTAAGCCATTCAATGATACTATGGTCTGTGAAGTCAAGACAACATATTTTCATGTCCATGGCTCAAAAGTATGCCCACACAAGGGTCATTTCTGGGATTTTATTATCTGTAGAAAGTGGACTTCTCATTAAATAATTAAGATCTAGTAGTCAAGGACACTTGCAACTTCTGAGAACGTAAAGCTAACTGTAAGCGTAAGTTCACACAACTTTTCAGACAGAGTCTGCAGTGTACTTTGTTCCCTACTATGAGAAATGGCTATCTAGCCAAGACATCTGGCTCAGTTTTTCTGTACTCTACCTAGACAATAACATGGGTATATCCTGAGGTGATTCTGATGAATTCTCAAATATGCATTTGCTAAAAGATAACTTAATAATTTTACCAAGTCTGTAGCATGGGCAAAACTCTTGTCTCTTTGTCAGTATTTTCACATGTCTTAAAGCAATACCAAAAGATCACAGAATCATAGAATGGTTTGAGTTGAAGGTTTTAAGATCATCTAACTTCAACCCCTTTGCTATAGGCAAGGATACATCCCTAAAGACCAGGCGGCTCAAACCACCTTCACAGAAAAGAATTTGTTCCTAATATCCAACCTAAATCTATCCTCATCCAGTTTAAAACCATTTACCCACATCCTGTCACTACCTGCCCTTAGAAAAAATCCCTCCCCAGCTTTCTTGTAGGCCCCTTTCAGGTACTGGAAGGCCTCTACAAGGTCTCCTCAGAGCCCTCTCTTCTTCAATTTGAAGACTCCCAGCTCTCTCAGCCTGTCCTCATAGGGGAGGTGCTCCAGCCCTCTGATCATCTTTGTGGCTCTTCTTTGGACTTGCTTCAACAACTCCATTCCTTCTTACACTGGTGGTTCCAGAACTGGACACAGTACTCCAGGTGGGGTCTCATGAGAGCAGAGGGACAGAATCAGCTCCCTCGATCTGCTGGTCACACTTCTTTTGATACAACCGAGGATACAATTTACTTTTCTGGGCTGCAAGTGCACGTTGCTGGCTCATGTTGAATTTCTCCCATCTTCAGGGCTGCTTTCAAGCCATTCTCAGCCCAACCTGTATTTGTGCTTGAGATTGCCTTGACCCAGCTGCAGGATCTTGACTTGGCCTTGTTGAACTACATGAGGTTGACATGGGTCCACTTCTCAAGCTCTGGATTACATCCCATCCTTCTAGCATGTCAGCTGCACCACTTGGCTTATACCAAGCACCTGCAAATTTACCATTGGTGCAGTTGGTCTCACTGTCCATGTAGCCTACAGAACTGTTAAATTACACCAGTCCCAACACAGATTCCTGAGGAACACCACTCCTCACCATTCTCCACTTGGATACTTAGCCGTTGACTGCAACTCTCTGAGTGTGACCATCCACACTTTGCACAAGTCGAGGTGGATGATGTCAGTTGTTCTTCCTTCATCCTGTAACTCCATCATAAAAGGCCATTGAGTTTGTCAGGCATGACTTAGCCTTGGTGATGCCATGTTTGTTACCACCTATCACTTTCATTTTCCATGTGCCTTAGTAGGGCCTTCAGGATGATCTGCTTCATGATCTTGCCAGGCACAGAGGTGAGATTGACTGGCCTGTAGTTCCCTGGATCTTCTTTTATTTTTCCCTCCTTGAAAATGGGGGTTATGTTTTTTCCAGTCTGTGGGAACTTCACCAGACTGCCATGACCTTTCAAAAATGATGAACAGTGACTTCATCTGCCAGTTCCTCAGAACACAGTGTAAATAACAGGAGCAAAATGGGAAAAAAAAAAAAAAAAAAAAAAAAGAAAAGAAAAAAAAAAAGGGGGAGAGAATGCAAGTGTCAGAAGATTCTTGGTCTGCAGAACAATTTGATTTATATCCTAAAACACATGAGTATTCCTACAGCAACCCTGCTATGTGGTAACTATAAAACTAATATAGGATTAAACCAGAAGAGGGTAGATTTAGACCAGATAATAGGATTCTGTACACATTTTGAACTTTTCCCCTAGAAATCAGTAGTTAAACATTTATTGAAAACGAATTTCTGTCATTTGAGAAGAAAGGTCAGTGCTGGTTGATTAAATATTGCTGAAACTGTCAGTTCTGTGCAGAAGAAAACATGATCTTGTTTGCAAACAGATGACATCAAACTAGGCACAGCTCACAGCTGATCTAGAGATGCAATTGTGCAAATCCACAACATTTTTAAACAAATTATTATTATGTTGAAAATAAGACATATAATAATTCCCAGGTACCTTGTCGTCAAGCTTGCCTCTTGCAGATTCAAGTGAGAGCCAAAAGTACAATGGGAATAAAGTGCTTTCAGAAAGGTGGTTTTTTTTTTCCCCTGAACTAAGAGTGTCCACATGGGATAGGGAGATATAGATCCCACTTTTGCTGAGAGAAATTCTGTTTGTGGAAAATGTGTGACAGATGTGGAAGTTTCTTTTCAGGTGCGTGGTGTGAGAGTCAGACCTAACAGTCACAGGGTGATAACTAACAGATGGTATCTCTTAACTTACTGTGCCATTGTGAATGGAACTGGGACATTGTGAAGGGGATGCCTGAGGCTGGTCATCATTTGCTCTGAGAGGTGGATTTAGAGAAGCTGCAGTACTACTTACAGTCCTTCAGGAAGGGGAAAGTGTCATGTGGGGAATTCTCAGGTGGCTTTATATCCACACAATAAATCTTTCCTCTTTTTAGCTTCAATGCTTATTTATTACATGAATTTGGCATGCTGGGCCAGCATTTCAGAGTATTTGTTTATGACTGTGATAGTAACACATCAGTGGACACAAGTGAAATATACCAGAGGACATAAACTTAAGAGGGATGCAATTATAAGGACAAATCAATTAAAAATTAATATCTAGTATATTAACTACAAAATGGGATCAATTTGATATTATGTGATAAATTACTTTGCCAATTGAACTGGAAAGCCAATATCAACATAAATACTGATGTAAGGGGTTTCCAAGCTGTGCTTGTACACTGCCCTTCAGTGCTTGTACACTGCCCTCCCGTGGAAGCAGCGTGTGATCGCTCAGTGTTGTACTGGCTCTTCTGAGAGCACATTTGGATTTCTCTGTAAGCTGACAAAGTATGTAACATGCAGACACTAAGTGCTGAAAACAAAGTATATATGCATCTGAAAAATAAATGTTGAATTGTAATTTTTATTGTCATTTTTAAAACCTTGTATTTGTTATTGAACCACAAGATCCTGCTTTCTAAGCATAGTAAAGACTATACTATCTGAAATTACTCACGCTATCATTTCCCATCTTATAAAAGGTATAAAGTAAAGCTTGCTAAATAATCACTGCAAGTCATTAACAAGATTCAAAAACTGCTGTGAATCTGAAGAAGTTTCAGTTTCACTAAGTCAATCAAATGGTAGAGTTAGTATTTGGGCTCTTCATTTTGCAGGAATAACTAATTTTTATCAACATAATGCCATGGTTACATGATATGCTTTCTCAGTGCAACAATCAAATGGAAAAACATGGCCTTTCTGTATTTAAAAAGGGAACCTAAAAATTAAAGTGGAATTACCAGGGGTAGAACATGTTGGAAAAGATCAAATTCTCTGCTCAGACCCTGATGCTACCCCTAGGGGAGATTTCTGGGCAAATGTGTCATTAGTGTCCTTGCATATCTCATTGCCAGATTAAATAACTAGTTACGTCACTACACCCCAAAGAGCAACCTGCTCAGTTGTTTCAGATCCTGTTGCACATTTTAAATGAATGGTAGCACAGAAGGTTCAGTTGTGAGGGTTTGACTTGAACATTTGTTTGGCTTCAGTAATTTTACTTTTGTACAGTTTCCATATAATCACAGGTATTTACCAGCACAATATTTTATGAAATTACAGTGGTTGGCCTTTCCAGTTTTATTTCTAGTGTGAGGGGTTATGATCATAAATGATTGTTAGTGAGATACAGACTATGGAGAATGACACAGAACTGCAGCATGGTGTTCACAAAAGTCTTTCGTGTAAGCCTGTGAAAAGGTCACAGAAATGACCAAGAAAGGACACTGCTGAGAGTTACTCCTTGTTGTTCTTTAAAAACCATATTCTGTAATATGACAAAAGTACAGGCAGTAAAGCTACTTAAAATGACCTCTAGCCTCTACATTTTTGTCATGGTTTTATGATTTTTGGTCATCAGTATTCCACACCATAACATCATGTAATGCACTGGGGGTGGGGTTTGATTTCTGCCGAATGTTCGTCCGTCGGAGAAGAACTACATTTCCCCAGGAGACTTTGCGGTCAGCAAGGGGATATAACTCCAAGCAAGGTCACCTGATCCTTCTTCTTCGCCTGCTCTTCGCTGTCTGCGCTTCGCCGCCTGCGCTTCGCCATCTGCACTTCGCCATCTGCACTTCGCCATCTGCACTTCAGTCACTCACCTGGACTGCACTTCTCACCCCAGCATTGTGGTGAGGTCTATACAATTCAAACAGACTCTCTCTCTCTCTCTCTCTCTCTCTCTCATTGTATTTTACTAATACTATATTTAGTAAAATCATTTGTTCCACCTCAGATCAGTGCTGTTGTTTTCAAGTATTTTGGGGTCCCCTGCTTCCCCTTTCCCAGAGGCGCGGATCCGCAGATCCCTCTGCCCTGCTGGTCACGGAACTGGGCCGGACCAGCCCATAAACCGTTGACAATTTTTAAAATTTATTCTATCCATAGTTTGCATCATTTGCCACAGCTTCTAAATTCTGAATAAGTATCAGCTAATCAGTACAGCTGTTTTGTGATATAAAGAGGCAAGCAGAGAAGATCAAGGAAAAGACTTTATCCTGGTCCAGAGAAGAAACCTGAGTAAAAATTCCTGATTGTGTCAGGAATTTACACCATCTGAGAGACAGAAGGAGCAAATAGCAAAAAGAAGCACTTACAAAACAAGTACCTGGCCTTGTGACATTCTCTGTGTTTTCCCTCTTGCACTGCTTACTTGATACTTCTTTGATGACACAATTGCAGACTATGCAGAGGAGAGAAGGAAGATGCCAAGCATTTGCTAGGTCAGCTCTGCATAAATAGCAAGAAAGTTCAGCCCACTCAGATTGAGCTCTACTTTGAGGTGGTGTGACCTTAGAAATGGGAGTGAGAGGGGAGTAGAAAGAAACCTCTTCTTCAGATCACTATACAGAATCCATTTGGTTGGGATAAGATGAATAAACAACAGCTTAATCTTTTTCAATTAATTGGTGTCTATCTATCTAGCTAGCTAGCTAGGTAGCTATAGTTAGCGATAAAATGCTGATCTGAAATTAGATTTTTTCTCACAATTTCCCATCATTGCTGCAAGTAGCCTCACTTTACCAATGGCAGTAGTAGCAAAAACATTTCCTTTGATAATACAATCTTGGATGTGTCACCATTGTGTTCTATCTTTGTACACAGGTCTGATCTGCAGCTGGAGTTTGTATACAGTAGTGCAACACAGAAAAGAAGTCATCAGGCCTGACTGATTAACATACTGTATAACTTCTTCCTGACCTTGCATGCTTTTGTCCTGATTAAGCAATCCATGGTAGTACTCAATTCACGTGTGCACGAGTACACACATAGTGTTGAAATGGGAAGGGTAATTTTTTCATGCTGCTTTAGAATTTAGTTTCATGACTCATGTCAGCATGAATTAGTAGGCAAAATTTGCTTTTCAAATATGCTGGTGCAGTTCTCAGTGCTAGTCCATCACACAGCATAAGGTCAAAAGACAGCATGGATGGTGGGAAACTGGCACAGGTAGCAATGCTGTAGTCAAGCTTTTGACTGCTCACTCTGTTTAGGAAGTGTATTTCAGCTTTCTCATCCTCCAGTTTCCAGGCATGCTGGATCCCCATTTGCTTAAGGGCACAAGGAATGGAGTGATGCCTATATGTCTCACTCTGGGTTCGGCTCCACAGTGGCAGCTGCAACTGTGTGCCAGAGTTCCTTCTGCACTTCATTCTCCTCTTGCTCCCTGGTATCTGTGACTGGATTAGGAATGCTGTTTTGATTTTAGCTGGGACAAAGCTGTTTTCTTCAGAGTGCCTGGTATGATTTGTTTTGGATCTAGGAGAAAAACAATGTTGTTAACACACTGCTGTATATAGTTGCTGATAAGCAGTGTTGCACAGAGCCAGGGCCATTCACAGAACGTGCTCAGTATGCTGGGAGGGAACATCAAGCAGAAGGAGTTGTGAGGTGGGAGTTTATTGCTTCTTCTGCAATGGGGTTAACTGGGCATTGGTTGAGAGTGATGTGTAATTGCTTGTGCACCACTTGTTATATATGTTTGTACATATATTTATATAGTCATAACTATTTTCCTTTCTTGCATCTTAGTAAATAGTTTTATCTCAACACACGAGTTCTACTTCTTCTTCCAATTATTTCCATCATCCCATTGGGAAGGGGGAATGAGCGAAAGACTCTGTGGTGCTTAGTCACATGCCAGGTTAAATCACAACAGTCAAATTAATGCTCAACATGGGGCTCAAAAAGTTGAAATATTGGCAAACCTGACTGGAACATGTTAACCAAGGGTGTTGTGGTAGTTTGGTAACTGCTGGTCATAACATTGCTTCTTTCCCATCAATATGGAGCTCTTTGAAAGTCTTCTCATGGAACAATACTATGAAGCCCCGCTATTTATTTCCCCCATTGTATTATCATATCTGGGGGGCTGGATTAAGGTTTTTATTTTGCTATGCTTTGTGGCTCTGGCTTACATCATGATAAAATTGGCAGCCGATAAACTAATGTTTTGTGAATATTTGGTATTGCAGTCCTCTTTGGGCTACAGAAACAATATTGTTGATACTATTAGTAGTTACATCCTTTGCTTTGTTTCCTAGGGAGGGCTGGCTATGGAGGAAATAGTCTCTGCAGCAGCTCCAGTTTCTGCAAGAGGTCCTACAGTTTCTCCAAGCATTGAAACAGATTGTACTGCAACCCTTGTAATGAGCACTGTGGTTGTTCCTGCTGTGGATCCTGTGGCTGTTACAAGTACTGTGACAAGAAAAAGAAAAAAATCCTGAGGGAGGTGCACAGTGCCAGGAGGTACAGCCTTGTGGCTGCTCCAACCCCTGCTACAGGCCCTGTGGCTGCTCCAAGCACTGCAATGAGCCTTGATGCTCCTCCAACTCCTGCTATAGATCTTGTGACTCCTCTAGCTCTTGTGAAAGACTCAAGCCCTCACAACAAACTTTGCAGCTGATCCAACCCCTCAACATGTCCTGCAGTTTCTCAGACCTTTTTGACAGACCCTGCAGTTACTCTAACCCTCCTCATGGGTCCTGCAGATGCCATGATGCTCACAACCAGTCCTGTGGTCACTCCAATCCCTGTGGTAAATTCCACAGTTCAATCAGAGCACCCCTGATACTGCCCCTGATATCTTGCTTATAAGCAAGATGAAAAAATATTTATGAAAGTCAGAATTTTTAGCAAAGAAAAAACCTTATAAGTTCAGAGAAGAAGAAGAAGAAGATGGAGTGGGGCCTTCACAAAGGTGGGAGGAGGAGGAAGAAACAGAAACCACTCAAATCCCAACACTGAATGAGCTGTGATATTTGCAAAAGGATTACAGATGTCAGCCAGGCAAGCACACTGCCAACTGACTACTCTGGTGCTGGGATAATGGGGCCAGTAGCCTGGACTTAGTTGTCAGTGAAGCCAAGCAGCTGGGACCTCTTTCTAGAGAAAGTGGCATTGACAAAGCATTGAAAAAGGGAAAGTCTTTCACTCTGTGGCAGTGACTCTTGTCAGCCATGAAAGAAAGATGTCCTTCTAGGGAAGCCTTGATATTTGACCTGGGCAAATGGACTACCATGAAGAAAAGTATCCAGTACTTGAGAGAACTAACTGTGATAGAGATTATGTATGGGATTAACTTGGACGATTATACCAACTCCCAGATCCAGATGAAATGAAGCACACATGACCAATGTGGCGGAGAGTTATATGAAACACGCCATCATCCACCGCCAGGACTCTGGCAGGAATGGACTGGAAAGATAATGAAAGGCCACAGTAGGTGCTGGAGGCTGCGCTCCATTACATTCCTTTAGTAGTCACTGCCCTAGCATTCTTCTAATCCTGTTTAAAAGCTCTGGTCCACATCCTCTATTACAGAAAGCCTGAGACATTCACTACTCACTGTACGTAAAATTCCTTTCCTTCATAGTCTTTGAGTTAATCTCTTTCTAGTTTCAGCAAGATCCCCATAGTTTTAGCATTGCAGGCTCTGATGAACAGCACTTCGTTCCATTGATGTGTCATCTTTGGGGTTTTGTAAACCTCAGTCTTCTCCCAGACTGACAGGCTTTTTATTGCTCCTCTAGGGCAGCCAATCCATATTGCTAATAGTTTCAGATTCCAGGAGACCCACTGCATCCTTCCTGACACTGGAACAAACAGCATTCCATAAGGCACCAAGAATCTCATGGTTCTTCCTGTCTTGTTTTCCAGCACCTATCCCAATCACTTCTCTGGCTTCTTTTCCTGTCACTGCTTTTTGTTACAGATTTCAAAGGACCGTCAGTTTTGCAGAGCTTCATGCCTAGCAAGTTTAAAACAAATATATACATTTCCATATGGTATTGCAAGATACAGCCCTAACCCAGTGTTATTTAAGTCTAGCACTGTTTACCTGTTACATTTTCTTTGATGGCCATTGAGTTGTAAGTGAGAGCAGAGTCCTGAATGGAAGGATAGTCTTCTGCGGCAGTGAGGAAGCTGGAAGTGTCGGAAGCCAGTTTCCAGTGGGGAGACTGAGACAGTTACTCAGTTCACTGTTAGAAGTGTACAGTGGAGAATGCAACCACTTCTCTTGACAGATGAAATCCATGACTGCAGCCTTTGTGAAGAGCATCTGTCCAATCTGCCACCTGAAAAAGCAGTGTGCACTTGGTAACGGTACAATCCATCCAAAAACTTGGCACAAGTGCTGAGAGGCTTAAGGCAGTCACCTCTCTGAATGTCTGTGAGTGATGCAGCAGAAGCCCCAGAGAAGGAAGAAGCAAATGCAGAGCAAAGGATTCCAGTATCCTGTTCTCCAAGGAGAAGCTAGAAATACAGCAATTAGGGATGAAAAGGGTTTTTCATGTCACAAATATTAAAACGACTGCTCTCCTGCTACTCATTCAGGAAAATAGGATATTCGTCAGAAGAAAATTAGCATAAGATAATGTGGGAATACATGAAGTCTAATCATAGAATCTCCAAGGTTAGAATAGATCTACAAGACAATCCAGTCCAACTATTCGCATATCACTAATAACTCTCACTAAGCCATGTCTCTCAACTCAACATCTAAACGTTTCTTGAGCACCTCCAGGATCAGTGACTCCACCACCTCCATGGGCAAAAGTCCTAGCAACTTCCTTCAAGAAAAAGGCCCCTAAAAGCTCGGCAGCAGCCGGGACCGCGGTGCAACACCACAGCGTGACCGTCAGGTGTCAGTGCTCCTCTGGAACAAGCCCCGACGAAGTGGGACTGGGGTGTGTTGAGGAAAGGGCATAATTTTGTAGCGACAAATGGAATTGTTGGCATTTTGCATACAACAAACTGAAGCACAGACTTTGTCTCATGCAGACTGCCATCTGAGAACGAGAGAAAAGAGAAAAAAAAACAGGAAGATGTGAATGTGCCTTTTTTTCAAATGAGCTGCTGCAATGCTTGCAAGGACAAAGCTTCCACTGCCATTCAGAATCACTGTCACCTTTTTCCTTTGCATTCTGCATGTTATTCATGGCCATTGCATCGTGTGGTGCTTTGCTAATGTGTGCTAGCACATCACCTTCAGAAAAATTCTCCCACGGGAATTTGAAACAAACATACAAACAAATCAACAAGCAACTTGTAGGAATTGCATATATTGAATTGGGAATGCTCATTTTCAGTGCAGGAACTTCAGGACAGGAACAACTAAGGTTGTCACATAACGCATCCCAAATGCTTCAAGTTTATGTAAAGAAAAGATGGGAAGCTGTCCTTGCACATCCAACACTTCCATGTGTAAGACCAGATCACTGCTTCAGCCACTTACAGGCTGAATAGCAAAACCAATTAAATAGGTGCCATGTGTATTCTGTGACATGAAATCCTTGTGAGACAGCAGGAGTCATAAAATTCTACCCACAGCTTTCACTGTGCCTTAATTGCAAAGGATGAGGCAAGTACTGAACAACCAGGCCCAGCTAGAAATCAATTTAGCCTGTCTTTAAAGGGAAAGAAGATACTTGTTCTATAATAGCTGATTGTATTCCTATTTCCTGTCACAGATCTAGACCTACTTAGATTGTTGTATGTGTATTTTACTCGTAACAAACGAAACATTCACATGGTGCTCAAAATGAGCCAGGTGCTCTAGAGCAATGGTCTCTAAACATATATTGATCGCATACCCCTATTTATTAAAAAATTAAGAGTAAGCAACCCCACAATATTTATTTACAAGTTATATATCTGTAGTACTACACTAATATATTGTAGAAATTATATATGAAAGCTTAAGGAAAGACAGAAATTAAAGAAGGATGACATTTTAACATTTATGAATGGTAAAAACATCTTTTCCTCCAGTACCACAGCGGATTATCTGCAGCACTCCCTGGAGTACACAAATCCTGCTTTAGAGACCACTATCTAGAGACAAAAGCTGTGAGATCTGGTACCCATTGCAGCATACTGAGGACAAAGTATGCTTCTGTTCTGGTTTATACAGGATATAGGATGTCTCCCTTTCCTAAGAGGGTGGACAGAGCATGAAACATCAATTTCATCCTGCTTTATTTTAGAGTATGGCTATTAGTGTTTATAGGTAAATAGGACTTAGAGTGCTACTGCAAGTCTGGCATCTAAAGGTTGATTAGCTCCTGAGAATGCACAAAGCAAATGAGGGGCATGACAGTTTCATGCAAATGTTTTATAATAGCATTTTGGATAATTCTACAAATTGAAATTTGCTGGGGAAATTCCTTTAGAAAAAAAAGAATTAGGTAAAACATAAAAAAAAAAAGACATTAAGCAGGGAAGAGGAAAAAAGAAAGAAGGAGAAAAGGGAAGGGATGAGGACAGGCTAACAGTGGAGCAAAGAAAGAAGCCAAATTTTATGTGAGCACTTTAGAACAGGAACCAGCATTGCTTTCTGAACACAGACGCTCACACTAACAGTGAAAATCTCACAGCAGAAATATACAGTTTCTCCAGTGATATAAAGTAATCAGAATGATAGTGTGTTTTCTGACAAACTGCCTAGACCCCCCACAGCCACTCTCCTCCCCACAGCTATGTTTCAGAAGCTTTTTCCACATTTCATGGACCTTCTTCTCTCTGAGTTTATGCATAAGCTCTTGCTCATCCACACAGATCTCCTGCCACCCTTCCATGATTTCTTATTCATAGGGCCACACCAATCCTAAGCATGAAATAAGTGTTGTTTAAATGCTGATCAGCTCTCACAAGTTCCCTTACCTTCTAACACCCTAGCCCAGGGGATAGCTCCAAGTGGGTTCCAAAGCAGAAAGAGTCACAAAATTAAGTGCTGAAAATATATACTAAGTATTTCTAACATCTTCCGTGGCCTTGATTTTAACAGCTGATGGCTGCCAACCTCTCCTAGACTGCAGTTAATTCAGTGCTGGCACTGTTGGATATTTTTAGGGATTATTCCTTTTGCAGACAGAAGTTACAAAGTAATTTGCCTGTTTTAGGCATCCTTGGCTTCTTCAGCAGCCAGCTAACAGCTCCAGTACGCTGTGTGCTCTGAGACAGAAGCAAGGTAGCTGTGACAGTAGTTAATCAATGAAGAATTGCTTAATTGCCAAACTAAGCAACAGAATGAAGTATCTGGATAAATTTGTTATGTGAAAATAAATAAGTCGCTGACACCAATGGGATTTTTGCTATCTTGAACAGTAATGATAGTGCTCTGTCTTAATGTGCAAAAAAGTACGCTTTTCCATCCTGTCATCCTAGCATGATTGCAAAGAGCAGTACAGGTAACCAGGCAGTTCCGAGGCTGCAATCTGTTATCAGCTGTCTGGAAGTTGCTATTCTTTTTCTTTATTGCTTTTTCCTTGAGAGCAGCAAATTCAATCTTAAATTTGTATGATGAAGTCTGGTCTGCTGATAATAAGCATGTTATTCGTATTTATTTGTATCATGCATTGCAGGAAGTTGCGCTTTGGGGTGGCTGTGATTAAAATTGTAAGCCTATACTCAGAGCAAAGCTTCTGAAATGTCACACAGAGGGACACATTCTTGGTACATCTCTGTTGAGAAAAATGAAGCTATGTAAACTGTATCAGTAGAGAATTAGGCCTTAGGAGCTTTCATGAAAGAGGTGGCATTAGCTTCTAAATGATGTTGACAAAATGTGAATACTGAACAGGTTTTAAGAGGATTGAAATGAAAATAGCACAGGAACACCTAAAAGATGTACAGAAATTCACTAACTATATGCAGATACAGTTTGGATCCCAACATTTGGTGGTGTGGCAAATGGTGTAGCATTTTAACAGCACTATACTGCATCACGTGAGTGCAAAAATATTGATGCATCCGAGTTTTATAGACATTTAGAATTAAAGTAAAGTGTTATAATTCCAAAGACAAATGAACTCCTAAAGACAAATACAGGTTTCTTATTTTTAATGGCTTGCAAAACACAGAATTCTGGGGATCCTGTTGTTTGACTTCTTGGTTTCAGAACAGGATGGCAACATGGAATCGCCGCCGAGTGGCTGCAGAGTCCGAACACCAGACCGCAGACACTCCTCTGCTAATGTGTACGAGCCCGAAGGACGCAGCTGGGCTAAAGCTGTCAGCAGAAGCCTGGCACCCCGGACATAAGCGACACCACTCCCTACAACGAACACCACGCCCCTCCAGGACTACTTGAGGGTGCATGGGCGGGACCCAGCGCGAGGGGGCGGGGCGATTAGCATTGCGCCGCGTATTTGGGCGGCACCTGAGAGGCGGGGTGATCGCAGTGACGTCATCAGTGTGCGCCGCAGCTGAGTTGGAGGGCGGCGTGGGCTCGGTGGGGAATGTGGTAGGTAAAGCTGCGGCCATTGGGCAGTCGAGCTCTCGGCGGGCGAGCGCCTGGTATTGATAGTGATCTTAGTAATTGTCTGTCCCGCGCGTGCCGGCTTTCCTTCGCCTCCAGCGCTCAGCCCGGTACCCCTGTTGCGGCAGTAGCGCGGTGCTCCGCCGGGCTCCGAACCCCGCTCCGTGGGGCCTCAGGCTTTACCCCACAGCCTGCTGCCGGGCCGGTTGGCGCAAGGCGCTTCTGGAAGTCTGAAAGGCAGAGTTGCCGCTCTAGCTTACTGAGTCAACTTGTCTGCGGTGAGAGGAAACTGAAATGGGAGAGCAGTGAAAATGCACAGTCAGAAGCAATGGGCAATCAGCAGTAAGCTCCAGTCTTTTGTTGTCAGTGACTTTATTTGCTTTTCTCGTAAAAGCTTTTTATGCAGTTTGAATCCATGCCCTTCTTGTAAGACTGTTGTTAAGTGTAACTTCCTGAAAGAACTTGACATGTGATATATTAAAGCTCTCGAGGTGATTAACAGGTTGTTCTGTTCACTGACTTCTTCTAATGCTTGGAAACGAGGAAGATAAAACTCATATCTTAATAAATGGTATTTTGTAATTCATCTAAAGATTTTTGTGTTATGTAAGTCACTTCAAAAGTAATGCCTCATTATTTCAATGGAAGGGATAACAAAGAGCACACTAACACTGTTTGATAGAGGTAATTGTCAGCTACAGAGTGCTGTTTTTCAGCACTGTCATCACCATTAGCTGTGCATTTTTGCCAGTGATGAACAAGAGCTGAAACATGTAAATATTGTGCTGAGGAACACGGTTCAGTGGGCAGTACTGGTGGACAGTTAGACTAGATAATCTTAGAGATCTTTTTCAACCTTAATGATTCTATGATTTTGTGTTGCATTTTTAAAAATGCACAAGCTGTTGCTGCTTTTGTAAAGTACTTCCCACCACTTCACTGTGCTCACGTCTTCTGGTTGGTCTCTCTAAATGATCAACAAACATCAAAGAATGTCAGCGGGTGATTTTTTTTTTTTTTTTCCTGCATGGAAGAATTCACTGATGTTGTTTTGTTTGATAGGCACTTCCATGTCAGATGCCATTTTGTTAGACTGCCCCTGTGCTGCCATCTGTTGAACAGCAATAAAGTATGGTGGAATATTGGTGGAAAGGCTCGGCCTCTACTGTCACACCATAACCATCTGCCACTGATGTCATGGGCCTGCATAATAAAATAGGAGGCATTACTTTTGGAGCATCCCTTGTAGTTATGTGTGTTATTTTCTTCACTCATGATAAAGTTGAGTTTTACAGGTCATGCTGAGTTATAGAAGTGATCTGTGAGTGTCGACATTGGGAAAAGAAGATTGATTTTTATGCTTCCAATGTCAGGAAAATAATTTCACACATTGTAGATGGTATTTATAAATGGTAGCTGGATTGAGTTAGAAACAGTCAAAGAATCACAGAATGGTCCGGGTTGGAAGGGACCTCAGGGGTCATGAATCTCCAACCCCCCTGCCACATGCAGTGCAACCAACCTCTGCATTTAATATTAGACCAGGCTGCCCAGGGCCCCATCCAATCTGGCCTTCAACACCTTCAGGGATGGGGCATCCACAGCCTCTCTGGGCAGCCTGTTCCAGCACCTCACCACTCTCTCTGTAAAGAACTTCCCTCTGACATCCAACCTAAACCATCTCTCCCTCAACTTAAAACCATTTCCCCTTGTCCTGCAGTTATCTACCCTTTCAAAGAGTTGATTCCCCTCCCCTCCATAGGCTCCCTTTAGGTATTGAAAGGCTGCAGTGAGGTCACCCCGCAGCCTTCTTTTCTCCAGGCTGAACAAGCCCAGCTCCTTCAGCCTGTCTTCATAGGGGAGGTGCTCCAGTCCCCTGGTCATCTTTGTGGCCCTCCTCTGGACCCTCTCCAACAGCTCCCTGTCTTTCTTGTACTGGGGGCTCCAGACCTGGACACAGTACTCCAGATGGGGCCTCACAAGAGTAGAATAGAGGGGGATAATCACCTCCCTGTCCCTGCTGGCCACCCCTCTTCTGATGGAGCCCAGGATACTATTTGCTTTCTGAGATGTAAGGGCACACTGCTGGCTCATGTTAAGCTTTTCATGAATCAAGACCCCCAGGTGGTCCTTCTCCATAGGGCTGCTCTCAAGGACTGCTTCTTCCAGTCTGTATGGATGCCTGGGATTCCTCCAGCCCAAGTGCAAGACCTTGCACTTTGCTGTGTTGAACCTCACCAGGTTCACATGGGTTCATCTTTCTAGCCTCTCAAGGTCCCTCTGAATGGCATCCCTTTCTTCCGCAGTCATACCATAATACATCACAAGTCATAGTTGGACACATCTTCATCTGCATGGTCTGTCATTTGAAAAGCAGATCCTTTTCCTCATGTGTACAGACTGGAAATAAAATCCCATATACTTTTGCAGCTCTGTAATGCTCTTCAGCATCTTCACAGAACCACACTGTCTCTGAGTTTTAAAAGGGCCTTAACATCATCTGGTCCATGTCCTAGCTCAAGCATGGGCTCAGTAGTCTGCTCAGGACTGTCCTTCAAATCAGTTTTTTTAAATAAAAATTAAACATTTAATCCATACACAAATGGGTTCTTTCTAAACACAGTTGAAGATTTATCACAGAATCACAGAATTATCAAGGTTGGAAAAGACCTAAAAGATCATCCAGTCCAACCATCACCAATACTCCCCAGCTAAATCATATCCCTCAACACAACATCCAAACGTCTCTTGAACACCTCCATGTTCGGTGACTCCACCACCTCCTTGGGCAGTGCATTCCAGTGCCTGACCACCCTTTCCGAGAAGTAATATTTCCGAATGTCCAGCCTGAATCTCCCCTGGCGCAGTTTGAAACCATTGCCTCTAGTTCTATCACTGTGTACACGAGAGAAAAGGCCGACCCCTAGCTCACCACAACCTCCCTTCAGGAAGTTATAGAGTGCTATAAGGTCTCCCCTGAGCCTCCTCTTCTCCAGGCTGAACAATCCCAGCTCCTTCAGCCGTTCCTCATAAGGCCTGTGCTCCAGGCCCCTCACCAGCTTCGTAGCCCTCCTCTGAACACATTCCAGGGCCTCAATGTCTTTCTTGCAATGAGGGGCCCAAAACTGAACACAGTACTTGAGGTGCGGCCTCACCAGTGCAGAGTACAGGGGGACAATTACCTCCCTATTCCTGCTAGTAACACTGTTTTTGATGCAAGCCAGGATGCCGTTAGCCTTCTTGGCCACCCGGGCACACTGTTGACTCACGTTCAGCCGAGCATCAATCAACACCCCCAGGTCCGTTTCCTCCACACAGTCCTCCAGCCACTCCACCCCAAGCCTATAGCACTGCCTGGGGTTGTTGTGGCCAAAGTGCAGGATTCGGCATTTGGTCTTGTTGAACCTCATCCCCCTGGCTTCAGCCCAGCTCTCCAGCCTGTCCAGATCCCTCTGCAGGGCCTCGCTACCCCCAGGCAGATCCACACTCCCAGCCAATTTGGTGTCGTCTGCGAACTTACTGAGGGTGCACTCAATGCCCTCATCCAGGTCATCAATAAAGATACTGAAGAGGACAGGCCCCAGCACCGACCCCTGGGGAACACCACTCGTGACCAGTCGCCAGCTGGATTTAACTCCATTCACCACCACTCTCTGAGCCCGGCCCTCCAGCCAGTTCCTTACCCATCCAACAATGTACCCGTCCAAGCCACGGGCTGCCAGCTTCTGCAGGAGAATACCGTGGGAGACAGTGTCAAAGGCTTTGCTGAAGTCTAGGTAGACCACATCAACAGCCTTTCCCTCATCCAGCAGATGGGTCACTAGATCATAAAAGGAGATCAGGTTGGTCAAACAGGACCTGCCCTTCATGAACCCATGCTGGCTAGGCCTGATCCCCCGGCCATCCCGCACATGCCGCATGATCTCCCTCAAGACAATCTGTTCCATAACCTTCCCTGGAACCGAGGTCAGGCTAACAGGCCTGTAGTTCCCCGGATCCTCCTTACAACCTTTCTTGTAAATGGGAGTCACGTTGGCAAGCCTCCAGTCTTCCGGGACCTCACCAGTCAACAAGGAGCGCTGGTAGATGATGGAAAGCGGCTTGGCTATCACCCCCGCCAGTTCCCTCAGCACTCTCGGGTGGATCTCATCCGGCCCCATGGACTTGTGGCAGTCCAGTTGGAGTAGTAAGCCTCTGACCGTTTCTTCCAGAATCACAGGGGGTTTAGCATGCTCCCCAGGCGAGACTACCAGGTCAGAGGGAGGAGTACCCCGAGGATAACTGGTCTGACCTTTAAAGACAGACGTAAAGAAGGCATTCAGAACCTCCGCCTTTTCCTTATCCTCAGTGGTCACATTCCCAGCATCATCCAGCAAAGAGTGGATATTCTCCTTTGTCCTCCTCTTACTGTTAATGTATTTATAAAAGAGTTTCTTATTCCTTTTCACCCCAGCGGCCAGGTTAGATTCAAGCTGGGCTTTTGCCTTTCTGATTTCACCTCTACACATCCTAACGGCTTCCTTGTATTCATTCTCAGTTGCCCATCCCTCCTTCCACAGGCGGTAGATTCTCTTTTTCTCCCGCAGCCTCAAGAATAGCTCCCTATTCATCCACGCCAGTCTTCTTCCCCGCCTGCTCATTTTGCGTCTCAGGGGAACTGCCTGCTCCTGCACCCTTAAGACTTCCTTTTTGAAGAGCAACCAGCTCTCCTGGACCCCTCTGTTTGCTAAGACTGAATGCCAGGGGACTCCCCCTACTAGTCTCTTGAACAATTCGAAGTCCGCCCTCTGGAAGTCCAAGGTAGCAGTTTTACTATTCCCCTTCCAAACTCCACCATGAATCGAGAAATTTATCATTTCATGGTCACTCTGTCCAAGGCAGCCCTCAACCTCCACATCTCCCACCAGACCTTCCCTGTTTGCAAACAGTAGGTCTAGCGGGGCAGTTCCTCTCGTGGGCTCTCTTACCAGCTGCATCAGGAAGGCATCCTCTACACACTCCAAAAACCTCCTAGACTGCTTCTTATGCGCTGTGTTGTACTCCCAGCATATGTCAGGGAAGTTGAAGTCCCCCATGAGGACAAGGGCTGACGACCGTGCAGCTCGTGCCAGCTGCTTGTAGAATACCTCATCTGTCACTTCATCCTGGTTTGGCGGTCTATAACAGACGCCCACCAGGATGTCTGACTTGTCAGCCCTTCCTCTGATCTTTACCCATAGGGATTCAACGTTATCATCCCCACTCACAACCTCAATAGCAGAAAAGCATTCCCTAACATAGAGAGCCACACCACCACCCCTCCTTCCTTGCCTGTCCCTCCTGAAGAGTTTGTAGCCATCTATTGCAGCGCTCCAGTCATGGGAGCAATCCCACCATGTTTCTGTTATGGCAACTAGGTCATAGTTTGCCTGCCGCACCATGGCTTCCAACTCTTCTTGCTTATTGCCCATGCTGCGTGCATTAGTGTAGATGCACCTCAGCTGAGCCCCTCACCTCTCTCCTAATCCCAATACCACTTCCCCAGGCCGATCTTTAGCAGGCCTGGCTTTAACCCCTTCCCCCTTCCTATCTAGTTTAAAGCCCTCTCTATAAGTCCCGCCAGCTCCTGGGCAAGTATCCGTTTCCCTTTTGGAGACAGGTAATTCCCATCAGTCGACCTCAGGCCAGGTGCCGAGTAGACCGCCCCATGATCAAAGAAACCAAAATTTTTGCGTTTGCACTAGCCTCTCAGCCATGTATTTATAAGGCGGCTTTTTCTGGTTATCTCAGTGTTTGTCCCTGCCACCAAAGGAATACTGGCAAACACTACTTGTATGCCCGCTCCATCAACTAACTTCCCCAGCCTCCGAAAATGGGTATGGTAGGTATGGGTTATGGGTAGGTACTTGCAGAATATTTAGGTGTACGTTTGGGCTCTGCTTAATGATATAGGTCTTTGGTTACTGCTGTAGTTCAGAGAGCTGGATGAAGGCTCAGACTGTTTGCAGGGAATATCAGGATGCTCTTCTTAGCTCATTTTCCATAAATAAGTTATGCTTCTGTCTCAAGCATTGATTAATTTTATGTTTTTTTCTTTGGGAGTGGGTATTTTTGTGGAGGAACTTTTTTGATTTTCAAATCTCATTTGAGCTGAAAGGTGGAAGTCTTTTTTTCTTGTTGTTTCAACTCATGGGAAACAGCTTTTGCTACTGCTAACATGTAGCTGCTCATTGCAGCTATAGCTCACTGACTGAGAAGGAGCAGCAGCTAACAGAATTAAACTTTCACTTCGAAGTCTCATTCCCATGTGTGCTGATTTTCTTCTGACTTGCCCAGAAGTTCTCAAACTCTTCGGTATGGATAAGTTTACAGTAGCAAGTGCTTCTGTTATATTGTTTTAACCTTGCTTTCAACTATGGAGGAGCTCTTGCCTGTCTTAAAAAGGCTTGGTGACTTGTGTTAGGTACTTGGAAGAAAATCAAGTTCAAAATTTCTAAGAACTATTTATAAGATCTATATTATAATAATTATTGTATCTTAAGATTTACAGAGTAAAATTACTGTTGATGCCAGTGTTCAGGATTGACTTCTTGGTAAGATCTTCAAGTCTTATGTTACATGAGAAATATACAAAACTGGATTTGAAAGAAAATTCAGTAGAGCACTTTAAAATAGAATTAGCGCTGAAAATATTGTCTTACTTAAATGTATAACACCTTGATATTGGCCTGAGGCATGTAGGGGAAGTATGGTGCTGAAATACTTCCACACCTTTTAAAGAATATGAAGAATACATAATACAAACAAGTTGATGCCGGTTTTCAGAGACCCTTATTTTTAGCCCAGAATGTTAGCTTTAGCTACTGGTGAGACCACTGCCAAGCTATGGTCTGGAGTACCTGTGCATAAGGGTACTTATCTCTTTTGATGTTTTTTTAAAGGCTCAACAGGCAGCTGGGAGACATCTCTTCAGACAGCATAAACTGCCAGGGTTTGTCTGGAAGTCCACAGCTTTTAGGCATCTATTTCTATTATTTCTATTTAATTGCTAGTATTTTATGGGATTAGTTGGTGTGTTGTACAGTACACAGAAAATCTGAGTTAAAAATGGCCTCTGTCTTGGGGTCAACACCTGCTACTTGTTTTGGTGTCTGTGTGTAAACAACATTTGTGTGACTCATTTTGCCCAATTAAAATACTGCCATTCTCTTGATTTTCTGTCAAGCAAACCTTTCTTTCATTAATTTCTGCTCTCTCAGAGTTCATAAATGTGTGAAACATACCAGCTACAGTTGTGCTCTGAGGTAAGAGGTATCTCACGTCATGCACAAAAGGGATTGCATATTTAGCATAGTCATATGTCTTGCCATGAAGATTTAGGAAATGTTGTTTTGCACTTTTCTTTCACTATAGTGTGTTAACTAGAATGAAAGGTTGAGGGAGGTGGGCTTGTTTACCTCGGAGAAGAAGGGCTCCAGTACTTGAAGGGAGCTTTTAAGCAGGTGGGGACTGACTTTTTACATGGTCTGACTGTAATAGCGCAAGGGGGAATGGCTTTAAACTGAAAGAGGGGAAATTTAGGTTACATGCTAAGAAGAAATTTTTTACTCAGGGTAGTGAGGCACTGGCACAGGCTGCCCAGAGAAGCTGTGGATGCCCCATCCCTGAAGATGTGAAAGGCCGGGCTGGATGGGGCCCTGGGCAGCTTGAGCCAGTAAGTCACAGCCCTTGCTATGGCTGGAGTTTGGAAGTGGATGATCTCTAACCCAAGCTGTTCTATGATTCTGTGATGAACTATGGTAAGACAACCTGTTGCTGTCTGATACAGCAGGAGTGTGATGCAATTGTTTGCTTGAAAGGAATTAGGAGTTAGTGTGTTCTGCATGGCTTGTACTATTATATTACAGTCATCTTTGATGATTGCGTATATTATCTATTGCATTTTTCAAGGTTTCCTTTTTTCTTACCTTCCCCTTTCTTCCTGTTCCCTTGTCCATTCTATTGTATTTATTCTCGCACACAAATAGTTTTTGCTATAGATAGTTTTAGGAAGTTTATTTTTCAGTCCTGATTACTTTGCAGCCATGGTTTTTTTTGTTTTGTTTTGTTTTGTTTTTTAACCTGGAAGCTCTTCTCAGGTTTGCAAATGTCTCAAGCTTGTGCTTTCTGTAGTAAGTATAAATGCAATGTTATACAAGTACCATGGATCACTTCTTCCCTATTTCCCATTCTTTTTGTTTTTATGCAACTCGTTAATGCAGAGATAATCAAGAGTGGCTGTATTCATATTGGACAGCACCTGCTGTTCTTATTATTCATTCTTCTCAAATTAAAATATTAAACTGTATAACCATACTTTGAGCTTGACTGATGTTTCTATGATTTATGAAGTCCATTCAATAAGGGCAATGCATTAAATGTGAAGTATATTTTAAAAATGCACTGATCATTTGTTACTTCTTTATGCGTAGAAGTATGAATTAGATGTATTTTTTGAAATGGTTGTTAAAACTTTACAGTACCATTACTGTTCCTAATTTTTTGAAATGCATCACTTTCAGAAAAATGAAATCCAGATATTATATTATATACAGAATATACATAAAAATATTGCAGAAGACAGTGCATTACCAAAGAAGTGTCTCAATAAACATCTCAGAAACAGTAGCTCCAGTATCTTCAGTATATAATTCTTTATGTAATTCTTGCTCTTTTTCTAATTTCCTATTTGCCTGTCTTCCCTTCCCCATTGTTCTAATTTGTGACAACCACTGGGCTTTCCCTTCCCCATCACCTTAGCTGATAATGAACTAGTTAGGAAACATCTGACCTTGCATGTGTCTCAGTCTCACTTGGAGTGTATCAAAGAATCTCCCCTCTTGCTCTGATCATCACAGCAAGAGAGTTATTAAATGGCATAGTTGAGGCAGGATACCCAACTGTGAGTGTTGTCCTTCCAGGGGTGGCTGATGTCTGTACTTCTTGGGACATAAGGAGTAATTTTGAATATTTGCATTTGATTGATATGCATGTACCTCTCCAGGAAAATCACTCCGCATTTTGTGACATAAGTGTACTGTTCAAACTTTTTATGTGTATCTTTTGGGGATATGAAGAGTAATTTTGAGTATTTGCATCTGTTGGATATGTGTGTGCCTCTCTGGGATGATCACTCTGCATTTTGTGACTTAAGTGTGTTATAACTTTGGTGTGTTGTTTAAATTTTTAGTGTGTGCACCTCTTGGAGATGTCAGGAGTGATCTGAGTATTTGAATCTGTTAGACACATATGCCTCTCCCAAAAGATCACACTGCATTTTGTGAGGTGAACAGTAATGAAGCCACTATGGAAAACAGACATGTGTTGCTTGATCTCTTAGGAAAGCAGGGTTCCAGATGCATGTTATCAGGGGTATATTGGGCACTCCAGAATTGGCATAATTTGTAAAGTGTTTATGACTGCATTAGTGCTTTGCAAAAAGATGCTTGTTCCTGAGCTGGAAAAGGAAAGTCATTTGGATGTGCAGTTCTGGGTGCTGCTCTGCTTGCAAATGCAGAGTTCAGAGAATTACAGCTTACAGCAGAAAGCCAAATGACAATCGCTATGGAACAGACAAAGGAACTTCTGTCAGGGAACAGAAAATTGCAAAAATTGGTGAAAGCATTGCAGAATTGGGTAGTGGAACTTGAAGGGCAATTAGAGAACAAAAGACATGATGCAGCACTCTTACAGAAGGCCCTGAAGGAACAGCTCGTTTATAAGGACGATAATAGCACTAGCTGTATGGGAGCTGCTGAATCACAGCCTGAACCTCTGATTAGTTATCTAAGGCGAGCAATATGTCAGCCCTGGAAGCACAGGTGAAAGCAGTTCACCTGTGCTGCAGGAAGGGGTGGAGCCAGGCTCCACCTCTCCTAGACCCATTTAAGCGCTGACGGACAGCAAGGAAGGATCTCTTCTGAGAGATCCACTCCTCTGGAGTCTTTGAAGCGAGCCCTCTACATGGGTAAGCACTTCATCTATTTCCTCTTATCCTCATTGTGCCTAACTCTCTTGTTTGTTCATTTTCATACTTCGATTATACATCTATTATACTTTGATCGTACCTCTCAATTACATTATTTTTCTTGATTATACACTAGCACTTAAAGCCCTCAAAAAAAAAAAAAAAACTATCTTCTGGAAAGAGTGGATGGAATAAAGGTATAAGCTAGAATCCTTGGCAACCCATTTGCATCCTTTGATAAAAAACTAATATTCATACAAAAGTGGTGACTACTTAAACCCACAGATGAATATCTAGGAGATTACTTTTTTTTCTATTGAAGTAGCACAATTGATTTAAGATTCTGACTATTCCCCAAAGGAATTGGAGACGGGGTATGTGTGGAGGGTTAGCCTTACTGGTGGAGATCAGATACTGTTAACTGAAGAAGAAGCTTAAGGATACTGGTGACTAGGAGTATTTTTGACTACTGGTAATTGTTGGGCACCATGGTCTTTGATGCAGAGGACTGCATATTAGGTTGATCTCAACTGATTAGAAAGGGAGATCCTCTTGCCAATTCTGGGACAGTCATCCAATTAGTAGAAATTGTTCAAAAGGCTGCTTGTCTCCAAATGATGTCTGATGGAAAGCTTCAGCTGCACCATGAATCACCCGTGATGATGCCTGTTGATCCCAAGAGGATGACTCCTTTAATTAGGGGCCTTCTAGAATCATTGCAACCTGTCGGTATACAACTAAAAGGACGAATACAGACGATGTCTCAAGGAGGCAGAATCCAGGCAGCCTTTGAAGGAAATGTAACCCCTAACTGTCAACAGCTGGAGTACAAAGTATGGATGCTGTGGGGCACCACCACTTCCTCCTTCCCACCTAACCTCTGTCAAGCCTTGCCCTTTACCTTTGGGAGCAGTATACCTTTTCCCATTTCCCTCAGGGGTTCAAGCACCCCTTAGCTCTGGCTCATCATGCACTGGCACAAGAGCTTGAACAGATTCCCCTGGAAGATGGGCTTAAGCTTTATCAATACACCAGTGATACCTGTGTAGGAGGTGATCAGTTGACATCAGTAAAAATAATGCATGACAAAGTAATCAGCTGGGGTTGACCATTACTCCAGATAACATTCAGTCCCCAGCTGCTGAGGTAGAATTTTTGGGCATCTGGTAGAAGGGTGGTATGGCCTGCATTCCACAGTACCTTCTCAGCCTTTGACCAACTCAAGGTGCCAGAGAGTAAAAAGGAATTACAGTGTGCTCTTGGACTCTTGGTTTTCCGAGGAAAACACATTTCTGATTTCTCTGTTATTGTATGCCTATTATATGATTTATTGGAGAAGGGAGCCTTCTGGGAATTAACTCCAATCCAAGAGGAGACCTTGCAGCTGCCAGTAGTTGAGGCTACCACCTGCCAGGTCTTAGGTCACATCCATCCTTCCAGTCCAGCTCATACAGAATAGGGATTTGCTCAATCAGGATTATCTAAACACTTCTGGCAGAAGGGGTTGCAAGGTCCCAGTGGACCTATTGGATTTTATTCCTGCAGCTTTAAAGGTGCAGAGGAGTGATACTCTCAGCTGGAGAAAGAGCTGTTTGTTGTTAGCTTTGCCTTGCAGGAAGCTGAACAGACCATAGGACAGCAGCCTGTAATCCTGAGAAGTCCATTTAAAGTTATCAAATCTTTGATGTCTGGTACCTCTCCCCCTGTTGGGGGGGGATAGTATTCTTCCATCCAAAAGTGGTAGGCACAAATCTAACATTACTGTAGTGTCTTTACTGTTACGGAAGGTGCTCCCAATACATTTGCAATACAGGATGATATCTCTCTGCTACTGATACTGACCTTCCCTCAGTCATCCAAGTTGCTCCTCCATATTCACACCAGTTACAGAATGCCTGGTTCACAGATATCTCTCCCAAGTGCAGAGGTAAAACATTAAACTATCAGGCTGTGACCCTGCAGATAGGGTCTGATTTCACTTTTATCACTGAGGGAGAGGGAAGTGGTGAGGTTGGGGAATTGGTAGCTGTATGCAGTGTGTTCCAGCACAAGCTACAGTCTGCTTAATGCATGTGTATTTACACTGGCTCATGATGCTTCAAAGGCTGTACAGAGTGGCTTCCTTTCTGTCAGCAAAACAGCTGGGAAGTTATTTGTATCGTCTGGCAATAGGATGAGCGGCAGGAGATTCTCACTATTGCCAAATGGAGCCAATCAAAAGAATGGGACCTCTGTCAGCAAGGCAGATGAACTTGCCAGCACTGCTCACTGTGACAAGGGAAACAAGATGGTGACAACTGGGAAAGACTTGCTGAATGGTCTTCTGGTGCAACTTGATGCCGTTTCATCTTGTCCTGTTGCTCATTGCTTGGAAGGACAGGCTCATCCCCACCTCAGTACTAGCTCCTTTGGGGTCTTCCCAGTTCCCTCAGCTGCTCCTTGCAAGGCTTGTTCCATAGATGGCTACCCCAGCTTTGATTTTCTCCATGTTGTTTTTTGTATCAGGCTGAGTTCAGTGAATGGGAGCTGAACTAAATGTGTACAAACAACCTCAATTTTGATATTTCCAGATATCTGCAGAACATTTAAGTTAGGAAAAATACCCCCCTGAAAGGAAGAGTTTGAAATTGGAATAGATTTGTATTTTAATCTAAAATACTACATCAAACAGGGTTGTTCTGATGTAGTCCATAACAATGGGGGATGTAGTTTCTCTGTAGATACTGGAAAGTGTGTGCGACCACTCAGTTGGCATGGAGGTTCCCTGGGGAAGGTCTGCCATCACCTTCCTGGCTTTTAGGCACAGCACAGGACACACCAAAAGGCAGTTTCTGTGTTTGTCCTGAGGCTTAGGATGGTGTTAATGCATAAATTTAAGTTACCGTGTGAACTTAACTCCCTGCAGCTGCCCTGGGGGACCTGAGTGTCCCTGCACTACTCACCTCTGCTGCTGCAGGCATGCTCCACAGCTCCAGGTATATCAGAGAATATCTCCTCTTACCCTGATAATTGGAGGGAGGCGTCTTAATATGTGCACATGGTGGGGAAAAAAGGTTGTATCAAATTTAATGAATACTAACTCAGAGCTGCATCTTTGGGAAGCAGTGGAAAAGGTCTATTATTTGCATGTAAATGAAAAGCTTGGAAATGTGCAGAGGACTTCCAAAAGGATCAGCAAGGATATTGCTTCAGCAGTTGAGAAAGTATGTTTTTTGTTTTATGTGAGAACCATAATTGCAATTTATTCTACTAACATGGTAATGAAGAATAAAAGGAAATGAAGAATGAATAGAAGTTTAGTTATAAGAGTGTATCACATAGCTTGGTCATAAAATAGAGTAGTTCAGTAGGAAGATGATAAAAAGATAAAAACAGTGAAACCTGCATACTTTGATGCAGTTATAGGTGAATGCATGCAAGTACATTCCATTCTATCAGCATCTGAAAGATACACTACATATGAGTACAAAGGTAAGACTTTCCAGCTAATGTGTAGCTAGCACAGTCATGTTTTCTTTGATTAATTTTTTTTTAAATTAATTAATTTATTTAAGCCCAATTTCCCTTCATATCTTTCAGATTCCTACTCCTCTTGATGAAAGTAAGGAAAACATTGAGGAACAAGCGTTAGTCTGAGTGGGTTCCATGATCATACACTGTTTGGGAATGCACTTCATCAGAATTCGTATTCAGTTAATCGGAAAGAAAATTAATGGAGAATGCTGTCTTGGAGTACCCAGGCCCAAAGTGCAAATTTGTGTAATGTTTTGATAAGCTGTATTTTTGTACTTGTAGTTTGGAATGTTTTGCTTGAATATTTGTACTTTTATTTTTGTACATTTTTGGGAACACTTGATTACAGAAATAATAAAAGATGCATCTTGTCTTTATTAGAATCGAAGGGTGAATTAAATCATTGTTTGCTACCTAATTTTTTAAACCTAAATTATTACATGTCTGTAAAAGACATTACAGTTCAATTAAATAGGTGAACATATGGTTTAAAAGCATGTTTGGTTGTTGAATTTTTTATTTTTTTACTTAATTCTTGCTTGTCTCCTGTAGTTGCCATTACATATTTTTTGCTTCTGTGAGTGCAAACTTTCTGTCTCACCTGACAGATTTTTTTTTTTAATAAGCTGAACCAATGTGGGAACCCTGCTTAGATGCTAGACTTTAAACATAATACCAGTGTATATGATATATGGTTTTTACAGTACTATTGAAATCATGATGTTGATTGAAAGCAAAGTTATAGGTTACTAGCATTTAAATAAATGTGGAGCTGTAACTATGTGTACCTTTTTTCTTGTTCGCTTGCAGGTTTTTACAGCGTCCTTTCTAAGATACTAAAATAACAAATTTCTTATATATCTGATATTGTGTACTCCACTCTTGCTGAAGTGTACTGTTCCTTTATTAATTTACTTGTCTTTTTTTTTTTTCTTCTTGATTTCCATTGTAATTTAATGTGACTTCTGTGTTGTTTTCTAGTTCATTGCTACAGAAGTTTGATATGGTAACTACTGCCTTGATTTTTTTATTTTTAATAGTAGAAGACCTATCTGTTTGGGCCAAGTGAAGAGTTCATTGCTGCCTTTTCTTCTTGTATAAAATTGAGACATTTTCTCTAGGTGATTTTAATCCAGTATCTAATAAACCACACATAGCTGTACTGACCAGATATCCATTTTGTCTGAAACACAAACATTTATACATGCACTTTAATTTAGTAAAGTTATCTTAAAAATGTTTAAGACAGTGGATGTTTGTCTCATATCAGGTTTAATTCTTCTCTAAAATGGCCCACATGGAACATTTTAATTGTATTTCTTTCTCAAGTGAGTATCATATGTATGCCTTTAAATATTTTTCCCAGAGTGCCTGTTTTTTTGTATTGCAAATGGTGTATTAAAAAACAACAGCAACAAAAACACCAACAAACCAAATCCAACAGTGTTGGTTTTCATTAAATGTCTTTTTAATATAGCAGATTTAAGTAAAATAGTATTAAAAAATACAACTTTCACAGACTTTTTGTTCATGGGTTTATTACTGAGTAATTTATTACTGAGGTAACAACTGACTTCATCCTCTTCCCACCCCCCCAAAAAAAATCATTAAAGATCACTTTCTTCTCAGTCTTTTGTGTATTACTGTTGATCAGTAATTCTGATTCGTACTTTGAACCTCTCCTGTAGTAAAGGTTGGGAGAACTGGGCTTGTTTAGCTTGAAGAAGAGAAAGTTCTGGGAAGATCTCATTGTGGCTTTCCAGTACTTGAAGGGAGCATGTAAACAGTAGGTGGTTTGACTGTTTATGAGAGTGAATTGTGATAAGACAAGAGGGAATGGTTTTAAACTAAGACAGGGGAGGTTTAGGTTAGATATTAAGCGGAAATTTTTCACACAGGGAGTGGTGACACACTGGAACAGGTTGCCCAAGGAGGCTGTGGGTGCCCCATCCCTGGAGGCATTCAAGGCCGGGCTGGATGTGGCTTTGGGCAGCCTGGGCTGCTGGTTGGTGACCCTGCAAGTAGCAGGAGGGTTGAAACTAGATGATCGTTGTGGCCCTTTTCAACCCAGGCCATTCTATGATTCCATGATAAAACTGTGTGAAAAATAAGTTAGCCACTTCAAAAAGAGTGATACAGTCTTACTACATATGCACATATCATTTAGTCTGCAAATTTCTTCTTAACTTGACCCTCGAGCAAAAGAGCAATGCTTTATTTGTTCTCTTGTTTAAACAATGTCTGTTCTTTATTTGCTCTTTTCAACCTACTTTTCATTTAGTTGCTCAGTTCAATAACAGCAAAAAACCAACATAACCAAAGCTAAAAAGAAGCAGCTCTGCTGAATAGAAAAGTCACAGAATCATAGGGGTTGGAAGGGACCTTGAGAGATCATCGAGTCCAACCCCCTGCCAAAGCAGGTTCCCTACACCAGGTCGCACAAGCAGGCATCCAGGTGGGTCTTGAATATCTCCAGAGAAGGAGACTCCACAACCTCCCTGGGCAGCCTGTTCCAGAGCTCCGCCACCCTCACTGTAAAGAAGTTCTTGCTCACATTTGTGTAGAACTTCCTATCATTTCCCCCTGTCCTGTCTCCACACACCACTGGAAAGAGTCTGGCCTCACCATTCTGCCCCCCACACCTTAGATATTTATAGACCTGGATCAGGTCCCCTCTCAGTCTTCTTTTCTCAGGGCTAAACAGACCCAGTTCACTCAGCCTTTCTTCATAGGTGAGATGCTCCAGGCCCTTCACCATCTTTGTCGCCCTCCGCTGGATTCTTCCCAAGAGATCCCTGTCTTTTTTTGTGCTGGGGGAGCCCAGAACTGGACACAGTACTCCAGATGAGGCCTTACCAGGGCAGAGTAGAGGGGGAGGGTCATCTCCCTCAACCTGCTGGCCACGCTCTTTTTAATGCACCCCAGAATGCCATTGGCCTTTTTGGCCATAAAAATGATGGTTTTTGTATTAAAAATATTATCTACACAATTCAGTATATTATGGAGTGTAGTTACATCTACAAGAAAAGATAGATAGGTCACTCCAAAAGTAATGCCTCCTAGTAATTTTGATGTGGAGTATAACAGATAAAAAGAATGAAATAGCACTATTTGATAGATGAAAATTCTCTGCTTGAAAAGACTATTTTTCAGTACAGTCAGCACTATTAGCTAGCCAGTGATGAATGAAAGCCTGCTCGCTGCATTCATAAACATCTATGCCAGTGGAGGTAGCCCACTGTCACCACTGCTGAAACATACCACCCACTGCCTCACTGTGCTCACATCCACTGATCTCCAGAAAAATTCAGCAAAGAAGCATCAAAGAATGTCACTGGGTGCCATTTTTGCAGCATGAATGAATTCAATGACATACTCTTGCTTCGTATGCACTTCCATGTCAGATGTCATATTCTCAGACTGTCCATCTGCTGCCATCTGTCACATGGCAGCAACATGCAATGGAATATTGGAGGGAAGTTTCAACTCTACTGCCAGCATCCGCTTCTGATGTTGTAGGACAGTGTTATGAAATTGGAGGTATTACTTTCAGAGCAGTTCTCAGCATTTCCGCTTCCAGAGTTTCCAAAGATAACTCATATGTGAAGTTATCTTTTGAGAACAGTATTAGATGAAAATATACATATAATTTTAGGATAAAATTCTGTGTGGATTTAGTGACTGTTGCTAACAGCTCAGCACTTTTAAGAATTAGTTATTGATATAACTGCTAAATATGAATGTTCTTCCATGGCTTTACTCTCATATCACACACCAGGATTGTGACCTAATTTTATATCGAGAGTTTGGGTGACATGGGTAGGAAAAGTCAAATGTGATAGAAGTAGAATGCAGCTGTCTGATGAAAATGCATTTTAACATGAATAAAATGTAACTTGTTAGATCATATTTCACATGGGCAGGGTATGTTTTAATATAGCTCCCTACATGTAGTTGAATGTTCTTGGTCTTCATGAGTATTAGGTATATAGTCCTTTGCTACTTTTGTATACTTACTAATATTATAGAAATAGGTGTGTGTAGGTTAGTGGAATTGATATTGGGCAGATAGGGCCAAAGACAGTTTTAGCTTTTTTTGAAAGTAAGTATTTATTTATTTGTTTCATAACATCAAGTTTGCTCTCTGGTGTCACAGACAGACATGGATGCATTGCTCATGTCACAGCATTTGCAACCTTTGACTGCTCTACTGATTTTCCCAGTTAGATTTTATGGCAGGAAATGGTTTTAATATCCATGTGCTTGTTATGAACATTTCTTGTACAGCAAGTTGAGATTTTCTGAAACTTCTCTTCATAAGTATTTTTTTTCCTTTTTTTTTTCTTCTGTTTTCCAGACTTCTTTAAGTTGAAATAAATCACTACTATTATATTAGAGCCCAATATATACTGCAGGGTACATGATGTTTTACTTTCCCCTATTTATTTATTTTTGTTGATGTTTGTTTGTTTTTAATTTTGTTTTTAATTGAAAATGGAAAAATGAATACGTACAGAGATAAGTCATCTTTGCGAAGCTTAGTGAAGTCACTGGTGCTCTGCAGGAGCTTGTATCTTCTTTTGATCCTGTAGAAAGTTAAATTGTGAAAGTACACACAGCTGTAAGATGTGAAATGTTTTCTTGTAGATGTGAAATGTTTTCTTGTAAATGTCTAAAGTTTGAAAACACTCGACATAGAAAACTGTTATGATCAACAAAAATATAATTCAGAGAAAAAGTTTAGGAAAACCTTCACATAAAGCATAGAGAAATATCTGCCAGCATTAGTTCCAAAAATCTAATGTTTCTTTCAGATAATCTTCAAGTATTCTGAATTTGCTGAGATACTTCAGTGATTCTTTGCATGTGGATTGATATGAAGTGAAAGAAAGATTTTTCTCTGCTTGACTTCAAAGACATTCTTGTAATAGCTGTTTCTGAGTAGGAAAGAATATTCAGAGAAGTCCCCTTTACAAATCTTTGTGTGCTCTGTGTGAAATTAGTTCAAATTGCAATTTAATGGTTTCATGGCCTGAGCCTTTCACTTTCTGATAGCATACAAACAAAACAGCAAGTCTAAGGGGAGTCTAGGTTCTCCTCGGTGCTTACTTTAAGAACTCCACAAGGAATAACGCTGGACACTGAAATCTATATTGAGTCTGTGAAACAGTAAACCAATGAGTCAAGCCTATATCTGTTCACTTAATACGCTCACAAACTTAGCTGTGTGTCGTGAGAGCATCACTGATCTGGCAGCAAGAGAACTACAACTTTCTTCTTTCTTTCTTTGATTTCTAGTCTAGAAAGCAGTCAAAAGAAGGACTGAAGTGAAATAACCATATCATTTCAGCGCATTGGTTTAGCAATCAGAGAATGCATGGCAGTTAAAATTCTGTGATTAAGTGCTTGCAAAAAAAACCTGATGCATTTTAATATGTTCTTGCTTTGTAATGTTTGCATATTTTCCAGTGAAAAACCTTTTATTTTCTGTAAGATGCTATTATCCTGATTGAGTTTCCAGCTATTAAGATATTATCATATAACTTAAGTATATAACTATAAATTTAAAAAATCTTTATGAACCATCTCCTAAGAATGCACTCACAGTAAATGGACTCATTTTCTTGTAATTTACTAAAAATGCTGATATGAGAGTGGTTGTCATGTGGAAAGTATATTAGTCCCTGCTGTTGCTTTGTATTAATCAGATTGCTACTTCAAAGTTTGTAACATATGAAGTGATGTAGCCTCATGCTTCTTACTTTGAATCACAGCTAAAAAATGATTTTTTGGGCTAAATCACATCATAAAAATGCAGGAATTTGAAAACAAATAACACAATAATAAATTTAGTGTTGCATAACAGTATGTATCTTAAGTATTTTTGAGGGTGAAAAGAGTCATCTAGAGGCCTTTTAGTTTCTTTCAGTTTATAGCAGCTGTCTAAAGGTAAACTGACTTCGGATTTTCTCTGAAAAATAAAGACTTAATAGCAAATCCTGAAGCAACTAGCTTCATCTCATGCTGTGGAGACTGTTCGGCTGTACTACTTATAATAAAAACAACTGGACTTTTTAGTACTTTTCAAAATGCTTTGAGTTGTGGAACAGTTATCTGACTTGGTTTTGTTCTTGCTTTTTCTTACAGAATGAGAGAAGTGAAAGAACTACAACTGATTTCTATATTGTAATTTGATCAAAATGGTTTTGACACTAGAAGATTGAATGTTCTTGCTTCTTATGGAGGCATTATAAATAACAAATGGCTAAGGTTCTGTAAAACTCAACCATCAGTCTGAAACATGGAGATGCAGCTAGACCCCACGAAGGATGACTTGCCCTTAATGGCCAACACTAGCCACATGCTCGTAAAGCACTATGTTTTGGACTTGGATGTGGATTTTAAAAGTCACGTTATAGAAGGAATCATAGTTTTATTTTTGGAGACAGGGAGCAGATACAGTAAAGCCAGCAGTATTGGTAAAAAAGGCTGCCAGTCACACCTCAATGAAACCTGTAAAATTGGGGCATCAGAACCCTGCCACGTTTCTGTGTCATATGATGTCTTCTCATCTGAAGTGGAATATAGTGATTTTGCTGTCTGTGGTAAAGGTGAAAAAGATGCTTCTGATAAAAATGGTAACCACAGCAACGAGAAGCAAACTTCTGGGATTTCTAGTTCAAAGAATTGCTGTGACATGGAGAGCAATGGGAACAAGGATTTTCTGCTGGTATTGGACTGCTGTGATTTATCTGTGCTAAAGGTTGAGGAGGTAGATATTGCTGCTGTGTCAGGCATTGAGAAATTCACCATGTCTGCTGAACCAACTGATGTTTCAAAGGAGCTGGAAAATCTCAGAAATCAGATTGTACACGAACTTGTGACTTTACCTTCGGGTCGCTGTCAGGAACAGCTGTACTATTTCACTTGCTGCAGCCAGGCACCTGGATGTGGAGAGCTTGAGTTTACTACTGGCAGCTGGAGCTTGGAGATAAGGAAACGGGGAGTTCAGACTCCAACAGACTTTCCTCATGCTATAAGAATACAGTACAAAACCAAGCCTGAGGGAAGATCTGTTACATGGACTACTGACCAGAGTGGCAGGTATGTAAATTAGCTGAAAGATTTTCCAGTTGTTAATTTTAAACAGAGGTATCAGAATGTTCATTTGTGTACTGCTGAGGAGCTCTGTGAAAATGATGAGCATTCCCTTCCACTGTATCTCTTGTGTACTTAGTTTGAATCCTACTGCTATCCCGCAGAATAAAAGGTAAACTGTTCTCTGGAGACTCCACAGCACTTGCAGACCTCAAGCCTGCCTAAACAATTGTGCTTCCTCAAACTAAATGGGAATAAGTAATTACTGAGTGCTGGGGTAAGTGTGTAAAGGGAATAGGAGATTACCATTTTGAGGAAAGGAGATATATGTGACAAGTTATTTTCATTTTAGTACTTTACGTTCTTTTTCCTTTCTAGCTTAAACAACAAGTCGTACCATATAAAAATAAATATGCTGAACATTTAATACAATATCTTCACAGCTAGTCTTTTATCAACACTGTACTAAGTTTACAGATTCAGTCTTTTCCTCATAAATCTCTCATAATCAGCTTTTAAAATCTTCTTCACCTCTTATGTAAAATACACTGTTGGTAAATGCACTGCTTTGTTTTTATCTGGCCTTTATGAATGTACACAGTGTTATACAGAAATCTTCAAGATAAGATTTTTGTGTGATTGGATCCATAATTCACTCTTGACTTACACAACTGCATCTGTAATGTTCAAAGGTGGATTTTAATAACTATTACTTCTTTAGTCTTTGATACTTTGAAGTTGGGGGCAAAGTTGGAAGATGATGAATAAATTGTGTCTAATACTTCCTTTTCATTCCTAAAGTAGTGATGTATGGTTGACTTTCATTTCAGTTATGCTGACATAAATGAAGAGTTTGCTCAGAGGCATCCATGTCTGGTATTTAGTTTTTTCTGCTGGTAAACTGTGATCAGCATCAAGCCCAGTAGTTAATTAGTTAGTGGTTAATATTCATTAATTCCTACACTTCCCCTTCTCTACTCACTCTCAGTAAATTATTAAAAATATAAGTGCAGAAGTTTAACTCAAGATAATCGTTAGTTACAGAAATTCTGAATTTTGACTGAAGCGCAAGATAATATAGTTCTCAATAAGTCTGTTACCGTGAAGCTTTACAGATTAGTGGTTTAGGCACATTCAGGTATGAGAATGCAAACGTGATGCAAACACATCAGGAAACACTTCTCTTTTCAGTACAGAAATTTCAGATTTTTCAGATACACGGATAATTTCAACATTTCATTGCATGTTCTGTGATACTAAAAATTCCTTAGATAGGAGTTGGACGATGAAATGAAAAAGCCTGAGTTAGTTTAAGCACTTCTTAAGAAAAACTAAAGCATCAGTTTGTTATCAACTGTTGTCAGTTCTGGTGAGGCCATACCCTGAATACTGTATTCAGTTTTATGCCCCTCACTACTAGAAAGATATTGAGGTTCTGGAGTGTGTCTAGAGAAGGGCAGTAAAGCTGGCGAGGAGTCTGGAGCACAAGTCTTACAGGGGAGCTGCTGAGGGAACTGAGATATTCAATCTAGAGAAGAGGAGGCTCAAGGGAAACCTCGGTGTGCTCTACAGATGCCTGAAAGGAGGTTTTGGTGAAGTGGGAATTGGCCTCTTCTCCCAGGTAACAGTAATAGGACAAGAAGGAATGGCCTCAAGTTGTGCCAGGGGAGGTTGGATATTAGGAAAAATTTTCTAAAGAATGATCAGGAGTTGGAATGGGCTGCTGAGGGGTGGCTGAGTCACCATCTCTGGAGGTGTTCAAGAAATGTTTAGTTGTACTGAGGGATGTGCTTTAGTGGGGAAATATTGGTGGTAGGGGAACGGTTGGACTGGATGATCTTGGAGGTCTTTTCCAACCTTGGTGATGCTAGGATTCCGTTACTCTAAATCCAAAATATAGTGCTATACCTGCCACTATGAAAAAAATCCTATCCCAGCTGATACCAAGAAATGCAGCTTGCAAATTTGCCTCTAATAGGAGATATTTCCCAGTTTTTCTGACCTACTTGCTAGCACTTCCAGTGCTGTCTAAATTAGTTACTGATTTTATTGATATTAGTGAGAAAATGGCATGGAATGGGAAATCTTCAATGAGAGTGTGGGAATGGAAGAGTATCTTTGATATGAAAGTCAACAATGGAAAAGCATGACAATGAAAGCTGGGTCCTAATCATGTACTGACCTGTGCATTGTTTACTTTGGCACACATGAACAGGTCTGTCTATTTGGACTGAGGTTCAGCACTGCATTAGTAATTTTTTTTTTTTTTTTTTTTAGTTTGGTGCCCAAATAGTAGATAAATAGGAAAGATAGATAAGTAGGAAAAGGTAAATTATGGAAAGGAGATGAATTGAATTCTTGGAGTAAATGATTCACCTATGATTGCTATGGAAGAAATACACTTTTAGAAAGTATTAAAGGACAGTGGTGCAGTTTTGTAGAAGCTCAAGAAAGATTTAAATTTGTGCTGATTTGAGAGGTTCCCAAATTGGAACAAGTTAAAATGTAAAATGATCTCTTAAGAGAAAAAAAAAAAAAAAAGCGAAACCCTGATATTTGACCAATTTAAATACCTTTTCTTTAAAAAACATTTTATACCCATCTAGCTTATTATCTTTGTACTATCTTGCTGTTAGATTAAAATATTAACACATTTTTAAAGAATGAATTCATGTTTTTTGACTTTATGAAAGCTATACATGTGAATACAGCAAGCATAAATGTATAATTAAGTAAAAATGCAAATACAGATGCAAGTAAACGTATGTAGTGCTTTTGTTTTTTGAGCTGCAGTATTCAAATGTATCACAGATGTAGCTGAACTATTTAGTTCCTCATTTGTCATAAATAATCTTGCGTTTCTGTAATGGACAGCTGAAGCATATGAGGCAGTGATTAGGCAGATATCCAGTGATGTGGTACCCAAAGAGATGGCGCCTAACACAGTATGATGGAGCAGTAAACCCTTAAAATGAGAGAAGATTCACTGGATATGGATATGAACTTCTGGTATAGCGCAGGGTAAGACTGGCCATAGCTGTCACAAAGAAAGCTGACATCTCAGAACAAAGGGGACCATTGTTTGATCTTTGTTTTAGTTAAACAGCTATGTTAGTTGAGTAGATCAACTGCTGATGTACATGTTTCTCCCTGAGTTCACTGAAAGATTGTTAATGTCTCCCTGAGTCAGCTGGGTCAGCATGGGGGATTAAATACATGGCAACATAGAGTATAAAAATTAAACAAGAAGAGGTTGTTGAAGACAGCTACTGGGCTTGCACTATCTTCATTCCGTGTATTCCTTCTTAATAACTGTGAATGTCCAGCACCGTAGTGGTGAGTGTGTTACAGGCTGGTAATAGGAATCACATTGATATTGTGATTTGAACTGTGTATTGCAGTAGCTGTATTTTAATAGGGGGAAGTTACATTTGTTCTGTGTTTCCAGTATTTATTACATCAGTTTTCTAAATCAAAACTGTCGTGTTATATCAAATATCATCAAATAATTAATTTTGATATTAAACACTACATCCTACATACATGGAATGTCTGAAAGAAGGTGTTCAGAGAGTACTGGACTGTGACACATTAGAACAAAACAGACCTTCGTTTCATGTTCAACTTATTTGATGTGACTGGTGCTGCTGAAATGCAAAGAACAAGTAGAAAATTTCTGCATAACTTGCACAGAATTGTTGTCATAGAATGGTTTCGTTTGGAAGGAACTTCTAAAGGGTATCTCATCCAACCTCCTGCCATGAGCAGCAATACCTTCTGTTGGACTACACAGCCCAAAGAGCCATCCAACCAGGCATTGAACCCTTCCAGCTTCTCTGATCGACCTGTTCCCAACCTTACCAGCTTCATCATAGTAAAAATAAAAATCTGCCTTCCACAAAATTTAAATCTACCTTCTTATAGTTAAAAACTGCTGCCCCTGTCTTATCACTACAGGTAAAAGGCCTTCTTCATCTTTCTTATAAACCTTCTTTATCTGTTGAAATGTTGCCATAAAGTTCTGCCAAAGAATTCTCCAGGCTGAACAAGCACAACTTCCTCAGCCTGTTTTATTAAGAGAGGGGCTCTAGCCCTCTAAACATCTCTGTGTCCTCCTCTCAGCCCACTCCAACAGTTCCACGTCATTCCTGTGCTAAGGGCCTCAGGCCTTCACACAGTACTGCAGATGGGTATTCAGGAAGGCAGAATAAAGGCTGGGAGTTTCAGTGTCCACAGCAGGCTGGAACTCCTTGGCAAGGAAAGTGACACAATTCCTAGTTATTTTTTAATTGCAAATAAACAGAGGGTTGGGTTTGTATGAAACAGTTTGAAACTTGCTTCTCCTGAAGCGATGCAAAATTTGAAATGCAAAATATTCTGAGACAATATTTGCAATTGTTCACATGCTCTGGTAAAAATAGCTATTCATAATTTTCTGTACCTCTGAAGATAAATTCTTAAAAACTCATACTCTTCTTTGGGGCGCTATCAGGTTTTCTTACATAGTATGTTGAATGCAGTAAAGATTTAATAAAACTGTCCAGAAATGTGCATAGCAAATTTGAAATGTAAAATTTGGACTATTTAAGGTTTAGTTCATTGTTGTTACTCCTTGAAAGACTGGAATTTTCTTAAATGTTTTTAACTGGCATTTCTAAGTATTTATATAACGGAAACACATCAAACATATTTCTTGAATGTTTATCTAAAGTTTAAAGTTCGGACTGAATTCTAGGCAGTGATCTCTAATTTACTGGAATTTACTTGTGAAAGTACATGGTCTTTCTGTATACGGAAATAGAACTTAGAAAAATGTTTGGGGTACTGGAATGTACTGTTTCAAGTGCTGCAAAATTGATAGTTACTAAAAATCAGGAAATGGAGTGCAATGCCTTTTAGAATATGTCTTTTCATGTGGTTTTGTTAGGTTATGACATTGTTTTGTTTCATGTAGAAATGCTGGAAAATTAAAAGTGTCACCATCTTGTATGTGGAAGTATTGCTTTCCTAACTAAGATTTCTAAGTGTATATTTAGAATTGCCTAAGGCGTTTATGTTCTAGATAAAGGTCAGAAGACCATCTGAATGTTGCAGAATTATTTATGTTGTCCTTAATGACTGGCACTTAAGAACAAAGCATTACATTTAGCTAATGTGAGCTAGCAAATAGCAATGGGTATACTTTAAGTATTTACTACAAGTCATTCCATAATCATACTAGCATGCTTTCACATTTTAGACCAGACATGAAAAGTGTTTTCAGTAGCATGCTCAAAAAAAGATAAATTATATTGATTAAAAGGCTAGATCACACTGTTTCTCCCTACTTATTTCTTTCAAGTATCTGCTAATGCTTTCTTTCAAGCACAACAGGGGCAAAGAAGCACCAAAAAATGAGTTTGCAAACTAAGCATGCAGTATGTATTGTGGGAAAAAATATTTACAATGATATGGGAAATGTGGAAACAAATCAAAACTCGAGTGCACGTGAGTCGGATAGCAAAGAAACAAACACTGATCTCAGAATAGACCTGAGAAAATCCATCCGTATTGTTGTTGATATGCATAAGAAGACCGTCTTCTGTTTGTAAACATTGAGGCTAACAACTGGCAGATTTTTTAATCACTACTGCAGAAATAGAGCAAGTAGGATATCTCCTATTTCCTCAGTCATTAATCAATTATTTTCAATCTTTGTTACCATTTTAACGAGTTACAGCTATGAAATTAAATTTTGTGTAAAGGCAATTAGATGTCATCACTGGCATCAGATGAAAAGAAATTCGTATCAGGATACAAATTTTATTTCTGATCCTCTTTTGCACTGGAATTGTGCTGCCTGACCAAGAACAAAGAAAAATGCCAGCTACAGTGAGCATCCTGAAGTAACACTGCACAGTTACTAACACTGGTAAAAAGAAATTCCTCTTTTCCTGTGTGAGGTTTGGACAATTTGAATATTAATACGAGACATCTGATCATTCAATTTTTCACATTCTGGGAAAGAGTGTGACTTCAGGAGCCAGCCTTGGGCGGAGTGAGCTGCTTGCCAGGCCACACTGAGGTGACCACATAACAAAAATTTGTTCATTTATACACGTTTCACTTACAACAGATTGAAGTATTGAGTATTTGCATCCCATCAACTTCTATTTGTTCTTCCACAGGTGACAGGGCTATGGAGATGGTGAAGAATCTGAGGACAAGGGGTACGAGGAAGCAGCTGAGGTCCCTGGTTGTTCTCAGCTCAGATCAGGGAAGGCTGAGAGGAGGCCTGATGGCGGCTGCAGCTCCTCGCAGGGAGCAGAGGGGCAGCGCTGAGCTCTGCTCTGTGTGACAGCGACAGGGCCCGAGGGAACGGCATGGAGCTGTGTCAGGGGAGGGCAGCTGGGGGTGAGGGACAGGGTCTGCACCAAGGGCGGTGGGCAAGGGACAGGCTGCCCAGGACAGTAGGCATGGACCCAGGCTGCTAGAGTTCAGGGAGCCTTTGGACAAGGCTCTCAGACATAAGGTTTGATTTTGGTTGTCCTGTGTGAAGCTGGAGTTGGACTTGATGATCCTTGTGAGTCCCTTCCAACTTGGGGTATTCGGTGATTCTGTCATTGTATACTCACATGTGAACAATACAAAGCATTTCATCCCTTTCCCTTTACTGTAGATTTGAACAATGTTTCAGTGTCCTACCCAGTGTTATTCTGACAGTTCATTTTCTCGGTTGTAGCATTTTCCTCTGGAATTTGCCATAGACAACATGATCCAGTAGAACAAATAACACTTTTGACAAGAATAAAAGAAAAGGGTTCAGAATATATTCCATCTGTGGCAGTGATATCTCCACATTCATTCTATGTGGTTTAGATTTGGCCTTGGGGAAGGAATTATTTCTGTGAAAGAGTTATTGTGGGGGAAAATAAAATCCTCAGATCTTAGCCATTGCAAAATAGGTTTTGCCTAACAGATTATCTCCTATTTTCCGAAGGATTTAGATGATTTTTTGATTCAAGCTTTGAAAGAAATCAATCAGAATGCTTTTGTCTTCAAGTATTTGCAAAACAAAGCTTGGTGTTCCCAGAATATTGACTTTAAAAATCACAGGACTTAACAGGCTCAGCAAAACAAAGTGATGCTTTTGAACTTTTCTTTCTTTAGCTTGAGAAGCTACTGACTGTGCTTATTTAATGTGATTTATGTTTTAAAAATTAGCACTTAAATCCATGATTCTGAAGGGGTGACAGTGTGCAAGTACTAGAAAACTTTGTTAAACTGCAAAACACAATGAAAAAAAACCCAGACTGAGGTCCTGTGCGTACTTGAAAGGATAGCTGATGCTAAGACAAGTGTGGAGACTCAGACTGAGGCCCCAGCACGAGATGCTAGTACACCTGGCCTTTGCAGTGGAAGAACGAACTTTAAGCTTAGTCTGTTGGCTGAGATCCCCTGGGATGAGGTCTTTAAAAACAAAAATGTTGAGGAGAGCTGGTTACTCTTCAAGGATGCCTTCCTGAGAGCGCAAGAACTCTGTCCCTCTGAACAAGAAAGCGGGCAGAGGAGGTAGGAAGCCGGTGTGGCTCAGTAAGGACCTGCTAGGCGTGCTGAGGGCAAAGAAAGGTGCGTACAAGCTCTGGAAACAAGGACGTATCACCTGGGAAGAATACAGGGATGCCGTCCGGACTTGCAGATGTGGGATCGGGAAAGCCAAGGTGCAGGTGGAACAACTTGGTGAGGGATGTGAAAAACAATAGGAAGACTTTCTACAGGTACATTGGCCAGAAGAGACAGGCCAAAGCGAGTGTGCCTCCTTTGGTAAATGGATGAAGAGAAGGCTGAGGTACTGCATGACTTCTTTGCCTCAGTCTTCACTGGTGGCCAGGATTCCAGTACTTCTCACGTCTCTGAGCTCTGCATCCCTAAACCTCTAAGTGGGGACTGGGGTGATAAATCCTTCCTACTGTAAGGACAGAGCAGGTCTGAGGCTGCCTCATGAGACTGAATGTGTACAAGTCTATGGGGCCAGATGGCATGCATCCTAGGGCTATGAAGGAGCTGGCTGAGGTGGTTGCTGAGCCTCTCTCCATTATATTTGCAAAGTCGTAGCTGTCAGGTGAGGTCCCAGATGACTGGAGGAAGGGTCACGTCACTTTCATTTATAAGAAAGGGAGCAAGAAGGACCCAGGGAACTACAGGCCGATGAGTCTCACCTCTGTGCCTGGGAAGATCATGGAACAGATCATCCTGGATGACATGCTTGATCACATGAGGAATGAGCAGTGAGCCGTGTAACAGCCAGTATGGCTTCACCAGAGGAAGATCATGCTTGACCAATCTGCTGGCCTTCTATGATGGAGTGACGGCATCGGTGGACAAGGGAAAGATGGGCCCGGGTGAACCTAATGAGGTTCAACACGGCAAAGTGCAAAGTTTTGCATTTGGGCCAGAGGAATCCCAGACATCCATACAGACTGGAAGAAGCAGTCCTTGAGAGCAGCCCTATGGAGAAGGACCACCTGGGGGTCTTGATTCATGAAAAGCTTAACATGAGCCAGCAGTGTGCCCTTACATCTCAGAAGGCAAATGGTATCCTGGGCTCCATCAGAAGAGGGGTGGCCAGCAGGGACAGGGAGGTGATTATCCCACTCTATTCTACTCTTGTGAGGCCCCATCTGGAGTACTGTGTCCAGGTCTGGAGCCCCAGTACAAGAAAGACAGGGAGCTGTTGGAGAGGGTCCAGATGAGAGCCACAAAGATGACCAGGGGACTGGAGCACCTCCGCTATGAAGACAGGCTGAGGGAGCTGGGCTTGTTCAGCCTGGAGAAAAGAAGGCTGTGGGGTGACCTCACTGCAGCCTTCCAGTACCTAAAGGGAGCCTATGGAGGGGAGGGGAATCAACTCTTTGAAAGGGTAGATAACTGCAGGACGAGGGGAAATGGTTTTAAGTTGAGGGAGGGGAGATTTAGGTTGGATGTCAGGGGGAAGTTTTTTACAGAGAGAGTGGTGAGGTGCTGGAACAGGCTGCCCAGAGAGGCTGTGGATGCCCCATCCCTGGAGGTGTTGAAGGCCGGACTGGATGGGGCCCTAGGCAGCCTGGTCTAGTATTAAACGGGGAGGTTGGTGACCCTGCTTGTGGCAGGGGGGTTGGAGATTCATGATCTTTGAGGTCCCTTCCAACCGTGGCCATTCTGTGATTCTCTGATTCTGTGAATCTAGAAGTTAGTGAAAGGCACAGAAGTGTTACCTTCTGTGTCATAGCTGCTAATAAGAAATTGGCTGGCATGAAATGTTGAAGTTGAGTTAGAAAAGGGTCAACAGATGAGGATGCTGCCTAAGACAGCATTAGAGGATCTGCAAAAAGAGCAATGACAAGTGAGATTGCTGTATGGAAAGCTAAAAATAGACTGAAGATAACAGGGAAGAAATGCTTTCTTTTGATTGTATGTATCTGCAAGGTAAATGAACTAGCCTGCATCTCCTTACTGGAAGGAAAAAGTCAGTCAGGATTTATTGAGACTGTAATTGAGTAAGGTACAGCACTAGTTCTACTGCTCTGTTTGGATGATCCACGAAGTTGTGGGATTAATGGTAATGAAAGCACTGATGAGATGGCAGGGAAGTGTCATAAATGTCAGTAAAGGCTCCAGTGTAATCCTTAGAAGATAAAAGCCTTTCTCAGCCTTATGGTTTCAGCTTAGAGCTATTGTATGAGACTGAAAAGCTAATGCAGAATATTCTTTTGTTGTTTATGTAAAAATTATTGTTGTATTTTTGCTTTTCTGTATCTTGTCTTAAATGGCTTAAATGGTACTTCGGTTCTTGTCAAACAAGTTTGAAACCTAGCTGAGAAAGTTAAGTATAAAAGCAATACAATAGTATGTTTGATCTTCGACAAAACACAATTGAGTCTTTTTTGTAACTGCCACCCATCTCATTTCCTTCCATTTAGGCCATGTGTTTATACGATGGGATCACCAATAAACAACAGAGCCCTTTTCCCATGCCAAGAACCACCCATTGCCTTGTCAACATGGCAAGCATCAGTCCGAGCACCTGCAGGCTTTGTTGTATTGATGAGTGGTGAAAACTCAGCAGAACCAGTCCAGCTTCAAGAAGGTGAAATTTATTTTCTACAGCAGTGTCTTCAATAGTTTTATAATTGGAGATATAGCTTAAGTAATGGCATTATTTTTGAAAGGATATAAAAGCACTTAAAGGATATCTACAAGTAATCTCTATGTGGGGTTGCCTATTCAAGGTCAAGTAAGAATTAATAAGAATTTAAGGATTTTACAGACTTTGATTTTAATTTTACTTTTTCTAAACTTAGATTTCATTTGTTGTAAAATGACTTTAATTGCTTTGTAGTTGAATGTTTGACAGATAAAGTACTGAATCAGGCTCTTGACAAATCCAAGCATTGATTAATTAAACTTTTGGTTTCTGTTCTTCAGTCCAGTTGTAGCCTAGTGTGGCAGTGATTAAGAGCTGCCACTGTGTATCTGTTTCCTGAAAAATATTGAATAGATGAAGAATATCAGTTCTGTACTCTAAAAATCTGGTGTTTGCTTTTTGGGTGTTTTTTTTTTTTGTTTTGTTCAGAAATTGGTAGATAACACTATCTGCAACTGAAAGCAAGCAAGCATTTTTCTGTTTCATTGGTTACTTCATTCTTTAGACCTCTGTCTGCACAGATAAAGAAATTTTTACAGCAGTTATCGAAATAATACAAAGGCTGTCTTACCGCCATTCGTTTTGAAATTGTTTGAGAAGCAGGGTCAGTATTTTCTAGTGTAAGTAGTTTTGTTGTTAGATGTTTAAATATGAAGCCTGCTTTATGGAAGTAGTACTCATTGATGTTCAGTGAGAAGTTAGGATTTTCATGTATTTCAATAATATTAATAGTTAGAATTATCCTTCCTTGATTAGGCCTAGTTTAAGTACTGGTTGGTCCAGTGCTAGTATCAGGAGAGAAATCATAGATTTCTGTTTTATTCCCACTTTCCCCTGACAAACAAAGTAACCAGATTCATACAGCACCACCGTGGCATTAATCAGTGTTAATCAGTAGAGCTGCTGAAAGTGCAAGCTGTATTCAGGCTGCAGACAGATAGAGAGAGCCTTAACTCTTGCACACAGAAATGGAGATAAGTGGAATAGGAACATTCTGTGGGGTGAATCCAACCTTCACACTGATTTTTTAAAGTTTTTTAAGATTAAGTACTAAGTAACTAAGTACTAACTATTAAGTAACTAAATGTATACATCTCCCTTTGCAAAGGAGAAAGTTGTTGCTCCTTATGTTTGGGCAAGGCTCGCCACTTCACGGTTATATACTCTAGTTGTAAATAAATGAAATAAGGATTATAGTCCTTGTATCTTACCCATTCTGATAAAAGAAACTCTTAGAACTCAAGGAAAGCCAGCCTCAAATGTAACTGTTTTGGAAGAGTCAGTTCTGAAGGAATACAAAATTTTAGTACTTAAAATAATTACAAAGCAAGATTTAACCCTAACAGCAGGTATTTTCAACCATAAAACTGTCTTCAGAAATGACTACCTCTTTTTACTTAATTTATTCCTGTCCTCACAAATTGCTTTGCTCAGTTTCACTCTTTCTAATTCACCCCTCAGGCAAAGTTTAATAGTGGTTTTTAGCTACTGCTGTAGTGAACTGACTTCTTGTATAATCTTTCAAAACTGTTCATAGAATATAGTGATAAAATAAGTTAATTTCTCAACACTTGCAAAAAGGGCCTGATGCCTATATTTAGATAAGACAAAATTTTGCTTTAATAAGGAAACATAGAAGCATTTGGATACTGAAAAGTAGCTTAGGCATACTTTTGATGTATATAATTTTACTTCCTTTTGGCCAAAAGAGTTGTAGACAGTATAGTAGTTTTTTGCAAAGGTTTTTATTCTGTGGAAAGATTGTTTAATGAAGGCTTATGGAAAAGGTTAGAATTAGGTGTTTGTGGGAAAAAAAAAAATCCCCTCTAAAGAATCAAATTTATATTTGAGAGGGGAAAAACGAATAAAAGTATCCTTAATTTGAGAGCGATCAGTTTGCATTGAATTATCTAATTATTTTGGCCATATGTAAAGCATGTTTCAAGCCTTGACTCCGCTGCTGAATTACGGAAAACTGCTATGATGTGCTTCTCACTCATTTGGGCAATAGTATTTTCCTGATGTGGTATTAAGAAAGTGTTTTTGATTTTAGGCTAGGAGAACAGTTCTGCTGTTATTGTATAATTTATTTTTATTCACATTCCTGCCTTGCTGATGAGTTGTTACCTGTACCTTAGTGGTGTTTACGTGGTTTAAAGTATTATGAAAAAAAAGGATTCTGATGTGAATTTCTAGAAATAGAAACCCGTGGAAGATTTTTAGACAACAAAAATGGGCACAGGCCAGTTAAAATCAATATTCTCTTAGATCAATTCACTAGTTGAAAAGTCTGTATTGTAAAATAATTATTTCCTCAACAACATTGCTTTGTGACTCTAGTTTAAATTGTCCATTAAATATGTATGGTGGTATTAAGAGAAAAATTAATTCTGGGGAAGAGCGTTTTTAAAATTCAGTTAACGAAGTGTTGAAAATGACACATCAGTGTACCATATAATTAATGACAGGACTGGGACTTAGTGGCCCAAAGGCATCCTGTCACCATGTGTAGAATATAAGGGTTTTTTGTTTAAATCCTCGTAGTAGTTGTAATCAGTAATTCCTGTGTCAACGTAAAGCTTTGTATATTTATTTATTCTCAATTTTCCAAAACCAATCCACTGTATATCCTTTCCTAATAACTCCATGAAAGTAAGAAGTAGTGTAAGAAGTCTTTAATGGAAAGGTCCATAAAGAGGAAATGATTCATTTTAACTTCACTGTGCTAATGACAGTGAAAGGTGTGTAGCGAGCTGGGAAGAACCAAATGCAGCATTAAAGGCAGGCCCTTTCAGAGAAGTTTTGAGCTAAACTTGACTGAAGTGAAGCAGCAGGACTGTATTTCAGTCTTTAGGTTTTTCCTTTCCCTCTCCCCAGGATAGCATTCCCAAGAGTGTTGAAGATTTTACTTACTACATGACACAGAGGACTCTTCATTTGTCCTAATTTTGTTATGAAATAAGGCTTGTTTGATTTCTTTAAAGGTAATAAATATTATACTCCAATAACTCTCAAAGGCTCAGCAGTTAATAACAGCCTTGTTATCAGTGTGCTTATATACACAAAAAAAATAACTTTTTGAGATCTGTTTGGAATTGTAAAAAATGTACAAAAGAGATGAGGAGAGAAAGGAAAGCAGTGATATTGTAAGGAATGATTTAAAAACAAAACACAAAGCTCAGGTGCTAATCTAAATGAATTCGTAATGAGTTTAGGAATCCAGATTTGCTAGGTTCATTAGTAGGCCTGTGCTGCTGAATGGGCTGTTTGATATAGATCTTTTCATTTTGCAGCTTTGCAGGGCATATTAAATCTATCTAATTTGGAATTTTGTCTTTAGAACACATCTACCAGCCTTTCAGGGGGAGTTAAATGAAAACATTTTTTTTATTTATTTATTTATTTTTACATACAATATGCTATTGCTGTACTGCATATTTATAAAATCACACTTGCAGAACACCAAAATATATTTTAAAGAATGGAATTCCCTAGGAAAAACAAACATTTTGGCAGTTGTTAATTAATTTATTCTGAACAGAACTACAGGTTGGCTGAATTTTTTTTGTTTCAAGATCAATTTTATTAAGTGTGTAAGCAGTTAATAAGAGAGCAGCAAGCAAGGATTATACCTATCAGCCTTTAAACAGAAATCTGCATTCTGCTTCATAAACCTACATCTCTAGATGTATACAGATGCTTTGATCCAACACCAAGGCAAGATGAGGGCTGCTCAGTGCACAGAATCCTCGTTTTCCATTTGTATTTGCATGTTTTCTACTAATTGCATATAGCATTTTTTGAATACTCTCTCCTGTAAAATTATGGCTCATCCTTTCATTTGAAATGAAATGTGGCCACAGTTGCTTGAGAGATAGTGCAATGTCACTTACCCAAGTAGAAATGGGAACTACTCAGGTAAGGTCTGTAAGTGCTTCAAAATACTATGCATTCTTTATGTAGTACTTAAGGGAGAAAAAAAGTCAGAAGAATGCTTTTGGTAAGGCCCTTGGGGAAGAAGGGAACACTATAGATGTGTTTGTGTGTAACACGAGGCATTTAACCACTGGATTTACTTTTTAATTTTTGTTACTATTATTTTCATTTCATTGCTGTTACATACAGAATGTGCATATATGTTTTGTCACAAGCACCTTTATATTAGTTTTTATTCATATTCAAGACGTAAGCATGAAATCAAAAGGCTTGGTCTGTGTGCAGTTACTCTATATTCATGTGTGCAGTTACTCTATATTCACATATTCCTAGTGTTTCTATCTTACGTAGACTTTGATTTCAGCTAGAAGATGTGTTTTGTTATTAGAAATATAGTGGTATAGAAGCCGTCACCTGCACTATAGCTTATAGCAAAAGATTTTATTTGAGCTTTTCTCTCTTTTCCCAAGGCAAAATTAAAGAGTCTGGTACCTATGTTGATTGATCTCCAATATGTAGCAGGAATTACAGTGTGGGAGTTGACAGCTTGTCACATGCTGCTTATCCCCCTTATCAGTGCTGAACTGATATTCAAGCATGAATGTGGTATGGGAAGTTCTGTACTTCAGATAAGACAAAAATCTCTGCAAGTCACACAAAGTTCCAGAAAGCTGGAGGATTCTTCATCCTGGTGCCCCAGCTAAATAGTAGTTTACTAAGCTGTGTTTTTATGTATTAGTGCTAGCTATTACTTTGTATATCAAGTTCCAGGATTGTGTGCATACCTCTAGTTCTTTAGAAGTAGCTGAATTGTGTTTTTCCATTAATTCATGGACATTGTTTTTGTATATTAGCACATTCCCCCTCAAATATGTAGTTTGTGCCAACACAAATATTAACACCACAAAATACAATCTTAATACTCCATCAGGCATTATCAGACAGTGGCTCTCATGTGATTCTTCAGCTACAATAAGCTCTGCAGAGCTTAAAGAATTTAGTAGTTTCAAAGATAGCTGAATGTATTCAAATACTAATAAACAATTTCATGATTCATTGTTATTATTTCAAGTGCGGTAAATAAATGGCTTTGAAGTTGTTCTTGTGGGCAATTAGAAATAGCTTATAATTTCTTACTCTTGTTAAATATAGTCCTAAATTTTGAATATATTTTTTTCCAGTTTTATCTCACAGAATAGATGATTGTTGCTGCAGAATTTGTGTAATTGTAAGATAGACTTGCTTTGCAGATCTGAGAAAAAATTTTTTTTGGAAAATGATTTTAAAATTATCTGTTAGAAAATATGTTGCCTAAAGTAATTATACATAGGAACCTAATAGCTTTTAAATTAAATCTGATTTTAAGGAAAGGAAATAAGCATTTCAAATATAAGGACCAGTTGTGCTCTTCATTTCCCACGGGTGAACCCTTGTCTAACCTCTTGTTGTTTTCAAGATGTCCTTGCTTAGTCTGAAAATGTTTTCATGGTACAAAATGCTATTAACTTCATTAGAGAAAGGAATCTTCCCATTTGATCTGTACTACTTTCTCTTATCCTAGAGGTGGTGCTGTCTACAAGGAAGCCACTGGTAAGCAGAGGACGGTCAGGAGAAAGGAAGAGGGGGGGAAAAGAACAGAGTGGAGCTTGTCAACCCAGTGCATAGTGAGGATACAAATAATGGAAAATGAAACAAATCACACCAATCTGAAGAAAATTAAAGAAAGGAAGTTATAGGAGAAAAGAGGTAGGTGAGAGGCAACCCTACCATTGAGAGTTAAACTTCACAAACTTGAAACAGTACTTCATGGTGGTTGCTGTAGAGAAGTGTTGCATACATGAAGACCATTTCAATCACTGATCAGTGAACACATTATAGAGAGGGCTCATTTATTTTCCTTATAGTGTGATCTTACTTACGTGGCTGAGTTAGGACCTCTTAAACAAAGTAAAATACAAAATAGAAATGCACAGACAGTGGAAGCAGTGGTCTACATCCTGAAAAGTTTGTAAGGACACAGCCTGGGAGTTTAGGGTTGGGAGAGGGAAAGGCAAGGCATGGCAGGAGTGAAACTTGACTAGGAATGTAAAGAATACCAGGAAGGGTTTCTGGAACACAGAAAAGAGGACATAAGAAATTGTAACCTCTGATGAGTGAGACAGGGAACTTAGCTACAGCTGACATGGAGAAGGCATATTCAACAACTTTTTGGCTTCGGTCTTCACCAGCATTTTCTCGTACTGTATCTCCCAAGGTTAGAAGTAGGAACTGGGGAAATTAAGTCCTACCCACTGTATGATGCTCTGAGACCATGTGAGGAACCTGAATATGCACAAGTCCATTAGACCCAATGAGGTGCATCCCAGAATCTTAGGGGAACTGGCAGATTAGGTTGCTAAACCATTCTCCTTCATATTTGAAAAGTTAGGAAGTCCCTGGTGGCTGGAAAAGGAGAAGCGTAACAGCCATGTTTAAAAAGGATAAAAAGGAGGACCTGTGGAGCAACAGACCAGTCATCTTCAACAGACCAGTCATCTTCACCTTTGTGCACAGTAAGATCATGGAGCAGATTCTCCTGGAAAGCATTTTAGTAAATACGGAAAGCATGATTGTAGACAGCCAGCATTTGCAAAGTGCATATCATGTCTAGATAGTTTGATGACCGTCTACAACTGATAGACAGCACTGGTGGACAAGGAAAGAGGAACTGATCTACCTTGACTTGTGCAAAGCCTTTGATATGGTCCCACATGAGATCCTTATCTCTAATTTGGAGAGACTTGGATTTGATGGGCCACTTAGTGGGTAAAAAATCAGCTGAATGATTGCATCCAAAGTGTTATGATCAGCATCTCAGTGTCCAGGTGAGACCAGCACCCCATGGACCATATTGGTACTGTTTATTATCTTTATTGGTGACATGGATGTAGACATGAATAGGGATGGGATGTCATCTAAAGGAATTTTGTCAGACTTGAGAGTTGGGTCTGTGCGAACCTCATGAAGTTCAACAGGGCCAGGTTGCTGCACCTGCAGTCTCCAAACATCAGAACTAACTGGCTGATAAATGGACTTGGAGCAGAAGAATGTGGGGGTACTGATAAATGAATGATAAATTCAACATGAGCTGGCAGTATATGCCTGCAGCTCAGAAAGCCAATTGTATCCTGGGCTGCATCAAAAGAAGTGTGGCTAGCAGGTTGAGCAAGATGATTGTCCCCAGGGATACCATCTACGTCTTCTAATGCTTTAAGGGACTCCAGAGGAAAAAAAACGGAGTGAGGATCACTATCAGGAAAAGAAGTAACAGTGTCAAACTAAAAGAAGGTAGATTTAAATTAGATATAAGGAAGAAATTCTTCACTGTTGGGAAGGTGAGGCACTGAATGGAGGTGTTCAAGACCCAGGCTGGATGGGACTTACGGCAACCTGATCTAGTGGGTACAACACTCCCCATGGCTGGTGTGTGGAACTAGATAGTCTTATTGTGCTTTCCAACGCAAGACATTCTTATGAGACAGTGTTCATGCCTGTGTGTAATTCAGCTGTTCAAGGGAAGACCACTGTTAGAAAAACAGTTATCCCGTGTAATTCTGGAGTATGAGTGGAGAGGGCATGTAAAATCTCTGCAGGAAGTGGATTGAGTTCCAGTTGCATATGTAAAGACAGTATAGATCTTGGATCTTGTCCTAAGAGTATCCAGAGTTTGCATGTTCTGTAAAATGCCTGCAAAATATATGAGACTGGGAAAACAGAAGGGAGGCTGTATGTTAGTTGCTTTTCTTTTATTCAGGAAACTCAAGTTTAGATAAATCTGGAAACACGTATCAAGAAAACCTAATTTCCAGTGTTTGGTACCTGAATCCTTTCTCAGGGTTTGCGCTGCCTCTGAATATCATGTTTGTTGCCAGTCCATGTAAATTTGTGAATGCAGTACATACTGTTCTTCTTTCTGGATTGCAAACTGATTTTGACATTCTTTTCAGATTACAATCCCCTTTTTCTTACAAGCGAAAACCAAAAACCTCTGTGGTCTTACTTGCTCCAGCCTGTCTTGCTAAACATATTTGTCTCTGTGTTCCTCTCTGTTCCCTCTGTTTGTGTAGCAAAGACCTCTTTCCTTTAGTTTTAGACAGTGTCCTTACTCTTACAAGTCTTCTCCATTACATCTTCTGCCACCTTGAACAATGTTTCTGTGACTGCCTTTTGACTTTCATTTTTTTTTCAGAGCTCCATTGAAAATGCATTAGTTTTTCCTCATTTTTTCCCTCTTCCTTTGCTGTTATTTAAAGGTTTTATTGTTAATATAACTCTTAATGCATTGCATAATAAAACTACAGAAATCGAAGTTGTATAGACTACCTCTTGTACCCATTTAAGTTGAAAGTAAAGCTGCTGCTGTCTTGAATATGAGCAGGCTTGGGCCCTCAGCAAAATTTTGTATAAATAAAACTCCATATTACACTACTACTTGAGAGTCTGTTTTTTCAAAACAGTAAATTGGTACTGTTCTGGGCCATGTATTTTGCTCAAAGTGGAACTCGCTTCTGTTGGCTCATTCCTAGTTTTGGTAAGTTTTTTAAAAAAAAAAAAAAAAAAAAAAGGAGAATTTGGTAAAACAGTTGTCCTCTTTGTTTCAAATATATTTGGAGCAAATAAGTTCCTTTTGCTCACATACTGTTGTGAGGTTAAGAAAATTACAGGAGTAATGTATGTTCCACTGACAGTACCAATCAAAGCTTTTTGACGGTACTGGTAGATGTTGCCAAAGTGGAATAGAGTGAGACAGAGTAAGTGGTTGCTACTGCATATAAAAGGCTGAGGCTTTTTGTGGCAGACAAAGAAAGATGAAGCCTCAGCCTCTTACAAGACATTATAAACATTATACTAAATTGTAGGTAGCCAAATTTGTTGAGGCTGAGCAGTAAGGTTTTTTAGCTTGTCCTTTCTTTGCACAACTTGACCTTCTCGTGTCATTATGTAAGGAGATAATTATACGCCTATGCCTTATGTTAGCTACTTGATTATTTCCAACCTCCGCATCTTTTTTTTTTCCTGTTGATAATGTTCCGTATCCCTGCTTAGAACATTGCTGCAAGTATTAGTGTTTTCTTAAAATAAATGATGTTTGTTTGTTTCCACAGTTTCCATGGCCACATGTAATTGCACATGATTCTGTAGGCTAGGCTCTTTCCAAGAGTAATTAATCTATTAATACGGGATATCAACAGTACTTCTGCCCGCAAATGGATACTTAAATGTGACCCTTACACTATGTTCTTTTTAGAAGGGCAGATGTAAATCTAAGCAGTATTTAGATTAATGAAAGGTAGGCTGCCCCAAAATACCTTGAAGGTTGTTCACATGTGTGTGCATATACAATCAGCACATAAGATGCTCCCTGTCTTCCATCACTATGTTCCTGTACTAGTAAGTGTCATTTTTTTTACCTTCTATTGGATTTTCTAATCTTGTTATAGCAGCTCCTGGATTATCATGACCTGAAAACTGATTTTGGCAATATTCCATCTGATTCTGAACTTTAATTTCTAGCACATCTATATCTCAGATTGCCAAGTCTGATCCATGAGTACTAGTGTTGTTTGTTAAAACTCTTCTGTCAGTTTGGTACTGTCCAGAACACAAATAAAAGGGTTTGTAATCATCTTTGTAATGTCATATAGACAAGACAAAAGTGTAAGGAAGTGATCCAGGATTGACAGAATTAAATGTTAATCTCTTGTGTCTGAAGATGCTATTAGAATTCACATATACAATAACACATGGTACAATTATTGGGCAGTAACGCTGCTATCCTTGCTTTAATAACATCTCAGTAACTACTGATTCTTTTTACAGCTGAAGATATCAGCAGATAGAGGAATGTTAGGTCTTAAGTATAGAATCATCAAATCAAAGAATCACTAAGGTTGAATGATCATCCAGTACAACCATCCGCCTATCACCAATAGTTCTCCCTAAGCCATGTTCCTCAACATGTCTAAACATTCCTTGAACACCTCCAGGATCAGTGACTGCATCACTGCCCTGGGCAGCTCATTCCAGTGCCTGATTAAGTCTTTTGGAAAAGTAGTATCTCCTAACATCCATTCTGAATCTTCCCTGGTGCAATTTGAGGCCATTCCTTCTACTCCTATAACTATTTACATGGAAGAAGAGGCTGACCCCCAGCTCGCTACAACCTCAATTCAGGTAGTTATAAAGAGCAGCAAGGTCTGCTCTGAACCTCCTCTTCTCCAGACTGAACAATCCCAGCTCCCTCAGCCACTCCTCATAAGACCCGTGCTCCAGACCCCTCACTAGTTTTGTTGCCCTTCTCTGGACACTCTCTAGGGCCTCAATGTCTTTCTTGCAGTGAGGGACCTAAAACTGAACACAGCACTTAAGGTGCATCCTCACCAGTGCTGAGTACAGATACAAGTAAATGATACTGAATCCATGGTGGTCACATGACTGCTTTTACACATCTCAGTGATTTTTTTTCTCTTCTTCAACAAAAATACAAGGCCATAAGGTGAGAGATATGACCCAAAACTTCATGTACACAGAAATATCAAGTATTGACAGGCTGCTGTGACTGATGAATCTGCACAAATGTCCTTTTATTCACAGGTGTCACAAGCTGGTGCTATTATGTAACTATGCCAATGCCAGCATCCACCTTCACTGTTGCTGTGGGGTGCTGGCAGGAGGTCAAACAGCAATGCTTCACAGCTGATGTCCAGACAGAAGATGAGTTTTCCGTGCCATTTTCACAAGCTGATTTCAGGTTGGTGTTTGGAATATTGTTGAAAAGTGACATTTTACTCCACTGTGACATTTTCTCCATGAAGGTGAAAATAAGCCATTTCAGTGCAGGAATCAAAACAGAATTTGTTTCATCTTACTAAAAAAATCATGGCAGGGAAATAATTCCCAAGGCTTTTTTTCGTGGGTAAGGGTGTGGTTCTTTTTATGTAAAAACAGTTTCATGAGCAATAGCACCAATCCTAGTGTTCTCTGGATTTGCATCTTACATCCTGTCATGTTTAATGCCCTGCTGCAAGACTACTAGATTCTCCATTTTTTATTACAGTCTCTTGCTGTGTGATCCTCAGTGCTACTTTACTTGACACATCCTGGCTATCTAGTGCCCACTAGTGCCGTAGTTCTTAGCAAATGCAAGCCCCTACTTCTCCTTTCTTTTACAGTCCCCTTGCAGGGTTAGAGCTGGCGTGTACAGTTCTTTGCCTAGATTGGTGTGTAATGTTGCAATGGTTCTGTGAAAGAATTTTGAACATTGATTCGGTTCAATGAGAAATAGCCTGCTGTCCAGTAATGCAGTGGCTACTTTTCTTTCACAAAGCCTGTAGAAATGTAATTATTTTGGATACATCTATCTCTCTTTTCAATCTAGTCAAAAAGATTCACTGCATTTAAATTATTACAGGGTTGTCTGTCTGTTTAGATATTTGTAAACATTAGTGAGATCTCCCCTGTCTTCTTTTTCCCAGGCTGAAAAGACCCAGATTACTCAGCCTTTCCTCTAAAGGCTGATCCTCCAGGCCCTTTATCATCTTTGTGGCCCTCCCCTGAACTTGTTCTTGGAAATTGCTGTGAATGAATATTATAATGTCATATAGTCCTTCCAATGACAACTGAAGTTAAAAATTAATTTTCTGGAGCAGAAATATTAATCTGACAGTTTGTTTAACTTTTATTTTTTGCAAACTTTAGGAAAATGGGATTTTCTTTATCTTTCTGTAGCAAAAAATACTGCAAGTTCTAATCTGTATGATAGTCACTGTTCACACTTGTTTGTTGAATAAATTGAAATCTGCAACAGATGAGCTTTAGAAGAAAAACTAACCCAAAAAGATTTTTTTAAAAAAGCACATTTGGGAATCAGAACAGCAATTACTCATTGTTTATTTAAGTCATTAAGACTAAATAACCAAACCAATACCAGAGTTTTCTAGAAAGGATATGAAATTGGTATCAAGCAGATATTAAAGTAGTGTTTCAGGAATGATAAAGGGTATAAACCCTTATCGTTTGCTTTTGTGTATCAGCACTCACATGGAGTGAATTTTTACTTTTACACTTTTACAAACATAAATGCTTTTTGGTGATGCTTGGTGCAATAAGTGTTTCGTCTGTCGAAGCATAGCAGAATCAGCTTCTTGAAGCTGAAATCTGATACCCAGGAGAGGCTCTGCCCTGTAGAGAAGACAAGTTAGCAGGTGAAAACATGAAGCTGATCTCTGCTCAGATACAAGTCTAATTGGACAGATAAAGGTGTGTGTCTCAGTTTTAGGAAGGATCACATTTATTCATCTTTCTAGTCACAACTTTGAATATTCTGTAAGAATAACTTAATATTATCTTGCTACTAGTGTGACAGCTGTGTCACTGAATTGATACCTACTTTTTTTTTTATTTAAGAAAAAAAAAACACGACCCAAACAGTAAAAGCTCATAGACATTTGGTTTTTAAACTAAAAATAACAACAGAAAAAAATTGGAATTCTATTGTAGTTGCATGTAATAAGGGCATAAAAAGAATTTTGGATCATCATTTAAGTAGAAATTCTCTGAATAAAGAAGCATTCTTGTATCATTACTCAGTTTTTAAGTTTTTTGATTCATGTTTGTTATAAAAACAAGGATTGGCTATTTCTTTTTTATGAGTGATAAGTAACTATATCTGTTCTATTCAGATGTGTAATAATCTTTTTTCACAGTGCTAAGCATGGGTGAATGGTATAAGAAGATTAAATGAGATGGATGTATGCGAATTAACTGTATCATTCTGGTGTCTGGAAAATGTCTTTATGTTAGTATATTCAATTGTGTATTTCTGTATCACATTAAACTATTTTTTTTTGTTGTTACTGTCAGATGGCATGAAGAAAGCTGTGGTCATGTGGAATATCCCTGCCGTTTCCAAAATCCTGCTGCCACACTGCAAAGAGTCATTCCCTATAGAGTCTTTGCTCCCTCGTGCCTCATGGAATGCTGTGAAGAACATTTACTTCAGCTTATTCCTCAGTGCCTCTCAGCTGCTTACTCCACACTGGGCACCCATCCCTTTTCCAGGCTTGATGTTTTGATAGTTCCTTCAAACTTTTCCAGCCTGGGAATGGCTAGGTAAAGAATGCTTTTACTATCTTACTTCATTCTGTATTTTGTTAGACTCCTTTTTATCAGCTGAGTAAAATTGCTGTAATATAAAACTGTTTTATTAAATCAATTTTAAAATGCTAGCTGTTACTAGCTGGGTTTTGCTTAGTAGATTTACTTGCATACTTTGTGCTGAGATCTTTAATTCCAGTATTATAAGAACTTGGGAAGTAAAATATAAGATCTAGCACTGAATTTCGGCTTTGCAAAACTGAAGTTTTTTAGTTCTATTAATTGCAGTACTTGATGCTAATATAATTTAGTGGTTGTTGTTGTTGATGATTTTATCATTATGTCCTGACAGAACATGTTAAAATTCAGATATGTAGCTTATTTATAAGTCTTTTGGTTTTCTAGTCAAGCACTGGGCTTTGGAAGCTGAGGAAGGCGAACTACGAAGTATTAATGTAATTGTGGAAAATAAAAAGTGTAATTAAATATGTAATTAAATATTATTATTATTTCAACAGTACAATTTCCAGTTGTGCAATAACAGAAGAATTTTAGCTCTAGTAATAGTACAGCAACATCTAGCAATTAAAATTTCCCATTTATTTTTTAATTTTCTTGAAAATGTTTAAGTTGCTTATCAGATAGCATTTGCTAATCTCAGAGAATAAAATGCTATTTGTATTGCTGCTTCCTAGTACCAACACTAGACTAGGAGGTGTATATATTATAGAGTAAAACATACAAAGGTGAAGGCGAAAAAGGAGAACTACGAGGCTGCTCCAAAAGTAAAACATGCTATTTTATAACACTGGCCCACAACATTCTAGGCAGAAGTTTGTCATATGGCACTAGAGGTTCCACCACTATTCCATTACATTTTGTTGCCATGTGACAGATGGCAGTAGAGAGGCAGTCTGACAATATGGTGTCTGATAACTTGTAGGACTATCAAATATGAAAATTTCTGTTTCATGCTAGATGTTTGATTTTCCTTTCTGTAGATTTCTGTATTCAGCTTTCATCTTACAATCAGCCTCAGGGATAAAAAAAAACAAAACAAAACACAAAAAAACAAACAAAAAAACCAGCATTGCTCTCATGTAATGATATTGTATAGTTTTTGTTGTAGGTCTACTTTATTAATGACTATAAAATGTAGGAATCCAACATTCAATGATGCTCTTCTTTTTCACATCAGGCTCATATTTGTAGATAACTTGAATATGTTATTGAGTTTTTGCTTAATAGACTCATAAATTAAAGCATGAAACAGACTCCTTGTTGCTTTGGTCACCTACCACAGATTATATTTAATTTGGAGGTATGTGTGATGTTGAGTATGTTCTTGAAGCTGTATGAAGTTGAGAGAGCTGCTTAGTAATTTCTTCTGACTTCAGATACATGGTTCACAAAGATTGATGTGTGTCCTTTCCAGTCATTTCTGCGAGTGAGAAAAAGACTACACATTTCACTTAACTGTATGATGAGAGCAATGATCAGTGGAACCATGAGGGACACAGGATGTACACATAGAAAAAGAAAAAAAAAAAAGAAAAAGAAAAAGAAAGTGAAAGGAGTGAGAGATGTGTAGGCCAAAATGATAATATTGTGTAAAAACAATCTTCAAGATTCTGTTCTTGGCATGTTTCTGCTCTTTGGGAAGATGGCAGTGCTTCCCCTGCATGTATTTTTCCCAGAATTTGTAGGGAAAGGACTCCTGGAGGGTGTTCTGTTGGAAAACCATCTGTGGTTATCTAAATCCATGTATTTGGAATTTGTAATAATGCTTTCTTTGTGGAGGAGATGAGAAAACCTCTGTGTATATTTCCTTATGCTTCCTCTAATGACTGTTCATTCCAAATGATCCCTATCTCTGAATATAAGTAAAGGATGAAAGAAGGAGAATGCTTACTTCCTGATGCTTTTCATTCATCAAGCCAAGCACATTCAAATTTTTTTTAAATCGAAATAAAATCATAATTTAAGTTATTTAAATGTCAAGCTGTTTGGACAGCAAAGGGAGTTATTATGTGACTCATAAGAGCTCGCTTGTTCTTGTTTCATGTGATATATTTTTTTCAGAGATTCTTTGCATAAAGCAGCTACTTACATGGTTATTCCTGCCCATGCAATGATAATTACATGCATGGCTTCATTTAAGACTAAGTTGTGTGCAAAACCATGCCCAAACCCACATTATTAAGAAAAAAAAAAAAAAAAAAGTTTGCTGTTTCCTTGGGTTAGAAAAGGTACCGTTTACCTTTTTATTTTCAAGTCTGTCTCTAGTAGTATAACATAACACAGCATGCCAGCACACAGGGACTACCATTTTGAGAATTCTAATTGTATTCCTGTCTGCTGGGAAAGGTAGAAGTAATAAATTTTAGTCATCACCTTAAGTATCAGGGCTTTAGAGCGTTTAGCACTTTCTTTGTCTGTTCCTCATTAGCTGATACTTATTGTGTCTTTATATCCCCAAATACTTTCCTTTTCTTAGGAGGGTGTTTCCTCAGCATTTTATAGTGGTTTAAAATGATGATAGTTCTTGCAAGGAGTGACCTAATTAGGTGTTTTAAGCTGTCTATTCTAGCAGCTGCTACTGTGAATCAGTTGCATTTCCCTTGAAGTCTGACTTTATGGGAAAAATTCTGCTTGAAAACATGTACATTTTACTTATGTTTTCTCTACATCACTTCCTGTCTTTTAAAATTTGCCTTTAATTTTTGTATGGAAACAAAATCTTGATTGCATATAATAATTGCCATCATTATTTCTTGCTTCCTGCATATCTTTGAAGTTGGAAAACTTAATTTTGCATACCTTCTTGATCACATGATATTTTAGTTCAAGTGACTCTGTATATCTTCCCAGAAATTTCATGCTAGTAGAAGAATGTGACCCAAATAGCTTTGTTGTTATGTTAAAGTCTACATCAAACTCTACATACAAAAAAAAAAAAAAAAAAAAAAAAAAGATAAAAGCATTGTGGATCAAATTTAAACAGCTTAAAACCTAGAAATTCAGAGATTTTTGCAGAACTTTGAGAACGGCACAAATGCCTAGCAGCATTTCTTATTTCTGATTTCAAGTTCTCTCATTTTCACAAGGTAGAGAATTGGAGGAAAAAGAAATAGAAAACATATGAGGCTGCAAGGATTATAGAGCTCCTAATTAGACTGTGCAGGGAAAAGATCACAGAATCATAGAATGGTCTGAGTTGAAAAGGACCACAATGATCATCTAGCTTCAAGTCCCCTTCTGGGTGCAGGATTGCCAGCCACTAGACCAGAGCCACATCCAGCCTGGCCTTGAATGCCTCCAGGGATGGGGCATCTACAGCCTCTTTGGGCAACCTGTTCCAGTGTGACCACCCTCTGTGTGAAAAACTTCCTTCTAATATCTAACCTGAACCTCCCCTATCTTAATTTGAAACCATTCCCCCTTGTCCTATCACAATGTACCCTTGCAAACAGTCGTACCACCTCCTCAATTTCCTTTCATTTTGCCATAACCTACAGAAATTCTAAATTCCTTGTTCTTTTTCATTCCCTGAGTAAGGACAGTCTTCCATATATAGGCTTTAATATTTTTGCCACCCAAGCTTGTGTTTGAGTGTTGATCCTCTTGCATTGTTTAATACAATTAAACATGACAATGAGTCTTTTCTTTCCTTGGAAATCATTATTGCTTCCTTCCTAACCATGGACGACCTTTCACAGTCACGCTAGTCTTTTGCATTTCTAGGGCTTTAGAAACTGTTTACTTTTTGGTTGTGTCTGGTTGGAAGTCTAACTTGAGGACCTTAGTAGTCTAGAAAGAGGCTATTACCAAATCTGAGTGATTAAACTGTGAACGGTACTATTTGCTCATCTGTTTTGATAAGTATCTGTGCTGATGTTTAGCTGTCTTGAGGTAATTGAATTATCTACAAGGGCTATCTTGTATTTCTATCTTACAGTCCATTTGCTGGCCTGTCATTAGTGGCACTCTCCATGACTCTGTACCGTGACCGGTTTTATTTAACACTGTTGTCAGCAGTGTGGCTGAGGGTATCCAATCACCCTCAGCATATTTGCAGATACCCAGTTAGGCAGGACTGTATACTTTTGAGCTCAGGAAGGTTTTGCAAGGGGATCTGAATAGGCTAGATTGATGGGCTGATTCTAATCTCTATATTCAACAGTGTAATCACGAATCTGTTGTCATCATCAACAAAGCTAAGTGCTTTTGCACTTGGCTTTAATAACCCCATGCAGCAGTACAGAACTGGGGAAGGGTGGCTTGGAAGTTGCTTAGCAAAGAAGGACCTAGGACTGCTGATCAGCTGGCTGTACGTGAGCCAGCAGTGTGCCCAGATGGCCAAGATGGCTCAAGTCATCTTACTTGCATCAAAAATGTTGTCAGCAAGACTAGGGAAGTAAGTGACTGTATTGCATTGTGTTTTGGGCACCTCTCTGTAAGAAGGATATGGAATAGCTCAAGCAAAGTGTGTGCGGAGAAGAGTAACAAAGCTGGTGAAGGAACTGGAAAACAAGAGTTATGGGGAGCTGCTGACAGTAGTAGGTTTTGTTTAGTCTTGAGAAAAGGAGACTGAAGGGAGAGCTCACTACTCTCTACAGTGACATAAAGGTTGAAATGAGAAGGATGTTCGAAGAATCACGGAATTGAAGGTATTGGAAGGGACCTCTGGAGATCCTTGCTAAAGCAGGTTCCCTACAGCAGGTTTTGTAGGAAGTAAAGTAGTTTCCTAGGAAGTGAAGTTCGTATCCAGGCGAGTGTCTGAACATCTCTAGAGAAGATGACTCCACAGCCTCTCTGGACGTGTTCCAGTGCTCTGTCACCCTTACAGTAAAGGGTTCATGATTATATGAAACTTTCTGTGTTACACTTTTTGCCCATTGCCCCTTGTTCTGTTCTGCATACCACTGAAAAGAAGCTGGCCCCATGCACTTGAAACCTGACTTAGATATTTTTAATTATCATAAGATCTCCTCTCAGTCTTCTCTTTTCCAGGCTGGACAGTTCCAGATCTCTCCAGTTTACCTGTGATTTAGACAGATTTATTTTTTAATGGGTACTAGTGCATGTAATCATTTTCTGTGAATATGGCAATTAAACACCTTTTTCTTGAGTCCTAATCGTTTATCAAATAAAAAGTCCTATCTCCACTCAGGAGAAAAACAGGATGTAGGATTTCCTACTAACTCTGTCAGTTATGGACATGAAATGAAGACTGTGCTGAGACTGTGTTCATCTCTTAGGCAGTTATTTAGAGTACCACTCCTAGTGCATGGGGGAAAAAATAAACATAACCATTAAAGAACTAGAAAAAGATGGAAATAGTCCTTGTGCTGATTTTCCTTGTTTTGTTTTTAGTGTATCCTATGCTAGGTTTATTGCTGTGTATCTTGAGAAACAGGGAGAATTAGCAGGTAATACTAATCCTAACAATCACAGGCTGCTTCCAGTACTCACAGTAGATTGTGTACTTACACCCAGGTGTCTCCTTTTTGGCAGTTTTGTGCATGAAAACTGTTTTCAAGGGACTCTATTTAATTATTTGACAGAAGCCGAACCACTGGCTGTAATGCAAAAGCTCCAGCGCTTCTGTGTAAGGTTTACAAATCCTGAAGAAAGTATGCAGAGACTAGTTAACATTCAGTTTAATATAGAGTTACTCTTGTTACTGGGATCAGACAGATGGTCAGTCTTAGCCAAGTTCTCAGTACTGGTGGCAGCTGGCCATTATAATGTCTGCCCTGGGACTACCCCCATCAGATACTGGTGGCAGCTGGCTGGCAAGATGTCCACTAACTCTCTTTAGTACTATGTTCATAGATGTATGTAATTTTGTTTACAGCTACCGAGGAGTTTCTTACAAATGAATTTTTTCTAGCTACATGCAGAAAGCTAGAGGTAATTTATTTGCACTCCAAATCTAATATGAGCCCTTTCTTATAGGTTAGTCAATTGTTCAGGCCACCGTCTGTATTTTTTCAGCTTGTTTTCAGCTGTAAAGAAAAGCAGGTAAAGGAGGGACAGAACAATAATATCATGAGGTAAAATAAATACAAGTGAGCAAGAACATAGACACCTGTAAGGGAATGCGCTATAAGATGATGAAGACCTAGTGAACATATTCCAAGCACAAATAGATCCATAGAGAAAGAAAACAGTTTTGACTGGGTTAGACTGCACGACATAGGGAAAAACAGCAAATTTCCTTCAGGTCCTCCAAACTTTATATTTGACATCAATTAAGTACAAACATTACAAATTTTGTAAGTTACTGCAATACCAGTTCCTGCATGTTATTTCTGTCTGTTACTATTTTAATTTTGGGTAGCATCCAGAAGCCAAACCAAAGGAGTAGGTCTTCCAAACCTACCTAATTAGGGTAAGGAACACAGCCCTGTCAGACAGTGTTGTTCCTTTTGTTTTTGCAGGGTGAAAAAAAGCAGTACTAGTTTCTTTCTGAAACTTGCAAATCTTCAAACTTACTTTTGCATAAGGGTAAAATTTCTGTAGACTTCAGGATGGGATTAGCACCCTGAATTAGGTTGGGTTTTTTTTGGCCTTTATTAGGAATTCTTTGCATGTTAGAATTGTTCTTTATTGATCTCAGAGTCTGAGCATTCTAAATTGATAAAAGTGAATGGCAGATAAGGGAGATGAGTGTGTTCAGAGCTTATTGCAGCGTTCAGCTGAGAGTCCAGTATTATATTGATTGTTTAAGCTATTTGTTAGACTTTTTTTTTTTTTTTTTTTTTTTTTTTTTTAATTATTGATCATAATAATACTCAGTTTTGGGGTCTTCTCGAAACAAAACTGGCCTCAGTGTCTTTTAATTAAGAATAAAGTCAAACACCTGCCCAAAACTATGAAATGAGACGTGCAAGGTTTTTATATATATATATGCAAATTTGATGTTTATTTTCATTTCCTCCAGCAGGGCTTATTTGAAGGATTTCTTACAAACTGGAACTAAAAAAGCCTGTTTTTATTGTTGCTCCCTTTCTTTTTTCTAAATGAAATACTGAACAGAACCTTTGATATGAGGAAATTCAACTCTAATGTGATTGTGAAGCAAGTGAAAGGACTACAGAATGTTTGCAAACAGAAAAAGAGCTCTGTGTAAGATTTATGTTTCTCCATGTCTGTGAACTCCTCCTGCCACTTTTTATGTTTTTCCTAAAGTGTGATCATCAGGTAATTTAAGTCAGCAACAGATACAACCTTTTAGATCTTGTGTAATACAAAGATAGTGAATTATTTACTCTGGGGCAAGGAGTCAAGAAACTTTTTTTTAATTCCAGAAAGCTTGGGAAGAAAGACAAATTAAAAGCAAAATTAGCACAAGTTAAAAATAATCCAGACACAACACTGAAGCGATAAAGATAGATCTTTCTTTGCAATGAATCATTTTTGCTTTAGCTGTGTTTTCTTTCCACATTTCTCCACAAACATTCCCAAATATATACTTTGGCTTGTTTCTAGTACCAATATTCTTATTAACCTACTCTCTGACAGAAAAAATAATACCCCACAAACAAAAATTTTTCCATAGCCATATTCAATTATGAGTTGAATCACGCATTGGTCATTAAGAAAGTTTTCTATTGGCACCAACACATTTTCCTAAGTTATTGTTATGATCTGATTAATTTTTTCTTGTTGAATACTAAGTGATTGGATGCTAGATGCCTCTGCAGCCAGGTTTCAAACCTCTTGGTTTTACACTAAGGTGTACTTTAGGGTAAGTACTTTACTATAGTACTTTAGGGCTAATTTTTGTTTCCAGAAACATGTAATTTCTTCAGTAAATTCTTACATAAACAAAGTTTGGTGCTAAAGCTTTGAATTTATTTAAATCAGGAGGCAGGAATGTCATTCTTGTCACGGTTCTTTTTCCCCCGACTTCGAGACTGTCTGCAAGTACTTTATGATACACTTATTGCCTCTGACTGTAACTTAACCTTCCTGTATTTCATATGACTTTTGGTCTTGATTTTCATTGTCTTCGTTGGCATGTCATGATGTCTTTTTTAATAGCACTGGCATTTACGATTTTTTGTTCACTTCTCTCAGCTGCTGTATCTGTTTTTTTCTTTTTAACATTCAACCACTCAATCTCTAAACTATTGTATAGTCTCTTCAGATATGTTGTAATTCAGTACTAGCTTTGATCATGACCACTTATTTAAGTCTCCTTCTGCTTAATGGCTTGGATCCTATACTTCCTGGATTTGTTATCCTTACTACTTTGTTGTTGTAACATTCCGCTAGTTGAGCGGCTTAATTCCTGAAGGACAGTTTTATCAAATTCCTAGTGTGTAGCAGCTTGTTTCACCTTAGTTGTTCTTTTGCTTCATCATTTTGTTGAACCGCTTCTTTCTCTGTTTAGTCCCCACATCTGCTACTGTGGGGATTCACAAGAGCCCTGGTCAAATTTCAGTTACTCATGGTGAGAGGGAGTAGCCAAATGTTTCCACAGTGTCTCATAATCTGTTGTTAGTTTCCTAGGGAAAGCTGACTGTTTGCTCTGATGCGTCACATGAGTTCTGAGGTTTACCCTTTTTCAGCAGTAGCGGGCTGGACATTGACTTAAGCGGTCTTTATGGTTCTGAGTTGAGATCATAATCTTTGGGTTTCTGCAGCATGTGTCAGAAGGCATCTTTTCATCTGTCACTTGTTCTGTGCCTTTAGAATAGCTTGTCCAGTCACTGCTTGGCCACTGTTGCTGTTCTAACATTTATATGCTGATTATTAAATTTTCTGCTGAATTGGCTACTGAGCTGTGATTGCAGTCTTCAAAAAGCTCCTGCTGCTGCTGTTTGGCTAAGGATGCTGAACTCATTTTTGAACACTGTTACTATCAGATGCTGGCAGCTTTGAATTGATTTTGCCAAGGAGTGTAATTTCCTCATTCTTTCTCATTTCCTCCCACTGTGTACCATTTCCACCTACTTTACACATCACTGTGGTAGTCCTTCTTTAAAATTAAATGGCTTTCTGCTTCTTTGGTTTGGCTAAGAATATTTGGAGATGAGTACTGAAGTGATTTATCAGGCCTTCCACAAGAAAGTTTTCTATTTTCAGGTGAAAAATTGTGGCTGTTTACAGGATAGGTGTGGTGGATGACCAAACTGCTAGGAACAGTTTGGACAGTGTTAATTTGTCAGCAAAGTACACATTTTTATCCTACTGGAAAGATTGGGTCCAATAATAGTTGAGAGAGTTTATGATCCATCACTGTTATTTTTGAAGAGTGCATGTTGAGGGGATTGGCTCACCTATTTTGACTTTTTTTTTTTACATACCTTAAACCACGAAGGGAATGGATGTTGAAGTGCATGGTGTCTTGGACCTGTTCTTAAAAGGAAATCCGTGGATAGTGTCATAGATATTTTGTCATAGAGGTCTGTAAGCCTGAGAAATTCAACTGAGTTGAGTGAATTCACATGATTAGTTCCTTTAATTCAATTCAGATACCAGATAGCAAGTTCATTATGTCCCTGTTTTGCATTGAAATCATGTTCAAAGGTTAAGTGTGATAAGTTACAATGATGCGTTGTTTAGATAAAATGTAACTTAGAAATAACTATGCTCAGAGGTGCAAGTCAATAACTTTAGAAATGTTTCTGGATATTTCTGATTTTGAATATTTCTTTGTATTACTGCACTAAAGTAAACACAAGGAAGGTAAAAACCAGTTGACAAAACTTAAAATATTCATCTTATAGTTGTCATTGTCTATGTTAGCAAGTAACACAGTGCAATTAGAGCTGAGGAGAGTTTTGAAGTAGTCAGTGTAGAGTTTTGTACTGTAGGATGTATACATTTAGGGAAGTCTACTTTGTATTGGATTAATTCTTTCCCCATTAGCTAAATGTGAAGCTGCTTAGATGAGTGCTATTTGATCAGATCCTTACTTTATTGTTGAAGGGGTATGGTGTACAACTGCAACACGGATTCTTGTTCTGGCTTCTTCTAATCTTGATGATTTGCAGCGAAATTTCTCTTGACAGCTAAAACAGTTTAGAGATGTGAACTCAAGTATTTGCTCTGAAACTCTGTTAAAGGTACGTAAAAATTATCTCCCTTGCATCAGTTAAAACTATTGAACTCTACTAAACAGATTGCATAGAGACAATATGGACAGCATTAAACTGTAATGTAGACAAGTGTTGCAACATTGTATTAATGATCACAAATATCCACAGAAAGATGTTGTAGGTGGGAAGAGTGATTATATCTACAATAAAACCTGAAATGAAATAGTTGTCACTGTCATACTTAAGCACATATGCACAGAGTTCAAGAAATCAGTCATTCACTATGATACTTTGTATTCAGATGCTAGCTCTGGATCAGTTAGGATGAAATTAAGGTTATGTTTCAGGTTCTTAGTATCTTCTAGGTTTATTTTGGGTTGGCAACAATACGCAGGGCTTGAATATGCCTTTTTGAATGTGTTTTTCTTTTATACCTTTTGGAAGCAGACTGTCATCACTGTTTTCTTTCTGTTTGACTTTGTGAATCATCAGGCTTTGTTCACTGTCTTTTGTCTCCAGATGCAGGTCTTTAGAAATTAGTTGTGCTGAGGTCTTAATCTAAATTTGGTGTGCTCATCAAAGTGCCATTAGCTCAGGACATAAAGAGCCTCCTTTTTGTTATAGTGTGGACCTCCTGGTACCTCTCATGCATACACTCATGCATACCCATTTACACATACTATGACAATTCTCCACAATATTATTAGAATAAGTAAGATAATAATCAAATGCTATCTTCTTTGACTTAGTTTTAGTGTTCTCTGTACCCTGTTTTTTCCCACAGAATTTCTTCTAAATATTAAAATTCTGACAATTTTTGGCTGAGGTGTTAAATTCAGATTAAGTTGTAACTAGAAACTGTGAGAGTTATCAGTAGGTCTTATTTGCAGCTTACCAGGTTGACAGTGGCTTATGTGTTAGACACATGCTAGATGTGGAAGAAACACAGAGCCATTACCGTAATGGATCTTGTACCTTTGTGTCATCAAGATGAAGATACTGATCAACAGAACATCTGTCTGGAGAATGTACTAATGTACAGGCACAGGCCTGCTCGGGAACCTGTGTAGCCCAAGTAACTCCAGACAATATGGAAAAAAGCTGTAGTGAATCCTGTAACTAATTAGTAGCTCAGCAAACTGGATGTGTTGAGCCAGTAATACTTGCAGTGTCTTGCATGACAGCAGTCATACTGGTGTCAGTGACCTCCAGAATTAACTGTCTTCAGATAACTGGAACTTTTGCAGAGATGTGTGAAGTCATAAGACCAGTGGGCAACAAGTAACGAACTGGAAACTTAACAAAAACCTGCATGTTTATATAATCCTTGTGGCTCAGAAGTATGAAACAATCACAGTAATGAAGACTTTTGCTATGATAGTAGGGTGGATCAAAATTATATATATAAGCAGAAACTTTCTCATGAACATAGAAAATCATCTACTTTTCAGCTTGGTTTTCCATTCTTTCCAGAATTTAGAATATGTTTATTTCAAAGCTTCATGTGAGGAGGGAAGACTTGTGTATGGAGGTATTGGGAGGACCAGACTTGTGTATGGAGGTATTGGGAGGACCACACTGTAACAGAAATGAGGTTCTTTGTGTCCTGTGCTGATGGCACACTGATGATCATACTAGCACAAAAAACTAAAGGACCACGTAAAATTTTAAGATGGTTTAACTTGTGGTGATCTGCAGCACAGTAAAACTGAAGATCACAAGTATATCCAGGGGATAAATGTCACTGGGATTCAATTAATTTTGCCAAATGAATACTCCCAGAAAGTAGAAACAGAACATACTGTATTGCCTTGTTACTGAAAGCAAGGGGAAAGTTGTTGCTCAGGCTTGCTTTGCATAAATATTTAATACTGCATATATATACATGTATCTCCCTATCAAAACAAGAAACATCTTTGCTTCTGCTTTTCCCTTGGAGAAACGATCAAAGAAAAAACAGTGCACAACAGATGTTAGTCACATGGCTTATTGCAGTGTGATTTATAAGACTGTACAGAATCCAAATTCGCTCCTAGCCATGATGTCGTTAGCACATTACCTAACTGAAATCTAGTCAAAGTACCCCCAAATTATGCAAGTATAAAGAGGCAGTAATTAATTCTGCCCCCATGTATCGTTTGTTTAGATGGAAAGGCTTTAGGAAAATGTTACAAAACTTTATACTGTTACGTGTTGATGTTGATTAAAACAATTCTGCTCAGTAATCAGCTTTAGTTTGTGCATACTATGCATTTTCAGGAATCATCTACTCAAGTATGTAAAGATTGTTAAAAGATTCTGAGAGTTCTATAGCAGACCGGTTTATTGTATTTTTTTAGTGTTGCTTTGAAGCCTAACTAAAGCTTTACATTCCATAGTCTGCACGTTTCTTTTTCCATGATCAAGACTATGAATAAATCTTGTTTTTACAAATGCAGTTATTTACATTGTCTTAGTTTTGCATGGTATTATGTTGAAAATTATGAGTATTTATTAGTTTCTGTTTTTCAAATGACATGGTAGTTTTGTTGTGATAGCATAGTCATTTCAGTGCTTCATTAACCTTCGCTTGGGAAATGCTGCAAAAGCTGTCAAAGCTATCACTACAGATTATTCAGTAATATGACAAGAACTCCTCTAGAAAGTGGCTTTAATGGTAGACTTTTTTTCAAGTATTAGATTACACAATGCGAGTTAATAAAACTAAATCAATGAGGAGGATCCTGGTAAATTACTATATTGTACTTTCGTTTTTATACACATACATACCTAGAATAATATATACAGTAAATCCATAACAGAAATCAGATATTGAAAGCATTGCTCACTTGCTGTGCAACTGTTCCTGCTTGTACATTTACAGGACAAGGGGAAAAGGTTTCAAACATGAAGAGGGTACACTTAGGTTGGATGTAAGGGAAAAACCTTTTACAGTGAGGATGGTGAGGCACTGGTGTTGGTTGCCCTGAGATATGGTTGATACCCTGTTCCTGGTGACATTCAAGGCCAGACTGAACCAGGCTTTGAGGACCTGATCAAGCTGCGGATGTCTGTAGTTCACTGTAGGAGAGTTTGACTAGATAATCTTTAAAGGGTCCTTCTATTTGTAAGAATTCTTTGATTTTGGACTCCTTGAAGTTATTTGGTTAATGAAAAGTAATTCAATTACAAGGTGTGACAGTAGGGGTGCCATTTTATAGAAAGTAGGATGGAAATACAGAAATAATATTTCCAGGGATTGTTGTTACATAATTTTTTACTTAAAGAGGAAGACAGATTTCCTTTTTTTGAGGTATTTTTAACTTGTTTGACATTAAGGGTGCATTATACGTGCTCTTTTTGAAAATAATTCAGTAAGTAAATACATCATGCTTAAAAATCTCTTGTATGTGACATCTCCTGACTTAAGAACTTGTAAGTTAAGAATGTCTGTATAACACAACTGAAACATTCTATCTGAGTTTGTTATATTTGCAGTATGAATTGCTGATTAATGCAGTGTTCAAGGAGGGTAAAAACAAGCAGTGTATATATATTGTTCAATTTCAAAACAAATTGTTGTACTTGTCGTTTTCTTGCTGGTCTTATATTATTTCATACTATGATCCTGTGCTGTGAAAGCACAGAAGTGATCTAGTTCTTATTTTGTGACAACTGCATTTGTATACGAGCTCTTTGTAGGTTGTAATAATTTGTCCTAAATTAGTTGCTTGAACTCACTCACAATAAATATGGTGTGAAACCATATTCTAAACTGTGTAGCTTTCTGCTTAACAGGGATGCAGAATGTATCAGAACAGAAGTACCTTTCCAATAACTGCCTTGAAAGCAGAACAATTAGGTGATTGAGATAAAGATCGAATTCCCATCATTACATTTCTCTTTACTTACAGTGAGTTTTCACATAAATCACAGTTGTGATAGTAGACCATCAAAAGTTACACAAACCATAAGCTGTGCTCACAAGTTTCAGTTCATTTTTTCTCTGTGATCTTTTGCTACTTAGAATGAATTTTAATGTAGATTTCTTTAATGTGTACAATCTTCATTTCACTTAAAAGATTACACAAAGATATTACTGCTGCAGAGCAAACTACTGTTATCTCTAGAGGTCATAATGTTTTTATGGTGCACTGTCTTTACTGTACTTTAAAATTAGGTTGTCACTGTCTCTACTCCCACAGATTTTTTCATAGCTGCTGTAACTTTTCGGTCTTGTGAAGCAGTCAGAATTCTCCATAGTTTTAATTCCTCACATAGCCTGTGATGAATTTAGTAGTTTGTCCTTTGATTTCAAACTGTTTAAACTTTGATTCTGAAACTATTTTGGAAATAGTTTCAGAATGTGTTATCACCTGAATGTCTCAGCTCATGGCTGATTGTTGTTCGGTTGCGATGGAAACTCTCCGTTTCCATCAGGAGCTGAAAATTTTCAGTTTTTTTTTCAGAAAGAACTAAGCTCTCCTCAGGTCACTGTCCTTGCTTTGTAGTCTGGCTTAGAACACTTTGATTTTGTATAATATATTCTGCTCTTTTGAAACATATTCATAGATCTTAGTAGTGGTAAAGGGTATCACATGCTCACAAAACGAGAGAACAACCATTTGTCAGAGATTTACACAGTCTCTATAAGATTCTTAAAGACCTCTGGATTATATTCTGGTTTAGGATTTCTTCACAGGGCTCTTGTTGACATCAGTAGGAGGTATGCTTTCATATCTGGAGGGCATAGTTGTTTGTTTTTGACTACATAACATATGGATCAACGCTTAGATACCAAGAATAGAGGAGCCAAAGAAATACCTTAATAGAGGGACATGGATAGAATGGCAAAAAATAGTTTTAGATATTTTAATCTCCTATAGTATGTCTGCAAATGCAAAGCGTTCCTGAGATGCTGTTCTTGATGTCTAAAAAATGAAAGAGATTGATTTGCATTAATTATCCAATCAGTATAGAACTTTTTCACTTGCATTTAAAAAATACAAAGTGAAATACTGAATTAAACTATTCTCAGCTGGTAGCTAAATGTGCTAGAAAGCTTACTATCTACCTCAGATATTTTGCATAGTCAGAGGTAGTCAAGCACGAATTATTCAGATCTGAATGTAATGCTGCTGCTCTATAATCTTGTTGAGAAAGTAATGATACAATACCACATTAAAAATTGGCTGTATTACCTTAAGATTTTCTTAGTCTGATAGTTTGTTTCTTTTCATTATGATTCAGTTTTACTTTTAACATTCAAAATTGATATAAAAATAAATCCTTCCTGTTTTTAAACTGTTGCCACACTAATCTCTTTCTGCTTTTGAATTCATTGAAATGTCAGACACTACAAGCCTTAGTAACCATCTCACATCATTTTAACATTTTGGTTTTCATGCGTGCATGCTACTCTGTGTTTTTATGTGTGCATACTTTACTCTGTGATTTTTTGAGAAGTTTAATAATCAGTTTAATGCCTTCTTACATTGGTTGGAAACAAATTTATTTTTGGAATATACAATACGTATCTACTTATGTGAATCTTTTTTACATGGAATATCAGTACGGTTACCACAAAAACTGCATGCATAGTGAAAACCAGACTACATTATTTGTGCAGTGTAATTTTAAGTTGAGGTAAAACAGACAAACACTTTCTTCTTCCAAGTACCAGTGCTTCCAGTAAATGAATGTTTAAAAAAAAGCTAAAACCCTAAAATTAAGACATTTTTAATTGCTGCCTGGTTTGATTTTTATTTTTTTAAGTGTTTATGTGCATATGAACCCTGCAGTTCAAATTATCTGCTGTGTTAATGAGATCATATTGCTGATAATTCGCCTGAATAAATCAGGTGGCTGATTTGGATTATTTATGTTCAGAGATAATCATCTGTGAATGCATCCAAAAAAGTGCGGATGAGAGAATAGGCTGTGTACTTTATGTTTGGTATCAGGTGTAGGACCAAGTTTTTTCATCTTACGTGAGACTGTTATGAGACTAAACTAGTAATTTTTGCTGCAGCAATGGCTTGTTAGTGCAGCAGGTTTTCCACCTGAGTTAAGAAAGTAGTAGCCTCAAAGTAATGGAGTTGTTTAAGGTGCACGCTCTGGATAATAGTGTTGATGCTACTATAGTTTGTAAATATCCTTAGGATCTTGAAGGCACTATGAAAACTGTGGGTCTGAATACTTTTGCCACAACAACAGTTAGCTGTATTTGGACTCCTAAGTGAGAATTCAAAAGGATGTGGAACTGCCCTTGCTTTTATCATAGAATTATCTGCCTTCTCATGGTACCAGTGAGTAGTACCTCCTGTGAGAGACTGTCCATATAAATCTTGAAGTTTAGGGATACACTTGCACACATGCATCTGAGTGAAAACAGCTTTTGCTAGACAAAAAAATCTGTACCTTGTGCACACCTAACTTTTTGTTGTGTTCTGCCTTGAATCTCTCAGGTCAGGCATACAGTGGCTTCCATTCTTTATTTTTCTTTCTAAACTTCTGAAGTAAATAAGAAAAATGAAGTTTTAAAAAATTAAGATGTCAGAAATAGCTAGTCCTCCTTATTTTATGTGGTGCTTTTAAATCAACTCTGTATGCAAAAAGCTGACTACTATATGTATGCACTTACGTTGCATGAAATCTAAGTGATTATGCTACTGGAAGCAGTTATTTGTGTTTGGTTTATGGTTTTCTCTCATTCTTTCCATAGAAATCAGACAAAAAAAACCAACCCAAACAACTATATTATATGCAGCGTTTTAAAACCCAACTGACTTTCCCCCAGTGCAAAATTCTCAGAAAAAAAAACTAGTTGAAGTGTACAGTGTTCAGATAGAAAGAATTGTGCTAAAATAGGCTGCTGTTCCATGGTTATGCCATGGAGAGACAAGGAGCCTCAAGATAATTTCCTTTCTTTGGTCATGATTTTGCTGAGGGAGTTGCTACCTGTGAGCTGAGAATAATGCAGTGCCATTATGGCTGGGAGAAAATAGCGTAGGAGATAGAGATCTAGCATTGACAGGCTTATTATCACTTTTCGGTTGATCAAAAAGCACCATGTGTTTTCTTTTCAAATAGGTTCTGTTTTGCCTGTTAAATTGTCAGTGTTCACAACATAGTTAAGAATACCGACTCTTTTACTCTTTTTGTCAGAAAGGCTACAAAAGTCAAAAAGGAATAGGAAAGCACCTGTGGCAAAGGCCAGCACTTGATTATTTCATATTATTTCATGTTTAAATAGGCCTGGAATGTTTGTTGTACAAGGAACTTGCAAATGCAGATGGTTTACGGATTTCTTGCCTTGATACTAATTGCAGAGAGCAGTGTATTTCTCTGAATAGAATACTTCGGTGAAGCTCCGTGCAGTAATTGCATACATCCCTTTTTAAGATCCCAGAGAATTTGGTCTTTTTCTTAATATGCATTGGAAAGTTCTCTTCTTGCAATTCCTTCGTGTAAGGTTTCTTTGGGACCAGCAACAGGTACTAAGATTGTCTCTGTTTCTGTATGCTGAACTTATCCTCTTCCCTGTTATCATATGGAGATGGTGCAGGTTTTGCTTTCCCAGGGTCTTCTTGCTTTATGAGCATACATAAGAAGAAGTTGGCAGAGTTTAACTTAGAGATAGTTCTTAGAAGAAGGATTGAAAAAAAGTAGCGATTATTCATGTGCTTCCATTGCTGAAAAATAATGCATGTTTTCTTTCAAAAAGTATAAACTTCTGCTCATTTATTAGGTTCCACTAATGCTTCAGAAGTGTGTTTGGATGCAACTATTATTTGTAAGAAGCATGCTTTTTACCAGACAACAATTTTTTAGTGAGTTATATGTCAGAGAGATGATCTTTTATATTTAGCTGAATTTAATCTCTTCTTTTTGAGTTCTGGATGTGAATAGACACTTTTCTGTGTCTGCTATCAGGTTTCTGATTTAACATTATTCTTTTTTAAAAAAAACTTCAATGTAAAACTCCATCAAATGTTTGTGAGTTGAAAGGTGTTTTATACCTATGAATCTTAAAACCTATTAGGATATATAGATATAAAGATATAAAGATTTTAATATGTACTAGAATAAAGTTATATCGTGAGATATATTGTCTCATTGGAATAACAGGAGTCAAACACAGTACATCTGAAGAAATTAATATGGAATCATAAAGTGGCTTGGGTTGGAAGGGACCTCAAATATCATCTAGTTCCAAGTCCTGTGCCATGGGCAGGGATGCCAATCACTAAATCAAGTACTGGATCAGGCAGCCCGGGTCCATATCCAGCCTGGCTTTGAATACCTCCAGGGATAGGATATCCACAGGTTCTCTGGGCAGCCTGCTCCAGTGCCTCACCACCCTCTCACTGAAAAATTTCCCCCTAACATCTAATCTAAATCTTCCCTCTTAGTTTAAAACTTTTCCCTCTTGTCCTGTCTACCCCTTTAAAATGTTGATTTACCTCCTGCTTATAAGTTCCCAGTAATTGTTGCTGGTCACTGTCAGATATCCTCAGAGCCTTCTTCAAACTAAGCAAGCCCAGCTTCCTCAGCCTATCTACATAGGAGAGGTGCTCCAGCCTTCTGATAGTCTTCATGACTCTTCTCTGGATCTGTGCCAACAGCTCCACACCTTTCTTGTGCTCGGGGCCCCAGGCTTGAACACGGTACTCCTGTTGTGGACTCAAGAGGGCCAGAGTGAGACAATTACCTCCCTCACTTAGCTGGCCACCCTTCTTTTGATGCAGCCTAGGATACTGTTGGCCTTCTGGGCTGCAAGTGCACACTGCTACCTCATGGTAAGTTTTTCATCTACCACGACCCCTACCTAAGTCCCTATCAGAGCTGCTATCAATGAGTTTTCTCTGTCTGTACATGCATCTAGGATTTCCTTATCCAAGTGCAACACTTTGCACTTGGCCTTGTTGAACCTCATTAGATTCACATGGGTCCACTTCTCAAGCCTATCCAGCTCCCTCTGGATGGCATCCATTCTTTCTGTTGTGTCAACTGTACTACTAATCTTAGTGTTAGCTGAGTGTGTGCTCAATCACATCATCAATGTCACTGATGGAATGTGCTGTTAATATCAGCATTTTTAAAGAGTACTAGTCCCAAGACCCCTGGGGGACACCACTTATTGCAAGCCTCCACCTGGACATAAAGCCATTGACAACAGCCCTCTGGTTGCAACGTACCAACAACTTCCTTATGCACCAAACAGTCCAGTCTTTGAACCTGTGATTCTTCCATTTAGTGACAATGTTGTGCTACAGAACCATGTCAAAGGTCTTATAGAGGTCAAGGTAGGTAACAACAGTTGCTCTTCTTTTGTCTGCCAAAGCTATTACTCATCATACAAGGCTGTTTTGGATCACCTGCTCATTCTTCTTATCTTCCAGGAGCATCTGTTCCATGATCTTCCCAGGCATAGAGGTGAGGCTCACTGGCCTGTAGTTCCTCAGGTCTTCCAATCTGTCCTTGAAATTGTGAATTATGTTTCTGTTTTTCCAGTCACTGGGGACTTCTCTTGACAGCCGTGACTTCTCAGATGTGATGGAGCGTGGCTTGGCAACCACATCAGCCAAAATCCTTCATAACACTGAGTTACATGTCACCAGGTCTCATAGACTTGTACACACTCGGTTTCATAAAGTAGTCTCAGACTTGGGTTTCTTTTACAGTGGGAGCTCCTAACTAAAGGTTCAGTAACATATGGTTCAGGCACGTGAAAGACATGAAAACCTGACTGCAAGTGTGCACTGAGCTAAAGAACTTCTTGAGTACTTCTGCCTTCTCCATGTCTGTCATAGCCAGCTTCCCCTTCTCATTTATCATAGCAAGTATACCTTCTTTGGAGTGTCTCTTCTGGACATGTATCTGTGGAATGAAACTGGGCTTAAGCATTTTTTCAAATAAATGTAATGTCTGAACATAACTTTCTTTCATTTTTCTTTACGGGATTCCCTAAAAGGGCCCACAACATAGCCAACACAGAAATAAAATAGTTCCCACAGGTGACTGAATTTTGAATTTCCTTACGTTTTTCTCTTTTTCAATTGTCTTTGAAAATAGCTTTTTCTGATTTGGATGCAGGATATGGTCTATGGCTGTGGGAGACCCAAAGCAGATGAACAACCACTGATCTGATCAGAAAAAATAAGATAACCATTGCCGCTGTGATGTAACCAGTCCATGTACCTCTTGGGAGCCTCAGTCTGTTAGCAGCTTTGATTTTGTCTCTTACACATTTGTTCTGCTGTTTCTGCTTTTGTAATCTAACTGGCTCAAATTTTGTTCTAACTATGTCAAATTATGAAATACAGCTACAGCACTTCAGTAAATGGGAAAAACAGAGGCCAGACAGCAACATATTTGTGATCTAAATTCTTATTCTATTTTAAGGCTACTGACATTTTTGCATTTTACCAGTTCACTGACTGTGTTTAAGACTTGTCTTAAGTGCATATGTCTACGTTAACAAAAGAACTGTATATTTAAATACATATGTACCTCTTTTGACATCTAAATGTGATACATACCTACAGTTCTTAATAGTGGGAGGTTTTAATCTTCATAGTGACAATAAATCTGGCAAATTCCCTTAGCAATGGAGTGGATTTATTCATATTTTGATCCCTTTTTACTTACTGATGAGAATGTTTGATCTAAAAATGCAGGGCTGGTATATGTTGTTATCACTAATGCTCAAACGTCAAACTTTCAGCTGTTATCTGCTCATTTTAAGATTAAAACAGTGTGACTTAGATAACTTCATCAGTGGATTATTTCTCTATCATGATGTATTAGAAACTTCAAATTTTCATTATTTTCCCTGTTAATATGTATATAAGGAAGAGATGACTGTTTGGATAGAGTTGACTTTATGCAATGTTTTTTTCACAATATCAGTGTCCAAATACTCATTTTGGAAATGTTCAGTGCTATATTTAAGAACATTCAGTAAACATCAATGAGAAAGTTATTGAAAGAAGAGGAGATATTACAAGTCTTCTTGGGGAGGATCTCAGCAGGTTAAATAGTAATGCCTTTTTTTCCTCTGTTCTGAGCCTTTTACAGGGTATGCACTGATAACTCAAATACAGTGAGGAATGGTTATTGGAATTATTTTATACCAAACATTTGAAAAATTTCTTTCTTTTGCACTTTTTCTACCTCTGCCAACTTTTAAGGTTTTTATTTTACACCAAAGATTCCTCTGATGTGTTGCTCATCTCCATGAGGGAATGAATAAAAGTAGACTCCTATATCTTGAGAACAATCATGTAACCCTGATGTCTTCTTTACCATATTTAAAATCAAAATGATAATACTTCTCTTCTAATAAACATAGTTTCATCTAAATGTGTTTTTTGAAACATTCATCATAGAAAAAATATACTTTGAAAGGTACAAGAAAATTCTCTTACCTGTGTACATGAATGAAGTAATTATCTAGGGCTCTTAATTAAAGTGTTAAACTACTACCCTTGCAAAACAATCTGAACTTTTGTTCCACCCAGGGTGTTGCAACATGGTTTAATTTTTAGAAGAATAATATGAATTAAAGACCTTCAGACTTTCAGAAGTGTTTGAATGTTTAGATTTTGATGGTGGTATTAACAATAAAGAAATTTAATTCCCTTGTTTTACATTTTAGTGATGGAATTTCTGTCAGATTTCTTCTGATTGTGCCTACTTAGCAGTAGTGTGTTGGCTTTTTTTTTTTTACAAAAGCTGAACTGTCAAACTAAAGCATTTTTCAGACTACTGTCAAAATATTATACCTTATCATGTGAAAGCATATATTGTGTTGTGAATCATTCTATATGCTTTTTTCTCAGACTGGTACGTGATACATAGAAGTCTGAGTACTCTTATATGAATTTTCTTGTTACAAACATGTGCTTACTGCCAGTTTGTTGCTGGTGAGGATTTGCTTTGGGAATAATAGGAATCCTCTTGTAAGGATCAAAAGTTAGCTTATTTAAGTTAGTGGAGAAATATATGTAAGAACTTTCTGTCCTTTGGAAGATTGGATTCCTGAGAGTGCTTCCAAGAAGGAGAAAAGGATAGTACATGTTTTCTTTTTCTCTGAGGGATTTGTGGAAAATAAATTGATGAGATGTCTGTTTTTTGAATGGCTCTTTGATTTCATTTATCTGTAACTGCATAAGGGCTGGTTTCATTCCTTTCAATTTCAAGGGCAGTCCTTTTTGCTGTGAGGTGACAGGCATCTAGTTTGTGCTGACTGCTTGTTATTTACACAATATTGCATATATTATGTCTCTGCTTTACAAAGGGGTTTACTATGTGCTGTGATATTACAAGTTAATAATTCTGGCTTCTAAGGCTGGTTTTGAATGTTGAAATTGAAGAATCATAATCTTCATAATCTGTCTCATTCATGGTATGATGCTGAAGAGATATTTCTGAATTTCTGTTTCCCTGTTACGTAACTGTAGAATTTCAGGCATTCTTAAGCTTACTTTTAAAACTGCTATCTTCTGCTTAAATTGTGTGAAGCTGAAATTCAGTGTAGTTTTGTGAAGTGTAAAGAACCACTGTGAATTTGTTGGCATATTCTTTATCATTTGTTGTGTACAAAGCTGTTTTGTCAAAAAAGGTCAGTTTTCACTGCCAGGAGTACGTTTCTGGTACAGTCACCAGTTTGTGCTAGCTGAGGGTACATACATCACATGCTTTAGACAATAAGAAAAAAAAAAAGCAGCATATCAGAGACAAGCTTTTTAGTTAGGAGAGGAAACCAAGTTGTCTCCAAATAACTCTAGAACACAATCATGAGCTGTTTAAACTTCTCCTCAGTGCCATCAGTAGAACAGTAATGCAGAGTATTTCATAACTGCCACTCTTTTTTATTTTGATTTTGAGTTTGTAGTGTTAAGCATTACCTATTAATATATGTAAAAGCAGTAGATAAGAGTTATGCCTCAGAACAGACAGATTTACAGATGAATTTCCTCCTTCTTAATCCCATGATTTAAGTTTGGTGTATCATGTTTCCTCTGCAATGAATTTGAAACACTAAGGCATCTTACGGTAGTGTAGAGAGAATTGTTTTCAGTCCATCACACTTGCAGAGCAATATTGAGCTAATATATCAATTTACTGGCATGAAGATGCCTGATCTACAGCTGTTAAGAAACTGATCTGCCTTTGCAGGAAGAAAGAGGTGAAGGATAAAATGAAAGCTGAACCATAGCATTATGGTCCATATAAAGTCTTGGTTTCATACAGTTTTCTGAAAAATGAACGATTGGCAGAGTTGTATTTATGGTCTGAGCAACTTCTTTTTTTTTTTTTTTTATAAAAAAAAGGCATACTGGGCACATAGATAGAAATTCAAACCAATTGCCATTATGGCCAGTATAAACCAACAGTCTCTACTTATTGCTATTGTATCTTTTACTTTTTCCAATTTGCATAGATCAGCATAACTATGTTTACAGTTAATTCTCAGTTACAGAATCACAGAATCATAAGGGTTGGAAGGCACCTCCAGCCCCCCTGCCAAAGCAGGTCGCACAAGCAGGCGTCCAGGCGGGTCTTGAATATCTTCAGAGAAGGAGACTCCACAACCTCCCTGGGCAGCCTGTTCCAGAGCTCCGCCACCCTCACCGTAAAGAAGTTCTTGCGCACATTTGTGTGGAACTTCCTATGCTCCAGCTTTTGGCCGTTTCCCCCTGTCCTGTCTCCACACACCACTGGAAAGAGCCTGGCCTCACCATTCCGCCCCCTACACTTTAGATATTTATAGACCTGGATCAGGTCCCCTCTCAGTCTTCTTTTCTCAAGGCTAAACAGACCCAGCTCCCTTAGCCTTTCTTCACAGGCGAGATGCTCCAGGCCCTTCACCATCTTTGTGGTCCTCTGCTGGATTCTTCCCAAGAGATCCCTGTCTTTTTTTGTGCCGGGGAGCCCAGAACTGGACACAGTACTCCAGATGAGGCCTTACCAGGGCAGAGTAGAGGGGGAGGATCACCTTCTAATTTGTCACCTGCTGGAGATATAGCTAGCTGTAGAAGAGGAACATTTTGCTGTCACTGAAGAGCTCTTCTCTCCAGAGCTTGGAACTGAGTATGGCAGAAAGACACTGTGCCGTCCCTTCACACTTTTGGCTATAGGGTGGCTAACAGCTTATTTCTACTTGCATCTTTGTTAACAGCTGGTGAGGATAGTATGGGAGACCTAAAGTCTGAATCCAGAATGGCACCTCAGTATGGAATGTATCTTTTTAATCATTCTCTGCTCCAGAAATGACAGACACCTTGCCAAAGTTTAAATTGTAGTCAAGCAGTTGTGTACTCTTGACAGATATGCACTGGTTGATAGCTGAGGTAAGTCTCAGTGAGTGTTCTTATATCTGGCAATAAATTCTTCTACAACTACAATTTAAAGTAATTACACCAACTATGGGGTTGAATTTAATTTACAGGAAAGTGACTAGATTTGGCTTTAAAGCTGTTAAGCCTTTGGAAACTTCTATTTGCACTTCCTGAAAAGTCACAAAATTTGCACATTTTTCTTCAAGTCTTCAAGTTCATAAATTGAAACTGATATGAATGTCAAATGCAATTTGAAGTTGAAAAAAAACTTCATTTGATTAATGTTGACTGTATGAAATAGAAAGAAAAAAAGCTTAACCATCTGAGAAGGTACAGGTCCAACCGAGCCTGCAAGAGCTACTTGTTGTCCAGCTAGCACTGTTTTTTAGCTGGAAACCAGATTTTGTTTGGACTTGGTGGAGATATTAGGAGTGGCTAATAACCACAAGCAAATGTAAAGGTATGGTCTGACAAAAGAGCCTTTAGTGTGTCGATGGAATTATCCTCAGAGAAGTATGTGAGTAATAAACAGAAATTTTAGTTTTCTTTTTCTGTTTTGTTATTTGAATCCCCGCTGAATAAAACTTAAATAGAAATTAAAAAGGTTATCGTTTGACCCATGGTAATCTATGTGTTGTGGCAGAGAATGTCCTCTCTTTATCCTTTTGGACTTGTAAAAATAAATATTAACGTAATCATATTCCCCTTACCATTTTGTTGAATATAGCGAGATGAACTTAACTTTGAAGGTTTATTCAATGACTGTGCAAAGCACAAATTACAAGACCATATATACAAGAGCTGCTCTGGAAGTTGTGCCTCTTATATTATTATGTTTGCCCATGACAACAAAGGTGGATGTTGGTGGTATGGTCATAGAAGCGGAATCTTCCCAACCGTATTTTGTTGCATGTTGTTGCTGTGCAGTAGATGCAGCAGTCTGACAGAATGGCATCTGACATGAAATGGCATATGAAGCAAAGGTGTGTTTCCCTCGTTGTGGGAAAAAATGGCACTCATTAGCATTCACTGGCCCTTGCTAATGTTTCTGGAGACAATGTGAGATGTGAGCACAGTGAGGCAGTTGGAGGTGTGTTTCAGCAGTGGCAACAGTGGTAGTGGTCACCTCCACTAGTGCAGATGCTTACAAGCATGACATGCAGATTCTTGTTCACTGCTGGTGAAAATACATAGCTAATGGTGGTGACTATGTTGAAAATTAGTGTTTTGCAGCTGCAAGTTTGCTCTATCAAATTTTTGTCAAATTTGTGTATGTTGTAGTTTCCATGGAAATAAATATAAACTTTCAAAGTGACCTACTTATGTTGGAAATATCCAGAAGCGTTGAATGTAGTAGATATCTGTAGAACACAGTGCTGCTTGCTTCTTTTTGGCATCCTTAAATAGACTAGGTAAATGTATTCTGTGTTAGTGTCCTAGAGAACAGGGAAAATACTTAAGAAATCCTGATGATGGACAGTTGTGCTAGGGTAAGTTTGAGTTGGTATCAGGAAATAGGCTCCCCAGGGAGGTGGTTGAGTCACCATCCCTAGATATGTTTAAAAACCATTTGGATGTGGTGCTCAGGGCCATGATTTAGTGGAGAGTTGTTATTTAGGGTAATATGGTTAGGTCATGGTTGGACTTGATGATCTTTAAGGTCTTTTCCAAGCTGAACAATTCTGTCATTCTACGATAAAGATAAAACTGTATAAAGTTCATTACTGTGAGACATTAACACAGTTTTTAGGCACGATAGCTATTTCAAACTAAACCAGCTCTTGCTATGCAATTCAGTAATAATAGCAGGATGACTTATATGATGAAAAAAGTAATTCACATGCAATACTTACATGCAGTTAAACTGTCCTTTTTCTATATGATTCAAGAATAATAGCTGCACGTTCTGTATAATAGATAAAATAATTTATATGCACATTAATGCACATCTGTCACTGGATATGATGTAGTTTAGTCTCGTTTTTCTACCAGCACTGTAAATGTGACTGTGTGTGAAAAAGAATCTGTGTTTGGATGTAACATTTTATTTGGAAGTTACTTCCAGAAAGAAGGAAAATTACTACATTGCAAAGCGTGTGGTGTTCCCAAAAGACTTTGTTTACAGGTTTGTTGTTGTTGTTACTGTTGTTTGTTTTTTTACTGTTAAGTATGCATTATGAGTAGATTGTTCTAGTTTTAGCCATTTATGGTTATGTTTCAGTATTATGTGATCTGTGGGCTGCCACTAAGTTCTTACAAATTGAAGGGCTGATATAAGGGCTGAAATGAGGCACCGAGTCTGAATGTTGCTTTTGTTCTGTATATAACAAATTAGTATTTTGACATTTGTCAGTGCTGGATTTCATTATTTGCTGAAAGGACATTAAGAAGTTTGACAGCATGAATGGTTTGCCCCACAGACTTCTGAAAATTGATAAAGGCATCTTTGTTCTTTGTTCAAAAGCACAACAGATATCTTATTGATTTGACACATATAAAAAGGAAGGCTTGTATAGCTGCTGCACAAAATAAACTAAGAAAATAATTTTGAAGCCATGGCTTATTCTTCTGTTTCTCTCTCTCTCCTTCCCCATCCCTTCTCTTATAGAATTAATCATTCTAACTAGCACTGGTCTTCATTTAGTAAATCTAAAGCTTATGTTTTACTAGTTAGAGAAATTTCTATTGTCTGAACCATTTTTAAGATGGGGAAGTGCAGATTGTTGTAGTGTTTGTTGTATATACAGGGGATAAATGAGTGTTTTCAGCAGGAATGTTGGAGATCAGAATACACTTGGCATTGTTGGTTTTGCACCCGCTTTTAAGTAGAATAAAAGACTTTAGCAAGTGGATTTGTACATAACAATTCTTAAAAGCAAAAACTGTGGGTGGTACTACATACTAGGAAAGAGCCTATCAAATGCAAACTGGATAACAGTCTTCATCTCAATATTTACTCCTATGCATAGCTGAGGCAACAACAGTGCAGTAGATACAAACAATACTTGTAGAAGTGGAACTGTGCCTCTTCTATGATATAAGAAGTTTTATCACTTAAAAAACCCCTACAACTGTGGGCTTTACATTTTTATTTATTTTCCATTGAAATATCACCGAATTGTAGCTCTCTTTTCCTCTGTAATGTTAAAAGATTTCCTCGATGATTCAGAGATCTATCTGGAGTTTTCTAGGTCTTCAGGTGAAATATTTGTGATAGGAATCCGTAAAAATCAACAACATTCCTTGATTTTATTTTGCCTTGCAATACTAACTGCACTTTGTAGAGATTTAATAAGAACCACATCTGCCTTCAAACAGATTTCATTTTCTTGCTGTTTTTATAACAGTGATGCCAATAGCATTACACTGAGAAAAACAGTCTTTAAAATTTTAAAGAATGAGGAATCGTTTCCTTTTTTTTTTTTTTCTTGATGATTTACCTGTTTTTGCTTGTCTGTTTGTTCTTGTACATATGAATAAATGCTATCTTCTGTGTATTAAGTGAAGAAAAAAATGACACATTCATTATTTTACCTTGTCTTATTCAAGTCCTCTTTTGAGGTTTTTTAATGTACCAGCCCTTAACTTGGAGGAGCAGATACATTTTGCTCCTTCTGTCTGGCTGTTTGTCATAGTAGGTTATTAACACCTCAGCTCTGTTTTCTTATCTGCCAAGAAGTTTATGATGTAATAAAAGGAAATCCAGACCTTTCAATAATTGCAGTGATGGAAAATTACAAATAATGAAATCCATCCATGACTGAAAAATTGCATCCATCAATGACAAAAGTCATCATTTAGATTGGAACTGAGACATGCTGTTTGAGACAGTACATCGTATTAATCACTTTAATGATAATATAAAGAGCAGTTTAAAAGACTGTGAAACAAGTTCTGTCTACATTGATAATATAAAACAAATGCTTCTCTTCAGTGTATGAGAGAGAAAAAAAAAATTATCACTTGGAATCATTTTGCATTTCTAAAATGAGCAGAACATCTATAACTGTTTCTTTTAGTCTTCTTTAAATAAACAATCTTTTAGTGTTATTAATCATAATGGTCCAGAGGAGGGCCACTAAGATGATCAGAGGGCTGGAACACCTCTTCTAAGAGGAAAGGCTGAGGGAATGGGGCTTGTTTAACTTGGACAAGAGAAGGCTTCAGGGAGACCTCATTGTGGCCCTCCAGTACTTGAAGGGAGCATATAAACGGGAGCGGGAATGACTGTTTATGAGAGTGGATGGTGGTAGGACAATAGAGAATGGTTTTAAACTAAGACAGAGGAGGTTTAAATTACGTGTTAGGAAGTTTTCACACACAGGGTTGTGACGCACTGGAACAGGTTGACCAAGGAGGTTGTGGATGCCCCATCCCTGGAGGCATTCAAGGCCAGGCTGGATGTGGCTTTAGACAGCCTGGTCTAGTGCTGGCAGCCATGACCGTGGCAGGTGCCTTGAAACTAGGTGATCTTTGAGGTTCTTTCCAACCCAGGCCATTGTACGATTCTATGATCAATTCTATTCATTCCTTTCTGATCACTTTTTAATTTTTATTTTTGTTTAAGCAAATGTTTAAGGTTAATTTTGAGTTCCAAATTTTATAAATCAGTTCTAAATGAGAGAAAATGAATACAAATTCTTGTGGAGTCTCCTTCTCTGGAGGTACTAAAAATCTACATTGATGCAATCCTATGCAGCATGCTGTAGGGAACATGGTTTAGGGGGTTAGTAGGACTAGACTCCAAAGGTCCCGTCAAACCTTGACTATCTTGAAGTTTCTGTGAGAAGATGTTTTAATGGACTTTTGAAGCTATTGTTTTTCTTAACTGTTTTAACATAAAGAGAATAATATTCCATTTCATTCTTCTGTTTCACAAATGCTCAGGGAATATGGTAAAAGTTTTATAGAAAATCTGGAATTTAACAAATCCAGAATGTAAAACAAATATTGGATTTGCATGTTAATATAAAGTCACTCTTGAAACTAGTGAGATTACTGTAGTTTTTCTTGCTTCTCACATGCACAGAATTTTTTCTTCAGCCTCTGAACCTCTTTTGTAATACTACATATGTCTGCAGAATAAATATTTTTAGCATTTTAAATTTTTTCACTGCTTAACTACAATAATTTAGATTGACTTCCAATCTATCTTATAAGGGAAGAAAAAAAAAAGCTAACTGAATAGCTTATATGACTTCTTGTTTGGAAACATCAAGCATAAAACAATGGAATTTTGTATTGTGATTACTTAGGAAGGGATTTGTAAATTGGTTTCACTAATTCACAAATTATTTTCTGTGTTAACAATGTCCGTACTTTTTGAGGAGTAATTGCATTTGAGATGTGAATGTTCGAAATAGAGCTTGTGCTTGCTTTTACCAAGAAGTCAATTAAATATGAAAAATTAGTACTACTTCATGCAGCATAGGAAGCTTCAGTCCTCAGAATGTTCTAATCTGTAAGATTTATTTTTTTACAGTATTGTAATTGTTTCTTAGTAGGAAGTATCATGTAACTGATTTTTATAAGACATTTCCATTTCTTCATGGTTTTTTTCAGTAGGAGGTTTCAAACAAATCAGAATGAAAGCTTGATGGCCATTGAGAAAGTTTTGAGTCTATAATTCATTTGTTTTACCCTGTAATTTTCCATATTTCTGTTTTATTTTGCACAACAGCAGGCAATTAGTACTCAGGCTAGTACACTGGTAATACTTGAATCTCAGGCATCAGAGGAGAAAACTCCATGCAAAACCTTTCTCTCTTGGATTACTTCCTGATATAGAACACTTGAAGCAGGTAGTGAATTTTGGAAAATCTCAGTTAAACTTTTTGTCATGGCAGTGTGCTCTGTGAGAGAGATGATGAGACAGCATTTTTTAAAATAAATTACTTGCACTAATAACAAACTGTCCATTTTGTTGTGTGTTCTGATCTTTAGAGTTATATCTAGGGAAATACTTGTAACCTTTTTCTGGGAAGTGATGTTTTCTATCCACTATTTTAAGATAGTATATTTTGGTTGGATTATAGAGGACAATTGAGGTGAGCTCCAGAAGAATGCTGGAAAAGAATAGAAAAGAAAAAGGACCATTTTTTGCAAGACTGGTACAAAAATGAAAACTTCCAAAACTATTTCTTGTCTGCTACATGTGTGCTTTTTTGGCTTGGTAGATAAGTATCTTGGATTAGTAGGTACAGCTTTGCCTTTTGTACTTGAAGTCCCTGAAGATAGAAATATGAAATGTGAATCCTGCTTTTAAATTGTCCATTCTGTGCTGTTCAAGGAAGTTGATGGTATCACTCTGTCTGTGATTAGTTCTCACTGATCTAATTTTAAAAGAACTATTTCAGTGGCTTGGTTTCCTTCTTGCTCCTGAGTAGCATTGAAGACTCTTGCCTGAGAGGCACTCTTGTTTTATTCATATTCTGACTGATCTGATTGACTACAACAAAACAAGCAAAACTGAAGTAATTGCTTGCCAGTCTATGGAGCAGCTGCAGCTCAGGTGTTCAGGTCAGTGATTAAATGTTTTCTTCTCTGTAATATGAAGTTTGGATGTTGAATTCCTGTATCTGAGATCGGCTAATATTGGCTAACAAGGGTTGCTTTTCACCCCTGTTGCCTACTCAAACACTCTATTATTGCAGGATTTATGGCAGTCAGTCATCTGCTCTAGAAAATTCATCCATTCACTTGATGATTTCCCAATATGCTTACAGGGAAAACATCTTTATGAAGTTTCCAGTAGGTCTGGCACAGTGCTCAGAGTATTCTAACTACAAAATTCTTGTCTGTACAACTGCATCTGTGTGTATGTTTGAATTTCTGGCACACTGTGTACATGGAAGATCAGAAAAGGTTGTTCATCTTTGTAGTTCTCTTGGTACTAAATTGTAACATGCTCTAGAATTCTGATGGTTACAGAGGTAAGTAATTGGATGTGGCATGTACTTGTGTCTGCATTAAAATGACATAAGTGTTCTCAAATATAAACTAACATTTAATGTATGATGTAGATACCACAGACAGTATGCTACTATTACTCTTTCTGTCACTGAAGTAAAGTAGGTTGAAGGCAACTGATAAGAGCTTGCACAAGGCGTTTGTAAAGAGCTGTCATTTAATTGTCTGACTGATTCAAATTCCAGTAACCTTGAAATGGATAGCTCCATAGTTTTAATGTGCTTCTATGAAAATATTTTTAGGGGTGTTTTTCCTGCTCTCATTTGTATGTTTAAGAAGGAATTTTCTGGAAATACAATAACTTGCTAACCTATTTACTATCTGACTCCTTTCTCTAAACAGGGAAAGGTAAACAATATGTGGAGTACTATCAAAACATGAAAATTATTTTTATTATGTAATTTCCATCAATAGCGATTCAGTAGCGATTTTAGGCACCACTTTTGACTCCGGAGGCATAATTGCCTCATCTCTCTAACATCAGAAAGTACCTAAGAAACTCTATCCACAAATACCTGTATGTTTAAATAAAAAGAGTTCTCCTTCAAAAGCAGTGCAACAAGCCAACCAGAAATACGTGTTTGATATTCTTAGCTTACATGAATCCTTCAGTTCATGCACATATTTTTGGCTACAGTTTATCTGTGTGTTTCTTGTCTGTGCGTGAGTCACCAAAAATAGTTTCTGCAGCCATCCATGCAAGTGGTACCTGCATCAAGTCGTAAGCTTGGAGAAATAGTTCTGCAAAATTCCTGTCAGAGATTTGGCTTTTAAGTTGTTCAGATTACTGCTCCCAACTCTAAGAGTCATTGGAAACCTTTTATTTGTTACAGAGAACATTTATAAAGAACATGGGTACATTTGGATGACTGGAACATCAAGACTCTGGTCTTTCACACCGAGAAATTCTTGTCCTTTGAGTGTGAAGATTTTACTAATGTGTTCCCATTCATACCATAGTTATGGAGTTTCCCTTAAGATTTCCCTTAACAGAAGTTTAACTAGGAGAAAGAGATGTTCCTTCTTTCAGTCAAATGATACAAATATGTAAGTTATGAGCGTGTAATTCTGGTCAGAATAATAATCTTTTGCTTTAAAAGTGTAACCAAGTATTTACTCATTGAAAAGTCATTAGCTTCTATGTTTCTGTAAGAGCATAGAGAACTTGTTAGCTTTCTGGGAAGGACTGGTGAGGTTTTTCTTTTTTTGTTAAACGTTGGAGACATTCCCCATTTTTCTTACCACATCTTGCTAACCTGTTCTGACTTGCTTTAGAAGCTTGGGCCAGACTTGAAAAGATGTCAGCTAGAGTAATTTAAAAGGTGAGCTTACCTCGTCAGGCCCTGTAGGAAGTTGCATTCTTATTCTTTGCCCAAAACGTAACTCATTCATTTTTCTTGCTTCAGTGCTTTTTGATCCTTTCATAAAGGAGATTTTCTGATTGTGGTGCTTGTATTATTTTTGTTGGAAAAATAAGGAAATAGAATCTGTACTGTTGTATATATCTGCAATAGACTTAAAATGCAAATCATTCTGTGAGCCTTTTTCTAAGGCATGAAGTTACTTGCATTTTACTTAGTCAAATGGCCAAAACACTGCCAGCAGTGTATCTGGAATGTTATTTACTTGCTCCATTTCTCCATTTCTTCTTTGTAGCACTGTACGCGTGCCACAGTTAGGGGTCATTTACTTAAAGCTGGCCTAAGTAATACCCCCAGAGCTGCAGCAATTCTTCTCAGTAGTGCTTCTGTAACAGAAGGCTTATTACGTTCTGCATCTTCTGTGCTCTTACCTTTTCCTCTTTCTTCCTCCTTCACTTCTTATCATAATTGTTTTTGCAATTTTTGCAAATCTTTTGCAAAGATTTGTAGAGCTGTAGTTTTATCTTTGTTCTCTGTGACTTGATTCCTCTATTGGTGCTTTAATAATGACATTATTTTTTTACAATACCAAATGATTGAAATGTGCTGGATGAGGATATTGATTATTATTTTATGATCATTTTTACAAGATTGTTATTAGGTATGATTTTCTGTTTAGGCGTGTATCATGTTTTATGTTCTCAGTTCCAGACACTGTGAACTTTTTGCAGGAAAACTGGGGGTGTTTTAACATTTCTAGCGGAAGGGTAGGGTGGGTGGCAGGAAGCACTACTGAATGCTGACAAATAATATCTGACTCCTGGAAACGTCTTAAGGCCATGTGCTGCCCATCCGTGCTCAAAAGGCTAAACTTAAAGATCTGTAGCCTTGAAGGTACTACCATTGTGCTTCATTTCCTTTCTAACAGAAAACAGTTGAAATGTAGATTGTAGCTGCCTAGGGTTAGTGCAGGAATAGTCTGCAGGTGGTGGTTTATAACATCTTTATAAGCATAACATTTATAAGCATAACATTTATAAGCATAACAGAAATTGCCTTACAGCAGAACATGAACTGGGAACTGCAGAAACTTGCAGTTCAGTATAAGCTTTTTCCATAGCAGAATAAATATGGATAGCAGGTATTTCTCCAGCTTTTTCTTTTATTACTTGAGTACAAAATACAGTAGATACAGATTGTGTTATTTTCTCCTATTGTGAAAAGCAGATTTTAGTGGGCATCTAAGCCTTTGTTTCACTGTTGTTCTTGTAGCAAAGAGTGTTCTCCTTCCTTTGTGTTTGCACAAATCATCAACTCTTATTATCAGATGGCAATTTTTTAGCTTGTTTTAGGTAGTAAGAATCACAGTGCTTTATTTTATATGGCTCTTCTTTGTTTGGATAGTGATTTGTTTTCTTTATAAAATGTTTCTTCTTTCTTTACATCCAGCTTTGATCATGTAACTGATAAATACCTGCTGCCTGTACTTATATCTGGTCAGCTTTCATCCTGGCTTACATATAAATGCCTCTGTTGAAATAAATAAGTCTTGTAATTTGAAAAATATAAAAGTTTGGTTTAGGTTACTTCTTACAGGTAATAGCTGTTTGATGGTTGAGTACAAAACAACTGCTTGGCAGAATTTTGATTTGATTCTCTGCCAAGCAATGATAAAGTACAACCTAATTCCTAAAAATGCCAGAGCTTAAATGGTTTGTCATGACCTAGCATGCATATAATAATAACAGGCTGACAAGGCTAATAAAGCCTACATATTATTATGGTCATGCAGTGGATGTTACAACAGACTTATAATGTATTTTGTCCTTCATTTCCCTTGTGCAGCCCACACATCATCTTCTTGTCACAGAGTGTATTGCCTGGAGGGAGTCATCTCTGTGGAACACGTCTGTGCCATGAAATTGCTCACTCTTGGTTTGGATTGGCCATTGGTGCTCGTGATTGGACTGAAGAGTGGATAAGTGAAGGGTTTGCCACTTTTTTAGAAGATGTGTTTTGGGCTAGGGCTCAGCAGGTAAGTTTGATGTACTAGTTCTCAATTTAATCATGTTGCACTAGTTCTCAATCATGTAGAAATCAAAGCTTTATAGGAGTGCTGCTCTGAAAGTAATGCCTCCTATTTTATTTTCTTGGCCCTTGATTTTAGAGTTGGATGTTGGTGCTATGGCAGTAGAGTTGAACTTTCCCAACAGTATTTTGTTCCATTTTGTTGCCATGTGACAGATGGCAGCGGAGGGGCAGTCTGACAAAATGGTGTCTGACATGGAAATGCATGTGAAGCAAGGGTGTGTCACTGAATTCCTCCGTGTTGAAAAAAATGACATGCACAGACATTCATCAATGCCTGCTGAATGTTTCTGGAGTCCAAACAGTGAATATGAGCAGAGTAAGGTGGTGGGTAGTGCGTTTCAGCTGTGTGACAGTGGATGACCCCTGCTGGTGTAGATATTTATGAGCATAACAATCAGGCTCTTGTTCATTGCTGGTTAAAATACATAGGTAATGGTGGTGCCTATGTTGAACAATAGTATTTCATAGCTGAAAACATGCTCTATTAAATAGTGTTATTGTGCTCTTTGTATCTCTTGTAGTTTCCATGGAAATAAACAGGAGGCAGTACTTTTGGAGCTACTTCATTGTGAATTAAGTATTCATAAAACCTTCTGTGTTATGAGGCTAAGTCTTTTAAAATAATACCGGAATTTGCAGGCTAACTTGATCTAAAAAGAAAAAAAAAAAAAATCTTTCCTTCCCTACCCGTAATCAACTCTAATCTTTACAGAGGTAAAGATCAGTGCAAATAAGAATGGAAACATCTACTTAAATATCACCATTCAGTTATCAAACAGTTGCTATGCATTTTCTCCATTTGTGCCATGCTCCTGAAAGTGGCATGATCAGCAATGTCTCACTGAATATTGCAGGTTCTTAATGAAAATGATTTGGTTTTGTCTGTGGCAGCAAGCCTCAGAACAAAATGGAAGCTGATGAAACAGAATGCTAGCAGTTAATACTTTTTTTCTCTTACATTACCTAGTTAAGAGTTAACATCTTGTCAGAAGCTTAGAAATCATTGCCTGTCTTAAAGTGAAAAGCTCATATATTGCATGTCAGCTAGCAAAGGGGTTTTCCGATTCAATTCTTATTTTTCTCCTACTTCTAGTGTTTCGTGTGTTCATCATCTGTTCTTGTGCTTGTATCAGTTAGGCTCTGATTCTGCCATTAAAATTCTCAGAGCTCCATCTATGAGAGGGAAGGTGAGAATGGGATCTGACTTCACAAACTCTTCTGAGCCTCCGTTTTACTAAGTATCAGGTGTATTCATAGTTGTAAAGAAATTAGAGTTCCTTGATAGTTGAAATGCTTCTGGAATGAGAAAGAGGGGAAGACTATCCCAACACTTTGCTTCTTCCTTCTGGTCTTAAAATGCTCTCTTTAAGTCGGCACTTATCTTAGTTGCTTGAAAGCTTTTCCATTGTAGTAGGCACGTTTCCATGTAGCTGCTGGAAGCAATGAGCAACAAAACAGGATGTTTATTCCCTTGTTAATTTATACGGTCAGAAAATATATTGTTGCTTTTATTACTACTTTTTTTTAACTGAGTAGTTTTGGTTCTGTATGATACTACAATTGTAAAATTATGTGTGTATTCCATACTGTCTAACAGTAATTTCGGTTGTGACTGAAATACTGATGTAATGCACGAGAATATTAGCTGCTTTTACCTTCTCTCATCTTACCTTTTTTTTATAACAAAAAAACATAAATTAGTTATTGATGCATATGCTGACAACCTAACATTTATTTCATAAACTTGCATCTCCTAATGGTATCTAATATGGAAAATTACAAGGGAACTTTCACCAGGGTGACAGACATAGTAGAGAAGAGGGATAAAGTCAGGACATGTAAGAGCTCTTTGCTTTCAAGACTGAGAAAAATAAAGATGCAACCAGAACCAGTATGTGAAGTACCTGTACTGTGTGTTCAGTTATCTTATAGCCAGTCACTAAAGGGCAGACACCAAGTATTGATCTTATGCACCCGGTGAGGCTTCTGTTTTTCTTGGTTCTGCTATTAATTCTTAGACAAGGGAGTATAATTGTGTTTTTTTTTTTTTTTTAACGTGTGTTTGCACTGTATCTTTCATTGCTTGCATATTTAAGGAAAACAAAATCAATTTCTCTCTGGAAAGTTTTGTTGTCTGTTAGAAAACACCAATTAATTTTTTTTCACTAAGCAGCTTTCGCGTGATGAAGAAAAAGAGCAGCAGGAATTGAAAGCTTTACTTCGCTGGCGACGACTCAGAGATGAGGTACAGAACTCTGAAGAAGAGCTGCAAGTTTTAAGGTAAAGCTGTGATGGTGGTGTAGTATTTGCTTTTTCATATTCTTTTCTCCCTCTCTTCCTCCCTACTTTCCTCCCTGATATTTTCTGCTGTTTACTTCTTTTAAAGGATATACATGTGATTAAATGCACTACACTTCCTTATTTCCTTCTAAAGAAAAAAAACAAAAGTCAACTTAAATTGACGAGGTTATTCATCTTCTCTATAATGCAAATACTTTTCAGTCTATTACAGAAAGCTTTCCAAAAACATGGGATTTGGAATGGTATAAAACACCTCTAAGCAGTTTACAAGAGTTTCCCTGGTGGCATTCAAGAGCAGGTTGCATGGGGCCCTGGGCAACCTAATATGGTGGGAGGCAGCCTTGCCCATGGCAAGTGGGCTCCACTACATGACCTTTAGGATTCTTTCCAACCCAAGCCATTCTATGAGTCTATGATCTTGAAACTGATACTTAAGTTTTCTACTAATTTACATAGTAGACATGAGTGTCTGTAATAAACTGCTTGCATTTCATGTAGTAAAACTCCCAGTGCTAATACAAAAAGATGAGAATCATTTCTTTTTGCAAAATATGCCTCTACTATGCACTTCTGGAGACAGTTACAGTGCCAGTTTGGGATTCTGCCAGTTTCTGCCTCTCTGATTACTTCAGTTTCCTGTGGTTGCATTTAAGGACTTTCTACAGCTCTTAGTCAGATATAAATATTTTTCACAGTTTTTTAATTTTATGAACATTTTTCTCATTCTACTGTGGACTTGAAATATGTTTTCTTTTATACACCTGAAAGTATGTCTGTGTTCTATTGTTGGTATTGAAGAGAAAATTTCATATCTTTGACTTGCGCTGAGTTTTAAGTCCCTATTGAGTTGTGCTGTTTCAGGCTCATGTTTTTATGCAGGGATATTAAAAATAAATTGTGACTGTCCCTTCTTGCTGATTATGTCAGGAAGACAGAAATCATCCAGCCCACTTTCTGAACATAACGTTTTTCATGTTTTTGTTCTCTCCTGGACAATTACATGATTTTCTATCAGACAGAAGGAAAAACCTGTGTGAAATTTGACAGTTGATCCTATTCACTTTTGTTCCAGGAAATGAATACCTGTTCAGATATAATCATTAGCATTATGTTTCTTTCTATTGTGGATATATTTTATTATGTTATAGTAGCTTCTTGGATGCTACCTGCAAAAAACAAAGCCAGGTGTGAAAGAAGTAGATAAGTCTTTCCAGCAGGCAGGAACTCTGAAAGGCAGCACCAACAAATCTTAATATTAAAGAAGAGATTTATGTCAATTAAGTGTATTACTCATGTATGATATGATAACAGACCAAACTGTGTATTTTCTCAGAGTTTGAAGCAAGCCTGAAGGAGTAAAAGCAATATGTGAGTGTTCTGGCACTCATTCTGCTGGCCAGCACCAATGCCTGCTCTGTTATTCACTTCCTCATAGTATGAAAATAAAGACTAGAGATGTCTTTTTCATTCAGTGGCAACAAAAAGTGGTGCTGAGATTGTTTCTTGTCCTGGTCCTTATGACTGTACTTCAGCTTGAGATTGTTCATGAAGACAAACCAGTTTTGACATCTATGTCAATAACAGCGTTTTTCTGAGTTCCACTTCAAATCAGCAGCCTTACCTGTTTCACTCCTGAAACATAGAGCTGTGCCTCCTCTGTAGGTATTCAAAGAGTTTATTCTATCACTCTGTGAGGAAATGTGCCCTTCACAATTCTCTCATAGTCTCTGAGTAGCTTTTCATACCACCTCAAGCCATTTTATTACCACGGATTTCTTAGGGATTGGTATTTTTACTTTATCCTCACTAACAAAAGCAGCGTATTTTGCTTCCTGCAGAAATGTGGCAGTAGAAAAAATCTGTCAGGTAGTAGCTTAAGTACCTTGATTCATCTTACCTTTATTGTTATGCCTAGCTTAATCTGCTAGACTAGATGTCAGGTTCTGTAGGTCAGTGTAACAAACTTTCGGTCTCTGTACCATGCTGTAAATACACTATCATTGCTTTACACAGGTATACTGAAGCACTGACAGCATAAAACAGTAACTTTCTGAATATTTACACACTGTTGCAGACATTGCCTAGGTATTGCCAATGGTTACACTGTCTTGAAGAATGGAAGTTATCATAAAATAAGATGTACTTAATTGATCTTCATCCTTCAACATTGAAGAAAGGTTTTCCCTGAAAGAAAATTAAAAAATCACAGAATTAGAGAATTATAAGGGCTGGAGGGGACCTCTTGAGATTGAGTGCAACGCCTCTCCCAAGGCAGGCTCCCTAGACTAGGTTGCACAGGTAGGCATCCAGGTGGGTCTGAAACATCTCCAGAAAAGGAGACTCCACAGTAACTCTGGGCAGTCTGTTCCAGTGCTCTGTCACACTTGCCATGAAGAAGTTCTTACATATATTTGTGCAGAACTTTATATGCTTCAGTTTGTGACCATTTTCCCTTGTTCTGTCACCACACACCACTGAAAAGAGCCTGGCCTTGTGCCTTTGCCTCCTGCACCTTTACATATTTATAGGCATTGATCAGATCCCCTCAGTCTTCTTTTCTCAAGGCTGAACGGACTCAGGTCTCTCCACCTTTCCTCATAAGAGATGTGCTTCAGGTTCTTTATCATCTTTGTGGCCCTCCGCTGGACTCTTGCCAGGATCCCCATCTTTTTTTGTACTGGGGAGCCCAGACTGGACACATTACTCCAGGTGAGGACACAACAGGGCAATGCAGAGGGGGAGGATCACCTCTCTCGACCTGCTGGCCATGCTGTTTTTAATGCATGGATGCCACTGGCCCTCTTGGGTACCCTTCTGGCTCATGGCCAACCTGCTTTCCACGAGGACCTCCAGGTCTCTGCACAGAGCTCCTCTCCAGCAGGTCATCCCCCAGACTGTACTGATGCATGCTGTTACTTGTCCCCAGGTTCAAGACTCTACACTTACTCTTGTTATACATCACCTGGTTCCCCCCTGCCCAGCTTTCCAGCTTGTCCAGTTCTCACTGAATTGCAGCACAGCCTTCTGCTGTGTCAGCCATTCCTCCCAGCTTTGTATCGTAAGCAAACTTGCTGAGGGTGGACACTGTGCCCTCATCAAGGTCACTGATGAAGATGTTGAACAAGACCAGACCCAGCACTGACCCCTGCAGAACACCACTAGATACAGGCCTCCAGCTGGACTCCACACCAGCAATCACAACCCTCTGAGCTTGGCCTGAGCCAGTTCTCCAACCACCTCACCGTCCACTCGTCATTCCCACACTTACACAGCTTCATTATCAGGATACTGTGGGAGACAGTATCAAATGCCTTGCTGAAATCAAGTCAGACTACATCCACTGCTCTCCCCCCATCCAGTGTTGAAATCACAGAAGGCCACCAGGTTGGTTGAGCATGACCTTCCCTTGGTGAACCCATGCTGACTACTCCTGATAACCTCCTTCTCTTCTGTTTGCTTGGAGATGGCATCTAGAACAAGCTGTTCCACTACCTTTCCAGGGACAGAGGTGAGATAGACTGGCCTGTAGTTTCTCAGATCCTCCTCCTTACCCTTTTTGAAGAACAGAATGACTCTGGCTATCCTCCAGTACCTTTCAAGTACCCTTCCCATTCTCCTAGACCTCTCAAAGATGATAAAGAGCAGTTTGGCAGTCACCTCTGCAAACGGGGATGCATCCCAATGGGGCCCATGAAATTAGGTACACTGATGTTGCCTAGACGCTCTTGGACCATCTCCTCACTAAAGTGAAGACTCTCTCATTTACTGCCAGGATCCAGGATTCCCGAGTGTCTTTGCAGTGAAGTCTTTGCAAAGAAAGTGTTCAGTATCTCTGCCTTCTCAGCATCCCCCATTACCAGAACACCCTTCTCATTTAGTAGGGGACCCACATTTTCCCTAGTCTTTCTTTTACTGTTGACATACTTAAAAAAAACCTTTTTTACTATCACATATCTTCTTTGCCATATATAAATACTTCATGGTAAAGGACCGTGTGTTAGAAACAACATAAAATTTAAACAGCATTTTCTTTTTCTGTTTTAAACAGTTACCTTTTCTCTGAGATTTTAATGTGTATAATGAATTTCATGTGTTCAGGTTATAAACCTAGCACTGGAGGAGAAAATGGCTTAACACTCGGCACAATTGTAATAAGAAAGCACTACAGAGACAAAAAAAAAAAATTTTTTCTCAAAGCAGATATGGATCTGAAAGAAATTTGATTATTGGGACTAGCTTATGAGAAGTGAGGGGGGGGATGGGGCTTGAAGACGTCTGCACTCTGTGGCCTGTGTTGATCTTATTCTCTTGAAGTGGGGAAAGTATGTTTGATTTCTGAAGCTAGCCAATCAAAATCCACCAGGGGACTTAAAGAGGTTGGTACAGTAGCAGGGATAGGCTGTTAAAACAAACGTCTCTTCTCAGACCACTGCTTGGCGGGATATTTTTGGAATGGAAAAATCTATGTTTTCATAGCTTTTCTTTAGTTTCAGTTTGTGCTTGTAAGAGCCTAGAAACCTTTCAGACTTCACTGCCATAAATTTCACGCACACCAGATTCTGTATTATATTTTAAAATCTGGCAGTGAAGCAGTTTATTCTGTATTTGTCTGAAAACCATGTAATGCTATAATCAGATGATAATAGCAAGGGTGGCAAAGTCCTTGGCTACAGCAAATGAGTATGAGCTCAAATGCAGTAGGCACAGATACAGAAATGAAGGAAAAGAGCTGCTTACCCTTGGAAGGCCTTAGTTAGGCAGGGATCTCTAGCAAGAGATGCCCTCATCTCCACTGCCACCTTTTAAATGACATCTGAGAAGAAGTGGATCCTGACTCCATCCCTTCCAGTTGCTCAGGTGCATTGCTTGCACCTGAGCTCCCCTGGGTTGGCCCTGCCTTCCCACCAGCTGCTCGAACATTGTTTCTGGTCATAACATTTCCACTACACAACACAAACGTGCATGTCATAGTTTTAATGATTTTTGTCATTGGTATTCCACATCATGTAGTGCACTGGGGGTTAAAGAGTTAATGCTCCAGTTCCCTGGTTTGTTGATAGTTCTGGGTACCTGATTCTCAGAAAAGAAGAACTGCATCTCCCAGAGGACTTCCATTGCTCCGTTTCCATTTTCCGTTTAGAGGGAAAGATAAAACTGCTCAGAAGTCATAAGATGACCTTTTCCTTTTACTGCTTGTCTCTGCTGTGTGTGTTTCCCAGCCATGTTACCTTCAGCAGTGGAGTAAAGCCTTTGGTTTTGGACACTCTCTCCCATTTTAATTGATTTATTAGCTTCAATTCCAATTATATTGTATTACAGTGTGTTATCTCACATTCTGCTATTACATTTAGTACATTAGTTTCCTCCCTTATCTCATTACTGTTGTTTTGTTTTTAGGCTACCCTTTCTCCTTTTTCCCCCTTTCCCCCTTTCCCAGGGTGTGAATCCATGGGTCCCTCTGCCCTATTTCTTTATGGAACTGGGACAAACCAGCTCAAAAACTGTTGACAGTATGTGTTTGTAAGGCTTGCTTCTTTTTTTCTGTTAAGCCAGTGCTCAGGTATAAGAAGATAATCTGTAGTTGAATGTAATGACTGCAATATCCTTCTCTTCCCTTTTGCTTAAAATGTCTTTTTTCTGTTTTCTTTCTCTTTCTTCATAATGTGTCTGTGCATTGTAGGGTGGCACATAACAGAATGTCAACGTGTCAGTAAAGATAGTGCACCAACTTGGTAATGGCTTTCTTTTCTATTCCAGCTGAACCAGTCACAAGTTTTTAAGTTACTAGAACATGTACAGTGGTTCAACTATAAGAAGATGTAACGTATGAGTTATTTCTTACTTATCCAAGACTTCACTAGTCTCTTACCATTTTAGGCCTCACAAAGAGAATACGGGAGAAGTGAGTGAATCTGGAGCATCTGTTGTCAAACATGGTCTTAAAGCAGAAAAAGTCTTCATGCAGGTTCATTATTTGAAGGTGAGTTTTGTAAGCTGATTTTTACTGAGATTGATTTACTAATACTACAAAGATTTATTTCTTCTAGATATCAGTGTATTCATAGCATCCTATTTATTTTTGGTTTAATTTCTTGCAGGGTTATTTCCTTTTGCGGTCTCTGGCAAGTACATTAGGAGAGGCTTCATACCTTGCATCTTTACGAAAATTTGTCCATAAATTCCACGGACAGCTTGTTCTTTCTCAGGTACAGTGCTCGGGATTGTTACTCGCATTTTGAAACACAAAGGACATAAACTTTCTTTTTGACTATCTGAATGACTACTTCTGATTGTGGTGGAAAATAAACAGTAATTGTGGCTTAGCAGTACTGGTGATATTTCTACCTGTTAGGAGGCAATACCATTTTTCACTGTGATACTTGAATCCAATTCCCTCCATGTATCACATAATGTAAGCAATGGATTAAATTCGTTTCAGGCTGCCAGCTTGATACTTGGAAAGGTCATGTTCATAGGTTCTGATGTTCTCAAATACAGGTCATTTACTCTCCTGTAATTGTCTCTTGTATTGTATTTTTTTAATTTCTGGATTTTGGTTGTAATAAGTATCTTCTGGATAACTCTCTTTGCTTGAGAAAGAAGAAACACCGAGTGGGAATGTAACTGAAAACCTCTTTAAGTAGTAACAGTGTATGCATGTTACATTTTCCCTTTATTCCTTCCTCTCTCTGTGTTGCTTCATTTGGTTCTTTTCATTTCAGTCTTCCTTATGAAAACTACCTCCTCAGGTCAGGTCACTATCAGTGTCACTATCATAGTCTGACATTGCACACACCTTTATTACAGTCTTATCACAGCACCTTTAAAGGTTTTCTCATCATGCTCCATACTTTCATGCTGTCTAAAACAATTTCTTCTCTCTTTCTGCTTCTGAGATATCAACCACAAGGGATATTTTAAGATGCACTGTTTCTTTCAGTGGACTTTCTGGCAGTGATAATGTGCAGTGGCAGCCAAGGGCAGATGTTCTCGTAGAAAATTATTTCTTCCTGGATTGGTAAAGGCTTGGCTTTTGAAAAATAGCATTGAATTAAGAATCAGAATCTGCCCTTCCAAAGTCCACTACGTATATGAATCACTTGCACTACAGACCTAGTTTCTTTCCTACTTGACATAAATATTATATCATTATGTCATGCAAAGTAGAATGGCTTCAGACAGAAAGATTGAGCAAGATACACCACAAAATACTGTAGCATCTCTTAGGTAGAAAATCCAACTGCAGTTTTAGGTAGAAATTGACTTCCCCCAGACCTTTCTAAAAAGGTCCTGTAACCCCTGGCTGTATCATGAAAAGAGAAATAGTCTTCTTCTCATTGCAGCCTTTCAATACCTGAAGGGAACTTACTCCCAGGAGGGGTGTAAACTCTTCGAAAGGGCTGATAATAGCAGGACTAGAGGAAATGGTTTTAAGTTAAAAGAGGGAAGATTTAGGTTGGATGTTAGGGGGAAGTTCTTCACTAGGAGAGTGGTTGGGTCCTGGAATAGGCTGCCCAGGGAGGTTGTGGATGCCCCGTCCTTGGAGGTGTTCAAGACCAGGTTGGACAGGGCTCTGGGCAACCTGATCTAGTAAAGGTGTATGTTTGGGGGCCCTGCCAGGCAGGGGGGTTGGAACTACATGATCCTTGAGGTCCCTTCCAACCCGGGTGATTGATTCTGTGATTCTGTGTGATTCTCCTCAAGTCTATTGCTTTGAGAAAGGAAAGACATAGCTCTCTAAACCCAAAGTTCTAGGAAATGTTTCACTAGTGATGAAACACGCACGACTTCTTATTGCATCTGTGATGTTGTAAACATTACAGATAGTTATTTGTGGAGGTGTATGAACCAGTTCACTGAAGTCATAATTGTCAAAAACAATCCTGGAACAAAAGCCATGACACGACAGATAGTTGGCCTAACTAGGAGAGCAGTGTGATGAGAGTGAAGAGTGGGAAAAGAGAGAAGAGAAGGGGCACAAGTGAATTTCTGATATTTGTTTCTTTGTTGAAGACTGTGTTTCGTGGTGTGACAGTTTATATCTTATAGAGGATTCAGGATGGTGAATATCCTGAATATAGATAAACATCTCCTTGCAACATAGAATATGTGGTCTCTGCTCTTAAGGGAATGGAGTCCAACACATTCCTCCTTCTTCCAGAGCAGTGATTCTTTTCTCAGTGTGCCTGGTATTTTGGTTCTTAGTCTGAAGGGGCCATCTGTCTCTGTGTATCTTTAAACATAGCTCAGTGGCCTGCGGATTCTTTTTTATGTCAAGTCACACAATTTTTTGGCTTAATTGCTCAACTGCAGCAATTCTGCCCTGTAGAGAAAGATTTGGTATGCTGAGGCAGTTAATTTTTCCACTGCTACAGCTGTTTCCTGTGCCATGTTACTTAGACTCTGAGCAGTTCTGTTTAGCATAGAGTGGAAAACACCAGTGACTATACAAGCTTTGTCCCTATTATTGTGTCCAAAATCATAAATGTGAGCTCCAGAATTACACAACTGAAGATGTTCTGAAAATTACAGAAATCATGAAAGTGCTAAGGCCTGAAGTAGCCTAGTGTTTAATCTGACTGTAGTCAGATGCAGGAATTTTGATGAGAAAAAGGGCTCTAGTTGCTACTAGATCAGTTTCTTTTTTGACGTATGAATAGTGTCTGTAGACTGTATCAATGCTGCAAGATGTTCTAGCACATTATGCTACTAGTTATTGTACCTAGCAATTTCTCATTCTGCCCAGCACTTTGCTATGAAACATCGGTTTATTGCTTATCTTACTCTAGTCTCATATGCTGTTTCTGCACACAGAAACCATTGTTTTGAACAATTGGATAAAGACCTGTTTAATGTTTTTTAATTAGTCAAGAGTAAGTGATGCTTTTATTTTAGTTTTCCTAGGCTGCTTTTTATTTGAATATGTGCATAGCTAGGTGCTTAATGTAGATCAAAAACAGGTGCTTTACTTATTTGAAGATATTTGGTTTGGTGGATTTTGGTTTATGTGTACTATACTATAAAAGTACTCTGGTTATATACAGTAAATGTGTTTAGCAAGAGCTGGATGTCTTGAACATTCTTAAATGGCTTTGCTTGAGAATCAGGTATAAAGAGGTGATGCTTTTTGTGCTTTTACCTTGTTTCATATCAGCCTAAATTCAGTTCCTACTGAAGTTGATGGGAAGAGTTAATCCACTGTTTAGGCAGGTATAGTTGTAAATTAAGGGCAAGACTGAATTTTAGTATGATCCTGTTGTTTGATCAGTATGTTAACAAGTGCAAAGCAGATAGGACTATATCCAACCGTAAATGTATTTTCTTTCTCTATAAGAAGTCTTAAAGACTATATTTATGTTGGTACCAGTAGATAAATTATCACAGCAGGAACTGAAAATGCAGGAGCAGTGAAGTCAAGTTAGTATAAAGTTTATTATTCAGGATCCTTCCTGAGCGAATGTGCTGTCCAGGTTTAAATGAATAAAAGATTTAAAATAAGTTGAGGTATGAATGGTAAGTTTAAATGTCATAATGTTGTATTTCCACCTTTTCCAAAATAATTGTAGAGGTTCCCAGCTTTAGGAATTGTGGAGAAGGGGGAAAGTAAAAGTAGTGAAAATAATTGCCCATGTTCTGAATACCAGTCTTGTTTTCAGTAGTGTTTGTAGTACTTTTTGTAGATGAGAGCTGCAGGTGCAAGGAAATGACTTCAGATGTGAAACATTAATCAGTGCTTTTTTCCTTCATTTTGATTGCATGATTGTATGTTTTTCATAGTATTTTTTGTTTGTTTTAGTTGAGTCATTAACAGACAAGTCTGGAATGTCCAAGAAGAATTTTAAGAAAGTCTTCCATTTTTCTTTCTCTGTGAGAATTCATTTAGTAGCTGTGTTGGATGATCTTTTTAAATAATGGATAGAGTTTTACTGACTATGAATAAATAGACAGGAGTGCAAGTTGCTGATACTCACAATGCAATTAAAGCTGTTGTTCAGTTTGATATTGAAATAAGAACACATTGGAAACTGAACTGTTTCCAGCCTTTTACTTTTATGTACTTCTGTTACAATAATAACCAAAGGTTTATTGTGTTCAGTCATCTGATAGAGCTGCAGTTTGCTCATGTAAGATGACAATTAAGAAGACATCACTTCAAAAAATAATATTTCATGTTATACTTGAAAGTCTTAAAGGCAGATGTATGAATCCAAGCTTACTGTGCATATGTCTACATCAGCATCTTCCTGCATACCTTTTTATGTATGTGCATGCAGATATCTTTTTCACACCAAAAGTTGGTCTGTGCACACACAAATAGTCATTCAGCTGTGTATTTTTAGAACTGTTTCATCTAGAATTGGAAGCTTAAGAATGCAGTCTGTATGTATTTTGCGTTTCATTATTTAGAATCTTTTCCTAATACTTATTTTTATTTAAACTTTTATAATTGCAGTTTGGCCTTAGCTGTTCCATGCTTGACTTGTGAGCTTGAGTAAACAGCTGTTGAAATCCATGGAGCTTGCTGTGGATTCTGACACTGTCCCAGCCACAGCAGCCTGTAGGACAAGGGTCTTTGCTTTCTTTACTCTTGTGTGTTTGTAAAATAAAAATAGATGGGTAATTTTAACTCATATTGAATTAGTTTTCTCTTTCAATTGACTTGAGTACCTATCCTGTGAAGAAAAGCTGATAACTAGGATTGTTCCATCTGGAGAAGAGAAAGCTCTAGGTGGGCCTCACTGCAGGCTTCCAGTACTTAGAAACCTACAGGAAGCTGGTGAGGGACTCTTTATCAGGGAACGCAGTGATAAGACAAGAGGCAAGGGCTTTAAACTGACAGAGGGTAAAGTTTGATTAGATGTTCTTTGTGACAACTGTGATGAGCATTGGAGCAGGTTGCAAAGGGATGTGCATGCTTCATCCCTGGAACTGTTCAAGGCCTCTAACTGTTCAAATTGTATGGGGCTATGGGCAGTGTGATCTAGAGGAAGATATCCTATCAAGTGGCAGGGGTGTTGGAAACAAATAATCTTTAAGGTCTCTTCCAACTCAAACCATTCTGTGAGTCTGTGATTCTGTGAACATATTCCTACCTATTTCATTCAAATTTTGTAGCTGTGTAGCTAAATTTTGTACCTTTGCTGGCTTTCCTTACATGCATGCAGTGTGGGACAATCTTTAACTATTACATGATCACAGCTCTTTTATTTATATTTTTTTTCCCAAAGATCTTTCCAAAAAGTCTTCCCAAATATTATGTAAAATTGGTGCTAATCAGATGTTTGGTATTTTGTTCTCCATTAGTTGTTCAGTACTTGGCACTCTGTTTGCCATACCGTATGCTTTTCTTTCTATTCAACTTCTTGTGTTTGTTAAAGCTTAAACAAATGAAATTTTTTCACAAACTTCAGATATTTTGACTTTTCATTGATTATATTTAAACTGCTTATGTATAACGGCAGCTGCTTAATGTATAGATCAGTTAGTTACTTGGCACATTTTGACATCTGGTTGTGTTAGTACATAAAAATATGAGTAGTTTTAGCCACATCTACTTTTTAGGTGGAAGTACCTTTTAAAAGGGAACACATGATGTTTTGTGTGAGTAAGACTGAGTTAGAAAAATGATTAACATGGTATAAAGCTTTTTTTGTTTTGGAGAGATTTTGTTCTGGAGAGATCATATTTTTTTGATCTTTTCATAATTAATGACAAAGTATTTAAAAATATAAATATATCATAATGAAGTAGGGCTAGAAATGGAACTGGAGAAAACAGCAGAGAGGAGTGAACATAAAACAAGCTCAGAAGTTTCATAATCATGTCTCTTACAGATGAAAGATAAAAAAAGCCTCCTAATAGGTTA
>JAPSGF010000003.1:9269710-9298089 GCA_035772895.1 Perdix hodgsoniae
AGTAAATAAATACTTCCAAATTTCTATGTATTTTGGCCAGTTAGCAACTATCCACTGCTCACCAGAATCTGAGTAGATATTATTATTTATATGATATACACATTGTGTGTCATCATATATATATATTACATATTATTCTTTAGAAATAAGTTGTAAGTATACTATTCAGAGGTCAGAGAAACGTTATATATCAGATTATGGATTTGATCTTGGACTAAATAGCTGGTTCCAGGTTTTCATCTTTAACTATGAACTCTCTCCCCATCACAGAGTTGCTAATGGGTATCTGAAGGTGATATTTTCAGTATCATTATTCGAAAGCCACGTTGCAGTGTACTGAAAGTACATCCTCAAAGTGACTGTTTCAGCAGGTTTTTATGTCTTAGAGATAAAAAGATACAGAGATGTTTTCAGGAAGAGCGATTTTAACATAACATCTTTATAGGCATGTTTCATTAAAGAATGTTAGAAGCATCATGCTGATCTGGTGGTGCTCACACCACCACAGAGATGTCTGGAGGAATTTTAGAGCATTTGAATTCATGGTATCAGTGTCAATGACTATCTTTCCTAAAATACACATGGCATCAAAACAACTTGCTTTCCCACTTCCTTTAATAAAGTTGCCCCCATGAAAACTTCACACAGGCAGTTGGATGGCTTTCTGTCCTTACATGAGCATATTTTGGACTTGATTTCTTTTTCAGTAATTTTGATCTGCCATTGATATACTGTCTCTTGGAAGTACAGGTTGCCATGTGGCTGCAACAGCTGCTTCACTATTTTCAGTTGTAGCCTAATGCCTCCTTAGTCTCTGCCAAATTCTGGTAACAGTAGCATTATTAAAACTTTGAAATTGTTGCCCCTGATGTTTCAAACCACTATTAATTGTTTTGTGAGTTGCCGGACAAAATCCTTTTTTATATTTTAATTTTCTGAACATTTTTACAAAGGATTGTAAAGCAAGTCTCTTCTACTGAAGCAGATTTCAGTTCACACAGTCTGTTCTGATTGCATGTCTTAAATCATAGAATTGTTATGGTTGGAAGAGACCTCTTAAGATCATCCAGTCCAACTGTCTTATTCTCAGTTTCCAAGTAAATTAATCTACCAATTTCAACGAGTGTTCTCTCACAGTTTTGCTATAGTTTTGGATTATAGGAAAACAGTAATATGCCTTGCATTTTATTGTTATTTCTTTAAAATACTATTTATTGATGTGACAGAAGTGATGACAGCATCCAGAAACGTAGGTGGTATCATTCAAAAGTTCCATTAAAAAAACAGCACACACACACACAAAAACTAAGATTATTTTATGTTATGTGGGAAGACAAAGGTACCAAATTGTAATTTGCAGGCTGGTGAAGATTGTTAGATCCTCTCGGACCAAACATGATATAATAATGAAGTCCCTAGACTTCACTTACATTTCAGATAGATCTAGGTGTGTACTTGTCGTGTAAAATTCAGTAATAGAGAGAAAAATCAAAGTTCTAGAAAATAAATGCTGGAAAATATAAGTTGGCTGCATAAGTTTTTAATTTCTTCTACTTTGCAGAAGCTCTTCTGAAATTGATTTACAGTAAATACACTTAATTTCCCCTTTTCAATTATTTTGCTTTTGCTTTCCACTTATCTGAGGAGTGTAAACCAACAAAACATTGTTGATTGAATGTCCACCACAGATAAGATGTCCTACATTTATCAATATTGAATGCTTTAGCATTAGAGCAGCAGAGGCCAGCTGGGATTGTAAACAATTTAGGCAAAGGGAATGTGTGTCATTATAATGTTTTATTGATTCATGAAATATTATTAGTAACCATCATAGCCTTAGCAGTATAAAATCATTTCATGTTTCAAACGAAACAGTTGCATGTTACATAAATCTGCTATTGTTTTGTAGGCTATGTGCAATCCTGAAAGTTCATTGTATACTTAGAATCTGGTGTGACTTGAAGAATAGTTGATGTGTAAATCATTGCCTATGTTATGAACTAGGATATTGATCCTCTATTCATCCATTTGGTAGAAAGTGCTACCTTCTCCTCCATAGTTCAAAATCCTGCTGCTGCAAGAATGATCATTTATATGCTTTGAGATGTATAAATGCTTCCCAATTTGAGTACTACGAAAGACAGCTTCATTCACAGTCTCCAAAAGAAAGCCTGCCCAACAAAAGAACATACAGATTGAACTAATCACTTAATTTCAGTTGTGCAGGGATTCAGGAATGACAGGTCATTGTCATATGGACAGAAAAGAGCTGTTGGTGAAGGGTGAGGCAGTGACTCTCCCTGTAAATCAGGTGTTGCATCGCCCTTTTTTCTAGTGTTAGTTCTTTCCTTTTTGAATATGAAAGAACACAGTAGGAAACCATTGTTCCTAAAATCATCTTTATTTCGTCTCGTCTGTTTTCCCTGTCTTACCTCCCCCTCCTTTCATCTCTTTCCATTCTCCCTCTCCCCAAGCAAATTCTCCTAGTCTGATCATGAGCTAAATCAGTAATTGCGGAGGTATCAACAAGTATAGTTAGCAGCTGACAGCACAGGCACTGCACTGTGTGGCCACAGGCTCATTAGGCTCACCCTGCTCCTCTCACTGCTTTCTTTAACTCTGCAGTCTCTTCACATAGGCACATTAGCTGTTGTCTTCAGTAGCATTGCAGTTATCTAATTATCTTACAGTAGACAAGTGTTCAAGTTTTTATGTGTATGGCAGCCAGCACAAGAGAATAAATGTTGCTCCATGGGGCATATTTCCTCTATAAAAGGTCAGTAATAATTCCTGTTGAATTTCCTTTACTGCTGTGCAGTCACTAATGAGAAAATGGGAGCTACTTCTCAGCTTTAATACACTCTCTGTTTGTTTGTTCAGGAGTTTTCATCCCAAGTCAGCCTCAGGATCTGCTAGTCTGAAAATCAGTGTCTTCTCCAATTTTCTCCCTTAATTTTCTCCACCAAACACTTGACAGGAGAGGAAGTCGAATTATTCAAAGTATTTTGGGAAAATATATCTCACTTTTTCTATGACACAATCCTTCCTGTAAGAACTTCTGTGAGAATGTGTGATCTAATCTATTAAATGATTCAAGTTGGTGTTTTTTTTGTTGTTGTTGTTGCTGTTGTTGTTTGTTTTTCTCTTCTTTTACACAGCTGCATTAATTTCTGTTTGCTACTAACATTTTTTTCTTCATATTCTTGTTCATTTTCTTCGAAGTGCATTCCGTCATTCTATTGTCGTTCCAACACTCAGATTGAGAGAAAATTTGTAGCAACTTTTCAGAACTACCATTTAGAAGAAAATGTTTTACACTGTTTCGCAAAATAAAAATGTGTTGTTGGCACTGGCTTTAAGGGGACCTGTTGTGAGTGAAAAATAAAAATCTATATTAAGACTTTCTATTGTGATTTCTCTATTTAAAAGTTCTTCTTTGTATAATAGTTCATGGTGAAGTTGCTTCTATTTAAAGCACTGAGTTTGATCTTGGCTTTGATCTGTAGCTTTTGATCTTGAAAGAAGGATGTTGTGGCAGTAAAACAGAAAGAGTAGGAGAGGCATTTTTTTCTTTTTTCCTTCTTGTTACAAAGTTAAAGAAACGATGTCAAGATTTAGCAGGCAGTAGTTGGACCTACCTTTATTAACTTTGCTTGCAAAGTCTATCTAATTCTATATGCAGAAGAGTTTGCTCCTGCACATGCTTTTATGAGCCCTCCTTTTTCACAGGAGCGCAGCTTTTCTTTAGAAGCTTTCAGAGAATGGTTATCGATAGCACAGAGTATAAATTAGTTCTAAAACGCTGAGAATAGCTTAGTTATACCAGGTGTGACTCTGTTTGTCTTGTTTTTAATGCAGAACACAAAACTTTACAGATAACCCAACCCGAGGATTTCAGAGATTTTTCATGGCTGACCTAAGTTGTGTTTCTCCCATCACACTTGGGATAGAATGTGCTGCTCAGAGAGCACAGAAACATCTGCTGAAGGCCCGTGCCTAAATTCGATCACCTGCTCGCGCTCTCGTGTTGAATATCAAGTTTTTCTCGGAGGCCTCAGTGCTGCACTTGCTGTGCCGCGATAGGAACAAAACCTGCTGAGGTGCTCGTGCTGAGCTGCCCTTCGGAATGCACGGCAGCGCAGCTACCAGCTGCGTTCTTCGGCGTCGGGAAAGCACCGGGGGAAGCCGTCAGGCACTAACGGCGCCGCGCTCCTGACCCAGCCTGCTCGCCCGCCACCAGGGTTCACGGCTGTTTTGCTAGGACGGCGCCTTTTCCTCGCGGAGGGTTTTACAGGAGCTGCGCGCCGTGCGGCTCGGGACGAGGCAGAGCCGTCCCGGGGCTGCGGGCTCGGACGGAGCGCTGGGCGCCGGCGGCGACTCTCCAGGCCGGCCGGGGGAGGCGCGAAACTCCCGGTGGGATCACCCCGGAGCCTGCCGGTCCCTACGTCTTTAAGGCAGGCTCCTCCTCTGCGCGGGGTTCCGGGGCCGGAGCGGGGGACACCGCGGAGGTGTTGCATTTCCTACCCAAGGCAGCGGGACGGCGGGGCTGGTGGCGGCGGCGGTCCTCGGGGAGCGGCTCGGCTCGGCACGGCTCCGCCTCACCGTGCGCTTTCTTTCCGTACAGCCGCTGCTGGAGGAGGGCGAGACCTGGAAGGAGTGCAGACTCGTGCAGCAAGTGAGCGCCGAGGTGAGGAGAGCCGTCCGTCCGCTACCCGCTTCGCCCCGCTTCGCCCTTCGTGGGTCCCCTCCCCGAGTTCTTCGCCTGACCTTCTCCCGTGCAGCTTTTGCTTCAAAAGCATCATCGCTCTCTTCCCAGGCATAGCGGCGCTTGTACGGAGGAAAAAAAATCAACCACGTGTTAGTTGTTTTGTTAAAAATAACAACGCCACCGGCTGATGTCGGTGGCTGGAAGTAAATTTCTGATTTGTAACAGAAGGTGTAAGGGATGGGATGCAGAGGTTGTCCCCAGGTTTTTTGCACGCAGGAGCAAGAACTTTACATCTGGCAGCCTGGTCTGGCTTCAGACACTTTTTCTTTATTTAAAAACAAAAACAAACAAACAAACAAAAAGACCCAAAGCACCTTAAGCCGAAAGGTGCAAGTTTGCTTTCGTAGAGAAAGAAAGGAAAGTAGCGCTTCACAGGGTGAAGAGCAGCATTTCACTTCAGCCGTGTGCAAGTAACTAAGCAGATTACCTAAGATCACCTCGTTCGGGATAGGAAAATGCTTTCCCACTCCCAGTGAAGCAATGGAAAAAATTGTTTTGAGTCTGTTTATAGGTTCTTATTAACGCAGAGTGGCTGCACTCGCATCACATCTTCTTTCTAAAAAATCACTATGGTTTTGAACTCCAGGTCACAAAATGGATTCGGGCAAACCAGAGGATCAGAAAAAGCAGCAAGAAGAAAAGAAAGCAGGATGAAGTTGTGTTTCAGAAGGTAAGGGTTCATGTTGTGCGTTTGTGGAAATGGGCTAAGGGCTGCATAATGGAAAGATTTCGAGATGATGCCTTATAAACTATAAAGAGGTGTTCTTAGTTTCTCTGACGAGGTGATAGTAAATATTTCAGTATGTAACTTCTATGGAAATAAATTATTAGTAGAAAGAAATCATTAGCCTGCAATTTCAGGCGCAAAAGTTCCCTGTTTTTGTGTTAAAATTCAGTGTTCTGCAGAAGAAAGGTAAGAGCACTCTCATCAGAAGTATCAGTAGTGCTTCAAAACAAGAGCTTATCACAGGACCTGCACCGTTATTTGTAAATTTCCAGGTAGGTTTAGCTGAGAAACAATCTGTGTTGGTGAGCAAAGGGACAGTAAAAGATACGATGCCTGCATTGAAACAGGTGCTCTGATAATGCTTTTGGCCATTCAGTCAAAGTGATTTTCTAAGTCTTACAGATCATGTAGTTGCACATGGGAATTCATGAGGGTGCCTTTGTGATTATTTTTGAAATTACTGCAGAGGGCTTCTTAAACTGCATAGAGTCTAAACTAAACAACTAAACTGCTTGAAACATGTGCTTTGCCTGTTGTGAATGATTTTTTTTTTTTAATGCTAAAACTTTTTTTTTTCTTTTTTTTGCTATGATACTCCTATAATACTGACTACTTAAATCATAAAGTAGGGACGTAAATAACCAACTGGGACTTGTATTAAATAATCATTTTCTGTTCTCTTGAGGGGAAAAAAAATGATTCTAATATTTATCACTTATGAATAAAGATGCATTTCCAAAATGCGTTAACAGAACTTTGTGGGTTTTTTTGCTCACGTTGATTTTAGAAACATATTTTTAATTATCATTTTTTTAAAACATTACCTTTAAAGGATCAAAATAGCAGCATGTTGTTTTGCTATTTCGACAGTGCTTCTAGAATGTATGATGAATCATTGCTGTTTCTGTAGCCAAATTCTTGCTGATAGCATGACTGCCAGCTCCTGGGATGCGTTGCCTTAGTATGGGCATTGCAGTATTTGACAAACGTCTACAAAGTGCATTGTTGTATGTGGGTGACTCATCAGCTCTATAATGCATTTAAAAAAGGCCACCAAATTACATATAACTTAGAATAAGATGTTCTGTGTTGTCATACTTTAGAAGGATGTGATCTAAACAGAGATTGTATAAACTGTCACACCAAGTAATTCAGTTTCTGTTTATTTTCATGTATGTGAATGTTTATTTGTATGTTTTCCATTTTTTGTTTGTTCCGTTACCACTGATTTCTTAACAGTTCAAAAATATCAATACGTGAATTGTTGATGAAGATAGAAATAGCCCTAATGCAAGCTACAGACTGCATGCATTTTGAAGTAGTTTTTAAATTACAAAGGATGAAGTAGGTCCGCTGCCACATCTTCAACAGTCTTAAAACCACTTTATACTGTCACAGCCTCTAGTATTATAATTAGAATCATATTAGAAATGCAAAAAATAATGTATTATACTGTGAAATACCCACTTCTCAAAAAAACAATATTGTAGCAAAGTCTGTAACATCAATATGAATTAAAGTTAAAGGTAAGAATACACATTTTCTTCTAGTATGTGTAAGTATTAATAATTCTTTGAGATTCAGTGCGCAGTCACTGGGTCAACTGCAGTTTGGGTCAACCCCCTGGGAACAAAAGGGCATGTCAGTGACCTTACATTTGATAATGAAATTGTTGATTAGAGGTGGGAATTGTTACATTCTCTAGGAGTTTGTTCATTGCAATGATGGCTTCTCCAGTGGAGACAGAGAAGAGGAAAGGGAGCGTGATTTTCTTGGTGCTGGCTGAGCATCATTGCAATATTAAAATTCAGACTTTGGTTACAACTTATCTTTCAGTACAGACTTACCAGCCCTGGTAGGTGGTACCCAGCCAGTTTATATGTTCCACTAGTGTTGTTTTTTTTAAAACTTTCTTTGGATATATATTGGCTTGTAGCAGAAACAGTACTGCACAACAGATTAAGTACTTTGTGAGTGAATAAGAAAAGGAATAAATTTGTAATGAAAAAAGGATGGAGAAGGGATTGAAGAAAAAAAACAATAAAACAGAGATGAGAGAAAAAACATAAGGCGAAAACAGGAAAATGAGGAGCAGAACAATAAGGAAACAGAAGTAAGAGCTGGTATCAGCTTGTATCACAAGCACAATTGCAGTAAGGTTACTGGCCTCTTCTGGTATAGCTGGAAAACCAAGCTGATCTTGCTTATGCTTTCAGAACAAGCATGAACTTGCTAAAGTTAGCTTCAAAACTTTCATGTTCCTGTTCTTTTTTAATGTTTTAATTTGAATCCACTACACTGAGAATCAAAGCAGGGACCAAATCTGAAATAGATATCTTGAACTTACATACCATGCAGAACTTAACAACTGAAGAAAAAATCCTAGAGTGTTCTTCAGATAGTGTTGGTGTAAATCATTTTCAGAGCCTTACCTTTCTGAATTTGGTTAGCTTTACAGAACTCTAGGAACCCTAAAATATGTAATTTCAGGCTCTTAATGCTAAATATTTTCATCATTTAGCTCTGTACGTTTATGGATTGTTTGGAAACTGTAACTATATAGCTCAAAACTTTATCCTTTAGGGTAACACTGCCTGAAACTTAACTTCAAAAGTACTTAATAGCACAATTAGATACTGTGCCTGTGTTTTTCTTTTTTTTTTATATTTTTAAAAAGGAGTTTTTGTTGTAGCCATAATAATAATAATTTAAAAAATTAGTCCACTTCTGAATCCAGTATTAGCTGTATCTTATTTGCAGTACTGTTGTGATAGAATGTCCTTTTTAATAATTCCTGCTGCCATTTGAAACTATTGTTGCATACCATGTTTCACAGTGCGCCTCCCTAATACATGCTATGATGCATAATATTGCCACACTTCTAGATCAATGAAGCAACCTAGTACCACACATACAATGATGCACCCATTCCTTTTCAGAGTCAGAGGTGACCATTTCAATGTTAGGAGAATTCAGGCCAGCATGGTCATGTGCTAAAATAGTTTGAGGTTTACAGATAATAACATGACTACTAGTTACAGTACTTCAAACCACCAGCCATCCTTCCTCCATGCAGTGAAAGTTTAAGGCCACTTTAATGTAAAATATGAAGTTCGTATAGGAAAGAAAATAATAAATAAAAAAAGCAGTTCTAGCAGAGGGTTTTTGTTTGTTCTGATTGACAGGAAGAATTGGTTACACTCCTGTGATAGAGCAATATTTGGCAATCGACCTCATTGGAGGTATTTTAATGAGGCTTTGTGCATGTTATCACATGATGAATTAATGAAACTTATGAAGTCTTTTTAGTCTACTGAACCCCTTTTTTTTGGTGTATGCATGTGGTTGCTATGTGTGCCTTTACACCTTAGCTTACAAGTACCTTTTGTCTTGAATAAAACAGGAAATGGAAAATGTGATAACAGATCTGTTCTTTCCAAAATAACAGAAAAACAGGATTTGACAGGATTTGATTGCTTTTAATATTTCTCAAATGTCTCACCCGCTATTACAAGCAGTGATTCAGTGAGTTTGGGAGTAAAGCAGAAAGGTGTCCATTTGAGGGCATTTGGAACTGGAGCAACTTTTTGCATTAGAAACTAGTACTTCATAAGCTACCTTCTACAGAATTTCCTAAAAAAATTTTTTATTACTTGAGAATATACAGTTCTGGAGACATTTAAATCAAGTGGATTGTTCAAGTTCTCAATGTTACTGATTCTGAAGGCTCCAAAGGAGCTGTTACAATCTTCCTGCTCAAACATGCTTTATTTCAGTATTAAGTTTGTTGCATTTTAGTCTTACATTTATTAGACTTACTTTTGACAATGTGTAATAATTTTTAATAATGATTCTTGGCAACTGATATCGAGCTGTCTTTCATCAGTTTAGATTATATTCAAATATTGTATAGCAAAGGCATGTGTAGTTCTTCCTAAGTGTAGTATTTATCATTTGAGTTAAAAAAAAGTATGATCACAGAAGGCAAAGACTAGTGCCCTTACAGAACTAATTAAAGATCTGGAAGTTCTCATTCTCCTTTTTGATAGCTATAGTCACTCAGTCGTGGCCACAGATTATTACTCTTATAATACTGGCCCTCTCCAGAAACTCTTGGATCACAAAGGTAGCTCACTATTAAATGCACATAAATGCTGTAAAGCTTTACTTGAACAGAGAGAATTAAATTCCTAAAATTTGTGGATATCGCTTTGCTCATTTTTCTTGTGTTACTTTTCTGGCAGGTATAAGTAGAGTGACCTCTCACAACTGGCTAGTTCTTACCTACAGATGGATGCATTGCTCACAGGTTTTGTACAACCTGTAGAAGCATTTAAAAGCAGCTTACAGTATCTTGACGTTTCATGAAAATTTGTAGTATATTTACATATTTATATATATATATATATATATTTCATAGTTTGGATTCAGGCATGATATCTAGTGGCAATTAATAAAGAAAGTGTAAGAAATCTTGTTGTCTTCCTGTATCATAACCATGTTCTGGTTAATAATCAGCTCTTAAGAAAGCCTTCTATGTTTCCTGAAAAATTTATGATGAAAAAGAAACGTGGTCAACTACATGATTTGGTATGTGTCTTTTTTACCCTTTATACTTTTAATTTAAGAACTGGTCACTGGTCACTTCCAGTGAAATTTTTTTAGTATTCTAAATCTGCCATGTTCCTCTGAGAGCCCAATAAAGGCAAGCATGACCTCTATCATGCAGAATCACAGAATGGCCAGGGTTGGGAGGGACCTCAAGGATCATGAGTCTTCAACCCCCCTACCGCATGCAGGGCCACCAACCTCCACATTTAATACTAGACCAGGCTGCCCAGGGCCCCATCCAACCTGGCCTTGAACACCTCCAGGGATGGGTGGGGTATCCACAACCTCTCTGGGCAGCCTGTTCTAGCACCTCACCACTCTCGTGGTAAAGAACTTCCCCCTGACATCCAACCTAAATCTTCCTTCCCTCAACTTATAGCCATTACCTCTTGTCCTGCTGTTATCTACCCTTTCAAAGAGTTGATTTCTCCTCCTGTTTGTAGGCTCCCTTTAGGTACTGAAAGGCTGCAATGAGGTCACCCCACAGCCTTCTTTTCTCCATGCTGAACAAGCCCAGCTCCCTCAGCCTCTCTTTGTAAGGGGGGTGCTCCAGTCCCCTGATCATCTTTGTGGATCTCCTCTGGACCCTCTCCAACAGCTCCCTGTCTTTCTTGCACTGGGGGCTCCAGACCTGGACACAGTACAGGGGGACAATCACCTCCTTGTCCCTGCTGGCTCACCCCTCTTTTAATGGAGCCCGGGATATCATTTGCTTTTTGAGCTGCAAGGGCACACTACTGGCTCGTATTAAGCTTTTCATGAATCAAGACCCCCAGATGGTCCTTCTCCACAGGGCTGCTCTCAAGGACCGCTCCTTCCAGTCTGTATGGATGCCTGAGATTCCCCTGGCCCAAATGCAAAACCTTGCACTTTGCTGTGTTGAACCTCATCAGGTTCACCTGGGCCCACCTTTCAAGGCTGTTGAGGTCCCTCTGAATAGTGTCCCTTCCCTCCACCATGTAAGCCACACCACTCAGCTTGGTGTTCTAAGCAAACTTGCTGAGCGTGCACTCGATTCCATCATTGATGTCATTTATGAAGATGTTAAAGAGCACCAGTCTCAAGGCAGACCCCCAGGGGATGCCACTCATTACCTGGACTTATAGCCATTGATCATTTCTGGAAATCCAAGCAGATGCATGACAGAGATGTTCTGATTGTCCCAGCTGCAGAAAGCATTTGTTGACACTTTGAGCCCATGAGACAGTTTGGTCATGAGACACGAGTTGCCAAAACACTGTATTTCATTACTTCTACTTATTACAATTTTCTTTTATTTTGATTTTGTGAACTATATCCTACTTAGGTGTCAGGTCATATATCCCACATGTGGTGAACAAACACATCATGAATTTGCAGTTGTTTTTTTCCTTCGCTGTAGTACATGAGAAGATAGGGGTTTTGGAATTAGTTTGGAAGCTTAATGAGTATCTTGCTTACATTCTCTCATCGATTTTGCAAAAGGAAATGAAATAAATCTCCAAAATATTAAATGTTTCCATGCCTGGGATCTTGTTTATTTCAAAGAAAAGATGATGGCTGAGGCCTGATCTTTGAATAGCTATTATCGTCTTCATTTTGTTTAAATTCAAGAGACTTCCATGTTTTGGCTGTAGTTCTGATGAGTTTAGTAAAGCTACTCATGTTTACATGTAGACCTTAGTTGTTCATTCTCAAGATCTTTCTTCCAAGTGGCCACTTTTCTGATTGAAAATCAGAAATCTCCTAATAACTTGGAGTATTTTTTTACCAGGAGATGTGATACCATGTTTTTTTTCCAATTTACAGCATAAAAGAAACCATTGTGTAGAGCTTTGGGGCAAGTGAGGACATAATCGGAGAGAGAGAGAGAGAGAAATTGTAGAATTCATTTGTTTCAAGCTCAGTTTTCATCCCTCTTCTGCAATTTCCCTTCCTTACTTCAGACAGTGCCCTTGTAAGCATATGCTGGTTTTACAGCATGAAAAACCCACCAGAAGGAATCAACTGCAAATCTTTTTAAGTTTTTCACCTAAATTTTCAATTTTTGTGGCTTGAGAAATTAAGTCTGTATCATGACAATGTTATTTTCTAATAACGGAGTAAAACACTTAGGTTTTCAAATAATTAGGAGAAGTGGTTGCTAGAAATCTAAGAATGGTGATTTTGGTTTACTTGAATTTATAGATATGTCAACTGAAGATGTGTGAATTTTTTTGCCAGTCAAAGTAATTAGTATATCATACTTTCATTCTAACACGCCCCCTCATTCTAGAACTTTTGCAGTATTTTTTCAGAGATTAAATTTCTACTCCTTGAAAAGTAACAGCTTTTGTTTATCAGGGTAGGAGAAAGGAAATTCATGATAACAAAATGCTTTTCAGTGTTGTGTGTATTGGTCCTATTTTTATAGCAGCTCTAAGTTCCGGGATTGAGTTATATAAAATCTACATTCTGGACGTCTCAGAACAAAATACTTAGTTGCATGAAGACTGAGCTGAAATGTGTCTGTATGTTTACTCAGTGTCTTTCACAGAAAGAGGGGAAAGAGTTGCTATTCAGGGGGACCTTCACAGGCTTGAGAGGTTGTTCCATGCAAATGTCATGGAGCTCAGCAAGACTAAGTGCAAGGTTCTGCACCCGAGTCAGAACACTGACAAGCACAAATACAGACTGGGCTACAATGGATTGAAAGCAGCCCCAGGAGTAAGGACTTGGGGTTGCTGGATGATGAAAAACTCAACCTGAATCTTCAGTGTATGCTTGCAGCCAAGAAAGTCAACCATATCCTGAGCTGCATCTTAAGAGGCACGAACAGAAAGCTGAAGGAGGTGATTGTTCCCTTCTACTCTGTTCTTGTGAGACCCCACCTGGAATACTGCATTTAACTCTAAATTCCCTAAAATAAAAAGGGCATGGACCTGTTGGAATGAGTCCAGCGAGTCCAGAAGAGGGCCACAAGGATGGTTAAAGGGCTGGAGCACCTCTGTTAGAAAATTGAGTTGTTTAGTCTAGAGAGAAGACTACAAGAAACATCATTGCATTCTTCTAATACCCCCCTAAAAAGGTGGCCTATAAGAAAACTGGAGAGAGACTGTTTATAAGGTAGTTCAGTGATAGGACAAGGGCTAATGTCTTCGAAATACTTCTCTTAGTTTAAAGCCATTCTTTACTATGTTGATGATGAGGCACTGGAGCAGTTTGCATAGAGAACCTGTGGATGCCCCATTGCTGGAGATGTTCAAGGCTGGGCTGGACTGGGGCTACCTGATCTAGTGGGAAGGATCCCTGCCTATGGCAAGAGGATTGGAACTAGATGATCTTTAGAGTCTCTTCCCTAAACATTTCTGTGATTTCAAAGTTTTTTTTTAATCTAAGAACCACTGAATGAGATACCTCAAATATGTGTACTTCTTTTAATATCGCTGCATAAGAATAGTAATTATTTATACTTACAGTGGTTTTAGAAATGGGAAACTGAGGCTTATTGATGTTAAGTATAGACAAAGATATCTAAGATATTTGGTTAGAGGAAGGAAATGGGCTGCAATCATCACCTGTGGTGTCTGAACACAGTTCTTGCTTGAGGGCTCTTTATGTTGTAAATGCAAACAAATTAAGCCACACCATTATCCATGAAATCCCCAGCACATACAGCAATATAATTAAAAAGATAAACTTAAGCAGAAGTGTACTCATTTTATTAGAATTTCATAGAAGATTCTGAGTTGGAAAGGACCCACAAGGATCATCAAGTCCAATATCTGGAATACTGCAGTATTTATAATGCAATAGAACATATTTTTCAGTAATTAATTAAGGCTATGTTTTATGGTTTTGATTTGAAGTGTTAAATGTAAGTATAGGTTTTGGATGTTAAAGGATAATAATTTAATGGACAGTGATTTACCTTTTTGTCTTTGCTTGTCTAGATGAGTATATGCTGTTCACAGAGGGGGGAAAGAATACCAAACAAAATCTTGTTAAATCTTTTTAGTTCAAATAGTTTTGGTTATGTAACTTTCAGATAACTTTCATCTATTGTATGATAGTATTGAAGTATAATCACACTGGGAGTATGAGTCTTAGTTTAGAAGCTGGAAATGTGCTAGCATCTTGTGCTTGCACAGCCTAAAGAATGATACAGATGAGCTGGAGGTAGTTAAAAGTTGGAACCTATGGAAAATAATAATTGTATACATAATTATTTGCTATTCAGGTATACTTTTCCTAATGATGTCCATTACTTTAAGTCTATTTAAGACAAGAATTTAGAAATATCCTTTGTGAATATCTTTTGTACTGATACAGCTTTTTGGTATAAAGTAGCATGTAAGTAAACATTTAAAGGGTTATATTTAGTTTAAAATATTTGGTCAGACCATGAGATTCTCTTACAGCTTCCTTTTCAGTTTTTAAGCTATCTAGGGACTTCAGAAACAAACCATTTTACTTACAGGGTGTATTTCATATCTCACACTTGTTTTTAATCAGTTATAGTCCATGAATGTCCTGTGTAGGAATTTGTTTGAAGAGATTTTAAAAAGGGTGGTTGTATAATAACAGTGACCTAGATGGCGTGTAGACACTTAAATCTTTTCATTTGTTTTCTCTTGTCCTAAGCATTGAGACAGGAAGCATTCTTAGAATTATTTTTAGATTTTTACAAGTCAGCCTTGGTTTCCTCATATAACAGAAATCCCTTGGCTAGATCCAAAAGCAATATGTTTACTCTTTCATGGTGCCATATGCGTACAATTTTTTTGTTTTAATTTGGATGCCTGTTTTTGAAAGAAAATGCTCAAAAACTTCAACCTATATTGGATTGTCATCCATGAATTGTTTGGGTACGGAAAAAAGGGCTCCTCCGTATGGCTGTGATTTTTGTTGTTGTTGTTGTTGTGAGCCTAAACCAAATAACTAAGTGGTTTATTTTATAGCAGACTCAGTAGTCTGCTGGTCATGTTTAAAAGACTGGTGATTTTTTTTCCTCCATAACTATACTGTCTTTACAACACCACTTTTGTTGTGACAGAATGATGGCTGAGTGAAAAGGAGTTTGGATTCTGGTCTCCTTCTTAGCTTATATTTTCTTCATTTCCCATCTCAGCATTCAGCTGCGAAGTGAACTGTAGGTCCAAATGCATCTTCTACCTGGATTATCATGGTGCTGCTGCTTTAGTTGGCATGTCTCTTTCAGTTAAGGAGAAATTGGGTGCCTCACTGTTCTGCTGTGACTGCTACCTTTCCATTTCCATTGTTAAGGTCTTGAAGGCATCTCTGAGGAAGTCTCCATCTCTGCAGTTCTGCAGTGAGTTGCAGAGTTACTGAAACATACTTTTGTCCTTCCTTATATCACACAAGTGACCTATAGTATGTATGAAAAGTATGCAAGACTGAGTTCTGCTTCTTTGTTAAAATATACTTAGTTTTGTCAAGTCAGGTTAATATTTCTAAAACATTCAGAGACAGAGATGCGATGACTGTGAAAGTTTAGGGAGTCCCTGTTTGTTGCTGCTGGTGTCAGAGCACCTGAGTAATTGTTCTTTGTGCTAGATATCAGCTTCTCAGTATCATACTCCTATTTTTCTTTCCATAGTGAATCACATGCAAACCAGTGTTTGACTGTTCCTTTCATCAATGGAAAGTCTGTGTTTCTCAGCTTCTTTACTCTTGAGTAATTTTTGTCTGAATGTGTCTATTACCCTGGAGTCATAGACCAAGTCAAATAATAAAATGTTATAAAATTATATTTGGATGGCAATGGAAATTCCTTATGACTCAACACATTTGCTGTTGGAAAGAATTACTTTTGGAGACACTTATGTGAGTTTTAACTGACTGTACTGTTGTCAGTATCCGTTAAATGTTTATGAAAACCGGATCATGGACACAGGAACGCAAACTCTGTTACTCACTTGCAGATTAAAAAAAAAAAGCAATAGCTCAACATTCATTACAGTGGGAAATGAGAGAAGTTGAATCAACATACTGTCAACTTTTTAGGACTCTGGTTACATTAATGAGCAATTTATATAAACTTGAAGTCATCAAATGAAAAGTGACCAAACCACAAAGCATAATCAACACAAGGAACTTCACTGAGATTTTATTGTCGTGCTCACTGCTATTAGCATCTTGGCTAAGGTGATCTAGGTCAGCTTGGGAAAGGAACTGCAGATAGAAAGCTGAAGCTGAAGGCTGTTTGTTTTCCCCCTCAGTACCTGCATGTTCATGTTAACCTTGCAGTTAAATATGCTCTTACAAGGGTATCCCTCATTTTCTATAAGCTAGCATATAGTGCAAGTGGCTTTTTTTACTTTTTATTGAAATTAGTACCATCTTGGCTTAGTAAAGTCTGGGTGGGTGTTTTGCAGCGCAGACTTTCCAAAGCACTGGCAAAGACATAACAGTAATCCAGCTGAGTCCCCCTAAGGGTTTGAGCTGAAATTCTGACTTTCATATTAAATTAGGCATGGTTACAAGATGAGTTATTTGAAGTTTTTGTGAAGCATGTGACAAACAGAGCAAGCAACTGGGATGCAAATTTTTTCATGTATGTTTTCTTTGTTGGGTCAAAAATTTATGCAGAGTACAGAAGGTTCTTATTGATGAAACTTGAAGAAATCCTCCTCAGTATATATATATATAGTGTGTAAATGGGCATATGTACGTGTGTGTACATATATATGTGTTTATGTATGTGTGTATATATGTATACACAGATACACATGCCCTCAAACTTGCCTCAGCATCTTGCACTTTAGAATTTTTCACAGAAAGGGGCTTTCCCCCTTTTTCCTAAGGACCTGTAGTTATCATCAACCAGGTATGTGATTTTGTTTTGTTTTGTTCTGTTGATTTTTTTTTTTTCTGTTAACTTTTATTTTTGAAATATTTTATCAGATTTCTCCTTTGGTGTGGTAGTGTCTTAATGGGTTTTCCACTTGTTTCCTTTGCCTACATATAATCTGTGTTGGTGTGATTCTTTATGGCAGAGTGTTGGAGTAATTTCTACCGGTATTATTCGTTGTTCCCTGCTACTTCAGGTAGAAACTTTTTAGTGAACTTCAAAATGACCCATCACCAGTCTTTCTTTTACAGAGTGGGCTGTCCCTAAGTAATGGTGTGAAGGTCTTTTTTGTTTTTTCAACTCAAGTAACAATAGAAAAACTGTCATTGAGATCCAGTGTTTTTACAGTATGTTGTTAGTTTAGATAAGTGGACTCTGCTTTTAGGAAGAGCAGTGGAGTAGTTAAACAGAGCCTGTTGTTTCTTAATTCAAGCATGGACAGGTTTGGTAATGGCTAAAAGGTTAGTTGTATCTAAAGGTTGCTCAAAGTAGTTCCTGAAACAGCTAACGAGAGCTGATATTATTTAAAATACTTTTTTGATTGTTTCAGTATAAGCCAAAGACAGGGTGAGTTTGAAGGTAAGTAACATCTGAGGTTCTAGAAAAGGTGCTGATGCTCTAAACTTTGTCTTTCGCAGGCATTCCTTCTGAAAGGAAAAGAAACTAGTTTTTATTTACTCTGGACTTTTTGTTTTACTGATGTATTTCTTTTGTGTGTGACATTCCTTCTAGAATTCTGCAGTTCATACAGGGAGAGAGCGTGTGTTTGAACAGAGCAACATATAAGTGCTGAGAATGTTGTATATAAAACAGTCTTTGTAAATGCTCAGTCAGAAAGCTCTTCTAAAATTAAAACCATTGCTAAGTCAATTGGAATGATGATGGGTAAACTGATGGAAGGCAAGAGACGGCTGACTGATTTTAGAGCTGCCGAGCTGAAAGCGTGTAAGACATCTTGCAGTAGGAAGTAGTGAATGGATATTTGCAAACACTGGGTAGCTGGTCATATCTCTCAGCTGTCTTCCAGTTATTACCTCAAAGAGAAGGAGGTGGTATTTTAAAAGACAATATGGTAAGTGAACTTGAATTTAAATGGGATCCAAGCTGTAATTTATCAGGGGAAAAGTGCTTGCCCTTGTTAGGAAAGACTTTGTCCCAGATGGGAATATCCATTCCCCAGATGATGTCTGTCACCTTCTGCTAGTTTGCTATTAGATAATTTCTGCATAAATTGTTGTGAGCTTTGTATTTTTTTCAATGTCTTGGCTCCATCTAGAAGTGTAATGTTACAAACTTGTTTAACTGTATAACTTTCAGATTAGGTAGCAAAAAGACCCTTTTGAAGTCATTATGAAAGCCTGCATCCTTGCCTCTCAGGATAGTCTGGTAGCTCATGAAATGCAGGTCAGGCACTTGTTGGGGTGGTAGTAGGGAGGGGAACCTTCAAACCAACAGTGAGAAATGGGAGTTATGCACGCTTAGATCTCTGGTAAAGTATTTCTATATTAACTAGCTACAAGATTAATTACTTCATAACAACAAACAAACTGATTCAATCAGGAGTTCCCGTTACTAACATAATAAAAGTATTGAAAATAGAATTTATAGCAAACAGGATGTCTGGCCACAACTGTGCAGATTCAGTTGCCTGGTATTTATTATGGACTTGACCTTCTGTGCTAAGATCAGAGAGCAGTGAGGAGCTTCATGGCTATGAGCAGAGATACCATTAGATACCATTTAATCTGACCACACCAGCATGGCAAGCCCTTTTAGGAGTGAGGTACCATTAAGGGTATTGGAGAAAGATGAATTACCATCTCCGCAGCACATCTGCTGCTCCCATACTGACAGTGACACAATTTTCAGAAAAGATGTTTTATGTGGAATTCTGACAAATGGCACTATATATTTTTGTGTTACTGATAGTGTTAAAAATATTTTTTATCTGTGATATTGAATGCAGACTATCTAGAGTACAAAGACTTTATTATTTATTTATTTTAAATTATACTTTATTTATCTGCTAAACATGATTTACCAAGTGAATTAACAAAACAGCACTTTTGGGAGATAGGTTATGCTTGTTGGCTAAAATGGCATAGCAAGCCCTCAGCGTATCAAGGAAAACTTCCCTTATTGACCATTTAAAGGTCTTTTAAGACAATTATTTCCTCACATCCACAGTCAAACAAGCATGCCTGCAACTTGAAGTTTGGACCAGATGGCCCTGACATTTCGGCACAGTTTGTGTTCACCATGTTAGTCCACTGTGTGATTTCAGATGGGATAGCCAAGCTGACTCCAGGAAGCTGAAGTGCCACAAAACTGTTCTTAGTGTTGTAAGCAAGTGCTTCTTATTTTTGCATTCATATTGTTGTGATACCCAGTCAGTTAAGCCAGCGACATTTAGCTGAAACTGACCTTCTCAATTGAATACTTTTTTGTTCTGGAAATTCCCACAGTTTCAACTGAAAAACAGACTACCTGAAGTTTTAAGGAGCTAATCCATGAGTATAACTAAAGATAAAGTAAAAAGTATGGGAGATAATGCTTTTACAAGTTGATGACAAATCTTGACATTTATTGTAGTAGTAGGCTTGGATAAAAATAAGTTTTAAATAAGTTTTTTAAAATAATAGGAGCCGTGAAGATAAAGCTATCAATTTTCAGCATTTGGAAGAAATAGGCTGTTTCAAAGTTGGCATGTCTCAGTATGTAAAAGTTTTATTTCCCTTAATTTTCAGCTGACTTTGTTCTGAGTAATCCATTTGGTACTATTTCAGTAACTCCTCCGACTGTCTAATGTCTCTGGCAATATGTATGTTGTAACTGTGGATAATGCTTCATGAATGTATTTTACAAGTGCATTCTGAGCCTGTACCAGTATTTTTTCTTCATTACCTTTTACAAACTTACCTTTGTAAAAGGTAATGAAGAAAAAATACTGGTATAGGCTCTGAATTTTCCCCAGATCTCTGTTCTGGAACAGATGCATGTCAGGAGCAGATGGTACGTATCTTAGAGAATGGATATGATTGCCACAAATTGGTCTTATTGGGGAAAAAAATAAAAATAAATGGAAGGAAGGAGTTTGTCTTAATTTGTAGGTATCTGTGTCTCAATTTTGATATGATTAGCTAAAGTTAGAAATACTGTAGATAAAGATCTGTATTTTGTCTCTCACCCAGTTTTGTACATTTTTATAGTGACTTACTTTTTGATTTTTCTTCTTTTTGGATTCAAAGGAGGATGCTGGCATATAGTACCAGAAATTCTATTGTGAATCAATGTATATATTAACAGCATACTTGAAATCAAAGTAATTTGAAATAGGTTTTCCTGGCTTGTTTCTCGGTATCTTTTTGCCAAGCCATGTGTTTACCAAGCCTTTGAAAAGCAGAGATATGATTTTCAATTAACTGAAGGAATGTACAACATTCAAGTACCACACCCAACCTGCTCAGGAGGACAATATTTTTTGTGTCTACATGCCCTTGAATAGTTAAGGAGCAGGTTTCGAGTTGATGTCAGTTCATAGTGGAAAAATACAAGTCTGAAGCCATTGCTTGAGAAGGCAAAATATGTAGGTGAAAGCAAAATGCTGGAAAAATGTATGAAAGAAGGAGTAGTACTCTTTTCTTAAAGAAACATAGGCAGTAGTAGTGGAATGGAGTTGACTGAGACCTCTTGCCACATTTGATTTCTTCTCAGACTAGGGGGAGCTTTCTCTAAGATCTTGATTTATTGACCAGCTTATACACTAAAAGAATGCAAAGCATATATTTATATACAGTTTGGCTTTTCTTCTTCCTCCCCCTGAAGAGTAAATAAATGTTGTGTTTTGAGAAACATAATTGTCAATCTATATCTGATTTCAATATAACAGTTGTAGCTTGCAAGGTGTGTTTAAAAATGTTTTTAAAAAACTGTCATTGATTGATAATACTGCTTTTTTGATCTTGTAATACAGCAGATGAGAGTCAGGGATTTCAGACTTTTGTTTGGCTATTACTAGCTGGAGAGGCATGATTAATCTCATCTCTCATTTAAATCCTTCTAAGTCCTTGCCTAGTCCTCTGCAAGTACAGTGTCTTTTTCTGTGCTTCTGAGCTTCAGCAAAATACCTAAGCTTGAAGAAGAATGTGAGTATATTTGGGTTTCTGACAACAGAGGATGTGAACTGACTTCTGAAATGTTGATTGCTCTGCATTGAATGTGCTTGGCGCCCACAGAGTTCTTCCTTCCTCCACCTAATATGCTTGCCAGCTGTCCCTGCTTGCTGCCCATGAGACTATGCCTGATGTGGGCACAGTTCCACTGACAACCTGTCTGATATTTCTAAAAAGCTATGCTGGATACATAGCCATTTTCCTTAAGGCTGTGGGGAGACATCCAGAATGCTGCTATGGCTCAGGTGTCCTGAAACTTAATCATCAAGTCCCAATGCTAGGTAGGAGGGTGCCCAGGAATATGTGGAGAGCATAGTCATGCCTGCCTTTGTCACAGCTGATGCTTGGAAATGTGCAAGAGCTGTCTGGTTTTAAGCTGCTCATACAGCCCCTTCTGCTCCAGTGCAGCCACAGTAGCCCTCCAGAGGCCTTCTGCTAACCTCATGCCTGTGTGAAGTGTTTGTCAGCCCTTCACTGATGACAGTGGCTAGAAGGCTGGAGCCTAAAGTATTGTTTTGAGTTCAGGTGTTATTGCTTGGGACTGCAAGTTCCTTCAAATTAGCGGTCAGTAAATACTTATTTTTTGCTTTGAAATTGTAACCTTTGTAAAAAGAAGAAAAAAGGGTAACTAAAACTATTAAATCTTGAAGTTTCAACACATTCTGCTTTTTGGACCAGAAGCTGTCTTCACTTTTTTTTTTTTCTGTACTATAGGTCAAGACAGAGGCATGCTCTTCTGCTCTGTTCTGAGAGAATTAAAGCAACTTATTTAGTCCAAACTGTCTTTTGTTGGTCAGACACTGTAGTACCAGGTCAATTTCAATCTAGGCAATGTAATCATTCAATGACATCATATCTGTAAGGTTTCAGTCATTAGCCAAACCCACTGCAGGCATGTGATGCTCACGTTCCTATTAGTCCCACTGTAGTCTAGTATACCACAGTCAAAGGACCAGTCATTTTTCAAATTGGGGAAAAGATGGAAGGACTGAAGAGCTCAGATTTAGCTGAAACTGGTGTGAGTTTTTACAAACCTGGTATGTACGCATTTGCTGATGTGGAATGCAGCCACTGGGTCAATGTTTGCTTGTCTGGTCTTCTACATTTTATGGTTGTTTTTGTTTATTTTTGAGTGTAGAGTTTAAATGTGAGGTCTTGGGTAAAACATACATGTCTACTATCAGTTGTGACAATGGAATACTATTTTGAATCAAAGTTTTTATTTAGTTCCATATCACATTTTGCTTCAGTGTTCCAGTGTTTTATGATTTATGTTGCTTTATGAAGTTACAATATTCCCTCTAATGAAAAGCCATTTGTATTCTTGAAATGTATCTGTATTTATTTAAAGCAAGTGTCACTATATGTTTTCTCCTCTATGGAACTGTGGACTGATGTAACTTCATGTAACCTAAGGAGTGCAATGATGCTCTTACTAAGTACAAAGCAGTATAGAACTTGGTGTATTAAATCAACTAAGGTTCAAATCAATTAAAGCTCAGTGGTTTTGTGTTCCAGTTCACCAACTTATAATGATCATGCTGTATCTTGGTCACAGCATGACTGTTTTAAACGGTCATGAAACAGTGACTTAAATGCCCAAATACATCAATGATCATTTTAGATTTTAATTCTCCCCCATTCTTGAAAAGATTCAAAAATTCACTTGCTTAAACAGGAAAGTAACTGAAATATTCCAGTAATCCACTATATGTGCCTTTCAAAATTACAGTGACTAGATGTATTCGCTGCCCTTGACAGCAAATAATATGGCCCCACAAGACTGTAAGTTTTAACATTACTAGTGATTTTTAGCCCGAATGCAGGCTGCATAGGTGACAACAGAACACTGTGGAGGGTTCAGTGCAGCGCTGCCTCTCTCATACCCACCTCACTCAGTCGTGTTGATACCTGTGTGTATTGCACATTGCATGTGTTGTGCCATTTGATGAGTAAAACGCAGTGACTGGTGATAACAGCATTTCAGCTTAGCTAATGTTGTGTCAAGAGAAAACAGAGCTCAAAAAAGAATCAGCGTGGATGAAAGAAGAGTGTTCATTGAAATAGAGGCAGATAGGCACTTTTTTATGGAGACAAATAATATGGTACTATGCTCAATTCATCAGGAAATCTTGCCAGTTTTCACAGATCACAATTTGAAAAGACTAGAAATCTGGAGATTAAAACTGCTGATTTCAAATGTTATGCTTTGGTGAAAATACTGATGCTACAAATAAAGTTCATTTTGCTGTTTTTATTGGAGGTATTGATAGCGAATATAATGTCATTGAAGAAATGCCTTCGTTGGTGCCATTAAAAGATAGAACTAAATCTCTGAATTGGTGTGAAGCAGTAGGAATTACATTAAAGTGATTTTTCTTTAACCTTGGCCAGCGTATCTGGTATAGCTGCTGATGGTGCCCTGGATGTGGCTGTCTAAAAAGAGGAACTTGTGAAGAAGACCATACAGTTGCCACCAACAATTCACACTTGTGAATTTATCGTACATCAAGGTAATTTATGTGTGAAAACTTCAAAAATGGATTATGTGCAAATCATGATCAAAGTTGTGAATTTCATAATGTCCAGTGGATTGAGTCATCACCAGTTCCAGGAGTTCCTTCAAAGAATGGAGGCTGATTATGGGGACATCGTTAACTTTTCTGAAGGAAGGTGTCTGGTAAAATACTAAGGTCTTATGATTAACAAAATTATATCAGGTCATGTATGGAATGAAAAGGAAGATCTGTGCCAGAACTTGGAGGTGAAAAAAGGTCTCAAAGATTTACTGTTTTTGATGGATTTGACTGTTCATTTAAATTGGTCAAACAATCATCTTCAGGGTGAAAATCAATTTATCTGTGCTGTGTTTCAAACCATAGCAGTTTTAAAATGGAACTTAAATTATGGCAAGCTCATGTTATGGCAAATAATCGTATGCATTTTGATACATTGGCTGAACGCAGTCATGTGAACAGCAAAGAAATATGCAACCTTACTTTCCATTTTGATATAAAAATCTGATAATAGGTTTCAAGATTTGAAATCAGCAGTTTTACTCTCCAGTCATGGTTTCTAGTCATGGTTGGACTTGATCTTTAAAGTCTTTTCCAACCTGAGTGATTCTATGATTCTGATTCTAGGATCTTGGGAAAAAAACGTAATTTTTTAAAAATATATTTCATATTAGTCTAATGCAAAGTCAAAAATTGGTATACATAGAAATTGCTGATTTTTTGCTGTAAGTATGCTACCTTATTTGAATCATTGTGCCTGAGCTGTATTTTGCTTTAAGACTGAAAAGAAGGCCTTCTGCTTTGCTAATTAGTTAAGCATAACAGCTTCAAATAGTGTCATTTTGCTCTAAAATAAAGAAGAGTGGAGCATGTTTATCAGTTTTCAAACATGTTAGTTTTCTACTATGGGAGAATGCAAATTGTTTACTTTAAATACTTTGGAGTTCATCTTTTGTTTTCCTAAACTCTTGATCCTTTACATACATAGTAAATTACACATCAAAATTAAATCCCTGCTGTGTTTCACTTAAATTACTGGAGTCTCATATTTGTGTGAAACTGTATATTACAGGGGATTTGGATTCCTCCACACATGGTGATGATTTTTAAAAGGCAAGGAGACAGTGTACATAGCAGATACTGCAATGGACTTGGACCCTGTGGCCACCCAGAACCTTGGCAGCTCAGCAGATTTCTAACTGTGTGGCTCCTGCTGAGATGTGGCAGTGTAATGGGAGGGTGCACCTCTTGGAATTTGCACTAGTATGGAAAGTTTTCCTGTAGGAGATGCCTGCAGTGCCAAGTGGAATTAAAGTATCTTTACATTCTTTTGTATATATTCAGAGAAGGAAATATACATTGCTTTTGTATCGTTTCATGCTACAGTGCCAGTAGCAAAGGGCCAGAGTTCTACGTTTTATTTCAAACAAACAGAAGTTGCTCTTAGCAACTGAATGACAAAACGAGGTTTAGGAAGATTTATAAGGTTTCTATGGCTTCAGGGTTTTATTGGCAGGATTAATAGCTCATAGCGTTTCTTTGCTTCTCCTCCCACCATGTAATCTGAAGACTACAATCTATCTGTTTCCGGACGCTTTTAAGAGGTATTAAAAATTATGGTTCTAGTTTGCAGCCAGTTTATTTAAGGAAAAGTGAAGGCGAGGCAAGACTACCTTCTGAGGATTTGATAAAGAGAAACGAAGTGAGTCTATCAAATTTCTCCCTCAGTCTTCTTAGTGCCATTGTAAGGTCAGGAGGCAGACTAGAAATAGATCAAGAGATATTTCTGAGCATTTAAAAATATCTTGTTTTTTTTTTTACCTTACTTGCTTGTGTTTGTCAGCTTTAAAGTCCTAAGGGTACTGTCATCAGATGAAATACGAAAGTTGCAGCTGTTTCAACTGTGAGGTGTGGAAGTTCCTGAAGTAATGTTTCTTAGCTGTTGTGAGACATCTATACTGAGGAATATATTTCTGTTGCAAATTTCTCTCAAAACAGATATAATTAATTTCAATATCATGTGTATTTCATTAGAAGTAGGCAATACGTCATAGTACTCTGGTTAAGACTATTCTTCTTGCATTTCAAAGTAAGTGACCACCATAGCTGTTTTTCTTTTCAGATTTGTTTTCGGGATTTTAAGGTTGGGCTTTTTTCCCTGCATAACTGTTGTTACATGACTGTATGTAGAAAACAATATTTCTGTGCTGTTGACTACTGTGGATTGCAGTTGCAGACATCAGTGCTTTTCTGAACATAAGTCCCGTAAGTAGTATGTTTAATAAATTTAGTGGACCTTTATGGTTTCTATTTGAAAGGAGGTGTAATATCATTTAAATGTTATAATTGTGGCTTTTTCTGTTGTCTACAGAGACATAGTATTAAAAATATATCCATGTTAAGTGGAGGCACGACATGATTGTGGAACAGGATGGGTGCTTTTAAAGAGCTTGCTCTGACTGCATGCTGAGTGATTGTGTGTGCTGCATTTCATATAGATGCAGCAATAAAAGGAAGGGCAACTGAGCCTGAGTTAACAGACGGGCTGCTTTGTTTTATACATTCTGGAATAATTTTGTTGCTAAATTAGTAACCTACTTCTTTAGCTTCTGGCTCGTGAGTGTTGCAGTCATAAAAGTAATCCAGAAAGACATACTTCTGAGCCACTTGCAGCAAGTTAGTGTAGCCTGTGGCCTTACTGTGCTGACTGTGCTTTCTATTTCTGCCAAACACTATGTGAGAACAAAAGGGAGCTAGAACAGGGAGGTCAGTAAGCGATTCAGGAGATGCTGTGACCCTTGAATCTCAGGCGTATAATGAGAAACTGTGAAATATACTTATTTGGGAAATATTTCCCCACCCCCCTCCTCTTTTTTTTTTCTCCCAAGAGGGCACATTAAGAATTTGATCATCTGGAGACATATAGATGCCTGCTGCTTTTAACCTGTAGCACAGCAGGCATCTATGTGCATAACTTCTCTCTTTTATCTTTGGCTTGTATTACAGAGCTTGGAGTCATAAGTACAGTATTGCTGAATGCCTTGGGTTGGAAGAGACCTTAAAAGACCATCCATTTCTAACTCCCTGCCATGGGTGGGGTGAGCACCCACAAGATCAGGCTGCCCAAGGCTCCATCCAGCCTGGACTTGAGCAATTCCAGAGATGGGTCACTCACAGCTTCTATGTGCCAGTGCCTCACCACCCTCTGAGTAAAAATGTTTTTTCTGACATCTAACCTGAATCTCCCACTCTTGTAGTTTAAAAACATTCTCACTTGCCTTATCACTGCATGTGTAAAAAGTCAGTCTTCTTCCTGATTATAAGCTCCTTTTGAGAAATGAACAGCTGCTAAATAAATTTTAGCTTTACATGGTCCGTTGGGAGGTGAATACCCTTGCTACCTGTGCATAAGTCTTTCTGCTTTCAGGGCAGTGCTTTAGTTTCCGCTGTGCTCCGTTGTCCCTTAGCCCTCATTTTAAATTGTCCTTTGGAATGGCTTGTCCTGGGTGTCAGCAGCATACATTTCTTTGTGCCCAGTGGAGGAGGACCCCTCCTCATATGGGGATGGGCAGCATGTGTCTGCACCAGCTCTTCTGTAAGTGCATTCCTGAATGTCCAAATTAACGCAGTGCAGAAACAAGTCTTAATGTTTCCATCTTGCAGAAGGCTTTCTGCTTGTAGTCTTTGAAATCCAATGCTTTTACTGTGACATAAAGCAACAATACAGTGCTTTTCTTTGAGCAGATGTTGAAATTGCCAGGGCTTTGGTTCCTGAGAAGGAAACTTCTGTTTACTTCAAATTTTACTGAGCTTGATACAAAGAAGATGTTGAAGAAAAGCTGTGGCCATGAAAGTAATAGCCTAATGTTGCAGAGGTAATGTGTAATGTCACCCTGATGTGGCAGCCTTTGTATAGTCTCTTTGATCCTGTCTGAATTTTGAACTGGTCACAAGTGTTGTATTTACAGTCATAGCCACGTGAACAGTCTGAAAGATTATGTGATTGTACAACTGCATACTTACATTAGAGAGCAATGAATTTGCCTCTTGCAAATGAAGTTACTTCTTTGAAAAATACAGTTGATGGAATAGAGGAAGTTGATGGAATAGAGGAAGGGAATCACACTAGAAACAGTTGCAGCGTGCCGCTCCATGGGTGTCTGGTTCGGTCTTGTTGAACATATTTTAATGCCAATCAGATTACCTGTTTCAAGGCTGATGTTTGCTTTCTCTAATAAATAAATTTTAAAAATATGCTATTTCCAAGGAGGCAGAGGTTAAGAAATTGCTTGAATATCTTGTTTACAGTGTGGAAAACAGAGGAAATAATTTCTATTCATTTTACTTGCAAAAGCATTTTCTATGAATGAATATATTCTCTGAATTTTCAGACATTAGGTAATAGTGTCGTTTCCTGTTTGTTTTAGGGGGGAGGAGTTAAGGTGTAATTTTCAGACGGATATCAGGCTTTACTGCAACTTTCATTTTTTATTTCTAGGAGTGTAGCCAGCTTCATCTTAAAGCATTTCCTGAACTGTGTGTTGAATTTTTGCTTTAGTAAGAAAGCTGTAAAGAAAAGCGAACATGGAGTGATATTTGCCATCCATAAATAGCAACCTATGAGCTTAAATGAAAAATTAGTGAGTAGAACCTTGTCATCTCTAGCAATTTAACTTAAGGTATAGATTGTTGTGATGATACTTAGGTATTCCATATGACCACCTGTTTCAAACTGATATTAAGAAACATACAG
>JAPSGF010000003.1:9298489-9445917 GCA_035772895.1 Perdix hodgsoniae
TTTTCTTCCCTTTTCTTCCCTTTTCTTCCCTTTTCTTCCCTTTTCTTCCCTTTTCTTTTCTTTTCTTTTCTTTTCTTTTCTTTTCTTTTCTTTTCTTTTCTTTTCTTTTCTTTTCTTTTCTTTTCTTTTCTTTTCTTTTCTCTTTTCTTCTTTACTTGTTTTCTTGTTATTTTATTTAAATGATAAAAAGCCAACCAGATTGGCCACACCAGGATTTCTTTTATACAGGCCATTCTGCTAGTGCTAGTGCAGTAGGTTTGACATACAAGTCAACTAAGTTCTTCATCTTGTTAGACATCTCTTGCATAGTGATTCTGGCAGTCTTTACAACTTATCTCAATTTTTTTGTCAATTGTTATTTACTGTTCATTTTGAAAGGGACAGTGGAAGAAAATTCATTGAGTTAGGAATCTTCAAAGAATAATGGATTTTGTGTAGGGTTTTTTGTTTGCTTGTTTCGAAAGGATTTGGTGATGAAGTCCTCCATGTAATTCTGGAAGCCTTGGATCTAAGAAAATGCTGTTTGGAAAGTTTCTGAAAAACAATGGGAGGCTTCAGTTTGTGCTTCATTAACTATTGCCTATCTATTTTGGATTTATGATCGTAGTATTTGTTCTCCAGAATGTCAGCTTCCATGCAGCAAGTGAAATGCTAATAACTTTCTTTTTCAATTGATGGGGTCTGTTGGATATAAAGTTTGTTGTATTTACTATGATCAAAAATCCAAAATAGCAATAGTGAGATCTAAGATCCTGTCAGGCTTCTTAATATTGGGGTGCATTATTGACAACGTCTCATCAGTATAAGGAATATGCTCAAGCTTTTCTCACAGCTGGTGATTTAGCATGCATGAGGATCTGGATTCTTCTGCCTTTTAGCCTGTAGGCAATCTGCACAAATCTAAAAACTGAATGTAATGGATAGCTGTAATAGTATAAATCCCTTGTGTAATGGTAGCCAATGGGAAAAAAAGAAGGAAAAAAAAAAGTCAGCATAATCTCGCTGTGCAGCAAATGTGGTTGTTGAACTAGAAGATGTGTTTGTGAGCCACTGGATACTTCATCTTGCTGTAACAGTGCTCAGGAACAGCTAAATTAATTTAAGCTTCCTGAGTGGAAACAAAATCATACTTAAATCAGATTAGCAGGAGCCTGCAAAGAGAGTTCCTATTGCAAATGTCTATTGCAAATAGACATTTATCTTAAATTACTGTTTAAAGGGAAGATTCTTAAAATGGTATTTACTCTCTTGAATAGTGTCATGCTGAGCGAGCATCAATCTGAAGGACTCTGCGTGCTGAGCAGATGCATCACGCAGAGGAGCAGCCCTCTGGGAGGCTGATCTATAAGGACCACCTACAGGGAGAGGGGGCATAATTCCATTTCCACACTCATTCAGCCCTGATGTCAGTCTGAGCTGCCAGTTGTGAGGGCAGCTTTTGTGATTTGGATGCCTTTTTCAGTAGGATCTGAACTCAGACAACTAAGCTTGTTTTATCTGTGTACCTTCTTTTAGTTTTAACATCTCTGCTTTTCAGAAAGGAAGTTCAAGTAGAAAAGAGTATTTATGGTCCACTGTAAATGTTTAAGCCTCTCTTTCCCATTTGGTAAATCTTTATTTCGTGCAGGGTCATGTGCCAAAAGTACACTTATCCTTTTATAAAGCTGGAAAAACATAGAAACTATGTGCTTTCTTCCTCTAGCTTGGAAGCCAGAATTCCCACAGTTTGCAAGCAGCCTGTGAACATCTACATCTTATTTAGCTAATTCCAGTCAGAAGTGGCAGAAAAATGATGCCATCTTGCCATTGCTGTGCAAGAGCATGATGGCATTGTAAGCATGACTGTGTAAAGATGGTATGATTGGCTCCACAGCGTGAGTCTGAATTTAAAAAATTAAATATATATATATATCAGTAAATAAAATATCATCATAGTGCAAGACATTTTCATTTTGCAGCTGACATCCAAATTGTATGCATTACAGCCAGAAACTGAGAAAGTCCTCGCTTTCACTGTTTGCTTATGCAAATCTGGCTGCTTTTAGCTACAAAACTAAGACTTACTTAGCATTAATTTGTCTGCCTACATGGCCAAAAAATTGTTTTTATGAAGCATTTAGTGCTGATCATCTGCAGTCAACTTCATATAACAAGTTTTTAGATAAATCTCCAGTGGCTAAAGTGTATGTCAGAAAATGTCACGTTAATACAGTACTTCTAATGCACTGGTTACCTGCTTTCTTAATTTACATTATGTAGTAATTTCTTACTACATTTAAAAAAATTTTGTGACTTGACTTGGAAAATAAGTCTGTGTTTTCACTGAATTTCATACATCACAATTTTTTACTACTTAGCACATATATTGCTTCATATATATATATATATATGAAAATATATATAAAATATATATTTTTCTGCAATAATAAAGTAATTTGACTTGTGTTAGTATATATGGTATCCATGAAGAAAAATTGATACTGCGTGAATATGTCCTCAAAAATAAGAGTAATGAACAAAGTGTATGTGTTGTGTTCACTTTCATCTCTTTCAGTTTTGAGCAAGGTTGTTGCCTACAGCATTTTGTTTTATGTTGTGCTCTTTAATGCTTACATGTTTTGGCTTTGCTCTGAAGGTTTAAAGCTAAGCCAAGAATATAAAATGACAAAATGAATTTACATGATGTAGTGTGTGTATGTTAAAATGATTACTCAAAAGGTGCTGCGTGCTCCACCCTGCAATCCTTATGCAGATGAGTTTCATTGAAATCTCTTGGGAATTTTGTCTCAACAAGCACTGCTGCAAAATCAACTTTGTTAAGTTAATCTGATGCAAAGTAGTTGTAACTAAAGTTCTGTAGTTTCTCTAAAAAGAATTTTAAAAATACGAAATTCTTTTATTGAGCAGCAGGTAGGCTGTGTAGCACAATACAATTAGAGTGACGATGATGTTAATTACCCAAACCTGTTTCTATAATAATATTGACAGAAAAATAAAAACTTGATTGTGGTCTCTTTTTCTTTTTTCTTCTGTATTTTGGTATCTGAACGAATGTTGTTGCAAAATAGTCATCTTCAAACATTTTTTGTCATAATTCAGTTCTGTCCAGTACAGTCAAATCTGTTCATCAGCACTCACGTGCTGTTAAACTAGCCATTCAGGGTATTATGCTTTAAAGGATATCTTTCTTGTTCTTGTAGAGTGCATATGAAATGTTTTTTTTTTTTTTGCAGTAATAGTATTTTTCTCCAAATGTAGTATGCAAATTTGCACACTAATTGGAAAAGTAGTGCTGAACTGTATCCTCGCTTTACGTAAGACCTCCTAAATTGCCCTACAAAGCACAGCTTTATTTGCAAGGTGTGATGAAGGCACAAACATGCAGAAAACGTAACATTTATCTGAATTGTGACTTCACTTCTTGTCCCATTCAAGTTATAATGAGATCTGCATTTTTAAAAATTTCTCCAGTGTAGCTTTGCGATATTCATGTGTAATTAGGGATAACCGTTTTTTTAGTTATTGACAGTACATTTTTTTCACAGCAGCAGTCTGTCAGGAACATGCAACTAATACAAATACATAGCCAAACTCTTGTGATAAAATAGAGTCCCTGTGATATTTACCAAATACATTTGATGAAGTGTATGCCATATAATCTAGTTATGAAAATTTATGTAGTAAGTTAATAGAAGATGGAAAATTAAAATCAAACTTAATGTACAAAAATAGCAATCCTTGGCTCGAGCCCATTGTTTCCGTGGTTTACTTCCCTTCCGTTTTCTTCTTTTATTTTCTCTCTTCCCCTCCCCATTATCTCCCCGCCCCCCCCATCTCTCTTCCCACCCCCTTTCTCTTATGATTTTTTTTTTTCTTTTAATTTTTCTTTCGACTTGTGTGATGATTATTTTTGGAGTCCCTTTTTTAAAAGGTACTTTAAGCAGAAGCTTTGAGCATTGTTGGGAATACAGGCTTACTGAGGAGTACAGCTTTTTAGTGTCTCAACAGATTTAAGCTGCCTTTGTGTTTTCTCTGTATTACAACTTAGAAATGAAAATGTTTCTTCAGGTGGCAGAAAACCATTCAAAGAGAGAGCAGCTTGAATGAAAACATCCACCTTTAGCAGCTGAGTAAGATCAGGTGAAACAGGGTTATTCTGCTTTCAACCATGTGTTAGTGTTCAGTTCAGTTACAGATGGCTGAAATTGACATGTAAAAGTTTCCAGTTTTCAGGTGCATTTATAACAGCACCATCAGGGGCTGGTGAGCCCAGAGCAGGAGAGCTGTTTGGAAGCAGCATGATGAGGAGCTGTGAGTGGTGTGGTGTTTCCTGAGGACAGTGTGCCCAGCAGCTGTGTCTTGAACCATGCTGGGTTGCAGGGTGCTGCTCCAGGCCCGGCAGCCTGCTGGTGTGCATCAGCTTTGGGGCACAGGGCCTGCTCCTTCTTGATCAGCATCCAAAATGGAAAATGTGGGAAACGAGAAGCAAGGGGATTCAACTCTTGTTGCGTTGGAATACTGGAAAAATAGGGGTTGTAAAAAGTGGTGAAATGGTGGAATCTTCGAAGTCTCTGAGGAAAGAAAATGTCATAATATCACAATATCTGTGTGGAGTTTTTTTTTGTTTTCTGTTGGTTTGTTTTTCTGTTTTGTTTTCTTTTCTTTTTTTCAGTGTTTTCTTCCCTTCTGTTGAATCTCATGAACTGAGTGCACTTGCATGTTCCCCTAAATCTCCTGCTGGGGTCCTCTCTCTCCAGCAAGCAGACTTGTTTCAAAATCAGCATTGTTAATTTTCATTTTTGTTTTTTAAACTCTGAAGTTGAAATCTAGTCAGCTTCAAAATGTAAGCTACAAAATGTCTAATGTCTCTCCATAGTTTGTCACTCTGCCAGTTTCAGTGGTTTTATAATCCGGCTTCCTGGAGAGGGTTTTTAAAATTACTATTGTTTTATTTGCTTTCCCCCGTTGCTGTGTGAGTAATTGGGGAAAAAAAAAAAAAAAAAGAATAGGAAGAAACTGACTATTTGACTGTTCAGAGGAAGCAGAAGATGCCAAGCATTAAGTAAACATTCCAAAAAATAGAGAAAAAATGGAGGAAAATCTACTGACTGGGAATTGGAAGAAAAAAAGTGTGTCTGTAAATTAGAAAGAAAAAAAGAAAGATGGTGCTGTAATGGAGTTCACATTTTTTTGTTAAGGATAACCTGCAACCAATTTTTAAAACAGATGGCAGTATTTGATTTACTCCCCTAACCAGTAGTAGTGTAAGTGGAAAGATGGAAAGGAATTCAAGAAATAATTGGCTGAGGGCCAGCAGTGTATTTTCCCATGATTTTGAGATCTACGCAGCCGGACCTGACAGCTTCCATTCTGTTTTGAATTTTCAAATAAAAAATCTAGATTAAATCAATTCTTGCTGTTTGCTCCTGGAGTTGAGACACATGCTATATATATTGCATATCTGCATCGTCACAGTACACTATAAACAGATCACTTGTGAGAGTGCTGGTGGAACTGGAAGTCTCAATTTAGTGAAGGAAAAAAAAGACGGAAGGAGGCATTGCGCACATTGTCAGGTCCTTAATATGACTTCAATACTGTATACAGAAAATGTTGTCATTTGCAGGGTTGCTAAGCACAAGTCAGTATATTCAGGACTCAGACCTATATGCAGTCATTACCGTGGTGATACAAATTTAGCTGTGCAAATACTGAGAATGCCACTCATTGCTGTTTCGTTTTAGTGTTTTTGTTGTTGTTCATTTTTTGTTTTTTCCTTCCTGGTTCGTTTTTCAAATCTGTCCTGGAGAGTTCAGATCACATTCTACGGCCAGGGATCCTGTGGGGACTAGAAATGGGGAAAATGCATTTTCCAGAGGAAACCAGTCCTCTCCACTCTGTAGAAGATATGCCTATTATTATATCACAACAAATCTTTGTAATCAATTTCTGTTATTACCCGTAAGACTTGGCTAAAAAAGTGTAGATCATATTATTGCACTTTATACAAATACACTCAAAACAAATCAGCATTGTAAACACATTTGAATATTTTTGACCATGTAGGGTTAATACAGAAGGGCAGAACCTAATGGAAAGGTTTCTTATGTACACTGACTATGCTAGTGATACAAACCTTGTTGAATACTATTGCTTTACTTGTTGACTCCAAGCAGAATCCCTGTAAGCTGACTGGTATTGTGAAACCATACAGACCCACACTTAAGATTTTACTGTGTGTTAATTATATAGTATTCCTCATGAACAGAAACTACAGCTTCAGTAGACTGTTACTTTTTTGCTTTTATTTCTTTTACTAACATTAAAATTGCATGTAAAATAAGATGCAGTTGTTCTGAAGATTAAGAAATAGATGCTGCGTTTGGCAAATCTCAGTGTTTCTACATAGTGTTTCAGCTGTTAAAGCCAAAGGATATGTTTGTTTCTTACATTTTAGACAGAGCCTTGGCACCTGCAATTAATAGTGTTCTCATTCATGGATGCTCTCGTTTTGTTACAGAGGGTGGTAGGATAACATTTCTTCTGTTCTTGTATTTTAGAAATTCATGTACTTTTGGAGGCAGATTAAAAAGGGCTTTACATTTATGTTATTACAACCTCTGGAACTGCAAGATTTGTCAAAACTAGTTTCATGTTGTTAAAACGCCAAAATTAAAATTTCTAATTTACATGATTGAGATGAGAGATAATGTTCCCAGGAGTGCAAAGGGATACAGCATGGAAAAGGATGAGGAAAAGAAAGAGGTGGAATATGATCAGGAAGGGCAACATGTAGTTGCAAGGGTGGAGCATGTCTGAAACTGGTTTGTGATTGGATTTAGATTAAGAAGAGGAGCTTGTGTATTTAGTCTGAAGAGAAGACAAATGTTACAGAGGCACCACAGTAGTGGTGTAATCAGTTTAAAGGACTTTGCTGTGGCCAACTGATGGGAACTGAAATTGCATTTTCAGTAAGTATAATCTTGTCTGTAAGATTTTCCACAGTAGTGCTACATTTATTTTGCATTGTGCCTTAACAGTTCTTGGAGTAATTTAGCTATTGCTGGTTACAGCACTTGTTTTTAATACTAACGAACTTCTTCTCATATCACATCTTCCCTTTGTTGATGATTTGCAATTAATAGCAGTTAATAATTCAGATTATTATGAAACATTTGTTTCAACAGTGTTTATGTAAGAACACTGATGTCTTTTGGAGGATTTAGTCTTAATATTTAGACAGTAATACTTATCTGAGGCTATTTTACCTGCCAGTGCTAGGCTGGGAGTGTGCAGTGTGGTTAATATTTATTCCATCATGAAATACAGGAAACGTTTTTAGGAGCAATTAACAAAAATAAATAAATAAATAAATAAATAAATAAATGAGTAAATGAGTAAATGAATATTAAAGGGAAAAAAATTTAATACCCATGTAATAATCTTCCTATGTCTATTTAAGGTTAAAATTTTTAAATGGTGAAATCAAAGACTAAGCTTCAGGTGTTTTTCCTACTTCAGAATGGGCCTTTTGGCTTCTTGGGAATATAGACAGAAATTACTGGCAAAATGAAGAGGGATACACTGATTCATAGGTGAGCTGACTTTAGGCAGGATTTCACCCTTCTAAGGGTCAGTGTTGAAGTAACTATGGTATTGTCAAAAAGAAAAGAGAAGCGGGAGATCTTAGTGTATTGTACCTGCTTTCCTTGAGCAGTTACAATGTAATAGTTACAATCACCATGTCCTTCATTTCTCAGGGCGTTAGGGTGGTTTTGGTTCCCAGCTTCCTGTGTTCATCTGAAAAGGAGGACTGCTGCTGCCCAGGCTGGACCAGTAGTTCACAGAAAGGGCTTTAAAATCTAGCATATTGTTGTAGCTAACATGTCTGTGTTTAAAAAGGGGGTGAACGAGAGTGTAACGAAGAACATTTTATTTCAAAAAATGTATTTTATTTCAAAAATATATTTATTTCAGTATAGACAACTGACTGCTCTGAGTAAAACCTCTGAGAATGGATGTTCGTAAGTGAAATATCAGATCTATTTCAGCCACGGCAGCACATTCATGTCTGAAAAGAGATTGATTTCACTGGGTGGAAAGTGGAATGGACAATCGCCTTTCCTTAATAGTGAGATCTGCTCTATGCAAGTATTGCATCTGTAATGTGAATCGTTTTTTTTTTTCAGTGTTCAGATACATTTATGACGTAAGTTGGGTTTAAATGAACATTACTAGGCAGTTTCGTAACTTAAACATCAGGTTGTGTTGTTTAAACCAACAACTTCATCCTGTCAGTGTGTACAACATTTTAGTTCCGTCAACTGTTTTCACTAGTAGATAAGATTATGAGTGACTACTGTAGTGCTGCACTGAACTTAGTGGTTATCCACCCATTAGCTAACAAATATTGCTCAACCACTGCTCAGACAACCCACCGCTCTCTAGCATTATCTGATTATTTTGACTCTTTTCACATTCGTGCATCATTTCAGTGATTAAGTGCCAGTCTCGCACTCCTTACATAAGTAAATATTCCATTGGAGTTAGCAGGAGCTTTCTTCCCAGTAGGAGCATGGAACGAGGCCTTGGGATTGTTCATCCTTGAGACGATTTTTTTTCTCTTTCCCTCCTTTTCTGAAGAGAGAGAAGCTAAATAGCCTTACTGATGTACAAATACCTGAATGCTGTTTTTGCTGAGCTTGGGTTCCACCACAGCAGTTGCAGTGACTTGATACCTGCTTGCCAAGGATTGGGCTGCCTGTAGCAGATTGTCCAGGTTCTTGTGAAATATCTGAGCTGCATGGGGCATAAGCTGTCTGGAAGGGAGTCCACAAGTGTGGAATTCAGGACAGCCTGTGCTTTGCACCTTCTGGGTCATTGTCCTGCATGAAAAATAGAGTGGAAACAAGTGGCAGTAAATTGAGTAGTTTCTCTATACATTTTTGGAATAAAAATAAATAGCTTCACAGTGTGGCTTCTTGTCCCTCTTTTCTGCAACAGCTCTTCTACCCACTTCTTCCCAGTCAATTGTAAAACGCCGACAGTTTTTTAAAAAGTGAAGGTTATAATAAAAGATTAATAGAAAATATCGGAGAATGCCAACTCTGCCATTTCAACCAGAAGATTTGCCTTTGTGTCTGCATCCAGCAATAAGCTGCAAACGATTGGATTTTTTTTTAAGATAAATTAAATGTGAAATGATTCCAGGTATGTTGGAACATGACACACAAATTTAATGGAGGAGGTTTAAGAAACGAAAAACTAACTTTTAAGCAGCTAATTGAATCGGCCTTACAGACAGAATATAAATATGTATTAAATATAAATATGTATTAAATATTATATATATATATATTATTTTTTTTATGAAACTTGTCATTAAATTGAGGAATTTGGAGAGATATTAGAACTTTTCACCGAGTTACTGTGTGAGAATACGTTTGTATGTTGAAATGCATGTATCTGTATGACAAGTAAGTGTAATAAATTATATCTATCCCTCTTTTATAAGGAAATTAATGCATTTATTGCCTCAAATTTTACCCCAGCTATGAGAGTGAATTTGTAAAGGATTTGTTGTCATAAGCATCTGTATTTTTTACATTCTTCTTCATCAACTTTGTAGTTGCTTAACATATTCTAAAATACCTTTTTCCTTTTTAAGTACTTACATTGTCTTTCACTTGCATTGTATAAAAGTAGCATACATTCCTTTAACTGTAAGAAAGTTTTTTGTGTTTTTTGTGTTGCTTTTTTTTTTCAAGAGAGCTCTGAAGAAGCTAGTGCTTTGATGTAATTCTGTTAAATTGAATAGATTTTTTCCCACACAAATGCAGTTACAAGTCAAGAAACAAATTCATTATTTGGTTATAAAAGTAATTATTAATGTTCTATCTGTATGTGGAAGTACTGATCAGTACACTTGATAGAATTAACTCCTGCTTGCTTTTAATAATTGTACTGCCCTTGGTATTGCAAGAAGTCTCATCTGAGAAACATGAGATGATACTTTTCTCATATCACATTTTATCTGGTAATTACTTCTGAAAATATTAGTATTTCAACTAATTATTAGAGTGGTTTCTTCATTGTTGTTGTTGTTGTTTTATTGTTCCTTTAAAAAGAAAGAAAGAAAGAAAGAAAGAAAGAAAGAAAGAAAGAAAGAAAGAAAGAAAGAAAGAAAGAAAGAAAGAAAGAAAGAATGAAAGAGAGAGAGAAAGAGAGAGAGAAAGAAAGAAATCCAGCTCCTGAATACTCTAATGGTGTCCAAATCTTGTCTCAAGCCATTTAAATTCTTGCACTTCTTAAAACTAAAATTACATAAGTGAGAATGCAATTTGGAAAAGTTCATGTCCAGCAAGTTTTGACTAGGATTTATTTTTAGAGTTAGTTTTAATGCTCCTATATAGAATTTTGGAGCAGAAGATCTAGCAGCTGGATCCTTGCTAATAACTATAGCATCTTTTTAAATAGCACTGGGAATAAGAAGTATGCCATGCAGCACTCATCCACTTGATGTTTTAACGCTCATCCACGGATCTTTTAAAGGGCTTTTTTTTTTCTCAATGGCAATTGTCTTTCACAACAGTTTTAAATAAAATCTCATATGTATTTTTCAAATCAGGAATGAAAAGTAAGAGGATATGTTTTTTCCATACCACATTTGTTGCTGTACGATCTGAGTAGCTTCCATGAGTACATTAAGCAGTGAACTGACTTCTGGTATGTTGTTTGTTATCTCATCCTCTCCCTGTGGAGAGAGCTGTGTGCAGTGGGGTATTCTGCTTCAGAAGGGTTTTTTGGAAGGGAGAAAGGACCATTTTTAAAATTTATTTTATTTAATATAAAGCTAAGTGCATGCTGATACGCATTTGTACTATAACAGGTGAAACAGAAAAACTTGCTATATGTGTGGAGTGGGAGGTGGTGGTGACCTGCATGTAGTTCACAGTGCAGTTCTAGATCTCATTAGAAGTTCAGTCCCCATTTCCTCTTAAAGAAGTTGGCGCATTTTGTTTTGAGAGTTTGGGATGCAGGCTGTTTCTTGTCATCCTTGGTTGGCCTTGAGATTTGGCAGCTTCCTTGAGATAGCAGACACAGGCTGCAAAGACTGTGTGAGAGAATTCAAGGGTAATGGTGTAGAGGCTGGGAAACCAGTGTGATGGGCAAGTGGTGACCTAAGGTACTGGTGCAGAGTCCATAACAACCAGTTGTTCTCCGAAGTGCCAAAGGCGTATTTTTGAGATGCTGGGGTAACTTGTCTGAGAAGTGATGATTACAGAACGTGATTGCTTTCAGACATGATGAATGAATTCTCCCAGACAAGTGAAGATTTTTCCATGGCCATTGTGAGGGGTTGGTTAAAAAAAAAGAATTCAAGAGGATTGCGGTAGTGGATCAGTCTGTCCATCTTGGTCAGAGGAGACTGTTTACTTACTTCATGCTCTTCATACAGCTCTTCTAAGTCCCCAGTGTCACCTGCATACATTTAGGATTAGCTAACACCTGTTGCAGTTACATCAGTTGTAAGATCTTCAGTGTAAGAGTGCTTTTCTGAAGCCTGAGTCCAATGTAGTTGATTATATTAATTTTACTAAATATATTTCATTTATATTATTTATATATTTTATTAAATAATATATTGATTATATTAATAGCTAATAAAAGAAAAGACAACCAAAATAAAAACCAGCACTAAGAATCAAAGGAAGATGATGCGTTGGATAAACCATTAGCAGGATGCATAGGGTGTAGTGGATGCAAAATACATCAGAACCAGTTTTTAGGTCAAATGAAAATACTGCTTGCTGAGATCTGGAAATGCAGTTGATTAATAGATGCTAGAAGATGAATTATACATGTAAGCATGAAGCCACTTATCACTTGTTGTAAAATTTAGGAAAACAAACAAAGAAAGAAAGAAGTATTAACTCTTATAAATTCCAAGAGTAAAGCGTCAAGCAATGAAAGTGTAGTTTTCCATCTGTGTTTTCAACCTTTTCTCCAGGGAGGGAGGCTTGTGACATTATTAGTGCTTTATGATGAACCTCAGACAGCCCTCCCTGTGAAGCAGTGTCATGTCCTAGAGTCATGGGTTAAGTTGCATTGGTACAGTTTTCTGCAGCAGCAGCCAGACTGATGAAAGGTTGCAGAAGTAAGCAGGTACATCCTCTTCTCTTTCCAGGTTGTTTCTCTGAATAGTAAAGACAGGAGCAGAATGTGCTGAAGGCAGTGAGCAGCAGAGATGGTAAGGTGCATTGGAAGGGACGATGTGTAGCCCATTAGGCTTAAAAGGGAATTATTATACTCAAGGGTAAAGTTGTGATGAAACATGTATTTGTGAAAGCTTAGTTTGAGGAAGAGTGCTGTGTAACCTGACTGGACCTGCAGTAGAAGCCACCTGGTTTTCATTTTGCTGGCTCAGCGGTATGTTAGATCTTAAAGGCTTAATCATTTTTGACATTTCAGTGTGTTTGCATTAGATTGCAGATATTGTATTTTTTTGTAAGTGAATTCTCTCTTTGTTAAGTAAATTATGGGAAAATATTTTGTGCTCTAGCTTAAGAAAAATAAACTGCTAATGGAGTGGTAGCAATGACTGGCCTTTTAAAGTAGCCAGAATATCAGGCACAGAACACGACACAGCTTAAAGGTGGTGATTCCTGTATTTAAAGTCAGCTTAAAATAAATCCTTGCCTTCTTGTATACCCACATTTTCCCTGTCTGCTATTGATTTAATGCTCCTTCACAAACATTCTTCATTGTTAAGTTTGATATATAAATACAAAACAGCTTGACGGGAGTTGCATGATGAGGTCTGTATGTGCATGGTATCAAAATCTCATTTCAAATCTCACAGGACAGAAAAAATGTGTGAATATGTAGAAGCTTAAGTACATAAGAGGGATCAACAACCTGTTCAAATTGAGTGTCCATTATACTTAGAGAAGTACAGTACTATTTATGCAACTGTTACATGATAAATAAATGCTAGTTTAGAACAGATTTTTGAGAATATGTTTCAGTGGCACAGCCACATTGGTAAGGTGTTTTTACACCAACTTCTATTTCATAAATGCTAAATGAATTATTTAGGATAAGTTTCCCAAGTTCACTTGTTTTGTGAATATGTTGGTGTTGATGTACCAGATGGAACTGTAAGTAAAATTGAACATTTATACAAAAACTTCTGTTGAGTCCTCCAGAAGGCTGTGTTATATTGTAGCTGTGTCATATGGGATAATACTTACTGATTGTGTATTGACAATTTTACTCTGATTACTGATATTTTTGTCCTTTGCTTGAAAAGGAATATTAAAAGTCAGTGGCAATCAAGTTATCTGACTTGTGTGTCCTTTTGCATGCTGCTCTTAGGGATTTGTGTCCCTTATCCAGCAATGCTTCAAAATTGTGTGGCCAAAAGAAATCAAAAGCTGCATATTTGAGCAGGTAGTCTCCTTAGAATGATGTGTGACGTAATTGTTCTGCTTCTAAAAATAAATCCTTAATTTTGACAGTACAAAGGGAAAAGTAAATGGCAACTCAGTGTAAGCCCTGTTATTTATTAAAGAAGTTATTCTCGGTATCATTTTTATGTCCCACTTGTATGAAGCAGGGGATACCAAGCCTCTTAAATGCCCCGTAATCAGCATTTTTAAAGCAAACTTCATAGGACTTTCTATTTGTGATAAAACCTCACTAAAATTCATGTTTATTCTTATTGTTTCTAGAATAAATGTCATTTGCCAAGCACAGTAAGAGCTCCCTGAGTAGAGACAGAGCAAACTTCCACATTGTGAGAATACATTTCAGAGAATTGCAATTCTGTGGTAGAATACAGTGTGTTACAGATATTTGTCTTGTTTTTAAGTATAGTGAAGTCTACTTATTTTCGTAAGCATTTAAAGGGAAACTGATTTTTCGACAAGAGGAATGTTATAAACAAACTGACTTAAATAAAGTGAAATAATATGGTCTGCTTCCCTGTTCACTTCTGAAATTTTGTAAGCCTCTGTATGGATGTGTGTTGTTTTTTTTTTTTTTGCCAACCAGTTCAAAGCATTTTTTTGTTGGCTGCAGATTACTTTTTTTTCCTGCATTTTCAACTGCAGTCCAGTTCTCTCAGGCTTAGAATCCCTTAAGTACAGTGTATCACAGTTTGCTAGTTAACAGCTGTTGAGTGTGGTTGTTTTCGTTAAATTCATGTTACTTGATATGGGTACATTTTAGCCCCAGGAGTTGGAGGGGAAGAAGGGAAGGGTAAAGCCTTGCTTTTGCGTAAAAGATGGTCACCATGCAAATGAAAACGTTGTCTCAAGAACTTTGTTTGAGATAAACAGTGACAAAGTCTACCTAAAAATGTTGCTGAATAAGTGGTGTTATCTTGAATTTTCAAGATACTAATTTACTGGATGTTTTGAGAGAAGGGAGATCTTTTTTACCAAATCTTTGTGTTCAGTGGCAGCCCAGAGAAAGCAGCTCTCAAGGCAAACTGTATGGAAAGTTTATAAAGAAAGATTTGTCTGGGGATTCTTTTGATTATTTCAGAATATGGGTGCAGAGATGGCCTGGCTCTATAAATCCTGTCTGTTCAACCAGTAGTAGCGCTTTCTTAGCTACAGTTAATGAGGAAATTCTGTCTAAAGGGAGCTATTCACTATTGAATGCTGGGGTGGGGTTTTTCTCTTTCTCTCTTAAGAGAGGGCTGGGAAAGAATTCAGTTTGACCTTGGAAAGTCTTGTAAAAATGTAAATGAAAAGATGTCTCATATTTTGAGGGAACTACCTGCTTCCAGAGAAATGCTGCAGAAATTTGTTGTGTCCTGGAAACTTGAAACTTTCCTGTAAAATTTTCAAAGATCAAATGCAATGCAGTAATTCTGTTTTGAGTCTCATGCGTGTTGTACTTCAGCCAACATTTTCCAGTGTACAATAGTGACCTTTTTTAAAAAAAAAAAATAAAAATTATTTATTTACTTTCCCTCCTGTTTTTGGTCAGTAAACAGATCCTTGCTGTGGTTACACAGACAAATATAGCCGAGAACACTTTTCTGGGAGAAGAGTCTCCCCATGCATTTCTTAACCATTTTTGGGAAGAATTTATCTATCTGTGCATGTGAGAGAGGGAGGCAGTAGCTGTAAATTGATGTGACATCATATATATTACTCCCATTGATCCGCTTTTAGACTAGAGCCAGGATAAAAGGAAATGGCATCAGGGAGGAAGCATGCTCATTTAGGAACAGATCCCAGTGTGATAATGGAGTAATAATAGAAATCACGCCACTGTCAATCAGTTGCTGCATTAGTCGCAGGCACATTTCCCTTTGGAGGAGGCTTTCAATGACTTCATTCAAGTGCAGACTGGAGCAAATGGAATATTCAGCATACCAGCTGTACTACTTCAGTGATTTGTGTCCTGGCTTAGGGGTGCCGTGTGAGCACTGGTTCTGTGGATGCTCAAGTAGATATATCTGTGTCACATTTTATGGCTGTGAAAGGTCAGTACTCAAATGTTTCAGTGTCATTTTTCTAGTATAAAGGGTGAATCTGGCATTTATTGCATTTGTTAATGTAGAATTGATAAATACACTCCTTCGTGTGGGTGGTCTTCTGGGACCAGAGGATGATGACCTTTGTGGCTGCAGTATCATGCCTTTGCAGAGACAAGACTTGTTTCTCTTGTGCTTTTTACAGGTTACGGATGCAGGATTCAACAAACTCACATTTTTGTTCCAATATTTTTTGTGGAGACTATTTCAAAACTGCCTTGAGTTACTCTTAACTAGAATAATGATTTAAGTATCTTGTATTTTATTCATGTGGGAGTACTAAGTATGCTGTTTCTTATTTCCTGGATATTTGGTGTACATTGAATTCCAGCCCCAGGCAGGATGCTGCCTGGATGTCAGTCTGAGTTACAGTTTCAGTTTGGTAACATTTACATTGATTCTTACATCTTGCTGTTTTGATACTTCATACCATTTTGGTAGTTTTTTGTATTTTTGTGGTTGGTTGGTTGGTTGGTTGTTGGTTTTTCAGAGTCAAGAGCCTTAATATTCAAACTTTAAGACCTCTATATCAGATAACTCCAGGGAAGTCAGGGACAGACAGCTGTTTGGTGGGAAGACAAAGTGAAACCCTTTCAAAAGGTTGAGTAGTTGCAGGAGAGACTTAAGGACAAGGTAAAGCATGCAGTGTTGGAATACAGCTTTGTAGTGGGGATGATGGTTAATTATATGCGACATGACAGAAAAGCTCTGGTGTGCTTGATCCCAAGACATTAATTTATTCTTTCTTTGTAGTGTCAGTACTCACAGCTGGGGGAGGGGAAACCCTGGGAAAAAAAATGTGATTTCCGTGCAGAAGCCTCAGGTTGTGGCCAGGGCTATCTGTTTTGCAATATAAGCAGATGGTGTAGCATTTGTAGACATCATGAATGCTGTTTCTTGATATTTGCCTCATTTCCTGGTGGAAGGGATCTACTTTAATAATCACATACATTTGAGCATTTGGAATGAATATTCCAATGCAGTTTAGAGTGGTTTTTTTTCATCTTTTAAAGGAAAAACAAAGAACAGAGATGGAAATTTTGTGTCTGGTGTATTGTGGGTGTTTTCGGATTTTTTTCTTCATGGAGAGAGATTTCACACAGTGAAATTTATACTGTTGTATTTTGCTGCATCTTTATATAATTTTTACATAGGTTAGATATTCGAGATGCATTTGCCATAATGTCAGAAATGAAAATGGCTTCACAGTATCCACAGCAAATTAACTTGTTTTCTCTAGGATTTACGCCTTAGCAATGCTTAACAGCAAGGACCTCTTTGTATTAAGCGTAGGACAGATAAATGTAAAATCTGTGTGCACCCCAAACAATTTTCAAAGTGCAAAAGGTAAGAAGTAACAGGTGGATGGGACAAATAAGGATGGTGCTGAGGAAAATGAAAAATAATGGAGCAAAACTTCAGATATAATTTTGTGAAGATATCTACAACCTTTGACGATTTGCTTCAAAGACAAAGTTATGCATGTTGATTTATTTGAAAAACAAAAAAAAGAAGAAATCTAAACCCCAGGAATAATTTTGTAGCAGTCTGTGCCTTGAAACTTCAGCTGAGCTTTCTGCCTCTTTTCTTAGGATAGTTTTTGTCTTACATAGACTCTTTTTTTTAATTATTATTAAAAAGGGAAAGGGGAAATGAAAGAAAACATGTTCTTCCTTTTATTTTTTGTTGGAAGGGAATGAGAGAACAAAATGTAAAAGCTGCACCCACTAGTGCCAGTTCTGTTACAGGTCTGACAGCACTTCTGCTGGTGCTCACACCCACTCTTTCCATGTTTGCTAGCTCTTAACTTGGGCTTTACTTAAAGGAGACTACAGGCTACAGACTAGCGTGTAAAGTTTTGTCTCAGATACCTAGAAGGTGAAAAAATAACTGAAACTGTAGTCTTAGGAGTTTTTGCTCTGCAGTCTCACATTCAGGAGGGGTAGGAGTTTGATCTGTAATTCTGAAAATTCCTCACCCACAATGCAACAGCAGACTGAGGTAAATTAAGGACATGGATGATGCTTTGCTGCTTTGCTTTTGTTGGCTTCATTTGCGTTCTGTATGTTATCTTAGACAATAGCTGTCTGTAGGTGAATCTGTAAAGCAGTTATATTGATGATAGATAATACTCTGTACCTCCTCTAGCACATGTATATGTATATGTGTATTCAAACAGCTATTCTGCAGTATCTAAAATTAAGTATTTTGCACTGATATCTTAGCAGGCAAAGCTTTCTAAATAAGAAGTTACTTTTCCATATGTGGTGTTCTGCAGCATTTCAAATTTTATTAGTGTTCAGAATGAATTAAGTCTCCAAGCAGAGCCGATTCCCAGAAGCTTTCCCAGTTTTGTTTTTTAATGTATCTCCCCATCTTTCCCAGGCAGCTGCTCTTGGACCATACAATGCACATTCAACTTGGCACTTTAGGGGGTTGTTCTAAGATTGAAATACTCAGTATTTGTAAGCAGCTGATGGTTTTTATCCGTTCTGTTTTGTTAGCAGGCATGATTATCACTCAGAAAATGTTCAGAAAAGAGCCAGTAAGATGTGGAATTTTTTCAGACCCTAAGATACAGCTTAAATAATAAAATAAATGGAATGGAAACTAATCTTTTAAATCCTAGAGCCTTCCTTTCTGCCTTATTATGATTGGGTACTAATGCTAAATTATGTCAGAATAAGAGGGAAGAAAATGTCATTGTTGCTAATGCTTTGTTGCTAATTATGATAATTTAGATACAATGAGGTGGGAGCAGAGCATCTCCAAGTGGCATAAAATTGGAAGCAGAGTTAAAATAAAAGAATTTTTTTGCTCATTAGTCTATCTGGAGGGTATTAGAAGTAAAGCAGTGTTGATTTCTTTTTCTGTGCAAAGGCTTCAGTACTTCATGCCTTCCCCTTAGAATTCTGGTGCCCACCAAAACTGGACGAATAGTGGAAAATCTTTGGGGCATATGACATACTTTTAATGGATCATTCTGAACCCTGAATTTCCAATAAATGTTTCCTGGCAGCTGGTGTAATTTCTTTCTGAGCTCTGTTTGAATTATTTATTTGTTCATCCAGTAAGCCTTTTAAACAGAGCACTTAAGCGCTTGCTGCATCAGACTACTAGTGTTTTTTGTTTTTTTAAGCTGCATTAGATTCAACTTGAAAACTAGTCAGCAACTGCTGTATATACAGATATGCTCATATATACTATGTGTGTACTATGTACAAGTTTGTACTATGGTCATAACATTCATGCCATCTTTTCCATGTGGTGGTGGATAACTCCTGACTCTTTGTACTAGAATGGGCCTCAAAATGTGATGTTTTAGCATTGATTTGGTCATTCATTTGTGTTAGGTTCACTAAGTATATTGAGCAATTGCTCATGTAGCAGCTAGAAGTGCCACAATTATACATGCATGTATCTGGTTGATTCCTGAAATGATGTAGTATAAATTATTCTCTTATTTTATTCCTTCCAAGCCCAAACAAAATGCAATTACTTGGCATATGTATTCCATAACAATCTTGGTTTAATAAGCTATGATTATGTCTGAGTTAGATAAACATGGTTTAGATCTGATCTAACTATGTAGTAAGAAAAGATATGGAAAATGTGTCTTAATTGGGCCCCATACACAGCCTTTCAGAATACAGACATATAAAACCTGCGTTTTTTTCAGGAATCATCTGTAACTTCTTCCCATATTTCATGCATGCTGGAAGTACAGAGATCGTTGCAGTCTTGTCCTCTTTGATTTGTCTGTTTAATTGCTCAGTAAGGAGAGCTCTGTTCACACAAAGCATTTATTTTTGTTTTAGCTGCTCCCAGACCAGCTGGTCTTACTTCTGGAGTATCTCCTGGAGGAGAAGACATTGTGTCCTAGAACACTGCAGCGCTTAGAGAAGACATACCAGCTCCATGACCAGGATGCTGAGGTAAATCACTAAAAAGTCTCTTATAAAACAATTAATTGCATTGTTGACTAGGAATAATGATGATCCACTAAGATCTAGGCTCATTCAAGTTGTATATTCCTAGACTAAGCATTAAATTGCATTGAATGTGAGTATTGAATTCCTGTTGCTTTTCCAGATTCCTTAATTGTCCACTGCTTTTATGTGTGTGTCAGGAGTAGGTCCAGATGTGCTTGGATGCTGTAGTAGTAGGAGAAAATGCAACATAGATGTCATATACTATTGTATATATACTTCAGGCAGCATGTTCACTCAAGTGCTATGTTTCACACTATTAGAGTGAGTATGTATTAGATCTTAGTTGATCTTAGTTCTTTGTGTGGTCTTCAGGTGCAGTTGTGTCTGTTGCAGTCTGAAGTTGAGCTTCCACATGGCTGGCCCGTTTTGTTCCTCTCTGGGCACTCCCAAGTCTCACTTGTGATTTTGAAAATTGTACTTTCCAGAGTTTTTAAGAGTGAATCAGTTCTGTGCAGTTGCACATAGAGTGTTAACAGTCACTGGGGAAAATACAATTTTATGTAATAGTGTAAAATGCCTCTGTCATGACAGGCATGCACCAGGCTAGTATCTCTGTTCCAAAGAACTTAATGTCTTGGGAGGGTTGGGAGCAAACCTGTACATTCTTCTTACTGCATGTAATCCTGGCCACTTTGTGGTGTCTCAAGTTGTGAAAATTAAGACTACAAAACCTGCTGATGAAAACTCCCTTGAAATTAGTGCCTGTTTGTATCAAATTTTCAGGAGAGTCATAGAATCATAGAATCACAAGGTTGGAAACAACCAGCAAGATCATCTAGTCCAACTGCCTTCCCATTCCTATTAGTACCACAAGCACTAAACATCTCGTAGCTCCTCATCCAGGCCTCTTGAACACTGCCAGGGATGGCGACTCCACCACCTTCCTGGGCAGGCCGTTCCAGTGCCTGATCACCTTCTGAGAGAAGAAGTTTCTCCTAATGTCCAACCTAAACCTCCTCTGGTACTCTTCTGGTACAACTTCTGGCTATTTCTCGGGTCCTACTATTTGCCTGGGAGAAGAGGCCAGACCCTTTTTCATCAAAACCTCCCTTCAGGAAGTTGTAAAACGCAATGAGGTCTCCCCTGAGCCTCCTCTTCTCTAGACTATACAATCCCAGCTCCCTCAGCCACTCCTCATGAGACTTGTGCTCCAGACTACTCACTAGTTTCATTGCCCTTCTCTGGGCTCGTTCCAGGGCCTCAATGTCTGTCTTGTAATCAGGGGCCCAAAACTGAATACAGTACTCAAGGTGTGGCCTCATCAGTGCTGAGTACAGGGGGATGATTACCTCCCTGCTCCTGCTGGCCACACCATTTCTAATGCAGGCCAGGATGCCGTTGGCCCTCTTGGCCACCTGGGCACACTGTCGGCTCATGTTCAGCCGAGCATCAACCAACAGCCTCAGGTCCCTTTCCTCTTCATGGCCATCCAGCCACTCATCCCCAAGCCTATAATGCTGCATGGGGTTATTGTGGCCAAAGTGCAGGACCCAACACTTGGCCTTGTTAAACCTCATCCCATTCACTCTGTCTCAGCAATCCAGCTCATCTGGATCCCTCTGCAGGGCCTTCCTACCCTCAGACAGATTGACACCACATCCCAACTTGGTGTCATCTGCAAAGTTACTCAGGGTACACTCAATCCCTTCATCTAAGTCGTCAATAAATATTAAACAGGATGGGCCCCAGCACCGACCCCTGTGGGACACCACTTGAAATGGGTCGCCAGTTGGACTTAACTCCATTGACCACCACCAGTTGAGCACAGCCCTCCAGCCAGTTCCTTACCCAACAGAGGGTAAAACTGTCCAGGCCACAGGCAGCCAGTTTCCACAGAAGGATACTGTGAGAGACCATGTCAAAGGCTTCGCTGAAGTCTAGGTAGACTACATCGACAGCCTTTACCTCATCTACCAGTCTGGTCACCCAGAGGGGAGACAGGAAGATGAAATCAGTCATAGAAATAAAGGACGTGTATCAAATGTTTAGATTTATATATGTGCGTGTGTGTATCTTTTTTTATAAGATTAGTTATGAAAGACCATGTAATCAAACTAATATGTAATGAGGGAGCTCAGTAAATAACATGATTTTCAACTCTTGTTAATTAAAAACTACTGTGAAGACTGTGGAGTTAGAGTGCATAACTTACCCTGTTATAATTGAAATTTTATGGCAACAATTAAAATTGAAGAATAGAGCAAAATTCTTCTTGTTACTCTTACAGTGAAACTGCTGACTAGATACATATAAACACTTCAATCTGAACATTGTTGTCAGGATTTATTAAACAGAGGTCTAGCTTTTTCTCAGAAAAAAAAAGGCAACATTTCAACTGTTTACTGTAACTGTTTTTTTATTGATACAAGTTTCCAAATGCCTAACTTGTTTTTAATTATTACTTGAAGCAATGTTTCTATTTATAGGTATTATAATATATTTCAATCTCATCCGAATACCAGTGAAATGTTAGGGGTTCTACAATGGAAAGAGAAATAAATAGGGAGGTAGATCAAAGCAATAGCTGTGGTGTTGCTGCTTCTTGCCAGTGAATTCTTAGAACCAGGCCTCAAGCTTGAGCTTCTCAAGTTTTTCCTTTCTCTCTCTACTTTCATACTTGCTTTCTTACCAGTGTCACATAAAAGTACAGAAAGTCTCTCTCAGATTTTTTTCTTCTATTAAAAAAAAATAATAATAAATTCAACCTTGGCAAAAGAAGTATAATCTTCATTTCATTTTATGAAGTGAAGCCAAAGACTTAGCAGATCTTCAGAAGTACAACTGAGATAACATTACCATTAGCGTTTTACCAGTCGTCAGATCACAGACAGCTACAGTCCTTCAAAGGAAATATTAGCTCACACACCCTTATGTATCCGAGAGAAGGGCCATTCATGCCTCTTGCTTCAGTATGTACAGGGAATTTTTCCTTTAATGACCCTAATGACCCAGACACAAAGAACTACAATCCACACTTATAGCTAGCTTTTTTTGTCTAAATTAGGTTTGTGAAGACAGTTTTAGTTATGATGATTCTACTGTGTTACTGAAGTTCAAATGCTGTTAGTACCTGGACATCAGAAATAGATACAAACATTTTTTAAAAAGTTGGCAGGGCGAAAGAGAAAGCAAAACCCCTGTGTGTCAGAGGTTTTATTCAGGGATTTTTGTAAGTAAAGTTGTCAGTTGTCAGCAAAAAGAAGTTAAGAAATAGGAACCAGTTTTATGATTTTTGAGAAGTATCGTTTGTGTTCACATTAATTTTCTAATAGGAATTAGTAATGATGTGGCCAGTAATATGTGAGAGTTGCATGTAAAAAAGTATGTTATTTTGTATTTTAAATGAAGTTTCATCTTAAAACTTGTATGTAAAATATTGTCTGCACCCTTGGGAGTTGGAAGTATTTTCATTATATGTGCTAGAGTTAGCTAAAAGATCTTCCTACCACATCAGAGGGGAAAGAAAGAAAAATATTTTTATATAGTACTGTTTACTCTCATTATAGTGAGAATGTTTCAAGCTTGTTAGCACTAATGAGAAAAAAAAAATCAAGGGTTTGAATGATCTCACTGTGTAGGATAAGTATGTTGGGAGGAGTAGAGAGTGCAGTTGCTGGGTGGTTTTCACTGCTGGTATGAAATAAGCCCTTCCCTCTCTCCTTTGTAGAAGGAGGTGAGTGTTAAATGCTTCACTGGACACTGTAACACCGTGCTGAGAAAGTACTGGGAAAAAGCTGCATTGAGCATGGCTGGTGAGAAATAGGATACAGGTGCATTGGTCTTGTTTTGCCTGGGAGTTATTTTACAGTTCTCTCATCCAGAATGCTGTGTAGCTTATTATGTTCTATCCTTGAATTTCACAACTGATGCAAGAAAACTCATTTCTGAGGAGTGTCTTTTTGTCTTACATAATCACTGTATGGAACATCTTGGTTCCTGTTTCTTAAAGCTTTTGTATCTGTATTTCTGAAGTGCCTTTATTTGGACTTTACAGTTCAACACACTTGTAAAAATGTGTGTCCAGTCTTACCAATTTACAGGCTGCATCTTGCATCTGAGAGAAAAGGAGAATATGCAGCAGGTTTCTCTTTCTCTGATCCCTTTGTACCAACTAAGAAGGCAGAGTGACATGAGTTATCCTTTGCCTGGTAATTAACTGTTGAGGTCTTTTCAAGAAACACCCAAGGTACTTCAGATAACTCCCTGGATTTTCCTCAGCAATTCAACTGTCCTCTTTCAGATGAGATTTCACAACAGATTTACAGCTTCAGAGAAGGGGAGGAGGACTCTCCCTCCTTGTACCGGTAAACTCTCCTTCCTGACAAAGACTTCAATTGACTTCAAAAACTAAATACTTCAATTAAAAGCAAACAAAAAAAAGAAAAAAAAACACACAAAAAAAAACAATAACAACAACAACAAAAAAAAACCAGCAGAGGTTAGGTTGCATATTTCTGGTTCACAGTCAAGAGCAGATACAGCTTTGAGCCTCCAGGATTGAGGTACCAGTGGTTTAACCGTACTTCACACTGGACTGCATCCAGTCTTGGGTGGTACAAGAGGCTCATACAGCTTTCACACAGTTGCAAAATCTGTAAGTCCTTCCCATTTTTTCAATCAGTTTCTAAGGCAAATCATGATTTCATTATCCATTTGCTGTTGAAGCCTTGGAATCATATAATCACCAAGGTTGGAAAAGACCTACAAGATCATCCAGTCCAACTGTACACCTATTACCAATATTTTCTCAGTATTTCCCACTAAACTATGCCCCATAGTACAACGTCTAAATGTTAATTGAGCACCTCCAGACTCCACCACCTCTCTGTGCAGCCCATTCCAGCTCCTGACTACTCCTTCACAGAAGAATATTTCCAAAGGTCCAAGCTCAATCCCCCCTGGCACAACTTGAGGCCATTCCCTCTAGCTACATGGGAGAAGAGGCTAACCCCCAGATCACTACAGCCTCCCTTCAGGTTGTTACAGAGAGCAATAATGTCTCTCCTGAGCTTCCTCTCCTCCAGACGGAACGATCCCAGCTCCCTCAGCCACTCCTCACAAGGCCTGTGCTCCAGACCCCTCGCCAGCTTCATTGCCCTTCTCTGGACAAGCTCCAGGGCCTTGATGTCTTTCTTGCAGTGAGGGGCCCAAAACTGAACGCAGCACTTGAGGTGCAGCCTCACCAGAGCTGAGTACAGGGGGACAATTACTTCCATACTCCTGCTGCCAACGCTATTTCCAATACAAGTCAGGATGCCATTGGCCCTCTTGGCCACCTGGACACACTGATGGATCATGCTCAGCTGAGCGCAGACCAAACCCCTGGGTTTGCGTCCTCTACAGTCTTCCAGCCACTCTGCCCCAAGCCTGTAGTGTTGCCTGAGGTTGCTGTGGCCAAAGTGCAGGACCCAGCACTGGGTCTTGTTGAACCTCATCCCACTGGCCTCAGCCCAGACTGTCCTCTGTAGGCCTTCCTAGCTCCAAGCAGATCAGCACTTCCTGCCAACTTGGTGTCTTCTGCAAACTTACTGAGGGTGCGCTCAATGCCCTCATCCAGGTCAGCAGTAATGAAACTGGACAGGACAGACCCCAGTACTGACCTCTGGGTAACACCATTTGTGACCAGTCGCCAGCTGGATTTGACTCCACGCACCACCAGACTCAGGGCCTGGCCATCCAGCCAGTGAACCCGGCAAAGAGTGCACCTGTCCAAGCCACGGGCTGCCAGCTTCTGTGGGGGAATCCTGTGGGAGACACAACTGAAGGCTTTGGTGAAGCCAGGGTAGGCCACATCAACAGCCTTTCCCTCATCCACTGGGCAGGTCACTCAGTCATAGAAGGAGATCGGGTTGGTCAAGCAGGACCTGCCCTTCATGAACCCATGCTGGCTAGGCCTGATCCCCCATAGTTGTCCTGCACATACCATGTGATCTCCCTCAAGACAGTCTGCTCCATAACCTTCACTGGCATGGAGGTCAGGCTGACTGGCTTGTAGTTCCCTGCGTCCTCCTTACAATCTTTCTTGTGGATGGGAGTCACATTGGCAAGTCTCCAGTCTTCTTGAACCTCTCCAGTTGACCAGGAACACTGGTAGATGAGAGAGAGGATCTCTTCTGGCCCCATGGGCTTGTGGCAGTCCAGGTGGAACAATAGGTCTCTTTCTACCTGAATTGTAAGAGATTTATTCTGCTCCCTGTCTGAGTCAGGGAGTAGAGTACTGCAAGATAACTCGGTCTGACTTTTAAAGCCAGACATAAAGAAGGCATTGAGAACCTCAGCCTTTTCCTTACCCTTGGTGGTCATGTTTCCAGATGCATGCTGTAAGATTGCTGCAGATTCCCCTTGGTGTCCTCTTACTTTTAATATATTTGTAAAAGAGTTTCTTGATCTCTTTTACCTCAATGGCCAAGTTGAGTTCAAGTTTGGTTTTCGCTTTTCTGATTTTCTCCCTGCATATCCTAACGACTTATCTCTGCTCCAGGACTGCTAAAATCTACTGCAGTGTGGTCATCCCTGTGAATATAAAGGAAATGTGGGGAAGGCTGCTATATGCTGTGTGTTGGGGTGCCAGTTTCACCATTTTTTTGTCAGTTCAGTTTTCTGTCATATCTCTGAAACATTCCTGTGCTATGGTTCTTCAGCTGATCAAAGTCAGTGTCTCCTCCCTGACTGTGCTGGGTGCATAAGACCCTGAGCACTTGTGAAATGTGCCAGAAAACTGTGTCTTTGCTGTGCTTTGGGACAAAGAGGGTTGTTTTTGGTAATTTTGGTTCTTGCCTGTTATAAACACAGTTTTAAACTAGAAGAGGGGAGATTTAGAACTGATACTAGGAAGAAATTCTTCTTTATGATGGTGGTGAGGCATTGGCACAGGTTGTCCCATCTCTGGGAGCATTAGATGATACCATGTAAAATATGAAGTAATGTAAAATAACCAAACAACAACAAAAAACAGAAGAAGAAAAAAAAAAAAAAGAAAAAAAAACAACCAACCAACCAAATTAAAAAAAAACATCAGAAAGAGGCACTTTTTCTGTCTATTAGATGGTGATCACCGTCCTTTCAAAACACTGCATACAGCCAGCAGTGAGAGCCATGCTGCCTGGTGCAAGGCTCATGGCAGAGCAGGTGGAAGCTTGAGAGTGAGGCTGTCTAGAGCACATCTCTGCACTGAAGTGCTTCTCTCAATTAGCCCAGACATAAGACAAGTTTTTGTCTTTTTCAGCAACCATGAGAGCTACAGAGCTGGAGACTTCCTTGATGCCTGGCAGTGTGTGGGAGACAGAGGGGCCACTCAGGGTGGTCAGCAAAGGCATAAAGCAGTCCTGACTGGGCAGTGGGCAAACACAAAACTGTGCTGAGCCAAGAATGAGGTTCTGCTTTCTAAATCATAAGTGATCAGGACAGGCCATATTGTGATACAGCTTCAGTGAACCTCAGCTCTTGTGAGGCCCCATCTGGATGGAGTACTGCATCCAGGACTGGAGCCACCAGCACAAGAAAGATGCAGAGATCTTGAAGCGGGTCCAGAGGAGGGCCATTAAGATGATCAGAGGGCTGAAGCCCCTCTCCTATGAGGAAAGGTTGAGGGAACTGGGCTTGTTTAGCTTGGACAAGAGAAGGCTCCAGGGAGACCTCACTGTGGCCTTCCAGTACTTGAAGGGAATGTATAGACAGGAAGGGGAATGGCTGTTTACAAGGTGGACAGTGATAGGACAAGGGGGAATGGCCTTAAACTGAGACAGGGGAGGTTTAGGTTAGATATTAGGAGGAAGTTTTTCACATAGAGGGTGGTGTCACACTGGAACAGGTTGCCCAAGGAGGCTGTGGATGCCCCATCCCTGGAGGCATTCAAAGCCAGGCTGAATGTGGCTTTGGGCAGCCTGGTCTGGTGGTTGGTGACCCTGCACACAACAGGGAGGTTGAAGCTGAATGATCATTATGGTCTTTTCCAACCCAGGCCATTCTAAGATTCTGTGATGCTGTGATTCTATGATTCTGTAGCTGATGTCTTTAAATAACAGCTATGGTAAATGCCGTTCTTCTGGCAGCTACAGGTAGAAGAAAATTGGGACTTACTGTTGTGTAGCAATACATAGTCAGATTTATCCACAGTGGATGGATAAGTTCATTTTATTTCCCATACACTGGGCAGACATCTCAATTTCCTTCTGAACTGGCATCTTTCATTAGTATAAAATCTCAGCCTGCCAGCAAGAGAACTTCCTTAAATAATTATTTCAATATGAAGTGATCACCAAAACAAGAGGCCACTTCTATGTCAGTGTGTATGTGCACCCCAGTACTGCTATGTGCCTAAACCTGGTGAACTTATGGTGAGATTCAAGAGGCTCCTTTTCTGTTCACTTCCTTGTCCTTTCTGCAGTAAATCTATTTTCTGGAGCTCTGGTCTAAGCATCTAAGACTGGGATCAAAAATGTAACTGCTTTTAACCAACACATGTATATGCTGAAACTTTGCCTCTCGTAGGGGACAACACATCTCATGGATACTGGGAACTGCAGTGCCACACTGGTGGTTATTTTGAATTTGTTTAAAAAAACATCATTGATTTAATATGCTTTTAGATACTGAGATTCAGTGTTCCAGAATCGGGTTTGCAGTGAATTAAAGAGTAACATTTTGTGTTCTGTGTATGGATTTATGTCAAATGGCAGTCCTATTGCAGAACCACATTATTACATTAAAGGAGTGCTTTGCTCAGGGGAAAATACCATTAAGTCACAGATGTTAAGATCTGAATGCTTCCAAATAATTCGTACACAGCTATTCCTGACTTTCAAATGATATGCATGGGAATAGGCTCATAGGAGCAAGGGCACTGAACACAAAGCTAGGCTGCAGCACCAGGCAGCGGAGAGGCACAGCACAAGGCCTGGACTGCCCCACAGCAGGTAAGGGTCCCTGGCCCAGAGCAGTGTGACCTCTCTGGACACTTCCTGATACTCCTCAAGCTCCTTGTGAAAGGAATTGTCTTGAGAAGCTTCTGCACAGAACAAAAGGGAATCACAGAATCATGGAATACTCAAAGCCTATGTCTGAGAGCATTGTCCAAATGCTCCTTGAACTCTGGCAGTAGGGAGCCATGCCCACTGTCCTCTGGTGAAGAACCTACTCCTGATATCCAGACTGAACTGTGATGACGGTACATTTGGGTTGCCAAATTGCAGTGATAGTGGGCCCTGCATTGCGGAGGGAAGAAAACGTGGGGACAGGGGTAGTGGAGAAAGAAGCAGGAAAGCTGAATGGAGTACAGCCACTTCTAAAGTGAAGCCCAGTGTGCAGGAGGGAAGAGGTATTTTCTATGGAATAATTAATACTCTACCAGAAAAAGGAAACAAGTAGCTGCTCAGTAACGTGACAGCTAGTTTATACCAAGATGCCCTGGTTTCCTCCCATTTATTTAAATGTTTAAACACAATTACTAAAATCTTCTGTAATAGAACTGATTTAATGCTCGCTAGCAAGATCTCCAGCAGCTGTGAAGACATAAGCTGGCTGGCTGCATTATATATTATGACGGCATATAATTTTTTTATTTTTTTATTTTTTTATTTTTTTGTCTTTTTGTAGTATCCTTTTCCATACAGCTTAACATCCCGTAATTCTTTGTGTTATCTGAGCAGTGGTTTCCAGCCTCCTGAAGCCCTTCGTCCTTTTGTGTAGCAAAACACAGTTCGCTGTGTCTTTGCAAAGCATCTTTTGTTTTCAGCTGTACACACATATTTGTGGACAGAAAAACTCTGCTTTAAAATCTCTCCTATTAGCAAAGAGTGTTTCTGTTTGCCCACTGCCCGGCTGTAGCTGCAGTGCCACCAGGGCTGAGCTGCCCACCACAGCCTCTCTGCCATGTCACGTCATCGTTGGCAGAAATCCACACTGGCTCCTCATGCCCCAGACTCCCAGGCAGCACTGCTGGTGAGTGTTGTCTCCAGGCCAGATCTGCTTCCTCCCATTATGTGAGAGGAACGTGCAAACTGGTACACTTAATTCCTCCTTAAAGGAGAAAGCACAGAGCTGGAGCAGCTGCAAGTACATCCCAGCAAAGCTGAAGACAAAACAAAGCAGAGGAACTGCTGTCAGCAAATTGGTATGTCCTAAGCTGTGTTTGTAACAGAAAGCATATGATCAGGAATGCGTCTCATCTGGGGGCACAAGCTATCTTGCTCACAGACTCAGTATAGGCTGCTTTCCTCTAAGCAAGAGACCCTCAGAAAAACAGATGGTGCTCCTTGCTAGCTTCACAGACAGGCACAGTTTTAGCTTAATCTGAGATTCAATTCTTACAGTTAAATGCTAGAATCAGTTAGATCCTAACCATCTGCTGCCCAGGTGCAATACATGGGACACAGTCCAGCTTTTTGCATGGGGACCTCTAGTGCTACCCAGGGCAAAGCCACCAGTATGGAAAGGACTAAACTGGGAGTGGTGGAAGGGGAAATGCTTTATGTGATTCAGACTGGATTGGCTGTGAAACAGAACAGGATGAAACACAAACAAATAGAGCAAGAACACACCTACATGACTGCCCGTGCAATGTTTGCTGCTCTAAAAGACAGCATTCACCTCCAAAAAGATTCAGCGATGCCACATTTCTGCCATGTTCCCCATGTGCTGGACTCTACTACCAAAACGGCGTTTAAAGAGCAAAACGGTGATCACACTAGATTTTAGGGTGCTGATAGTCAGACCTGGATAGATGTACAACCTGTAAGATACCACTTCAAGTGATGATTTAGTAAGTTAAAATAAATTTGTATTTTTTTTTACTTTTTCCTTACTTTTATTTACTACAAAACTAATCAGTACAACAACACCTTCCTCTAAGGAAATTAATATAGGTATAGGCCAAGTTGGGAGAATTTTGAGAAAATTAAACAGTACAAAAGTTTCTGCATTTAGTTTTCTCTGATAGAATTTCACCAGACTCTATTAGAATTTACCTAAATAAATTTTGTGTGTTTCACTCCAGGAGCTTTTTACATAATTGACAAATATTTGAAACTAATGCTACTGCTTCTATCAGACTAATGAAGCCACCCTTCCATAGATAAAACAGTCTCAGTTACTGGCACCAATAGCACAAAATGAATCATGTGAACCCACTCTAACTTCTTAATCCAAAGCCTCACTCAGTTCAGCCGTGCTTGGATTAGCAACAAGTGACCATATACCACCAGCTGCAGGGTAAGGGCTGTTCCCTTTGCCATTTTTTAGGTTATGTGGTGTTAGGTTTTTTATTTGCTGTTGCATTTTCACAATGAAGGACAAAGCTATGTGAGGGCCACCAATGTTCAAAGGCATGCTCTTGTTTATACTGCTTAAACAGACTGCAACAGCTGTAGGAAGCTGTCCTCAGTAAGCAAATGGAAAAAAAAAAAGGCAGGAAAAGTAACTGTTTTTACAGATATTTGGTGATATTTGCAAAGTATGGAACATCTCATATGCCAGGTATCTTTCAAAGCTAAGAACAATACTCAGTTTAGATGTCTCGTCTAAAACCCTCATTCAGCTTTGGGTTCTTTCCATGATGCAGCAAAAGAAATCATAAAGCATGCTGACTTTTTCTGCTGGCCTTTGCAGAAAAACCTAGTGAAACAAAGCATAACACTTTCATAAAAAGGCAGGATCCCTTAATACATTTCTAAGTGCAACTGCATTACAAATCATTGCAGTATATCAGCAGGCATTTGGTAAATTTCCCAACTCCTTCTACATTCAGAAGGTGCTAACTGATCTGTAATTCAGGTGACGACATTGTACCTGTGGAGGGGAGGTCAGGAAGTGGAGCTAAGTATAGCGGAATGGGACTCCTTGGCCTCATGTCACCAGTGAGGTAGGCTTTTAAGAAACTGCATGCACTGGACTTTTCCAGTGTAATTTTTCTTGTTAATATCTGTTAACCACTTTCATCATCTTCTTCTGTCCTGCTGTGGAATTGGAAATGTTTTGGTTTTTTTTCTTCTTAGTTTTATAAACTAACTTAGAACTGCTATTCAATGGAGAAACTACACATATTTGAAAAACATATTTATTGTTACAAGAATTGGATTTAAAACAACAGTGTACAGAGTGGAAAAAAAAAAAAAAAGGAGTAGAACAGGGCTGTAGAAGACATTTCCAGAATCTGAGAGGTACACTTCTGGTAGAAGTTAACCTAACCGAGACAGGAACAAAATTTTAATATCTCCTCAGTTCCATCCCATCACCGTATCAATGGCTGGTCACCTTCCAGAGGCTATTCCATCTTCTAATTAATCTCTCCACTCTACCATCCAGCTAATTTTACATAACTTTCTGAAGTGGCATAGAAGTTAAAACAAAATCTTAGGTACAGAATAAAGTTTCACCAATTTCTGTCAAATTGTATTGTAAGGACTACCTAGAGCCACAGTAGATTGTGTGTTTGTGTGTATAAAGCCGGTCTGTATCTCTGCATTTTTACCTGTTCTTGGTTACAGTGAGCCTCTGGAAAACAAATATTGAAAGGTAAATGTTTCTGTCAGCTGATTGTTTTAGCAGTCACTTAATCCTTCTTTTGATGTCTTGGGTGAAGGAAATCCTAGCACCACCGAGGTTTAGTAGGAGATAGATTAAATGAATTTCTCTGTGATCTTTCCTGTAACGGAAAGAGCAGTAAAAGTTATTAACCTGTCACAGTAAAGCAGTATCTCTGTTTTCCTTATTTTCGAATGTTATTTTTTTTAGGTTACTAGCAGAGCATAACTGTGGTTACAACGTTAACAAAGCTGAATTTGTATTTTAAAAGCACTGTTTCCCGTTATATCGTCTGCGATAGAAGTCTGAGTACTGGGAAGGGAGATCTCTTTAGAGCTACCACAACAATGTTTGGAGAAGACACAGAAGAGCCAAAGAACAAGCAATTTCCCCAGTTATTAGCAGGTTACTCTGAAAATAATGCTAGAGGTGTTATCAGGGCAATGCTATGCAATATTATACATATCCACATACCTCTTGTCACAAGCCAACAGTTCTCTAAACAGTACTGAGGTAGCTTTTCCACCTTAAGAGTATGGTGTTTAACGTCAGGACAGCATAATGCATATTAACTCGATTTTATAGAGAAAACAGTAACATTTTTCAAAGGCTCTTAGAAAAGGCACATCTTATTTATTTATTTATTTATTTATTTGCTTTAGGGCTCGACTCCTGTTCCTGCTGAACTGAGCCAGTATGTAAAATCAGAACTGATATCAGCTCAGTAGGCACCGGAGGACGGGTCCATCCACGCTCAGGACATCTGCCGTAAGTGGCAGCTCCAGTCGGAAACAACCATTTCCAGCAAATGATACACAGTGCTAAGCTACAGCTGCAGAGAAGACACAGGAGCATCCATTGAAGAAGAGCCTACAAAACAAAGCTTTACAGACAATTCCAGTTTAACATCATAAACACTAATTTCCTCTGACCTTTAGAAAAGCTCTGTAACCACGTTACTGTAGGAAATACCCTATTTTTGCAGTCAGACAGAAGGAGTGCCGTTTATTTTCAGCTAAAAATAATGCCTTTGGTCCTCTCCAACTGTCTCTGCCCCTTAGCCACTCCACGGTGCATTTGGCACACCAGCACTAATTGCAAAGCTGCCTGTCAACCAGCGAATGCTCTCACCCTGTGCAGGCTGACACTTAAGAAACATCCTCATCTCACCTTCTCTTCAGGTGCAGAACTTAGCCACTGTGAACAAAGAGGGAAACAATCACTGTTCACCAATCAGCTAAGCTCTGCACCTCGCCAGAGAGGTCTCCGTCTCAGTACCACTAATTATCAGATGAGGTTCTTCCATGGTGCGTCTGCTCCTTTCCTTTTTTTTTGTTTAATGGATGGAGAAGGATGCCACAATGTACATGTTATCAGATGTTACAGTTACTGTCATTTTCAGAGTAGCAGCTGCGGTCATGGCTATGTGGTAATCCCTGGCAATGTGATTTTAATCTTAACTCACAAATCATCATGCCAGGAACCCAAACAGCCACAACATTAAAAGAAGGCTGTGCAGTCACACAGACACATTCCTACTGGCACTTTAGCTTTTATTTTATAGCTCACCATGCATTTCTAACCTGTCTAAAAAGTCAAACAGCAATTCTGAACTACTGTGCATAGATAATACATAATATTCCTGTGCTAGATAGATACTTACCAGAAGTTGTAGAAATGTTTATGTCATTGTTTAAGGAAATAATGAAAGATGGTGCCAAGTATTGTAGAACCAGAACAAACTGCATATTCCTATTCCCGGCATCTACCAGATTGTAAAATTTGTATGTAACTCAAGTTATTGTGGGTCTGATAACTGGGAGACCATGTAAACAAGTCCCTTAGGTCTATTTATTTAGAAGTCAATCTCTTCCCCATAACTGCTACCTATTGGTAGCTCCTACCTATTGGTAACTCCTACCATTGGCCTCCACCACATTTCCCATAAAGGTTTTCTGACAGACATACTGCTTGTCTATACAGAACATGTATAGACAGACATGTACAGAACTGTTTATAAACAAACTTGTATTCATGGCATCTGCTGTACTTCACAAAAATAAATGCCACAAATTCAAGTGGAACTTACATTCAAGTAACGCCATGTGTACAGGCTTGAATGGGAGAAAAAAAGTAATCAAGATTCTTACTAAGTGCCAATTAGAAAAAAATGATTTTGTTAAACTAGAAGCCTTAATTTTGAAACCAAAGTCCAGGCAATCAGTCTGTCAGATGAGCTATATCATGAAGCAAAAATGTGAGGTATACTGGAAGAGATATTCACGCTAATCCTATTTGGCTTTGTGTTTAACACATGTGTACAAACACTGTGAAGCAATTCAAATAGACGGACTGACAGATGGTGAGTATCTTTGCAAATAATAATTTATAACCTCCTTCTACAGCAATCTTTATTTTGTGAATATTTCTTGCAATTTTGCTTCTTTACTGAATTTTCTCCATTAAGAAGCAGATTCTGTATGACAATTAGATTTTGTATGACATTAACCAGCATCTTTATGTTAAGGCTACTCTTATAACTAGTTTCCAAATACCCGACCACACTTTACATGGCTGAATTAACAAATCGTTCTCACGTGATTCAGATTTGGTTTGAAGTGCACAACTTCCGTTTTGGCCTCAGATTCTTTTCAAAGACTGTGCTACCTGTACAATCAGCATGTGCTTTGTTAAACAAAAATGCTTTTTATACAGTATGCGGTAGACAAAGTTAAGAATACAGAATAGAAAACAATTGTAGGAACCTGGCCTTTCCTGGCCATTCTGACTTACAACTGCCCTTCGTACAGTCCAGCACAAAGTTTACAGCAAAGCACTTCCATGCTCTCCAGCAAGTGCCTATACATCTAACTCACACTCCAGCAGCTGAGATTAAAAAAAAATAATATATATATATATAAATAATAATAATAATAATAAAAAGAAGATATTTAAACAAGAGTTACCTCTTGAGCTAAGCAGCCACAAATTCTGTGGTATGCCAAAGTTTACTATGTTCAGTCAGCTCTGCACATTCTTCCTTTATGAGGCAGATCAACATGTTTACTTTAAAATGAAAACTCACCTCTTCAAAATAACATCTCTGCCACCACTTCGGCTGAGGACATATCCATTTGTTCTTGTGCTGCAGCAAAACATTTGTATGCAAGTTCTTGTTGTTTGGCATCTTCATTCACCATTAATTCACCATAGAGATACACACCCATTGCCTGAAAGAAGAACATAACATACAGTCATCCTGTAATGACTAGCTGGATGGTTTTCATTTTGTTGGCGTCCAAATACTCATTTAATTCAAAAACACCACAGAAAAGGCCTTATACTCTATAGCATAACTTTCCCCAGAATGCAGTTTTTCTCTGGCTCTCTGTGGCCTAAGACTGCCTATGTGTTGTGTTGATCGTGAAAAAAACAATATTAATTTAAGAAATGTCATGACAAGAAAGTGCTTTCTCACCCCATTTTTCTTGCCGCTTTTGAAGTTGAAATCTGTTCTCTTTTATCCACTACCTGAAATATTTCCAAATGTCCCCTAGGAAACCAGCTTGTCCTTCCTTCAACAGGATACACATTTTCTTTCCAACTGAGATGTTTCCACATACACTAATAAAGAGCACATCAGCTAGAACACCCACTCCAGAATTCCCACCTGGCAATTCTGTAACTCAAAATGAACAGTGTGTGGCCAAATCTGTGTTTCAGACCTTTCTCTTTACATCTGAGATATGGTTGGACCTTCTGTCAGGATTGTGTCTCTTAGTGTTCATCCTGAACAAAAGCAGATAGCTGAGCATGTGGGAGTAAGATGTGGGCCCCTTTGATAGCAGGTAGCAAAGCACTGGCTAATTTCATGGGAAACGCATTGGGTTATGACTTGTTTTTTCCCTCTCTTCTGAAAGTAGAAGCTTTTAATCAAATTATGAGAATTCTGTAAGTATTAAGCTGCACTTATCAAAACTGGATCATATGAAACATAAGCAGCATAGCACATTAGCTTCTACAGTTTTACTTAATGCTTGGAACACAGTAATACTGTTTCTCACAATTTCTAAGATTGATTGGTGAGACTAAAAGTTAAGCTTCGACAGTGAAATTTATAATTTAACACTGGCTGAAATCAAAGGGAGCAGTCTCAGTCAGACATAAGTCTGCCAGATGATGTGACAGTGCCCTAACCACACTGTCCTGCATCCTGAGACCCAAACCTCAGATTTCCAGGATCTGCAGCTGGAGATCACGCTGCCTTGGAGCTGGGTTTGAGTTGTTTTTATTCTGAATGTCAAAATGATGGAATTTTGTTCCAAATAGAAATTAGCTTTTCTACCCAGTATTAATATTTTTTTCCCTAAACCTTAACATTAAAATGCAACAAACATACTGAGCTTTTGTAATCCTGGAGAGAATTCAAAAGCCGCATTTGCATTTTTCCCAGACTTAAAAAATAAAATATTTCCAAGTTTCCCATGATCAGTAAGGATACACAATCACTCTGATTTGAGTTGGAATGATTCCAGAACCTGGTTGTGCCATAAACTGTTTCTACTGTTGGAATAAATCCAATGAAAGATATTGAAGTTACATGGAAAAAAAAAAAAAGTTGCAAAAATTCTTTCCCTGCACTGCAGAAAACATTTGTACTTATTTATAACTATATTTGTTCTAAACATAAAGCAAATCAACGTGTTTGTTTGTGTGAACTTGATTTTTTTCCTCCTTTCTGCTGATGCATGTCTGCATCCTTCCATATGATTAAAATATGCTTAATAGCACAATATAACTCCTTATTGTCATAAATGATGATGTTATATCCTGGGTGGGGGGGAGGAGGGGGGGGAGGGGTGCACTGTGTGTGTTTTGTTCTTTAAATAGAAAACTTGCCCAGAAGTCTTGGGACTGTTTTTTGTTGATATGTAAAATATATCCATCATCCTAGGCATAAAGGTTTTGATTTTATAGAGTTCATAGTGAATAAAAATAAATGAAAGTGAAACCAAAGAAACAAGGCATAAGTACAGTTACAACTGTAAAATAGCTTATGTTAACAGCCACAGTAAAGACATTTTGCATTCCTGGTCTCTTAAAACCTTCAAAACTATCCCATTAACTGTGGAGATGCCTTCATTCTCTGGAGTAATATAACAGTACTATGCTTCTCCAACATTTGTCTTGGACACTTTAGTCACTGTTTTGCACTTAAGTCATACCTACTTAGGCTAACATTCACAACTAGACTTGCCTTTGCCACCCTGCAAATCCAGCCAATGCTGAGAAGGATTTTCCTAGCATCACTTTTTCCTCTGGCTTGCATACAGTGGAAGCAGTGGGAGAGAATATGCCATATTTTACCAGCTAGCATAAGACCAGCATGCTTTAGTGGGGATGATCACCACCTAGGTAGATTCCTTAAATTATAGAGATTAAGGAAAGGGCAAAACCTGAATACTTACTCTGCATTTCAACTGCAGCAAGTAGATGCAATAAAACAAGCTTTTAGTTTCACACTACTGGTTTCATGAAGGTGTGAAAGGTGGTTATTTTGAAAATGCTGATTAAATCAAACTAACCTGATCGTCTCTGAGAAATTTCTCAATATCTCCATATCGAGACACATATTTGTGTTTAACAACAAGTTCACACCACCGATGACGAACCTTTGGGAAGAGAAAGAAAAAAAAAAAAGAAAGAAATTTTACCTGTGTCTTTCTGGGATTTGGAATCCCACAAGACCCAAAGATATACGCCTAATTCTAAATTAATGAACCAGTCTGTATTCTAGCACCAACTTGGAGCATCTTCTTATGTTTACAAATCTGTCTCCACTCAAAAAGCTAGGCTGTTCTATCACACAGAGGAACACCAGTTATTAACATATTGTAATGAACAGTACTAAAGGAATAAACTTATGTTTCAGTAGCATGAACATGCCTGTGAAAAGCACATACTTTTTGCTATCTTTAAATTTCGGTTCTTTATCACTCCTGCAGCACAAGCATTACCTTGCATGGCTTCCTCAGCTATATGCACTAATCAGTCTGAAGGCTTTTACTCTATTACTGACTCAGCATTGAGCCCAAAGGATAAAAACAAATACAAAAAAAACCAAACCAAACCACCACCAACAAAACAAAACAAAACAAAACAAAACAAAACCAGTCTCTTGCTCCTCTTGTCTCAGTCTTTGTTCTTATAGTCAGCATTTATAATAAGAGTAAAATGTAAGCAGTCTTAGTATTTTTTCCCCTTTGTCCTACAGGACAAAGTCAGAGGACCTTGTGTCTAAATTTCAGGAACATCTCAGGCACCTGGCTTGCACAGTGCAGAAGTCAGTTCACCACACTGTTTTTTCTGGATAGAACCACAATACCTGCATAGAGAGCAGAGCAAAGCTACAAGAGTGAATGTGCTCAGATGCTTCTAATACCTCACATAGAGCAGATCTGCCATACATTTCTGCCACTGTCTGATCACTTGAATTCCCACCACTTTGCAAAAGACAGAAAAATGAAGCTGTGTCTTTCCTTAATCATTCCTTCCTCCATTGGGTTCCTACTCCTAGCAATAAAGCTCCTTTTAAAGAGTTCGAAAGGAAAACATTGATTTCTTGAGCTAGATTCGGGACAGCATACTTTTCTCGCTATTTTTCTCAAGGTCATTACAAACCCTGGCACAACCCCCACCCTGCCATGCTGGACAGGTGCCAGCTGGGGCAGGAGCAGCATGTCTGTTATCCTCAGATTACATGTTTACCTCCTGCTTCCCAAAAAGCCCCAGCGCAGCCACGGTGCCGCACACTGCAGGAGCACCAGCTGCTGCTGACGGGCCAACAAAAACAATCAGCAGTACAGCTGGCCTGTGCATTCTGGGGAGCAGCGTGGCAGCACCAAGTCTGCTCAGTGTGCAGGAAGGCATGGCATTGCCAAGGAGACCTGGAGGGTGGCTGGGGCTAGGTGCAGACTACATGGCACGTAGGCTGCTGTGTCACACAGCAAATGCAGTCTCTTCTTGGACCTCAGTACTATAAAGAACCATTTTTTCTTTTATAGTCCATGCCCTTAGGCTCATAACACACACATGACAATTTTATTCGTATAAGAGGAGGATGGAAAAAATTATTTTGGTTCCTGATGTCTCATTGATTGCTCAGAGCAGAAGCAAGCTGAGCCTCTCAGTTTTGCAGTGTAACATATGTGTCATGTGAGCAGGCCCAAACCAGTGTCAGAAGGAAATTCTGAAAGAAATTATTGTGGTAGGGCTGAGTTAACCCACACCACATCCTGTGTAAGCTCGTCTTGGCTCTTCCTTTCCTCTCAGAAGCCAATATACGGTGGTGAAAATAAGAATTCATCAGTCTTCTCCAAATTTCCTCTCTGTGATTTCTCTGTTCTCTCCTGCATGGTGCAGACATGCACACCATATGTCATTCTGGCTACATGGGACCAACTCAACCTGAGAAGTGATTCACAGCTACCCTTCCCACTGCTCTGGTAGCATGCGCTGCCTTCAGCAGAACCACAGCAGCACCTGCCACCTCTCCAATGCTCCTGCTGCCTAGCAGCTGAAAGAACCATCTGCCAAAGCTGGAAATTCTGCTAGCTTCTCTAGCCTAGGCTTCAGACTTAGAACTACTCTCCCCAGGGGGGACCTGGTTAAATCTCTGATCCCTAACGCACCCTCGGGACTTTCATTCCTTCAAATCTCCTCCGAGGTTTGTAAGTCACCCTGCATCTCAACTGTGCATTTTTGAGCTTCAGCTCAGTGTCAGGAAAACACTCAGACAAGTCACTTTCACAGGTTTGACATCTGAAAATTCACTGACATATTTCTACAAAAATAATTGCATTAAGATCTGCGTCCTGGCTATCTCTAGGTGAAACACCCTGACCACAAAGTGCCCAGGTTAGGACCACCTCCAGTAGTCTCATATTAACTTTTAATTTCACTTCAAGAAAAATACACAGTATCACATAATATTATGTGCAACTCAAATACCGCCTGCATTTTGATATTGCAGTGCAAAATATTTTGAAGCCAAAACGATAATGTTCAGATATAGTAAACTCTACATAACATTTCAGATGAAATAAATACTTACATAAAATTCACTGATAATCTACCTCTAAGACAATCCTTTTGTTTTAACAGTCTGGGCCACAATCTTCTGATAAATGGTGCTTGAAGCTGATGGAGTAAACTCACGTCAGGCATCAAGTGCCTCCACTTTCAAAAGAAAAGCTCCCAGTGATGTATCTGTAGAACTATATTTTTATATTTAAGTGATAATTTTTATCTTCTGACCCAGGTGATAATTTGCTTTGTCTAGTCCACATTACTCTCCTGAGCTTCACGCAAATAATCAGGCATACCTAAAAACAAATACCCTCACAGAAAGCTTTATATAATAGTCTAATGATGTACTTGCTTATATTCTCAATTATACATATACAAGCAAAAAATACATATTTTACTTCTGAGGTCTACAAATAAGATGTAGAAAGCAAATAATCTAAGCCATGACATTAAGAGAGAATAGAAGAAGAGATGAGAATAGAAAATAGAATAGAAAACTAGAGTCGTACTCAGCTCTTGGTCTGTAGAATAGGAGACTAGCTTCAGGGAAGATGAGTACATTTTACTAATAGCTGGATCCAATTTAAAAGACACCATGAGACAACAAATCCAAATCACAGAACAAAACCAACACACTTAGAGATCCTAAGAAACAGTGTAATGTGAAATGTAAAGAGGGCTATTGTCCACCAAAGCGGAACCTTTATAAATGGTAGGAAGCATATTTGATCTTTATAAATCATGAGCTCAGACTTGATTGAAAAAAGAATATATTTCAACAACTAGAATTGTAAATGTCAATTAAATAGTCTCAGATGCCAGATTCCGGTCTAATTTAGAAAAGAAAAATACCGTAAAACTTTTTTGAATACAATGCTGTCTTATAGAAGAGCTTTAATTAACAAGAGAGAACCTGCTATCTCCAGAGCACCAGAATACTGTTCTGTTCCATTTGAAATTATTTCTTTCCCATCTCTTCCTATTTACAAGTAAATTGGATTCAAACATTAGAGTATTTTCAGACAATTAAGTAACTATGTCACATGCTACTGGGCAAAGTGGGCTTGATTTTTTTTTAAAATCCCCTTCTATCTTTTCAAGAGCAGAGATTTAAGAACAGCTAAAATAACTGTTCTTTACATACCAGCCAGGTTGTATCAGTGACATTTAATGTAGCCTGCATTTCACATGAGCATTCCCACCTTCTAAACCATAAGATGTACATACTTTAGTACGTAAATCTACTTTCACAAACATTTACAAAGAAAGATGATCAGGAATGCTAAATGAGCTTGGAAGCAATGAAACTGCTGCATGTGTTACAACCGTGCTGACAGAATATCAGACTGACAGTCTGAAAAGGATGTACTCAATAGCCAAAAACCTAGTGAATGCAAACAGAATGGATTCATCTCTCTGACAAGGAGTCTGAAATTGGGATTTCTGTGTATGCCAAAGGTCTGTCAGGAGTCTGAGCTAAGAAGCTGTCTAACAGTTTTAATGAACTTGTATTTTGGTCCAAAAACTCATGGAGTGTTCAGTGCATAAGTAATTTAACAGGCAGTGAATCGCAATCCTCCACCAACACTGCAGGGCCAGCAAAATCGTATCCAGATACAGTACTGCAGAAGCCAGCAGTGTTGACAGCTACTCTTCCTAAGACCCTCAGAGCGTCAAGATTCAATTAATACTGTGTTTTACACCTGTAATGCTCTCTCACAACCTTACTTACTCTGCTTTTCACTTCCCATGCTAGAAGAACTGCTGCTAAGGGAGAGAATGGCTGGTGGGACCCCATCCAGAAGGAAATCAGGGATCCCCACCACGACCTCCATTGGACAGTGCTTGCACATGCAGCACCATGACAATTACAACCACCCACTCACAACGTCATTTTCCTCTGTCCCCAGAACAAGTACCTTAGCCCATCAGCAGCCCAATCTGCAGGAGCATGGTCATTTGGGAAACCCTAAACTACCAGTGGGTGGGCTGATCAATATGACTTTTGTCAGGAGACACTTGCCATTTTAAGGACAACTATGTAGTGCTTTAAGTACTTAAAAGTCTTAAGTAATGAACTGGCTGTTAAAAAGCTACTTTAAATCTAACTTTAATAGAATACCAGACTTAAGATCTTAGTAATATTGATAGCCATGACATACAACTTTGTTTATTTTGCTCCTTCTGATTGCTACTTCCATGCAGATGAAGCAATAGCACATTATGAGGGATGTTTGTGGTTTGGGAGTAGGACTCGAAGTCCTCCCTCTCTTTCCACCCCTCAGCATCTCTGATAGAAGCTGTGGGTGGAACATGCTTCTGTTTATCAGGATGGAAGAGAGAGGCTATAAGATCTGTGTTAGCAAAAGCAACTTCTGTATTCTGTGCTTTGGCCAAACGCAAACTGTGGGACAACTAGCAGCATGTGGAGCTGTAACTGCCCCAGCATACCAGAAAGCTCCAGCCAACAAACAGGCGTGGGCTTGAACCTCCTTGCCTTCATAAATCTTATTTGTGGGCATTTCCTTCCTTTCTATGCCTTCACCTCCCTTCCAGCTGCAGGCCACTGAATCATTCCTGCATGATATAACCAAATTTCACTTTTACAAACTTACCAGAAGAACCAAGGCCTTGCTCAAGAACAACCAGACTAGGTCCTTCTTGTCTGGGTCCCCACACTGCAAACAGGATTCCATGCTTTTCCACAACCAGCATGGAAACTGTTTCCCACATTAACATACAGAAGCCTCAAAATCATAAAACATGCTGCTTAGGATGTCCAAGCAAAGTGGAGCACATTGCTGCTAGTCTCTGTGATCAGGAAGGTTAGGACATTATTGACTGGAGAGAAGCATCCCAGGGAAATGGTTCAGACCTTAGCAATAAAGAGTATACCAAGAGTTTGTTTAGAAAAAAACAAATGCTCCTTTTTCTCCACCTACAGTTCAGAAATAGAGCTCCCAATTAGAGAGCAGACACTTTCTCCCTATATGGACCACATCTGTGACCAGTGACATCCGTGTTTGTAGAAGTTTTCCAAAAGAAGGCAGAAAATGAGAGATTAAGAAGCCATGTCTAATCCTTCCTAAAAGAACACACTGTCTGTGCCTCTCTCTGAGTATCAAAGCACTTGTTGTGAATCTCTGGCTACAAGAGGACACTTCACACTGACATCCCACGTGCTCTTTTGCTTCCCCCTCCTTCTCCCTTTCAGCAGAAGACTGGCACACAACAGCAGCTGGCTGTTCCTCCTCCTCCTATGGGTCAATGAAGTGATGGTAAGACTACAATTTACAGCAAGGTTAGATAAAGGATGTGCAGAAATGGCATGCACTAACACCAAGGTAGTGTGGCAGCTTTAGCAGCACCCAAAGGCTTTTCCACCACATTTCCATCTAAGTTGCCACAGTCTCTGCTCCAGGGGAAACAGCTCCTATATTGCAGTGCCATGTGAGGTAAGGAACTGCTCAACACAACATGTGAAACCATTTAGATTGAAAAACAAAGGCTTTTAAAAATAAGCCTTAATTAAAACCATAAATGCACTCCTTACACTGGAACCCTTACCCTTTCCCCAGCCTTTTTGCCTGTTCAGCAGGCTGGAGCACTAGTACGTTTCACAGCTTGCAGTAAGATGGAGATGGAAAAAGTGGTGTCATCGGCTGCCACTTGAACAACTTCACTGGAGATGTGTGTTGAGCTGAGCTTTTAAGCTTTGCCATGGTGCTGCTCACTCTTGGCCACAGGGCTGCCTTCTGGCAGCTCTGCTCTCTTGCACCTCCCTGTATCTGCAGTGCTGGGGATGTCCTGGCACCAGGATAGGGCCCAGCACTGGAGGGGAGCAGGCCCCAGCAACTCCATCAGTAGCAGTGGCCCTGTGTGAGGTGGAGGGAGAAGTAGCATAGCATTCAGAGTGTCAGGGAACAGCTTGGGTTGGTGAGGTCCTGGACCTCAGAGGAGAGGCAAGGAAGAGCTGGTCCTAGCCTCAGGTCTAGCCTTACTCTGCAGCCTCCACCAAGCAATTCTGAGAGAAAGAGCCTTGTTAGCAAGGTGAGAGAGCCTTAGGCACATGTGTACATCTCGGGTTTATCTTCACCTGATGATCACATGAGTACACCTGTCTCTGTCTGATGTGCAACCCTGTCCAAATTCCCTTTGACACCTCTGACAATCGAAATACTTACTGACAACAGTGGTTATAATACCTTCAGTATTACAGTAATTTTGTTTTTGCAACACTGGAATTGATAGAAATACTGCCCATCACACTGTCTCTTCTGGCTGCCCCCAAGCCAAGTCTTCCTACAGTTTTTACCCATATAGTGCTTGCAAATGTATTTCAACATGAGCTATTTATAAATACAAATAAAAGCATGTTGGGCTTACAAAACCAAATGTTGTAGTGGAAAAAAGCACATAAACATACCCCACACATCTGAAGCAGAAATCTATCTCCATAGAGTTTGATGTGGGGCACAACCACCTTCTGTTACCAATTATTACTCCTGTTCAGCAAAAGGAAAGGCTGCTGCAAGCATCAGCACAACAGTAAGCTGCCCCTTGGCATGCACCCCTTTCCTCTGCTTCTACCTTCTCCCTGTCATAACTGGAGGCAAAAAAGTGCCTTCCTTTTATCTTAGGTTTCCCATGTGACAGTGGTCCAAACTTTGGTCATTTCCAAACAAGATGACTGTCACGGACAGGGTCTAGAGCTGCAGGTGAAACAAGTTCCAGGCAATGAACAACATGGTTGCCTGGTTTCTCCATGGTTTCACTCACAACCAGCCCTTAAAACCTGTGTCCACATCCTTCTAGTTTTGCACAGTTAAAAACTCCAGTTCCAATTTTCAGAACAACTAAACACAAAATTTGACTGTAAAGACACAGAACAGGCACATCACTCATATACATCCCAATCCCCAGAAAAAAACTCTTATGAGAAATACATCTTGATTTACAAGCTCAGAAGAAGCATACTCACTGCTGAAATCAGAGCACAGATGTTACTCCATGTTATGAATTTTTGACTCATCTTCTTTTCTCTTGATCCTTGCCCCCAGCAACACAACTACTCTTACTTCTCAGGGCAACATTTGCAACACCTGGAACATAGCACTCCAGGGCACTGCAGCCCTAAAGATTTCTTAATGGCACAGAGCTAAAAAGAAGACAGCAAAATTTCATCCACATATTTCTAAGTCAGTGATTCAGCAGTGTGACCAGATCTGTGAAGCTAAGGTGATGATGTCCGAAGCAGCTAGGCTTAGCAATTTTGAACTGCACTATTTCTTGTACTCACAAACTCTGTCATTGCCTACTTTTTTCCTGCCCTGTGATCCAGGATAACCTGCATTTGCTTCAGCATTTATGTAGGCAGGACAAGTTGATGAGCAGTTTGGATGTAGTATCAGTTTATTTAAAATAAAGAAACATCTTCATGTTTTGATTGCAGCGGAGAATAAAGCAAAAAAAGGGCCACAGATATTACAGCACAGAAGAAGAAACATGTTAGCAGCTTCATAATAAAACAATCAGTTTGGGGAAACTACACTGATAGCTAGGAACTTTTTTTTTTTTTTGGTAACTAAATCTGTCTCCTATCATTGCAGTTATCATACACATACAAACAGAAAAATCTTTTAAATTTCAAGACTAGACCAAGTAGTTTGTATTACAGAGCTAGCTCTGTATTCTGTACAGAAATGCTGTATAAAAATTCAGATAACACAATTGCACCCAATTCAGAATCTCTAAGACTGACTTTGGAAGTCCAGACACCAGACACCACATTATCCTCTTTTCCAGAATACAGAAAAGTAGGAACTACCTTCCTCTGTGGATTCTTTGAACAAACAACAGTCATAGCATAGTAGCAGTAATAAACATTTGCTACGTTTCCCACCTAGTGCCAGCTCCCCCCACTTTTCAAGTCTCACCAAGTTGCTGGGTTGCCAGATAACTACGAAATTAAGTTTTAAAACCAGTTAGAAAAACATCAGAGGATAAGCAAACAGCACTGGTAATAGCACCAGGCAGGGGCTTGGAAACTCCTGAGAATACCGCCCAGCAGCAAGTGAGATCACTTGGAAGGAGTGTTGCTGTTGGCTCTTAGAGGGCTGGGGATCAGGAGTGCTGACTGCTGCAAAGTTATTTCGAGTGCTCCATGAATCTTGTGCTCTGATGTGCCTTTCATAGAGCTAATGCTGGTTGAGGGATTTTCTGTTCTCAAGCCCTTATAATTTTCACACAGCATCAAAACAAACCCAAATTACGGTGACTAGAAATTACCCTTTGATCAGCCTTATAAATTCATTTCAGCACATCCACTCAGTTATGATGGGCGCACGAGCCAGAGACAGCTCTAGGGAACAACCATTACTGGAAGCATTTATCTTCACCTTGTTCCAGTTGTTTTGAATTTGCACTGCATTTTGAGCCTGATCTTTGGAAAGTAAATGCCATATCCTTGGAGATCCTTTTTTTGTGGGGAAGAAAAAAATACAAAAACCATCACCACCACTAAAATCCAGCTCCTGCAACGTATTCTTGTGAAAAACTACCTTCACCAGGGGCAACAGCAATACCATACGTCTCAAAGTCTGCAAACTGAAGTTTACTGCAACACAATAACTGTAAGAGGATGAATATTCAAAATGATCAAGATCACAGAGAATCTTCTGAAAAGCAGCTGCTGCTCTAGTTAGTATGTTTCCCATCCAGGGGATGGAGACATTATATTTCACTCTCACCTTGTTCAGTTTACTAGTCCAAATGAGAGAGGTTTCCAACAACAGCAATATATTCTTTTCTCAGTATTTGCTATGGGAAGTATGAAGAGAAGGACAGCATAAAATTTAATATTTCTGTGGTGATCAGTATGAAATGTATCAGGCGTACACACATTTTACTTTGTAAGAACTTGTATTACTTCTCTCTTCTTTCTTTTCTATTTAATGATCGTGACACCTCAAAAATGGTTTATATTAAAGTCTCAAATCTGATTTATTTCAGAAACAAATCAAGGACACAGCCAGACTGTTCTACACAATTTTTTTCTAAGTTCCTAACTTCTAAGAAATTGCTAAGTAAAACATTCCTCAAAGTAATCTTACCTATCTATAGCACCAAAATGCTACTCTGAATATAACATTAAAAAAGAAAAGAACGGGTGAAAACATATTTTGTATCAGTGACAAATTTTCACAGCAACTTTGTCAGTCCTACAAAACATATACTCATATAAACAGTAAGGCATCTCCTCCTGACTTGAAACCAAGCTGTATACATAGATTAGAAAGTGTATTTATTTTGTCTCTTGCAGAAACAATAAATAGTTGTATGCACTTATCTTTTTCCTCAAGAAAGTAGTGTCCTATAAAATGTCCATCAGTTCAAGATGTTGGTTTTTTTCATCTATTGAACTGATCATTCACATACAAGTTACATGAAAGGATCACATATATACAGATATTTCATTTCAGCAACTACCTGAAACATGCCTAAATGTTGCTCTGCAGCCTAGTAAACAAGGAGCAATAAGCCTATGGAGGCATCTATACACGGTGCTAATTCAAAAGATGGAAATTCCTTCTGAACCCCTGCCCCAAGCACACCCGGCAAGAAATGTCGAGCCCTAGATGAGCTGAAAGGAGAGCTCACTCAGTGTCTTTTCTGCTAGCTAGCATGGACTGACTTTTCCTGTCCAGCTCCCTTTTTGCATTTAGTTTCACACTACACTCTACAAAGGACTCTTCTGTAAGGGTGCCTTCCAACAATGCTCAGTAACAACCTGCAGAAGAGCTGAGCCATACAGTGTGAGAATGTGCTCAGCTTAATGCACTGACCACCAGATGGGAAGCAGCAAGTCAGATACTACATCATTCAGTTGTACTTCTGTGCCTGTCAGTATTTCACAGATTAGGAAAGATCAATGGAAATAAGTTATTTTGTCCTAAACCCAACTCTTCAAGGATGCTGAGCATCTTTATATGGTCTGTATTAGCATGACTGGATTTCTGTCAGTGAAATAAGATGCCATCACTTCATAGCCTTGGTCTCATAGGGAGACCTCAGGCACAATGCAGTAAATGTATGAGAACTGCTTTATGTCACTCACATGACTTGCAATATTATGATCTTAACCCATTTTACTCAGTCTTTTTTGCAAAAGCATCCTCTCTCCTTTTCCTCTACCCCAAATATACCACATTATGATCATGAGAATAGGGAAAGCATTATGTAAGCGAAGAATATTGCAGCCAATTTGCTGAGACAAGAAAATCTAAGACAGGGACTTTCCATATGCTGTGCAAGCAAGACATTTTATAAGAAAGTGATGCCTGTAGTCGGAAAGAAAGAAAAGCTAACTCAATGGTGAAAATTCTGGAGAAATACACCATAAATCTTTCTGCTTAATCCATAAGCCATTTTTCTATCACTTGGTTTTAGATAATTCATCAACAAGTAAAACACAGTTGCAGAAATACTGCCACACTGTAAATAGGACTGAAAGATTGACACACATCCACCACCTTTCTCCTCTTGTGTTGATGACTTTTTTCCTGTCATCTTTGTTGGGTTCATGAAGGGCAGGTCCTGCTTGACCAACCCGATCTCCTTCTATGACTGAGTGACCTGCCCAGTGGATGAGGGAAAGGCTGTTGATGTGGCCTACCCTGGCTTCACCAAAGCCTTCAGTTGTGTCTCCCACAGGATTCCCCCACAGAAGCTGGCAGCCCGTGGCTTGGACAGGTGCACTCTTTGCCGGGTTCACTGGCTGGATGGCCAGGCCCTGAGTCTGGTGGTGCGTGGAGTCAAATCCAGCTGGCGACTGGTCACAAATGGTGTTACCCAGAGGTCAGTACTGGGGTCTGTCCTGTCCAGTTTCATTACTGCTGACCTGGATGAGGGCATTGAGCGCACCCTCAGTAAGTTTGCAGAAGACACCAAGTTGGCAGGAAGTGCTGATCTGCTTGGAGCTAGGAAGGCCTACAGAGGACAGTCTGGGCTGAGGCCAGTGGGATGAGGTTCAACAAGACCCAGTGCTGGGTCCTGCACTTTGGCCACAGCAACCTCAGGCAACACTACAGGCTTGGGGCAGAGTGGCTGGAAGACTGTAGAGGACGCAAACCCAGGGGTTTGGTCTGCGCTCAGCTGAGCATGATCCATCAGTGTGTCCAGGTGGCCAAGAGGGCCAATGGCATCCTGACTTGTATTGGAAATAGCGTTGGCAGCAGGAGTATGGAAGTAATTGTCCCCCTGTACTCAGCTCTGGTGAGGCTGCACCTCAAGTGCTGCGTTCAGTTTTGGGCCCCTCACTGCAAGAAAGACATCAAGGCCCTGGAGCTTGTCCAGAGAAGGGCAATGAAGCTGGCGAGGGGTCTGGAGCACAGGCCTTGTGAGGAGCGGCTGAGGGAGCTGGGATCGTTCCGTCTGGAAGAGAGGAAGCTCAGGAGAGACATTATTGCTCTCTGTAACAACCTGAAGGGAGGCTGTAGTGATCTGGGGGTTAGCCTCTTCTCCCATGTAGCTAGAGGGAATGGCCTCAAGTTGTGCCAGGGGAGATTGAATGCCCAGGGAGGTGGTGGAGACACCAATTCTGGAGTGTTCAGGGAACACTTAGATGTTGTATTGTGGGACGTGTTTTAGTGGGAATTATTGGTGATAGGCAGACAATTGGACTGTGTGATCTTGTAGATGTTTTCAAGCCACAGTGACTATGATTCTATGATTCTGTAATGTATAAATGGCATTCAGTTACCTGGCTGTTCAAGTGCAGAACAGACATTTAGGTTTAGGTTTAGGTATGATCTTATATGTAAGACCTTCAGCTTTGTTCCTTGATTTATCCCTAATTCTGAGGTAGTACAACTTAAATTACTCTTCAAAGTGTTGGATCTGTTATTTATACCACCCTTCCACTATGAACTGACAGAGAGTGCTGTCCCCGGAGCTGCTGCTGCCCACCAGCCTGCTGGATGACTTGTTGAACCTTACTAAAAATAATCAGTCAAACTAAGATTACAAATGTAAATTAAGCAGTAATTAACATAAAATACTAAAATCACTAAAATCAGTGTGAGAGTGGGGCCTGGAAGGAAAGCTAGTATCACATGGGGACATGGAAGAGTCTGAGAAATGTCTCTTCCCTCCTCTGGAAGGTTAACTGCCTGACTCATGCTATTCCAGCTCAGCCCAGGAAGAAGCCATTGGCTGTGGTTGCCTTATGCATGTTTTCCCAGCGACCTGTTATGGGCCATACCCACATCTGTCTTGGATCCCAGTCAGAAATGGAAATGAGGGTGGGGAGAATCAGAGAGAAATGTTTATGTGCAGAGTCACTGAGTCTGAGACCTCACTCTCTGCCAATGCCACGTGTAAAGTAAAACTGAAAAGAAACTGAGATCAGAAAAGCTATGATGAAAAATAATTAAAAGCTATCATCTTAAATCTTTAAATCACTACACAAATATCTTTCCGAAAGGGATGGTGTAGCTTTATCACAAGGTTTGGGCTGGATATTTGCTCAGCATACTCCTATGGCCTGGGAGGGGCAAAGCAGGAAAGGACAGCTGTTCATCATGGCCCTTGGGGTACAGTACGGGGTGCATTGCTCAGTGCAGTGCTCACTCATTTTAGCAAAGAAGCAAACCTACAAGAAAGGAAACCTGAAAGATAATTGCTTTCTTAAGCATGTCTCAAGAATAAATTCATTGGTCTACAAAGAAAACGTTTGTATTTTTGTCATGTCTCTAGAAAAGATGGTAATGATTCCATCTTCTCAGATATCGGTAATTTCAAACTTAAGAATTTATTCTCACCAAATTTCAGGGCAGCTCTCTTTTTCCGAGTAATTTCAGAATTGCTTTTCCTTCCCTATTAGCAAACAGCTCAAGCTGATGTTGAAACGCAGCACAATCATCACATTTCTACAAAGAGTTAAACACTCATCAGAGTTCTCTATCAAGAAAGACTATACTGGCTGGAAATTTGTGCTTTCAGCTGCCATTAAAACTTAGTTTAAAATTTTTAAATGAGATATTATTTTAGGCAAATTAGACACATTAAAATTTGCAGCACTGTCAGTTAAAAAAAAGGCTACGTTCTTACACATCAATTTTTAAGGGAACTTTTATCAGTAGCATACAGCACACAGAGTGCATCATTCTGGGAGGCTCCAAGCAAAGAAATGAAACAGCAAGGATGGAAAGAGCTGTATACACGGATTGGTTAGGCACACACAGGTGGTGGATCTCAAGGACAGTGTAACTCAGAACATAGTTTACTAAGTGGAACTGTTAATTGTGGTCAAGAACATGTCAAGATGTGCTCTAGATGAAAATATGCATTGGCAAATGTTCATGGGCCTGAAATGTAGTTTTATTCAAAATAACAGAGAGGGACATTGGTTCCAAGGGGCTGCTGCTTTCTGAAATGAGTCTGTCTAGCACAGCTCAGAAGAATTATGGAGCATGCTTTTAGAATAGCAAGGTTTGTCAAGACATAGAGAATCAGGTAAGTACACAGAACTATTAAAGAGACACTGTTTGAAGTTTTCTGTTATTTGCTGATTTTCGGGCTGTCATAGGTGGAATTATTTCCTGTTTCTAAAAAAGTGCTACCATTAAATTTTATATGAAAAACCACTGCAAAATTTCTGCAAGAGTTTCAGTGCCCTTGTTTTTTACTCCCTTCTCTACTTTCTTCCTTCACACACACGCAGGAACAGAAAATGCAATTTAAGGAACAATCTGTGCTTACTGACAACATAATTAGAACTCTTCTGCAGTTTATCTGAAAAAAAAAAAAAATCTGATGTTTTTTCCTAGTGTCTTACAGCAATTCAGTCCCTCTGAATTCACTCTCAATCCATTCCTACTGGATCCTGGCCATCAGAAGGATTCAGCCACTGTAAGGGGCTGGTGAGGTTTATTTCCTCCAGCAGATAGACAGCAGGTTAAAGGAAGGTGGCCAACACAAGCAAGGGAAGTCCCTTGCTGGCACTCACTGTGAACAGACCACCCAACAACATATTAGTTGCTCCCTGCTAAGGCAGCAGCAGCAGAACTGGCTACCGTTAGTGTATGTGTTAATATCCAGACAAGTATCTAAAGGAAAACATCTATCATGAGGAAGAAGAAAGTTCCAGAGATGTTGGTGGACTTAAACAGACCCATATGGGAATACTGCACTGAATTAGGCGCTAGAGGGAGGCCTCTGGCAACAACTTGTTTGGCTGCAGTGATGTAACTTGTGTTACCCAACAGAATATGATGATAACACAGCCGTGTTTATATGGAAAATATAAAGACATGGACTAAAAACATGCTTGTGTCAGGTGCAGCACTCCTCATGTAACATTATAGGTTTTGACTTTTCAGACTCAGGTCTGGCAGCTGCATCTGACATTCAGAAATTCTCACCCTCTTGTACTCGTTCTTACATCATAAAAAAATGCATTTTATTTAGTACAACATTTTTCACTCATGCACAACATCAGCATTTTATTCTGTCATTTAGTAGTCCATGAAATACATGGATCAAACTCGAATTTTCAGTGTTTGCTTTAGTAGTTACTCATTATTTCTGCTAGACCTTTCATCAGTAACTTGCATAACACTTAAGAATTTTTTTGACTGCATTACCCCAAACCAAAGCCAAGCCAAACATGCAGTTCCACAGCATGAACTATAATCTACCATAACTAATACTCTTTCGCTTGTGTCTTCAATCTGACTCTCTGGAACACTTCTCTGCACATTTACAATGCCACTATGGAAAGTAGATCACAAATCCCAGAAGCAACTGATTAATATTTTACTGCTTGTCAGCTAACTGTTACACACCTGTTCCCAGCACATCTCACAAAACAAAGTGCATTCTCCTTTGTACATGCACAACACTGAGATCCTAAATGAAAAGAAACTACAGCACTATCTTTTTTTGAAGAAAACCCACAGATGTCAACCATCCCTTTCCCTGTGTGGACAGCATGCAAAACACAAAGGACTGTAATGTGACAGTCTTGGGCTGGAATGAAATATCATCAACAAATATGCTAAAATTTACTGGGTTTATTCCTAGTTAAAGCAACTCTTTGAAGCATAACATTTTTAAAAGTTCTCTATGCAGTATAATATCCAGAATGAGAGTGTGTGGTGATGTGGAGATTGGAAGGAAGGGAACAAGAGACCTGTAGTCCCAATTTCAGGACTTTTTTGCTGGTTCTGCATGTAAGTACAGCCCTGAAGGCTCCAAAGGACTTTTTCAGAAAGCAGACTGCAGAGGAAGTGATACTTATTAGGCAGCTGATACAGAAGCCACCATAGGAGAAATCTTCCATTATTCAGATCTACCAAAAGCACTCTGTTGCCTACCACTGGCACACTAACAAAAGCAGATTTGACATCCCACAAAATCATGGTTTATATCAATGTTAGATCATAATTCAGGCACTGTGAAACAGCAAGGAAAAAGAAACACTAAAGATTTATAAGTATGCTAAATCAAGCAAAACGAATGCCAGTACAGATGTTCCTTTTTAAAGTTACAGATAGCTTCAACTGGTTGCTTTACTTTAAAGTCTCCGCAAGCCAGCAAACACTCCTTATAATATTTAAATTATTCAGTACTTCTTAATAAGACAAACAGAGAAACTAGAATATACCTTTTCACAGCTCATTTTATTCTTTCTGCTATTTTTAGATTACTATACATTTCCTTTCTGCTTGAATAGATCTCCCACTATTTAATAGGCTACTGATTTTGTTCAAGAAAGTTGCAAGAGTTTCCATGCATTCTGTTAGTGATTAAAAAAAAATGCACTGTGAAAGGATGGTTAAAAATTCATCTCCAGCAACTTACTACCCATAATATTGAGCTAACAATTCTGCAAGAATCATGCATTGCAACTCTTTGCTAATCCTTCTAAGTAGGTAGAATTACCTACAGTTTTAATATGAAGAGAATTTAAGGAATCTCACATCGAATAATGGGATACTTCCTTTGGAGACAAATTTTAGGGTGTTTTTCATCCTACAGAGAACACTCTGTGGGTGTTTCCACTACACCAAAAACTCAGTTCAACAAACCATTCAGTTTAATACAAGGAATCACAAAGCCATAGTGGTTGGAAGGGACCTCTGGAGACCATCTAGTTTGACCTCATGCTCAAACAGGTTCCCCACAACAGTGTCCAGGTGGGTATTCAATGCTTCCAGAGAAGGAGACTGCACAACCTCTCTGGACAACCTGTTCCAATGCTCTGCCACTCATGATAAAGAAGTTCCTCCTCATGTTTGCCTCAAACTCACGGTGTTCCAGTTTCTGCTTGTTGCCCCTTGTTCTATTGCTGCATGCCACTGAAAACAGCCTGGACTCCCTCCACTTGACTCCTGCCCTTTAGCTATTTACAAATATATTTATAAGCATTGATGAGACCGTCCTCTTTTTTTCTCCAGACAGAACAGCTCCAACTCACTCAACCTTTCCTCATAACAGAGATGCTCCGGGCCCCTCATCATCTTTGTGGCCCTCTGCAGGACTCTCTCCAGCAGTTCCCTGTATTCTTTGAATTGGGGAGCCCAGAACTGCACCGAGTACTCTAGATGTGGCCTCACCAGGGAAGAGTAGAGGGAGAGGATCACTTCTTGACCTGCTAGCCTTGCTCTTTTTAATTTACTCAGAATATCACTGGCCTTCTTGGCCACAAGATCACTCTGCTGGTTCACGGTCAACCTGTTGTCCACCAGAACATCCAGCTGTTCCTTTGCAGAGCTCCTCTACAAGAGGCCAGCCCCTACCTAGCCTGTACTAGTGCATACAGTTATTCCTCTCCAGGTGCAATGCTCTACACTTCTCTTGCTGAAATCTATCAAGTTGTTTTCTGCCCAACTCTCCAGTCTGTTCAGGTCTTGCTCAATGTCAGCACTGCCTTTTGCTCTGTCAGCCACTCCTCCCAGCTTTGAAACATTAGCAAACTTGCTGAGGGTAAACTTTATCCCTTCATTCAGACAGATGTTGAAGGTGACTGGACCCAGCATTGACCCCTGGGGAACACAACTAGTTAGAGGCCTCCAACCAGACTCTACACCATTGATCATGACCCTCTGAATTCCATGAGTCTCAATCCACCTCATTGGCCCACTCATCTATCCCACATTCACATCTATCTCACCTTCACAAGGATGTTGTGGGAAATGGTGTCAAAAGACTAGCTGAGACAAGGGACAGATCTCCCCTCATTTAACAAAACTGTGATGACATCATAGAAGGCTACCAAAGTGGTTGAGCATAAATTCTCCTTGGTGAATATATGTTGACTACTTCTGATAACATTCTTTCTTTTCCAACTGCTTGGAAATGGCATCCAGAACAAGTTGCTCCAGAACCTTTCCAGGACAGAGGTGAGGCTGACTGGTCTGTAATTGCATTGATAACAAAGAACAGTTCAGCAATCACTTCTGCCAGTTCTATCAGCACTTGTGGGTGAGACCCATTGTGGCCCATGGATCTGCGGGCATTGATTTTGCCTAAACAATCTTTCATAAGATCCTCAGACAAGAGGAAGACATTCTTCCACCAGATTTTACCTGCCCTTCAGTTATAATAATCCCAGAACTGAAAATTAGGTTGCTTGATTTTGATTTTGTGGATATGTGTACCAACTAAAAATATGCAAGATAACTCTCTTTGATTTTTTTCATTCAGAACTGTTTTTAATCCAAAAAGACAAAAAGCAGTGTTCTTCACAGACATATTTTTTACTGTTTTTTTCATAGGCTAGAATCAAACACACAATACACAAATACATTAACAAATTTGCCAGTAGGGCATGTAACTTCTGTAATTCAGTCTGATGTGACTCATTAGGAACAAAATTGTAAGTAATCAGTCAGCAGTTAACAGAAAATGTCCTTCCACTTCAAGTAGCCAAGGAAAACTAAGAATATAACTTTTCTTCTCCCTTGCTCAAAAACAAATGTTACACGCATAAAACTGTACTAATTTAAGATACACAGTTTTGATGTCATATGCAAGAATGCTATTTCACAGAATCACAGAATATTTTGCATTGGAAGGGACCCATAGGGATTTCAAGTGGTACCTTTCAACACAGAGTAAATGATGATATAAAAACTAGGTAGGTAATACATGACCCTTCCAACTCCTACAATTATGTAATTCTGTGAAATCAGTTAAGATGCTCTACTGTTACTATGTACTTATGTGTTAGTATGTACTATGTGCTTATTTTATTTAATTAAGCTAGAAATAAGTGATCAAAACTTCTTGGATAAAATAAGAAGGCACTGCTCCTTGTCCATGCTCTTCTCATTAGACAAAGAAAGAAGTAAGCAAAGAAACCGTATCTCTGGAGACAGAAAAGAAGAAGTTTCCTTATAACTATAACCTGCCCTATTTTGTCTACATGAAAAAAAAGATTTCCTTGCAGAAAATAGGCTGACTGAAACTTCTGTGCCGCATCTGCTGATGGAGACCAGCTATTGGCATTGTACATTGCAGAGAACATTGTCCTATGAAAGCTGCAGCAGTGTTAAATAATCATATAACAAACATGAAAGGAGCTTTATTTTGGAAATGTTTTCAAAAAGAATTAACAAGTTCAGGAAACACTGCTGATTTCCTGAGAACATGGAGTGCACTCACCATGAATCATTAACTCTTGCTTGAGATCATCATTAGCCACACAAAAGCAGTATTATAGAACAAAACATTTTAGAAACAACTTACCAACCAAACAATTGGATAAAATTGCTCATAAAGCCATGAGTAATTTGGGAGAAAAACTGATCCGCAGCCAGATAAACAAGGAGATGAGTAAACTGCTTTAAATGACATAGGTCTTTTGTAAAAGAAGGAGCTCAGAACAAAGTTTTCAACCCTCTTTAATTCTGTTTTGTCCTCACAGTTTACATTTCTAAACAGTGCAGCAGAAGAAAAAGTTATGGGATATCCTCAAGAAAGAGATTTTTCTTCTACTTTTGCTAACCTGCAGTGCAAGACTTTCATGAATGGCCCGAATAAAGATCTAACTTATTGACTGGATAGAGACAACATTAAAAACCTAAACTTCCAATGCTAGTTTCTGAAGAAGTTCATTCAACAGCTTCACAGTTCTTTGGTTTTCTCCTCCATTATGTTTAATTCTGTATGCAGTACGGATAAGAAGGCTGCAAACTTCCTTTCTCATGTGAGTTGTCTCAGTAATCTGAAGAAAAGAAGAGAAATGGGAAATAATGCAATTAATTTATTAAGTGCAAGTTATTCTCTATTCATGTCAGCAATATAACTGCAGATCTGTCCCTTACAGCTGAACACGAGATGCTCTGAAAATAAAAGCTGAGCTCAAATGATGTTTCATTTTGTCCAAGCAGTCTGACACATCTTGGACGGACTCGGCATCTTTGAGACATCTGAGGTTCTCTAAGACTAATGGCAAATAAATCAAGATATCAGAAAGTTCTTAAACACAAATAGACAGACAGTGTAACCATATAGGAGCTGTCTCCTTGGAAACCAACTGAAAGCATATTAAGTTCTTGATAGGTTTAAGGAGACAATTCAATTCTATAATATTTCAAAGAGTAAAAATATATCCCTCTGCTAGACAATGACAAAATACCACAGACAGACCCAAAGGCTTCATTTTTGCAGATCCGGTGGTTAATCTCAAGTTTTACTAAGACAATCAAAGTCACTGTCATGCAGCACAATTTGGTGCTGTGTGTGGTTTGGGGTACCTTAATAGAAGAAATACATAGAACTATCAGAGAGTGTAAGTTAAATATAGGCATCCATTAGTTGCAAGATTCTGCATGGAGAATTTCTGCAGCTTTATTGTTAGGGCAGAATATTTTTTCCAGTGAGATCTTGTCAAGATGTGTCAAGAAGGAAAATAGCTAGACTGTCGCTGAAATAAAAAACTGCTCCAAAAGTAATGCCTCCTCTTTTATGTTGGCCCACAATGGCAGAAGAGGATTTTGATATATAGCAGTAGAGGTTGAACCTTCCAACTAATATTCTATTACATTTTGGCACTGTGCAACAGATGGCAGCTGAAGGGCAGTTTGACATGGAAGTGTGTATGAAGCAAAGGTACGTCACTGAATTCCTCCATTTTAAAAACAATTCACCCTCTGACATTCACTGACACTGAATGCTTAGTGATTCAGTGGGTGGTGCGTCTCAGCAGCGGTGACAGTGACATGAAAGACAAGCCACATTCTGTACAGTCATGCACAGCTATCATGTCATGAAATAAAGAGCGTCTCAATCAGCTCATCCATATGAATCAGTGGACTATGACCAGGGAACTGTGTACAGAACTGAGTACCAGTTTAAACGCATTGGAAATGATGATGAGAACATTGAGATATAGCAAAGTTTGTATCAGGTAGGTCCCTGAATGCTCACACATGAACAGAAAGAACACTGTATGAACCAGTACAAGGCTGAAGGTGACAGTTTCTGGAATCTCATCATTACCAGTGATGAGATGTGCTACCACTACTAGCCAGAGTTAGCACAACACTTTCTGGAGTGGCAATGTCAGATCATCACTGAAGAAAAAGCTGAAGGTGCACTTTACTTCAGTGATGTGCACTGTCTTTGCCATAGGAAAGGGGTGATCCTCTTGGATTTCCCAAAACCCCAACAAACCATCAATTCTGACTGCTTACCAGGATGAAGGCTCAAACTTCCAGAATCAGACTGGAAAAAAAGACACAATTTCTCTTGTTAACACGATATGGGCAGGCTCCAGACCAGTTTGAAGACCATGGAGCACAGTGCCAATCTTGGCTGGACTGTCCTGTCACAGCTACCGCACAGTCCAGATTTGGTGCTTTCTGATTTCCATCTGTTCGGGCCAACGAAAGATGGACTGTGTAGGCAACATTTTCCTAGCAACGATGCCATCACAGCAGCAGTGAAACAGTGGGTAACATCTGTTAGCGCAGATTTTTACAAGCATGGCATGCAGACTTTTGTTCACTCCTGGAGAAAATGCATAGCTAATGGTGGTGACTGTACTGAAAAATAGTGCTTTGTAGGTAAGAATTTGCTCAATCAAATAGTGTTCTCTGTTTCTGTTGAAGTTTCCATGGAATTAAATAGAAGACATTTCTTTCAGAGTGACCTATGCAGATTATACAGCAGGTTAGCTATTGTTTGTATAGTCAGATCTTCTTCAATTCTCTTTCTTAAGATATAGAATCTTAAATCTGAGTTTGTAAGAAAGGTATGTTTTACTTAAACTGGAGGGGAGGAGGGGGAGAAGGAAAAAAAAACAACAATCACCACTTACATGGGAAATAAATTCCTGTGCAATCATGTGTCCTCCAGAAGAAAAGAGGAAAAAGTTGGTAAGAAGATGTGTTACTAGACACTGGGTATGATATTGTTCTGTATCTGCTATATTCTTTACAGAAGCCTGCAGCTCTCCAAATGAAAGGACAGTACGGTTGTAGAACTTCATTAGATGATTGTAGACTGCTCGAGATTCTACCTGTAAGGAAAAATTTCAAAGCATGCAGGATCAGAGGAGAGTAAAGATCATCTATGGTATTTTTCTTACAGATTTATTCACTAGTAGGAAAGGGAATACTTGGCAGAAATACTGAAACATAAAAAAGTCTGCATTTAGGCTGCAAGGCAAACAGGGAAGGAAGGGCAGTACACACATTTCTTTCATACTGATTCACACACAAATGTGGGCAGAATGGATTTGTTAACTTTTTTTAGTCTTGCAAACTAAGCAAGGAGGGCACAAAGCCAGAATTTGACCTTTTTTAATAATAAAAGGAAATAGAGAAAGTCCCTCAGTTGAACATGGTCAGATTTTTGCATTGTGGGAAAAAGAACAGAGGATCCTCAAGGGCTCATTTCAGCATTGCTGCTAAAATCAATTAAATCCTCATGCAACCTGACCTTCTACTGATAAAACATTCTGGTAAGAATGCCATTTTTTTTCCATCTTCCTGTGTTGCTTGCAAATTATGTTTTTACCTTTTGAGCTAGCCAATAAAAACTTATTTTTACTGGGTATAGAAAACAGAAGACTTTGGCTTTTACACAACATAAGAAGAATTAACATTAATTTTGTTCACTCTATTGAAACTAAGACATTGATAAGTATCTAAATAAATAGACAAACACTTAACCTACAAACATGTAAGTGCAGGGACCAGGGAAAAAATATAGCACTGCAAACTCAAAAGGACAGCTATTTCTCAACCAGGTTCAGAAAGACAACTTGTTTCAGTCAGTTACCTGACCTCATTTTTTCTCATCCCTTCTCCATTAACATAAATAGTCTGAAAAGGCTGTAATAAAAAAGCAAGACCTAATTTAAGGCATAAGTTTAGCATCAGCTGTAGGAATATGTGTCAAGTAACCTAATCTGTGGAAATAAAGTTTTTTTCACTCTAACTAACTCAAGAAAAGATCACACTGAACTATGAGTAACTAAGTGGGATCTCAGTGGAAAATCTTTCTTCTCACTGAAGTTTGTCATACAATGATTGAGAATAGCAGACTGATAGTATAAGGGACAAACAGGAAGGTTTTATACATGGGGCAATGTGATTTCATTCTGAGGTGCTGGAACTGAAAAATGCTGTGTATATATAGAGTTCAGCACTTATAAGGCCTTTGGCTTTACTCGGCCATATTTATTGGTTGGGAACTGAGTAATGTCCCAAAAGCATATTCTAAAACTCTGGTTTCTTTACTCCACTGTACCTCTAATCTAACCCAACCAGTATTCCACCTCTGCTCCTGGAATATAAGTAATTAAAGAGAAAAAAAATTAAAAGTGGCTGATATGTGAACTTGCATAGGTAGTAGGGGGAAGAAAGGAAACAAAATATTACAAAATGTGATGGATAGTTAGATGCAAAATGAAAGCATGGTGTTTACTAGTGTGATGTATTAAGCTGCATTTTTAAATCAAATCAGTTTTTGAACTAAAAAAAACTAGATACTATAGTCAGATTTTAAAACGGGGCTTACTAGATCAGATTGCTCAGGCTAGTTCAGATTTGCTTAACAGGTCTCAGTTAAAGACTTCCACGCATTTACAGGCACACAGAGACACACACCAGCCTATGCAGTACAGGGACTAAAGTTCTGACACTGCTTCATTCTGCTAGAGATTTAGCATGTGGGAATGTAATATATATTTTATATATATATATATATATATATATATATATATATATATATATATATGTGACATGTATCTCTGCTGATTTTTGGCACATATATAAGATAAAACAGAGTAGATGGGAGAGGCTGGGATTCAGGGATTCTGTGATGATTATCTTCACTACTTCAACTGCTGCTGTGAATTGTCTGGTGTTTCCTTCTCAGAAGAAGCCATTGCACAAGAGTGCGGAATACTGTAACTCCCAGAGTAGTTTTATTTCTAATTTAAAGCATTTACATTATTTTAAAAAAAGACAAAAAGGTGCTAATCTATGTAAGTCTTTAAAAAGTGGGAAAAGTTTTCTAAATGCCACCAAGAAAATTCATAGAAATTAGTTTTCCACTTCTCCACTGCAATACAGATCCCAGGAGACCTTGCAAAACCAGTACCTTCTTCAGTGTACAGCTTTCATTTTTCTGGTACACTGGTTGTGTACTATTTATTTTATAGATATTTAGATATATATAGATATAGATATTTTATGAGATATTAGCAGATTACTGGGTGATTATTGCTGATTATTATTACATTACCCACCATTGTTTGAGTCCTTTGTTGGTTTTCATTCTCAGGACAGTAGTAAAAAGCCAACAGCCACAGCAAAGCATCTGGGGCAACAGCTGCTTTCATTAATAGTTCTGCTGCAATATCCAGCCATTCTCCAAAACAAGCAACCAAAAACCAGATTTCATAAAGGTCAGTAAAAGAGCTGGAAAATAAAAATTATGCACTTAAATATTTCATTAAGCATTTTAAAATTTCTTAGGTTAACTGCAAAGAGCACTGATATGAAAATAAAGATAGCTTTAAGATAACCCTTTACCAGCTAAGCTGACACATTTACTCTATTATCTGCAGACAGGTAAAAGAGGATACACTCAGTGCTATTAACATATTAATCTGTCCATAAAACAGAATAATACCAGTTTCCAATATATAGCAGTGACAAAATATTACCATAAATTATTCTTTATACACTCTAGTCTCAGGAAAACCAAAATTTTAAATCACACTTCAAATACTACATTCTAAGGTACCATTGTCTTATTTTGGTTTTCAATTTCTCTGTCTTATTACACAGCACATATTTTTGGTAGTCTATAAAGAAGTACATTTATGTGAAGTAAGAATAAAGTTTTTAAGGGCATTCATATCCTGACTTAACATTCAGTTCCTCTTTAATGAAGATTTGGGTGATACTTACAATCTGGGCTACTGCAAAGGAAAAGAAAGAGCTGAGTGGGCCACAGCTTATCTCTACACTCTCTCACGTAATCATCTTAAGCAAAGTAAATAATTTTCATCACAATTCATCCAACAAACAAAAAGAGACTGAAGGGAGTGATGCAAACCAAAGGTGGGCTTCCCGTAATCAAAAAGTTAAACAGAGCATGGAAGAAAGAATAGCGAGCTGTGGTCAGCTGAACAGAATCTAGTTGGAGGCCTGTAGCAAGCTGTACTGGGTCTGGTCTTATTCAACATTTACATCAATGACATGCATGAAGGGATAGAGTATATTCTACTGCCTTTCAGTAAGACCTGAACAGATGGGAGGGTTGGGCAGAGAGGAACTTGATAGATTTCAACAAGAGCAGGTGTAGAGTCCACAAAGATGATGGGGGGCCTGAAGCATCTCCCTTATGAGGGGAGCCTGAGAGAGCTGGGGCTGTTCTGCCTGGAGAAGAAAAGAGGGATGGTCTCATCAGTGCTTATCTTATGCTTTCTGCTGTGTGCAGCAATAGAACAAGGGGCAACAAGAAACTAGAACACAGTAAGTTTGAGGCAAATATGAGGAGGAACTTCTGTACTGTGAGAGTGACAGAACGCTGGAACAGGTTGCCCAGAGGGGTTGTGGAGTCTCCTTCTCTGCAGATACTCAATATCTGTCTAGACACTTTCCTGTGTAACCTACTGTAAGGATCCTGCTTGAGCAGAGGGATGGGCTAGATGATCTCCAGAGGTCCTTTCCAACCCCTACGATTCTCTGATTCTGTGACAGACAGAAGGATAACTGAAAGGAAATCAAGAACCAGGAACAAATAGTCCTATTAAGTCAGGGAAAACATTTAAGAATCATATCATCATATTCCTGGGGATACCCAGTGCTGCAATATCACTTTTCTCAGGAAATTTCAAAATGTTTTTGAAATTTCTAGAGTTAATGAATTTGTCTGATACTAGTATATCACCTGCAGAATGTGACAAAATGATAGTTGGAATAAACTGCTTTATCATTATGACTTTCTAAACATGTGCGATGTCCTGTTTTATGACTGGACTTGATGAGCACAGATAATATGTCTAGTCTGTGTCTAGACTATGTCTATGTGTAGTTAATATTGTTGACTCATGTTGTTTATGGGTAACACAGAACTTACTGACTCTGTAAATGATACCATCCTTGGGTCACAGAATCTCAGGGTATCAAAATCCAATTCTGAGGACACAAATCTACTGCATTATTATCTTCTGATAAACTTGACCACAGACATCATATATAAGAGGTTGATATAAAATTGGCAGAAAAACTGAGTTAACTGATACAGATGACACCACTGTCAATATTCTACAACTTTCGGAGAGTGGCAGCACGTCCCTCACTGCAAAGAACTAGAGGTCTATGACAAAATATGATACTAAAATTCCTTAAATAAGGGAACAGGATCAGCACTGCTAAAGTCTTTGAAGTTATTAGAATCTGCAAATGCAACATAAAAACCTTTGAAAAATAAAACAAAACCTAGATAGTGATCTAGGACAACAAGCTTCCATTCAGCAAAATAAACTACTTATCTGACCATAATTCAACGTTGTGACAACATAAGTGGATAGGTTAGGTCTGAAACCCAATCAAACATCAACAAAAAAAAATAATTAAAAGATAATTACTGCGAGATAATTATGGGTAATACTGACAGTATTTATGACTGGAGGCATTCATAGCTCGAACGGAAAATGCATGTCCTTAGACATATGTAATACACTGTTTTTAGCAGGTACTAAGCAGAACATAATCTTATTTTTTCCTAGATAATTTAGATACCACTAAGCATACAACTCACCATAACTTTCCTGTACCATGACAGTGGCTGGTTTAGGGTCATGTAACTTCCACTTCTGTCCCCATTACAATTTCCGCCCATTCTGTAGTGGAAACCATATCAACCACTCTGTTGTGGCTCACTTTTTCTGGGACGTTATTTTCTCCCAACCTTATGTAAGTTAATTTTGTTTTAAAATATCACATAACATTCATAGTTTACTGAAATGACTAAAGATAATGAAAATAATTAAACATAGAATCATAGAATTGCTCACATTGGAAAAGACCTTCAAGATCATCCAGACCAACCACAACCTAATAACCATACCACTCTAACAACCCACCTCTAACTCATGTCCCTAAAAATGAAGCAATCTGTTCATTAGAAGAAGACAGAAAGATTTTTGCTGTAAGACTTAGTATTCGGTGGGAAAAAAAATCACTGGAAAATGAGAGCACCTTAAAAACAGAGAATAGCGACTATGAGACAAAGGGATATGCTGTGCAGTAGTTATTTTTGCTCCTCTGTTAATCTTATTAAGTAGAAAGGATATAGAATCAGGAATAAAGCAATGAATGAAAATTAAATACTGTTCTTTGTTGCTATTAGTGCTTGAGAACTTAGGTCAGATCTGTTTTCTTGCCAGCTGAATGGGATTTTGGAGAAAAAATAATTGTTGCATGAATTCTAAAGGAAGTAAGAAGATATTCTGGCAAGTACAATACTATTCAAACTCGTATTAATTAACAAGGCATAGGAGATGAAAAGACAATATAAGTCAATAATGGGCTAAGGAACAAAGGAAAAGAGACATGCTTTTTTACTGTAATACACTATGGCAAATGTTATTTTATATATTCTGAGTTACATGTTTTTAAGAAACCGGGGTCAGCTACTGGTCAATTTAAAGGACAAAAACGTTTGACAGACTTCAGAGAAGAATAGATAAGACACAGAACTGAGCTGCAGTTCATACAGAAAGCAAGAAACAGGCACCAGACAGCCAAGACTCAGAGTAAGCAGCAAAGTGGGTGTTTTTTTTTGACAACAACAAAAATAAAAGCCTTCACACACTGACTGAAACAAAATGTGGATTCAAGGATCTGCCTTTCAGAATCTATCTGACCCAGGTGTTGTATGTTTCTATTAAGATACTTCATTTTAAAAATCAAAACGAAACTGGTTCCTGGAAATTTAAAAGCTGTTTAATATTCTTTTGGAATGCTCACTCTTGAACCAGATCTATACAAACATAATTTTTTCATTCTTTCCTTATGGTTCTGGAATATCTACTACCAAAGCAGAATTCACCTAAACAAGCACAATCATTCATCACAGTAACTATTTAGAAAACAAGCAAACAAAACCAAAGGGCAACAGGTCAGAAACATGGAGTGTCAGCTCAAAGAGCAATATAACAAACACTGAAATATCTTCATGAATAAAATTAGAAAGTTTGAATGTTCATACAAGCCTTCAGAAACTCAGTACAACCTCAAACATAAAACAGGCCATATCCAAAAGGCTCTTTCCAAAACTAGCTGCTTTGTCAGTAGAAGTGTTCTCCTGTTACACCAAACAAATGGGGAAATGTCATATCAGTTTTCCAACCAATATTCTCATCTCCATCTCCTCCAGCTCATACTATGGTCTCTGTCTTTCCACTTGATGATCCTTTCCATGCATATTCTCACAGTACTTCTTCAGGACTTAACCTGTGATGCTTCAGTGAGCCAAAACTGGCTCCTTTTAAGTGTCTTTAGGATACTGCATCCTAAGGACAAAGAACAGGTAATGGCATTGCTAAGGAAAAGTTCTGGTTGATAACTGCATTGGACCCACTCTGGACATGACATTGGCTTTTCAAAGTTCTAGTTAAACAGAATTGAAATGCAATCCTGAATCAGTTTTAAAGTTTAATGGGAGAAATGGCAGAGTAGGCAGGTAAGCCTGCCTTTCTGTTACAGCTAGCTGTTTGCTGAAATTTAAGGATTTTAAGATTACTATTATTTTTTTAACTCAGGGGCATATTGGCCAGGTGTGTAGATGCTACAAAGTTCTTGTTCAGTAAGTAACATAAGCGCTAGACTTTAAAGCAAAGCTAAATTTAACAGAAGAATGTAGACTTGATGAAATGTGGTCATTTCAGATGACTTCAGATGACATGACTTTTCACAAAATAACAGATTCAAATGACAAAAAGCTAGAAATAGTGCTTACCTAGTGTTTGTATCTTCTACTATAGACTTGAGCATATCCGAAATGTGTTTCAAATGCTGCAGCCAGTGTGTAGATGGCAATTCTGAGGAGGGAGAATGAAAAATAAAAGTCTTAGAAGATGACTTAGATGACTTTTCACTTTTTATTTTGAAAAGTGTCTGTCTATCTAGAAAAGAACAATAAAATTGAACACATTAAGATATAATAAAGCTTTTGGCTTCATTTTGATTCAATTATCATCAAGGAATTAAAATTTCATCTTAAAATTTTCCAGTTTTCAACAATAACTATTTCTTGTGGTTCTTAGAACAATTCATTGACAGAGCCATGTGAGAAATTGCAGTTAGGGATACTCTTTGAATAAGGCTGATGTATCCTTGTGTAAATTCTACCTCAACATTAACAGATTGTTAAGTGGAGCAGAAGTTATTGCTCATGAAAAACTGCACAACACTGAGTGGTATTTTGTGATCTATCTAAATGGAAAATCTAAAAAAAAAAAAAACAAAAAGAAAGTTAGGTTTGCAGATTAAGCTTCTCCTATTCAGAGACAAACAACAAGGCAATACAGAATTTGTGCACATATATGGCATATAATCACAATTAATGGTATTACACTTAGTATGCCTTGACTCTTTCATATCTTGATATCTTGTCTTAATTCCTAATATCATAGTTTTAATACAAAAGTAATGAACTCTTTATTTGTTATTCCCTTACAGTTTTCTTTAAATCTGTATCTGTCATAGTCACGTAATAATTAGATGTTTCTATTAAAAAATGCAATAAAAGGATATTATTTAAATTGTTACACCAAAACACCCAGTTTAGGAAGTGGCAAAATTTAGACTTACTCCTTTTTAAAGTTATTTTAACACATATAAATACAATGCAAATTAGATAATGCTGCAAATGTGTCCTGAAGAAACTTACCAAAAGGGCGTCTTAATAAAGCTATTACAAGAGGCTGGTGGTGGTGAGGGAAGTAGGCCTTCAGAGGAAATTTATGCTAAGATAAAAAATTATTATTTTAAGAGCTTTCTGGTCAGATTTCAAAACAAGTCCATAGAAACAATCTCATCCAACACAGTAACCAGCAATACAGTCTGAAGCAAGAGAAGTAATTTTAAGATTATATATAAAGAAGAAAGGGAGATAACTATGAAAAACTTGACCATTAAAAATTATTTTTGGATTGCTTATAGATTTTTTTTTTTTTAATACGTGCATTAAAATGACTTCAGAGTGTGAATAAAATTACATCTTATTATTAAGATACTGATATAACCTAATAACATTAATAGGCTTTTTCTTGTAATCATGAATGTCTCCATTCTTAATACACAAAGACCGAAACAGATACTAGTTCAGTTTCATTTTCAACTGTAAATAGGCTCATGGACCATACCATACTATGAATTAGTAACATCAACAACATATGTGCAATGTAATCATTTGTATTTGTAATTATTTTTATTAATGCAATGTGTAATGTAGATTATTACTTGTTTAAAAACAGAAAAGTAAAATTCTTAGGATGTGACTCAGCACAAGGTAAGGTCGTTGCAGATAACAAACTAGTCCTCTATTTATCTGAGTGTTTGCAATTCAGATGATGAGCACATAGCTACTTGTGTAATCGTTGGATTAACAGCAGCATACCTTTAATCTTTTTGTTCTGTGAGTATCTACTACAGGCATGTCCAAGGTACAGCATGAATGTGCAAGTACAGTATGAACTCCATTTGAGGTGGCTTGAAACCTGGCTAAACACCCAGGCCTAGAGCGTGATGATGACTGTCACATCAAACTGGAGACCAAAATTAGCAGTGTACCCTAGGGGTCTGTACTAGGTTGATTCAGTTTAACACCTTCATTAACAATCTGAATGATGGGGCAGTGTGCAACAGCAGGTTTATTTGATGACACAAAAGTGGGAGTAGTCATGGATACACCAGGGGGTCATGCTGCCATCCAGAGTCTGGAGAACGGGAACCACAGGAAGTTCATCAAGAAAAGGTGCAAAGTCCTGTCAACGTAGAGAGGAACAATCTGAGGCACCAGGACATGCTGGGGGCCACCCAGAGAGAAAGAAGCTCTACAGAGAAGGACCCAGGGTTCCAGTGGTTGAACACGAGTATATTGAGTTGGTAGAGACCCATAAGGATCATTAATTCCAAATTCTGGTTTTACACAGCACCACCCAAAATTCAAACAATATATCTGAAGGAGGTGTCCAAATGTTTCTTGTACTGCATCAGCGTGGGGCCGTGCCCACCGCCCTTGGTGCAGACCCTGTCCCTCACCCCCAGCTGCCCTCCCCTGACACAGCTCCATGCCGTTCCCTCGGGCCCTGTCGCTGTCACACAGAGCAGAGCTCAGCGCTGCCCCTCCGCTCCCTGTGAGGAGCCGCAGCCGCCATCAGGCCTCCCCTCAGCCTGCCCTGCTCTGGGCTGAACGCACCCAGGGACCTCAGCTGCTCCTCACACACCTTGCCCTCAGACTCTTCACCATCTTCACAGTCCTCCTTTGGACACTCTACCGTTTTATGCCCCTCTTCTGATGTGACACCCAAAGCTGCACCCAGTGCTGGAGGCGAGGCCACAAAGCACGGCAGAGAGGTACGATCTCTCCCCTCACCTGCTAGCAATGCTGAGCCTGGTGCATTCCAGGGTACAGTTGGCCCTTTGAGCTGCTAGGCCACACTGATGGCTCAGATTCAAGTTTATCAATGTCTACAAGTTTATCAATGTCTACAAACACCTGACGCAAAGAAGTAATAAGAATAATAATAAGAATAATAATAATAATAAGAATAAGAATAATAAGAATAATAATAATAAGAATAATAATAATAAGAATAAGAAGCAACAGGATAAGAGGCAATGGGCACAAACTGGAAACAAGTGGGTTTCTCTGAACATTAAGAACCACTCTGTCACTACAAAGGTCCTTGGAGATATTATTAAGTTTGGACATGGTCTTGTGCAAACCTGCTCTAGGTGGCCCTGTATGAACTAGGGTTTGGGTCCAGATGACTTCTACAGGTCCCTTCCAACTTCCAGTTATTTCATGATTCAACTGTCCATACCTTAGAACTGTATCCTTCCGTTTGGAGTAAGAGAATAGCCAATAAAACAGATCAACTCTTGAAACACAGAGTAGGAATACGGACTATAGAATGTGACATCCTTCTAAACTCAATGAAGACCACTTTCAGTTTGGGTAAACATACTTGACGTGTGAAATACATGCATGTACCTTAAAAATAAATAGAATGACACATTCCCTCTCTACTCATTTTTTTGTTTTGCAAACAATAACTAATTGAAATTATAGCACAGTAATATACATAGAAATCTTAGCCAGTGTATCAATATGGTAAGGCTAGAAGTCTACTTGTCAGGTGGAACTAGGTTAATTAAAAATTAATAACCCCTATATTAAAGTATGCATGCAGTCAATTAGCTTGAATCAAAAATCCCCTTGAAAAAGCAGCCAAGAAAACCATAAGTTGCATATGAAATTTATTAAAGTATTGTAAAGCATGTGAAAATCAGTTTCAGCATATGGCTTAAGCAAAGAAAAATACTTTTGCTTCCTATAATACATGCACAGTAGCTTAGGCAGATCTTTTCTTGCATAAACCATCACAAATTGCTGAACAAGGTACCAAGGGGCAGAACTTAGAACCATAAAATCACAGAATTGCTCAGGTTGGAAAAAACCTTCAAAATCATTAAGTCCAACCGCAATCCAAAAACCATACTGCCTTAAGTAACAACCCAAACTTGTTTGGATGTGGCTGATTATACAAACTGCCATGATGTAAAACAGGAGATAAAAGTTGAAGACTGCCATTAAAATTTTTATCTAGCTACCTAAAACAACATTCAGAGGCAAAAATCACTTACAGTCCTAATGGAAAACAGCCCTGGAAAACAAATGTTTCCATTAAATAAAAACATGAGCTTTAAGTTCATAAATTTATAACTAACCTGACCCCAAATCTTTAAGCCAGCCCTTGCTACCATCACAAAATTGAAGGAAATCTGCTTCTACAAAGCATGAAGAGGATCATCCCAACAGTGGATCCCAGTACAGTCTACAAAGTTTTTAGAAAAAACAGTAAATTCTGACAGTGCCACATAGGAAAAGGGGATCATTCTCCTGCTATCTTCTAAACCTGTGCAGCTGTCAGACATGACTTGGTTCTTCAAAGCATTCTTTTTAGACAATTCTATTCACATTGCCTTTTTTCAATTAAGTATACTCAAAATGCTTAGGACTTCAGATGGCCTAGCCAGAATCTTCTTCATCCTCTGTCACTAACAGTTTTACCATTCTCCAAAGAAAAGTAAGGGAGGAAATTATGTCATTGACAGACGTTCAGAAAAGAGGATGAACAAAAATGGGTGCCTTATGTATACATGTAATATTAGTAAGACAAAAAGTACAGACTGATTTAAATCAAGTTTAGGAAGTAATCTTCCTGCATATTTTTGTGCCATCTATAAGCTTACTTTACAGTTAATTCAGAAACTGTGAAACAAGGGATTTTAAAAGAAAACATTTAAGACCACTTTCAGAGAAATAGGCAATAACCCACATTGTAATGTCAGTAGATGAAGGACTTTTCACCATGAAGCAAACACATCACCTGCACAACAGGATTAGCCCTTGGGTGTCTGGGTGTGGGATCTCTACTTGTTTTCTCCACCGAGTCACCCATGCCTGAGGCTACACAATGTGCTGCTGCCAAATGCAGCCAGGGTGGCATAAAATTAACATATACAGCACCTACATATTAAGCAAGACAGCTGCAGTTTCATCCTTAAGTCATATTGCCTGAAGATAGAAGATGATAGATTCAGTCACGATGGTTATTAAAGGTCAGTACACCACATGTTCCCACATGAAGGCCCCGAATTTTCTTAACTACCATCTCCCCAAGAAGTTGCAAAACTCAAAGGAATGGAAAATTTCCTTGTCTAAAACAAAAAGTATTAAATGATAATTTCCAAACTTACAACATAGGCACTGGAGCTAAAAGCAAACAAAGAAGACAACATGATGAGCATGTGAAGTCACAGTGTGATCTAAGAAACTAACAAGAAGTTTGTTACCTACAAACAGAACAAAACCCTTCTGTATCTCCCATTTTAAATTCTAAAAGTGAGAAGCTGAACCTGTTGTTGGTTTAAGTCATACATACAAAAAATAATCTACTTAATTCAGCTCTGTATGAACAATGTAAACGCCTGTGCAAAAGAAAAGATGCTAAACTGGGAAATTTGAAGCTTTAAACTGAGGAAACTTTTCTGAGTGGCCACTATTGAAGGCCAGAAATTGGATGGGGATGCAAAGAGCGGACAACAGAGCGGGCTGGAGATAGGGTTGGCCTTACTACATCTGTTTAGTTTATTCTCAAGAACTCTGCTACTGCAAAAGAAAAGCTGTAAAGTTTTTTGCCTTTTCTGTCAGAGATGTATGAGAAAAAACATACAAGCGCACTGTAACAATTTAACTCCCCCTGAGAAAATTATAGTTTAGATTGTAGAATTATTCCAGGATAAGTTCAGGTAAATTTCCCTGGTATACTGGTTTCATACTGTATTTCTATTTACAGGTGAAAATGTCTGAACTGAAATTTGGCATATATGTACAATCATGGGAGGACAGTACTATTAAACTCATTATATTCAGTGACCGTTCCTATCAGTAGAATTGTTATTTTCTTGCAAAATGTTGTATCTGCTCACTGAAAAGAAACATTAAGAAGATCTTGACTAACCTGCTTGTTTTCATTCTGCTGAACCTGAATGAAGAGCTGTATAAATATTTGTATTATGGTCATAACTTCAGGAGCTCCATCAGCTTCCAACAGCGCATTCCTGAGATTGAAAAGTTAGATTACGACAGATTAGATAATTTGTCTGCCAACTATAGCAATGTTAATGAAAAGAAGAAAAAAAGATACATTCTTTCCATGCTCTAGCTTCAGCCTGTGCTTGAGCTCATCACATTAATTATGCCAGAAGTACCAACCCTGCGATGGGTTTTGTTCTTTTTTAAAAGAAATTATATGCAACCTCTACAAATACTCTGGATTTATTATGTATACACAGTATACAAACAGATCCATATAATTTACCCTAACAATAAATGAAAAAGGATAAAATTAAAAATCAGACTATCGCAACACTCTTAGGTAAAACTGGTGTCAGAACAGTTGGTTGAATGCAAATATTCCCACGCCTACAACTAAGCATATGTAAGTGCTTTGATGGAAGGCATTCACAGCCATGACAGAGTGAAATTATAATCTCCTGGAATACTCTACCTTGAGCATAAAGTATACTTATATATGTCCTAACTTAAATTGTTAAGTAGTGCACTCTTAATGTAGTCAGGGAAAAGAAGAAAAAAAGTTGCTGATCAAATATAAAAGTTCCATAGATAAATAATTACAGAAGATTCAAATTTTAATACTAAATAATACAAATGCCAGTCAATCACTGTGACTCCTTAGTGAACGCCATCAATAAATCAGCACAAACAGAAATAACTACGTACCAAAGGCATACTAGATCCATAACTGGTGCATATTTCATTACAGACTGATGCATTCCAAAGTGCTTTCATATGTGAAATCATTAAATCTACTTTGGAGGTTCAGGTAGGTGAATGCTTTAACTGGCCCTTCCATAAGGCATAATGCAACCAACTCACAAGTGGAAGACAAAACTACATGGGCAGCCTAGAGCAATTTTCATTCTCATCTTTAAAAGATGTGGAAAGGCAAGGAAAAAAGTTCAAAGTAAGCTGCCACTGAGATTTCATAGGGTTGGGTATTTTTTATTAGATTTATTTTTTTCCATAATGATCAAAAGGATGAGAACAACTAACACACTACTGTAATTCAGAAATGTCATAAAACTGTGGGCAATTTAAATATAAGAAATAGTACGCAAACTCAAGCTAGGTGTATGGAATGGACTATAAAGCTGTAGAGAACAAAGTGTGCTTCCACTTGGGGGAAAAAATGGGGAAACAAGTTAATATTTATGAGATAAAACAATTTAGCAGTCAGGTAAAGAACAGGAAAAGCTATTAATGAAAGAGACATAAGTTTTAGATACATGTTTCTAAAACAGTTTTAGGCCCACTCCTGCCCTGCTCTGCCTTTGGCCCTCACTCACCTCCATACCTTCCAATAAAATAAATTTTATTCCAGGTGTGGATACATAACCCAATCTCCAAGCAGTATAATACAAGTCGGTTTTTTAGAGCTTTCTAAATTCCTAGATGTGACTACATCTGGAGCAGTGTGCACATTCCTAGGTACCACTTGGTAAAAGTTGGAGGGATAGCAGAGGAAAAAAAATGAACACAAACTACAGAAACAAATGGGTCTCCAAAAAGCCTGAAGAAATTCTGTCTCCCTGTACTATGGAGTTGAAGTTACGATATTTTATGTCTGTAGAAGTTACAACAATTTTAAAGTGTACTTTTCTTTTGTAAAGTGACTGGTCTCAACTACTCAGAAAATGCCAATGCTGGAATACAGCAATGGAAAGGAATGCTACAGGAATAGCTGTCAAATGGTTCTGCTCCATAGAAAAGCAAATTACATGAAAATGAGCATGCACAGACATACAAAGTCCATAAATGCATACACCGGGAAGCCATTTTTTCTTACAAAAGAAAACACTCCAGCAAAATTATGAGTTTCTTCTTAGATTTGATACAACAACAATGCATCTCAGGCTGATTACCATAGCAGCAGATAGTCTTTAAAAGAATGGTAAAACAAGAAGAAATACAAGCAAAGGGAAAAACCCCACTGAAACTACAAAGGACTGGAAGCCCCCGTGTGGTGAACAATATATATTGCTTCAAAATAGCATGACACATCCAAACACGAACTCATTGAACACTCGGGTCTGTAATTTAGTGCAAATATGGGCATACCTTATCTAAATCCTGAGGATTATTGGCATAATAAAAAAAGAGGCCACGCCGGTAAGCACAAACATTATAGCTACGCTGCATGAGCATGCTAGCATAAGCCAAGCAATTACAGATCGTTTATAGCTTTCATATCAAAATAGTATTTCAACCACAAATCTCTACTAAATTCGAAAATCACTTCAAACTTCTAAAGGTAAAATACAATGTAGTTAATTTTATCAATAATTATTATATTCTATGTTTCAAATAAAGTTCTCAGGACATTTAACATTTACTATTATTTGCAGTGTATTACACAGAGGGGTACCCTGAGGCACTCGGCTACAGAATATGACACCCAGAAATTATAATACTACATATTTGCATGAAAAAAAACAACCCAGTGTATGCTTCCCACTGTAATTGCAAAACTTACTTGAAGATTTCATTAACAATTCTAAAAATGGCAGGGTGGCTTGCAGCTTGTGTCTGTTCATAAACAAATGGAAGGAAATTAGTCATTAAGCAGCAACTCAAACAACTGCCACTACATATTTTATGGTTTAACTCATGGATAAAATTATTCTGCAATTAATAAACTGTAAATCTCAAATCAACTCTATCAGATTTTCTCAAGATTAGATTTTTCAAAATCACAGGTAGGGAGCCACAATGACACTAAGCAGGCTGAGCAGCAAACAAGCACAACACCTGGGCTACAAACATCATGACAACAAGCACTAAAAAGTGGAAGAGTGGTAGAAAAAACAAAAGAGGCTATTGCATGCAATTGTTGGAGGAAAGAGACACAGACAGGTTTACAAAAAGCTTTCCACTTCCCTTTACGGACATACCCTTTTGGGTATGCTTAAAGGTTCTTGGTACACCTTCAGAAATAAATTCCAGAAATTAAATTTATCTCTTTGTCTTTAATACTGCCACATTTATTTTGGTCTAAGACATTTTTTCAGATACTATGCTCTTCTGTGAGTTGCAGAGTTCCTAAGGTAATTATCTCAGTATATCAAATTGTATATATATATTTTTTTTAATTAGGGAAGCTTTTTGTATTCATGGTACAAAAGACTGCTTAAAGAAAATTATTTTAAACATGCACTTGTAAACACACTACTTTCTAATCCCATATTCTTAAATTCTAAGATTTAAGTACAGCACCAAGACTAAGTAACCACGTACACACATAGCCTATATTAAAAAACAAAACAAAGCATAAGAACAAGTAAATGCTTCCTGTTTCTGAAATTAGCACTGGAAGATCTGATGAGAACATAATTCCTGAACAATTTGGAATGACTCATCTCTAACAGAAAGCATTTTATAGACTTTAGAATATGTGGAATTAACAGTATTTACACATCTTTATTGTTAACAGGTCTAAGTGTCTGAAGCACCATCCCAAAGATTGTATGCATCTGTTTCAAGCTAAGAAGTATAAGAATTTTCTATTTAATTCCACATAGGCAGAATGAGGACTTTTATCTGAGATAATAATCTCAGAAATTAAGAGACAAACTCTAAAAGAAACTACTTAGAAGACCTCTTAAAAGAGCAGCTTTTTTTCATGGCTGTCTTAGCACACTAAATACTAGAGGGCATCTTGTTTTCATGTTTTACCTGACTTTCTCTCTGTGACCCGGCTGTAGCTAAATTGTTCCATTGAACGTGTGCCATCTAGTGTTCGAGAGTATTTACAGCTGGTTGCTTAGACGGGATAAACAGCAGGCAGCTGGTTACAAGGTTGGACTCAAAAATTCCACTGTGTTAGAGGAAAACCTGAACCAGACAACTTCCATAGGTCCCTTCCAATTTCTAACACTTTCTGGAAACAGTGGGGAGTGAAAAGAATGTTCTACCAGTCCTGTGGGTTAAATTCAGTTAGTTCTCTGCTGTCTTTTCAGATATTCTTTCTTTAACACACAAAGTTACTGTTGCCTAAGACTGATAAAGGTCAACGAGCCACGCATATCAAGATCAAACTACAGTTCTTCAGAAGGAGACCAAAATAAAAGTGTTTTATGGAACAACAAAAAGTTTTTCACCCTTTCCTTCCATAGAGCAGCAATCAATAGTAATCACTACAAGAAAACACTATCAGTAGTTTCCTCTACTGTTCCTATACACGAACATTACTGAAATAAAGGATTTCATCACTGGAATTTGAAAGCAAAAGAAAAGTGGCCTCATATCACAAGATTTTGATCAATGCACTCTACGCAATTTATTTGAAAGTACTCAAAATAAAAATATTTATAACAGTCTCCAAGGCAATGTGAAACTGTGCCTTTGTGTAGCATGCCTCACTACATAAGACAGCAGGAAGGAATTCTTGAGTTTGGGAGGGTTTCTCAGAGGGCTTCCAGTTTTTAACAATCTCTCTTCTTTCTTTTTTTCCTGCTATTTTTCCCCCACAAATAATAGTTTATTATAATTTAATAATCCCATCTGTGACAATGCATTCTTTTTTTCAGAAAACATTCAGAAAAACTAACCTCTACTGGGAGCTTGTTCCACCTCTTTTCAAGTACACATATTTCATACAACACAATTCAGATAATCCAAACATAGGGAAATGGAACTGCATGTGAGAGCACTTCAAAAACCACCTCACTCAAAAGCAGTGTGATTTTTAAAAGAAAGTAAGAAAAAGACGTGGTAACATGAAATACTATATACACAACTTCTATAAAACTACAGTACTTTATTATCTGCATCAGCTGAAAGAAGAATTGTAAACAGCCCATGTGAGACAAAACCAGAACTGAATGAAGAAGTAAGAAAAATATGTTTGCATCTGCAGGATGCATGTACATGGGATATACAGGAATATACTAGTAATCATAGACTCTGTTGTAACAAAGCCAAGTAGGCGTAGGGAAACAAACTGTACCCAAGATCACACAGCAAAAGATTTGAACACAAGTGCCAGTTTTCTTGTCTTCCTAACAGACTGCTGCATTTAAAATGTTTTACTTCCAAGTTTTATATTTACCAACATTCCAGAATTTTATAGTTAAAAATTTAAACAAATGAGAAGAATCACTTGTTTTTTTTCTTATACATTGTGCCTGACATACTTTTATTTTGAAGCATGCAGTTAATTTGAAAGCACAAACATCTTTTTACATATACGTATGTATTTTATTTTTAATGCCTCAAGATTACAGATAAATTAGTGGGTATTACTTCAAACATTTTATCATAATGATACAAGTTTTGAAGACAGGCAACACTGAGAAAATTAATTAATTTAGCTGGACTGTATTAGGAAAAAAAAAACACAACAATAACAAGCTTTTCTCTCTACCCATTTTCCTTTTCCCTCTTTAACATTTATTTTGTTTGCACAGCTGCCAACAAAAGGTAAGTATGGATTCAGCCACACTCAGAACCTGCGGATAAGGCAAAACACAAGGAGAGTTCGAGGGCATAGGAGCAACAGCAGCAACTAAGGCTCCATAGTTAGAGCTTTAACTGTAGAGCACAACATAATTCTCATCTAGACTTGCGAAAGTGGGTAATGTGGAAAAACAAAACACAGAAATCACAGATGACTTATAAAGGCAAAGCTGACAAATACTAAGCCTCTCAACCAACTGTACTAGCATATGGTTTTCTTGCAACATGACTTTGAACATAATAAAATTACTCAGGAAATCTATCTAAGAATCAAACATAAACTATAAGTAACACTGATTTGTTGACATATTTGTTTACAGAAATGAGTTTAGAAATTACTTTACATACATATTTTTACATTTCTAGTAAACTGCAAGATTCTGCCAAATATTAGTTGTTAGCTTGAACACACAAATTTCAGCGGTGCTTCAGAAAGGAAGACATCCACCCACCCACCAAATTCTAAAGAGACTAAAAGAAAATCTGTAGTAATCACCTCTTGTTTTTGCTACTTCTAAGCAGATGTACAATTTCTAATATTAATTCCAGTTAAGTCTAGGAAACCACAAGCCTAATGGCTTACCTCATTAAACATAAGTTTGTGGATCATCAGACTATAAGAATTCCCAAAATTAAAATATAAGAATACTGCATATCAAGTTTCTTTCAAAAAAGGTACAGTAGTTTACAATCATTTCAATAGCATAGGTCTTATAAAGTTTAGCTATTCCTTGGTTGCTCTTTCAAAACATTTTGTTTCAATAAATGTCTCTGACAACGCAATTATGAAATGGCTTAGCAGTTTTTCTATCTTACAATATTCTCTAATCAAAACACTAATTGCTCATTTGCATTCAAAAGATTATCTTGCAAATGGAAGAAACACCAAAATCAATTTGTGTCTCACTTTCCTACTTTTTAATTAGCATATCTATAAAAAAAGAGGTTAAAAGAGGCTACATCTTACAAATACCATATTCCAACTGTCAAAACATGTTAATTCATACTACTAAATAAATAGTCATGTTTTTAGGCAGGCTGTTGGATTCAAGGTGCTGACTGGTCTAACAGACAAGTATCTTCATAGATCTGAGCATAAGTTTTATAGAATATCATTAGAATTTCAGATTACAATTTCTGGATCCAACCACTTCCCTCTTTACATGTTTGAAGCTTCTTAGTTTTAAACTGTTAAGCCATCTCCCCCTTATACACTCTCTCTCATCAGCTTCTACCAAAAAGCAATATCATCTAATTGCACTAGTCTTTATGCTTCCTTTCATTCCACCCCTTGTCAACAGGATGTCCTCTGCAAACCAGCATTCAAAGCTGCCGCACTGGTCTTTCCTCTTTCTGAATGCTTTCTTTTGAAGGCACCTAACGCCTCTGGAGCAGAGGCCAACACACAGTCAAAGCGTGCTAGTACAGAAGGTTCTATTCCTTTAAGGGAAATTTTGTGAAAACCTTGTAAATATGAAGATGAAATGAAAATCATTACAACAATTAACCAAAAATTAAAACATTTTATTTCCTTTTATATTTCTTTCATATTTTAACATAGATTTTGTTCTCCACCATCTGTGGTATCATGCATTGTATTCAACTCACAGAGTATTTAACACAGAAACTACACACACGTCTTGTATTTACAGTTGTCTTCTGGGACACCTAGAACTTCAGAAAACACATGAAGCACTATTCAGGCCAGGCTCATTATTTTGGAAGAGGTACTGTGTCATTATGTTTTCCAATAAGAAATTAGATTTTTGGTGAACTGAGTAACATGGAATTTTAACACAAACTAACTAGCTCTAATTACAGTTTAGAAAATGTTTTATATTAAGAGCTTTGTTCAGATCTGCAAACAAAACTAAGCAACTAAGCAAGCAGTCCACAATGAAGTAATCTACAGGGAATGTAATTGCTTAAACTGTTATACTCCCAAGGGCATAGAGATTGAAGTAAAAATCCTCCCCGGAAAAAGTCTGTAATTTTTAAATACAGACAGGTACTCAGTACTGATATCAACTGGATCCTCAATTTCTCTATATGTTTTTCATCATTCTTTTTTGCTCTCAGTTAGTTTGTTGCAAAAGCTAGAAATTTACTGAAATGGACAAGAATCAAAATTTGCTTTTAGTAATGCAACTATTGCCAAATAAAGGAAGCTTTATGCCATGTCACAGACCACTTATCTCGAAGATGCTGACATATTTAAAAAATGGTCACTTATTAAGCCTCAAAGAGCAAATATCAAATGTACTATGGTGTTGTACATACCAGAAGAGAATCTTTTATGACACAAGCCACTTTTTCCAAAGAATTTATCTGAAGGGATATCAGCTGGTCTAAAAGACTTAATGTAGCACTTTCAAGGCTTGGTAAGTGACGATGCCAGAGGCTGAAGATAGCTGCCTCAGAAAGGGAGATCTTCTTCCTAGTTTAGAGAGAAAAATAATTGCTTTTACCTTGAGAAAATGGAAGACACACAAAAATATTCATTTTTTTTTCTTTCTTTCTTTCTTTTAAGCACACTTGAGAAAAAAGAAGATCAACTTGCAGTAAAAGAAAAAAATCTTGTTTACAGTACTCTATTTGGTATAAAATAACAAAGGCAAAAGTAACATGGAATCACCATCACCTAAAAATTAAACTTCTCTACATGTCTTTAAAAATGATGAACTTGATTATAGGAGATTCTAACAAATGGAAGCAAAGGGTTTGAGGCTGTAACATTCTTATGCTCCAGAGAAAGGTTCTACTCCATGCCCACTTTCTTACACACCCAGACTGCTTCCCACAGACCTGTCTGCTCGGAGAGCATCAGCAGCTGGCAGGTCAGCAGGAAGATCATAGGCAGTTTTTCAGCCATCAGAATCCTAATGTCCACTGAAAAGCTATCCTTTTTCACTCAAAACTATCTAATAGCTTATTTAAACTATATTTTGTAGATAGTAAGAAATATTTTAAAATACTTCAGATTCGAAAAATTTTAAGCACTGCTCCGTTTCAAGATGATGTATGATTAATATTTTAAGTATCACTATTAAAGAACAGGCAGATCAGAATAAATTAAAAATGATAAGACATTTTTAATTTTATCACAGTTCTTTTCATTGTTTTTGTGGTGGCATCATGAATATTATAAATACAACATCAAGAAAAGAAACCTAAGATATTAGATGTATTCCAACTCCAAGATTTAAAAACCATACCGGGAGCAAACTGTAGTCATTATAATAGAATCACATTAAACTCTCTGCTAAGACAGGCTCCCTTCCACTAGGTTGAGTATAAAAGCCTCGAGGCAGGTCTTGAATACTTCCACAGGAGAAGACCACAGATTTTTTGGGAAGCCTGTTCCAGTGTCCTCTGATCCTCACAGTAAAGAATTTTTTTCTCACGTCTGTGTAGAACTTTCTATGTTCCAGTTATTGCCCACTATCCCTTTTCCTGTTGCTGAACACCCTTGAAAAGAGCCTGGCCCCATCCATTTGATTTTCATACTTCAGATATTTATAAACATTGATAAAATCACCCCTCAGACTTTTCTTCTCCACACTGGACAGACCTAGGTCTTTCAGTCTTTCTTCACAGGGAAGGAATGACAAAACATGCAAGCAGACCCAGTAGAACAGTGCTAAGTTCTGTGGAGAATGAGTTAAAATTTTCTCCCTAGCATCCAGTGAACATATTTCTTGGAGAAGGCTTCACCAGTATGCAGAAATAAAAGTGTGTCCACAACACAGTAACAGTTAAGAAAAATATAATTTAATAACTTAAGTGGAAAAAAAATAAAAAATAAAAAATAAGAAATAAAAAAGCCCACCAAGAACATTCATATTATGATGAATTAAGGTCACATGAATTTCAGAGTAGGTCAAGAGTATATTACAGAAGTGAGTAGTGAGCCTACATCTGCTATCAAGGTAACCAGAAACTTCTGACAGGGGCACTGTAAGAGGCATTCTCTCAAAAGCTATATGAATCAAATTATTCTTGCTCACTATGATAAACAAGGAGCTCAAAGGTTAAGCAATGTTTATTTTAATCAGGAAAACCTTTTCTAACAAGGTAAAGGATTCATATTCACATTATGAAGTAGCAAAAGTATGTCACTCTCATCAGTAGAGGCTAACATGATGAACCAGTGTGCTTGTCTGTATAGCTGTTTATGGAACACACTGAAGATATGGAATGGACAAGTGAAATGAAGATCACTCTTTTTAGGGACCCATCTTTATTACAGATCTTCTCATTTGTTTTCCACTTGTTTTCCCTGAATGCCAGGAACATATGCACAAAGCAGTAAATGTCCTTTTTCTACTAATTATTTATGTTTTCTGGAACCCTTGGGAGTAACAATATATACAGTAATCTTTATTGGCACATCTCAAAAATAATGTTGAATACAGAGGGGACAATTAAAACTTTGAATTGAAAGAAATATGCATGTATAGTTGAAGTAAAGTATTCACAAAAGATCCTTTTATTACCAAAAAAAAAAAATATCTGTAAGACACAATTGCAACTTCATAAGAGTTCTTTTGCAATTTTTGCATGTTTTTTGTTTTTAAAGCTATGTGTTGTATTTTCCTAGCACTAAGTAACCTTTTATTTGTCCCACACAAAGACTGTATTCTCAAAAAAAAATGTCAGTCCTATAATAATGAGAACTGCGCAAGTTTGATACTCTTGCACCTACATTCTGTGTTATTTTGCAAATGTATTGTAACATCTGGTAGCTTCAGAAAGTTATTTCTCATGACTTCCATTCAAACAGAAGATGCCAGAGACGTCTAACTCAAGGACAGAGTGTCATTTGTAGGGATTTAGAGGAATTTCCTATCTGACCAAACATGACACGGGCGCAATAACTCTGATCAAAACAAAACTCAAAACCACCCTTCTCAGCTGCAACTTGAATAAATCAAATCATCTTTCCTTTCATGGTATAGGCAATTTTTCAAAAGTTCACCTTCACTCAGATGATTTATACATTAGATGATTACCAATAGTAAAACAAGCAAAGGTATATTTCAAAACTGCATTCGTAAGTCTCATTAAAAAGAATCTGCTGAAAATCAGCAAAATTGAGAATCTTCATAACCACTCAACCATTCAAACAAGGCTCTATCTTATGAATAGAATAAAGTTAAATGTGGCTTTCAAAATGTCAAGTTAGGAATGTGGATACAATTACATTAAAGGTAAATAATGTTTCTATGAAAATTGATAGTACCTTCCACCTGCTTACTAAAATCCTAAAATTTAATTTACGCTCCATTTTAGAGAAACGATGTGACAATGTTTCAGTTGATATTTACAGCTGTTATGATTTGTACACCAGCAAATTAAAATTCCACTTTGGCTAACAACTTGAGCTCTGCCACTGGAATACAAAGGAAGGTTGTTTTTTGTTTCTTTGGGTTTTTTATACCGGAGATGTATAGTGCATTCAGCACTCAAATCCAAAGAAAAGCCATTTAATTGAATAAATAATCTTTATAAGAAAAAGCAGAAAAAACATATGGACCGTACTACTTACTTTAAAAGGGCATCATTCACAGCCTCCAAGAACTCTGAGCTGAGAATTTCTTTTGATGCTCCCCCATGGTAAACAAGAAGAGTTTCCAGCAATGGAGTTATATCAGGCAAAGTAATAAGTGGGAGACAGAAAAGGGACACAGCATTCACACGACTGACCGAAATTCTGAGGGAAAAATAAATAACAATTCCCATTTTAGAAAAGTTTAAACTTTAATTTCTATATCCATGAGGTAAAGAAAGATTAAATTAAGTGCAGAATATTAAATACAAGAGATCCATACTGTTGACTTATGATATATTGTATAGAAGCCTCATAGATTTTGATACTTTAGTGGTCAAGGCATATCATGTGAAGAACTAGCCCAGTTCTGAAGTACAGAGAGTTATATTTGCTTAGTAATCACTGACTTCCTAGCATAGAATTCTTTGTCCCTTCCGGGAAGCAGCAAAGCAGAGGTAAAGAAGACTCCAGTTTCACAGCTCCTGCATAAGTTTGCTAGATTCTAGAAAGAGACAGCCTTGCTGCTTTTAACACCTCCTGTTGCTTTCTTGACCTTTCTTCTCTCAGTGTACAACTATAAACCAATACTACAAATCCTGCTGTCTTTAAGTATTCAAGAAAAACTATTTGTCTAACAGATGTATACTTGAAGGAATATTTGAAGGAAATAAGAACTATCAATCTTTATGTATGAGCCATTCACATGACCTGCTAAAATCACATGCTTGTAAATAGCAAAAGATAGCGATACAACTCACCACAAGCCTAAAATGTCATTTATGAACAATGGAAGCTAACTGTGACACAAATCCTACTGTTTGTAGATAATCACAGTGATATTCACAGTGAGAGAAATTAAAGATGACATGTTTTCAAAGACTCAATTTTTTATTAAGTACCTAATAAAAAAAATTTGCTTAAGATTTTTCATACTGAAATACTTTGAGACAGTTTTGCTATGACAAGCAATTCTGTAGAATGATAATTACTGGACTGGTATTTATTCTGCAGCAGTATTTTCCAAGCTATATATGTAAAGTTCACATACACTGGGCACTTTTTACATCAGTCCCCTTTACAAAATTCTGTTTCTAATTCCCTATTCAGGATTAGCAAAACAGCTGCTTACTTTACTCTTACTTTTAATTCTGGAAGAAAACATTGCAAATACGTTTTTTCCTTCTCTGCATAAGCTTCAAAATGGGTGTGTTGTTGGAGAATACTGTGCAAAGCAGTCCATTGTGTGCAGTGAATTTCATAAAATAGATTTACATTGGAAAAGACCTTAAAGATCATCTAGTTCCACCTCTGCTGCAACGGGCAGGGACACCTCACAGAATCCCATCCCTTTGGGCAACAAATCCACGAGTGGGGAATCCACAGTTTCACTGGGCAGCCTGTTCCAGTGCCTCGCCATCCTGAACAAAGAATTTCTTCCTAATGTCTAGTCTGAACCTGCAGTCATTTAGCTTAAAGCCATTGTTCCTAGTTCTTTCAATACATTTCTTGGTAAGAGTTCCTCTCCAGCTTTCTTATAGGTCCTCTTTAGGTACAAGAATGCCACCAAGAAGTCTCCTCAGAGCTTTCTCCAAGCTGAACAAAGCCAACTCTCTCAGACTGTCTTACTAGCAGAGGTGGTTCAGCCTTCTGATCATCCTTGTGGCCCCTTCCAGGACTGCCTGTAACAGGCCCACATCCTTACGCTTGCGGTCCTATAGCTGAATGCATTACTCCAGGTGGGGCCTGACAAAAATTTCCCTCAACCTGTTGGTCACACTTTTTTGATGCAATCCACGACGCAGCTGACTTTCTGGGCAACAAGCACACATAGCCTACTACTTACACTTGAGGAATACGAGTGATCACTGGTCTCCATTTGGACATGGATCCACTGACTACAGTAGTTTGGGTACAACCTTCTAACCAACTTCTTATACACTGAGTTGTCCATCCACCAAATCTGTCTCTCTCAAATTTAGAGTCATTGTCAAATGCTTTGCCCATGTCTGGGTAGATGGCATCAGTTACTCCTTCCTTAACCACCAATGCTGTAAACCCACTGTAGAATGCCACAAAACTTGTCAGACATAGTTTTCCCCTAGTGAAGCCATGGTGGTTGTCACCAATCACCTCTTTGCTTTCCATGAGCCTTTGTATAGTTTCCAGGAGGATATGCTCCTTGATCTTGCCAGGCACAGAGGGAAGAGTGCCTACCTTGCAGTTGCCTGTGGCTTCTTTTTTCACTTTATAGAAATGGAGTTTAAGTTTCCCATCACTGAACTGCCACAACTTCTCAAATGTGAAGGATAGTGGCTTAGCAACTTGATCTGTGAGTTCCCTCAGGACCTGCAGATATATCTCATTGTGTCCCACTAACTTGTGCACCTTCACATCTTTTTAGGTAGCATCCAACTTGATCTCCTGTACTGAGTAGTTCTTAATTTTCCCTGCCCCTGCCTTTGCCTTCTGTGACTGGATGGTGTGACTAGAGCACTTACAGGTGAAAATCAAGGTAAGAAAGTTTCCACAGATACTGTCCATGTTGCTATAAGAATCACTGAGCAGAGAAATGAAAGCATATACACCTCCAACTACAAACTACATTTATCTCTGCAAAATGAATAAACAGATGTATCATATCCAAAGCTAGAAGTTCAATTTTTTTTTTCCTGGTACAAATCAGATATTCATATTCTAACAGCCTCATTAGTTTTGCAGCTTAGTCTGCATTGTAAAACATGGGTGTTTGTTTTCAACACTGAACAAAACCGATCAGCCTATGTGACTGCTGTACAAATTATATCTAAATAAATTAGGTCATTTATTCTTCTTACAAAAACATTTAGGTAAGTATGGGAAACAGCCAGACAAGAAATACGGAAGCTATGACACAATGAAGATCTTTCAAACACTCTTTCCTGTAACTTTACAGCCTATGTGATATTACACAGGTAATAAAACTCATTTCATCAGTGTCAGCAGATTTGAGTCTGAAGAATAAGAGAGTATACACATGAAGGCCACGCATTTCCCTTTTTTCCTTTTTTTCAGCCAGAATACACAGAATCTGCATGGAGTCAGAAAGATAGATCTACCGATGTAGTGTAATAATTTTTGAAGAATTATCAAAGATTATGATCTGCATTTCAAAGCCAGTGGAGAGAAACGGTTATGTCCAAAATAGTAGTGTTAGGTAAATTTCATTTCAGAGATTTTGGCTTGATCTACTCTATCTAAATACTGTGGATAAAGAAAGTGATTTTTCTCATTAACTACACCTAGATGTGTAGAAACATAATATACAATGCAGCAAGACAATTGTTAGCATTGCCTGATAATCAGGATTGGAGATCTGGCCAGAGCATATCACAGCTTCCTTCCCACCCACTTTCCTAGACTTTCTTCCTCAGAAAGGAGGGTTAAGGAAGCAGTTAAAGGGTGGAGACACTAAGTGCTTGGGTTCATTTAAAACATCTGTTTGTGTAACATACCGTAGTGCCATAGTACTATTTGATGCCAGACAATAGATCCAATAATAGAAGGAAAATGAGGGAGCTAATTTCAAATGAGCATGGACACATTTTCTCATAAAAACAAATGCAACATTATTGTGCCATATGAAACTATTACACACAAAGGCAAAAAAAAAATCCTTTGAAACTTTTTCTTTTTGCTCTTACAGTAACTGCTGGCTTACAGTAACTGTTTGGCTATAAGAAGTTAAGCAGTAAACATGATGATTATCAGGTAAATCTGAATTCTTACATGAAGCATAATTTAAGAAGCTTCTTCACACCTGAAACTATCTACATGAGTAACTAAAATTTTCAAACTGATGCCTAAATGCTTGCACTCTCAAGACTACAAAAAGACCCTCGTTGAACTAGTGACTGAAATTAAAACATATCAAAATGATATTTGCATAACACTTACCTCCCCTGAATGTTAAGTTCATTACATTGATTTCCCCTGAGTTCCGTTACTAATGAGAAGATGATCTGTTAAAAGAAAAAAAAAAATTACATGAAAAAAAAACACTTCAGATAAGCCGACATTAGTTGCATTATTGTCTGTATCACTGATACTCTTGAAGGTAAGTAACTTTCCATATTGACTCAACCATGTTTTTTTAAGTTATCGAGCCCAAATTAAAACTGTCCAGAACACTGAATCAACCTTTCAAAACATTTCTGAACACATTCTGTACCTTCCACATTTGCAAACTAACAAGCTTTTTTAGGTCTGCTAAGAGCTGAGGCAAAACTTTTGGAAAGCCAGTAATTTTTAGATGTTTCACCTGATTCAGACTATTAACAGATACTATTCCCATTTTTTTAATATATCAAACATAAAAGACACTTTTCTTAAGATGTAAGGCTCATCTACTATTTTGAATGCTATGCATACAGTTGAAGAAAACATTCAAAATTTATGTTCTAATGCATATATATAATTTAAACTTCAGAGGGAAAAAAATGAATGGAAGGACAGACATTTTGGCCACAACACAACATGAACAAAATGTATTATCAACCTCTACTCAACTTCTATAATGTAAAAAATTTTTTTTGTTCTGTACAGAAGTTAATTTCATCTACTTTATTTTCTCCCTTAAAAGGCTGTAAAAGTAACTGAAGTAAGAAAGATAAGAAAAGTTCAGTTCGTGTTCCTTGTAACACTGACAGCTCCATGTATGTGCTTATAAACTGGTGCTATTAATAACAAAACCTCAATTGCACAAAATACTTACATTTTCAACCAAGTGACAGTAATAATCTGTTGATGTGTAGCCAAGGGCTGATATGAATGTACTGGTTTCAGCCTCATTTCTTTCCCATTTAGAAGAAGAAAGGAGATGGCACAGTAAGCTCTGGAAGAAAGGAACAGAAGGGCAATGCAAATAAGTATTAGGGTACAGCATGCTTAGGTAACAGCTTTCGAATTACACAATGGTTTCCAACTCCAGCCTATTTCCCATGGTGCATGTATTGGTGCAGTGGCACTTCAGCTGGGCTACCGTCCCATGACCTTCTTAGAGGAGCCCTCTCTAATTTTCTGGAACAATCTAAAAGGTTTTTCCAAGCTGTTTCCTGAAGTGACGATATTCCCAGCCCTTCACTGTCATGCAGAACTCCATCCCTTTCTCCCATCAAAACTAGTTTTAAGCTCTGCTAATCAGTCCATCTCGTGTGCCCATGTGGCCAAGAGGGCCAACAGCATCCAGGCCTGCATTAGAAACAGTGTGGCCAGCAGGAGCAGGGAGCTAATCATCCCCCTGTACTCAGCACTGGTGAGACCACACCTTGAGCACTGTTTTCGGTTTCGGGCTCCTCACTACAAAAAAGACATTGAGGCCAGTAAAAGGCAACGAAACTGGTGAGGGGTCTGGAGCACAAGTTTTATGAGGAGCAGCTGAGGGAGCTGAGATTGCTTAGTCTGGAGAAGAGGAGGCTCAGAGGAGACCTTACTGCACTCTACAACTTCTTGAAGGGAGTCTGTGATGAGGAGGGGTTTGGCCTCTTCTCCCAGGCAACAAACAGAACCTGATGAAATGGCCAAAAGTTGTACCAGAGGAGGGTTAGGTTAGACATAAGGAAGAACAACTTCTCTCAGAGTGGTCAGACACTGGAACGGCTGCCCAGTGAGCTGGTGGAGTCACCATCCCTGGCAGTGTTCAAGAGGTATCTGTATGAAGATACAGATGTCAATGGGAGGACAGTTGGACTAGATGATCTTGCTGGTCATTTCCAACCTTGTGATTCTATGATTCACCCAGAACTCTTGCTCCACCTGGTCAGCTGCATCCCACGCCTGATCACAGAAGCCAAAACCCTGGGTGTGGGACTAGCCATGAAGTCCATCATTCACCTGGTGTGTTCACCCCTTCCTTCCAGGAGCAAGCCTCCAGCTGGGAGGATACAGAACACTATCTGCACTCCTGATCCCTCAAGAGTTTTTCTGAGGGACCTAGAGTCTCCCTGGTGTTTCGAAGTCTCCTCACTGCAGCCTCCTGAAACCTAACTTAAAAGGGCAGGAATGGGTAGTGGTCCTCCAGTTTTACTAAACATGGTAACCTTTCCTTGTTATCCTGGCAAACAGCAAACCTCACTAGAGAGACTGTACAGATTGCAAATGAGTACCTCAGTACCACTCAGCAAGAAATTCCCATTTACTAACACCCTTCACAATTTCTGGTAGTATTAGTTCTAATATTTGTGCTTGGTTCACCAACTCAATGTGGTTGTCCCTTTCTGGATCTTGACCATTACCCACACCTTCTCCTTTCACCAAACGCAAAGCCTCATATCTTTTCTGCAGGGGCTCTTCAGGGCTAAGTAAGAGAGACTCCTTAAGTACTGACCAAAGACAAGGGTCCTGCCTTCCTCATGTTGAGTGTTATTGCCACCTGTCTTCTCAAGCTACCTTATTTTCTTTCTTTTGCAGGGACTTAGGGCAGCCAGTTTGTCCATATAACTGCACAATACTATGTATCAAGCTCTCTCTCAGACTCCCATTGTTATGACTGGTGATTCCTCTCAGCACGACCACTTGCTTGAAAAGTTTGTTGAATTGAGCACATTCACACCCATTACTCTCCCATTTGCTCTTAAGCTCTAGTGAAGACTTCCAGATTCCAGAGATCCCCTCAAACAAATATCTGGGCAGCTTGGCTGCTCCTCTGGAGCTCTGCGTATGTGTGCACATCAGCCTAGGAAAGTTGTGCTCCTTCTGCCTGCGTTTCTGTCTCAGCCTGGCAGTAGTAGCAGGTGGGCAATATTTTTTGTTTCAATAGAAGGAATTAGAATAAGTTGTACTCCATGTGTAATACATTAACATGAGAGAAGAAACAATCAGCAAAAGCACACCAGAGATACAAGAAAAAATCACCATCAAAAGAAACAAGCATTTAGACATATTATTTATTTTACTTTCATATAGAATTTTTTTAGAACCTTACAGACTTATGTTAAATGTCTAAATATTGTTGTCTTTCAGTGTTAATGTTTTTTCCTGAATAGCCTGAGCTAGGAGAAATTGTAGTTCTATCGCCACCTAGTGACTTTTCTGAAATTAAAGAAGTCAGAAAGGGCTGTGAGATCACAATTCCAGAAGTACCTCAGAAGTAATTTCTGCATTCTTAACGAAAAACATTTAAATGGGGATTTTCAAAAAGTACACATTTCTAAACATGATTAAAAATGCTAAAATCTATTAAGTTGCACAACCTCCAAACATGTATTGATTAATTTATTAATACGGAACCAAAAATTGTATTATTTTCCATTGTAACTATTAATCAAGTTAGATTTTGCTTTCAGAACACTATTAAGGGCTCAGTGAAGTAGGTCCTACAAAGCAGTATTTCTTGCTTGTTGCTTGTTTGTTTTGCATGCCTTTGGTTTGTTTTCCACATCTTCCTCTTCTGTGCACATCACTGCATCCCTGATGGAATTGTGTAGATTAGTTTTTATTTATTAAATACATTAAACCTCCAAGTAGCCAGAAGGAGGCAAAGGAAACACGGGCAAAGATGCTGCAGTCAACATGAAAAGAGTTATATAAAAGATATATATATGAGGTATATGAAAAGAGATATATAAAAGAGACTTAGGTACTAAAAGGTGAAAAACATTAAAAATTCAACACTATGCATTAGACACTTCATTTTACAGGCTGTGTTGCCAGTGCAAAGCCAGAGAAATACTTAAATGCAACTAGGATAACAAATTTGGAAACAACAAAGCATTGACCTTTACGTATTTGGATTTAAATGCAAAAATGTTTTGGTGCAAAAGATGTCTTAATTTCAGCTGGGGTGGGACTGTTTTACTGATAGTTGCTGCTAAGCAGTGTTGCACAGAAGAAGGCCATTCACAGAGAAGAGCTCAAGGAACTGGGAGAGAACAGAATTAGGACAGCTGACTCAAACTGGCCAAAGGGATATTCTTTACCACATGACATCAAGCAGAAGGAAATCTGAAGGAAGTTTTGAAGGAACATCACTGTTCCACTGCTTTGGTGCTAGCTGGGCATTGGTCAGGAGGTGATGAGCAATTGCTTGTGCATCTCTTCTTATATACATTCATATACATTTATATATATATGTGAATATATATGAATGCAGGAAATTAAAATACATATTATATGTACTCCATTTATGTATATGTATACCAATGTATACAATATATACATATATATTCATTTTTCCTGTCTTAGTAAATAGTTTTATTGTTATTTATTGATGGTCTCCCCATCCCGCTGGGAAGGGGGAGTAGCACGTAAGTGACTGTGGTGCAGTCCACTGTGGTGGACGTTTTGGAGGATTTTGTCAAAAAGGTTCTTATAGAATGCTGGAAATACAGAGAAGTCATAATAGGTTCCATTACTGTATTACAAAGCCTATGCAAAGCATTGTGAAACTAACAAACATAACTATGTAATAGTTACTGTGTGGAATCCTGAGATCAGAGGTCAATGATTTAAGACCAATCAGCTTTAAGGCACAATTTGAAACCCAGCAGAAGGTACTGAAGAATATGATGGAACATGTCAATATTAAAAGCAGCCTTACGCTCATGGTCACAGTCATAGATTCTAATCTAATTCAACAAAGAATACAATTTGAGATTTACACAATTGTGCATTATTTCTGGCAGTAAATCAATTCACACTCACTTTTCTAAGTACTAACACCATATTACACAAGGCAGAAAAATAGATGAATCTCTGGCCAATGTGTTTCATTAAGAAGGTGCCACAGTTCTGGATAATTATCAGCAGTCAAGCATATTTGTGATATCAGAACTTATTTCTTTCTGTTCTAGATCAATTTCCCTCATCGTTGATTCAGTAGGACACAAAAGAGGAAATTATTTTAGTTCTGCTTCCAAGTGAATACATCCCCACAGCCTTGGATTAAAGTTCTGTGACTGTTCCACTACACAGGGAAGTCTGCTGCCTCCTGGGAGCCCAGGTTAAAAGAGGTAAGGAAGAAATCTCCTTCCCTAGTATGGTCCTCAGATTATTATTCCCTACTGCTGTTTCAGGTAGGCAGTGATAAAATAGGAAGAATTTCCTTAGGGACTATGAAGAAGAATTTCAGAGCCTTGGGGAGACTGGTCAAGGGTTTGGGAGCACAGGTTGTGTTCTCTACCCCTCCAGTTATAGGGAATGAGGAGATACTGAACATGAAGGACCAATGGATTAATACATGGCTCTGAGCCTGGTGTGCCTGGCAGAGGTTTGGGTTTTTGGATCTCAGATCAATTTACATGGGACAAGGTCTGCTGGCATTCAATGGAAACAGCTTATCCCACCAGCGGAAAGGGGTTTTATGATGGGAAGGCAATCACTGGTGGAAATGGGTTTTACAGTGGAAATTGGAAAGGTTCACTGATTGAGCTTTAAACTCAATCAATGAGGGGTGAGGATGGGGGTGAAACTGGGATCACTAGAAAGGAGCCTATATGTAACGTGCCAGTGCCTGTGGGAAGGGGACATGCTAGTAAGATCCCACAGTCTTGTGTCTTAGTGAAGGAGGACTCACCTTTTTGTAGGAAGACTACAGAAACACCTGAGTATGGTCAAGAGGGTATTAAGACTTCTACTCAAAAGGCGGCCCAGCTCAGGCACATTTATACTAATGCACGCAGCATGGGTAACAAACAGGATGAGGTGGAGGCCACTGTGTGGTCAGAAAGCTACGATACAGTTGCCATCATGGAAACGTGGTGGGATGATGACTCACACAACTGAGCACTGTGATGGATGGCTACCAACTTTTCAAAAGAGATAGACAAGACAGGAAAGGTGGTGGTGTGGCCCTCTATGTTAAGAAAGAATGTGAATGTATGGAAATTAATTATGATGATGACAGGACTGAGAGCTTATGGGTCAGAATAAAAGTGAAAGCCAACAAGAATGACATGTGGGAGTCTGCTACATACCATCCAGCTAGGATGAAGAGGTAGATAAGATACTACACTTGGGTAAGGTCTCAAGGTCTCTACCACTTGTTCTCGCAGGGTTCTTGAACTTCCCCGAAATCTGCTGGAATTATAATACAACAGAAAGGGAAGAGACCCAGAGATTACTGGAGTGTGTGGGAGATAACTTCCTGACACAGCCAGTGAAGGAGCCAACAAGGGAAAGGAAAATCCTGGATCTGCTGTTTATTAACAGAGAAAGTGTTGTGGGGGATGTGAAGGTTGAAGGTTGTCTGGAGCGAAGTGATCACAAAATGATAGATTTTTTTTATCCTTGTTGAACCATGGAGGGGAGTCAGCAGAACTGCCACCAATTTCTGGAGGGCAGACTTTGGTCTTGGACTTTCACACCATGGTTGAGAAAGTCCCTTGAGAGGTAGTTCTGGAAGGTATGGGGGCCCAGAAAGGCTGGGAATACTTTAAGGAAGTTATTTTAAAGGTGCAGGAGCTGACCATCCCCAACCCATGGAAGATGAGCTGGTGGGGAAGGAGACCAGTCTGGCTGAACAGAGACCTTTGGCTGGAACTCCAGAATGAAAGCGAAGTTTATGGTCTTTAGAAGAGGGGCAGGCTATGCATGAGGATTACAAATACACAGTGAAGCTGTGCAGGGAAAAAAATTAGAAAAGCCAAAGCCCAGCTAGAACTGAACTTGGCCACTAATAAAAACAATAAATATTTCTATGAATACATCAAGACTAAGAGGAGGGCAAGGGCCAATCTCAATCCCTTGCTGGATGTAGAGGGCAACACGGTGATCAAGGATCAGGATAAGGCTGAGGTACTCAATGCCTTTTTTGCCTCAGTTTTTAATAGAAAGACTGGTTGTTCCCTGGGCACACAGCCTCTTCTTCTGGTAGATAGGGATAGGGAACAGAAAAAGCCCTGCATAATCCATGATGAGATGGTTTTCACCTTGCTCTGAAACCTGGACACTCACAAGTCCATGGGGCCAGATGGATTGCACCTTAGGGTGCTGAGGCAGTTGACGGATGTGGCTGCCAAGCCTCTTCATCATCCTTAAACAGTCCTGACTAACTGAGGATGTCCCAGTGGACTGGAGACTGGCAAATGTGACACCCATCTTTATAAAGGGCCACAAGGATGATCCTGGTAGCTATACTCCTACCAGTCTCACCCCAGGGCCAGGAAAGGTTATAGAATGGATAATCTCAGGAGCCATTATGGATCAATTAAAGTCAACCAGGGGATCAGGCCTAGTCAGCATGGGTATATGGAATGGTAAATTCTGTGTGACAAACTTGGTATCATTCTATGACAATGTGATCCACTCAGTGGATGAAGGTGAGGCTGTCATTGTGGTCCACCTGGCGTTTGACACTGCCTCGCAAGATCCTTGTGGAGAAGCTGGCTGCTTCTCATAGAATCACGGAATTGCTCTATTGGAAAAGACCTATCAAAATCATAGAATCATAGAATTGCCTGGTTGGAAAAGACCTTCAAGATCATCAAGTTCAACCACAGCCTAATCACACTACCCTAGCTCCCAACCCACCAGTAAATCATGCCCCCGAGCACTACATCCAAAGTTTTTAAACACATTCAGGGATGGTGACTCAACCACCTCCCTGGGGAGCCTATTCCAGTGCTTAACAACCATTTCTGTATCCAACTTAAACCTCCTCTAGTGCAACATCAGGCCATTTCCCCTCATCCTGTTACCTGTCATCAGTGACAAAAGACCAACCCTTGCTCTCAATGCAATCTGCTTTCAGGTATTGGAAGACAGCAATAAGGTTTCTCTCCCCAAACTAAACAGCCCCAGTTCCTTTAGTCACTCCTCGTAGGGTGCATTCTCCAAGCCCTTTACCAGCCTTGTTGCCTTTCTTCAGACCTGCTCCAGCACCTCAATTTCCTTTCCGTATTGAGGTGACCAAAACTGAACACATACTCAAGGTGGAGCCTCACCTGTGCTGAGTACAGGGGCAGGATGACTTCCCTAGTCCTGATCACCCTACCATTCCAGATACATGCCAGGATGCCACTGTTCTTCTTGGCCACCTGGGCACACTGCTGGCTCGTATTCAGCTAACTGTCCATCAGTATACCAAGGTCGCTTTCTGTCAGGCAGCTTTCCAACCACTCCTCCCCAAGCCTAGAGGGTTGCCTGGGGTTGTTGTGACCAAAATGCAAGACCTGACACTTGGCCTTACTGAAACTCATACAGTTTACCTTGGTCCACTGATCTATCTAGTCTATCCAGGTACCTCTGTAGTGCCTTTCTACCCTCTGGCAGACCAACATTCCCTCTCAACTTGTTGTCATTTGCAAATTTACTGAGAGTAGACTGAATCGCCCCATTACGATCAATAACAAATATGTTAAATAGGAGTGGCGCCAGGACTGAGCCCTGGGGGACACCACTGGTGATTAGCTGCCAACTAAATTTAACTCTACTGACTCTTTGGGCCTGGCCATTCAACTAGTGTTTCACTCAGCAGAGGATATGCCCATCCAAACCACGGGCAGCCAGCTTTTCCATGAGGGTGTTGTGGGGGACAGTGTCAAAAGCTTTACTGAAGTCCAGGTAGACCACATCGATAGCCTTACCTTCATCCAGTCAGTGGGCCTCCTTGTCACAGAATGATATTAAGTTTGTCAAACAGGATCTATCATTCATGATCTCATGCTGACTGGGCCTAATCCCCTGGTTGACCTTAAATTGATCTGCAGCTCTCAACATTATTAAGATTATCAAGATTACTCATGCTTTGATGTTGTTGCTGTTTTTAATTACAGGACTACACGACAAGTTCTACACTAGTACCTGTATTTGTGTAACAACTATCCCAGAATTTATGACACAGTTTCAAAGACATTCCAAGGAATGAAACAAAACAATCTGTTTCTGGAAACCTCTCAAAATCCTCTCTAAAGTATTTATGATTCTCAGCATCTGTGAAAGCAGATGTTAAAATCAACAGCAACAGTTTCTTTTAGACAGAAAAGACAGATGGTGTCACTGGATGAGCCTATCAAACTTGATATTAATTAGGGTTTCCCAGTGACACCGTCATGTTCTTTTTGCTAACTTAGATGACTACATCAAAGCAACAGGTAAACCAGGATGGAACAGAAGGAGCTGTCACCTTTTCTGAAGGATATTTCTTCTTAGTATACTATTTTCCAAAATAAATTGCCATTGTTTTTTGCAAAGAGATCGCTAGTAATACTGTACTGAAAATTATGATCTATATGCATTTGTTGGAATTCATACACAATGGATGCCCGAGCGTAAATTTCTCAAATTTATTCAAGTAACAGGTCTATTTCAAATCTTTCCATCTTTCTGGTTTGACAGGAACCAAATTTTCTCCACTTTGCTAAGAAGAAAATGGGTATAATAAAAAATAAAATCTTATTCAAGAGAAGTATTAGAAGTAATTCCTCTTTGCATTTTATCAGATTTTGAAATGAATATTCTTGCATGGCAATGATTTAAAGAAACTATACATCAGTTTTGCTCCCAAGTGCTCCTAATACTGTCAGATAGTCCATTGCTTTAAACGCAGGTCTAGAATACAAGAAATCTCATTCTACTTCCAAACTTGCTCTAAAAATACCTCAAAACTATGTAATCAGTTACAACATTACCAATGAATTAGATCATCTTTCATACAAAAATATAAAAAATATAAAAAGCTGTATGACATTTTATTTCTTTCCTTAAAGAGGTAGCATCCTCACTTCAAAAATTAATTTCCGAATTGTCTGACCATAGTTCCTCGGAAGCAAGGTAAACACATTGCTCTGGAATGTTTAAAGCTAAGTTCATTCCCCAGGGCTTTTTTGTGTATTTGCTTTCAGCAGCTCACTCCATACCAAATGCCTGCAGATAATTTTTAGTAATTTTTTTTCTTTAAAATCCTGCCTGGAGGCATAATGGTTTTACTGTGTTCCATGTCATATAGATTAAATAATTGACAATAAAAAAGAAACCAGTCTGGTACTTTTAGAACCTTTTCAGGATGAAATAAGCAGTTATGGAGAATCACAGTGGCTAAGTGTATAAATGACAAGGAAGCCTGCTCATGCAGACTGATTAAACACCAACTACTTATGAAACCAATTTTGTCAGTAGGATGCTAATGTAACACAATTCATATTACTTCCAAATACTTATCCAATCATAACAAAGTTTTTGACTTTTAATTTTGCTTACAGGGCCTCTTGCTCACTCATTCCTAAATTCCAGGAAAAAGACAGAAAATAAGTTTTCCACAAATCAAAATCAAAAAGAAAATGTGTACAACATTATACATACTTAACATGTACAGGCTTCAGAGCAGTATTTTACTTTAAGCAAAATTCTTTTGTAATGAATTTATATGAACCTCAGTGTTTAAACTAGGGGAAATTATATGACACACATTTCTTAACAACTTAATTATAACTAAAATGTGAGTGTATTTCATAAAACAGTAAAAAAAAAAAACAAACAACCTTAATTATTTAACTACTTGTCAATGATAACTTAAGTAGAATCTCCAGTTTCTGCCTGAAGATTTAAACATACTTCAAATAGACAAAATTCCGTATCACGCACACACACATTTCAGTGATCAGCCAGTCAACACACTCTCTCTCTATACCAAAAGGAGTATACTCAAGTAACTACAGAAGGGTCTGCACAAACAAATCACTGAAGTTTCAACATAACTTTAAGCTTAAAATATTCCTCCCTATTTTCCTGGATCAGAACCAAAGTGCCTAATTATAGGATGGGGTGGAGTCTTATTCCTAAGTTTCTTTCTGACATTTACTGTTAGGAAGTTTTTCTTTGTTTCAGCCTAGTTAGTAGATACACATCCTTTGCATTTATGGGATGGTTTTCATTAGCTAAATGTCTGTAATTGTTGGTACATGGCTAGGTTTTGTTGAAACTTCTCATTTTTCTTATTTGCATGAAGTGCAAATCTGAAAAGTCTGAAGTTTGAAATCTGCCCACATCTAAATCTCCACTGATAACCATGAAAGACTAGCTGATGGTAAACAAATTGCTCTGATAAACACTCCTACAGAGACAAAGGTTTTGGCATCTGAGAATCTGATCATGTTACAGAAAATCTACAGATGAATGACTCAATATTACTTAGAGTTTAAAATATATATATATTCTTTCACAAATCAATGCTGCCAGATTTACATTAGTTTGAATAGTTTGCATCAGTTTGGACAGGAAAGCATGGATTCCTGTCCAAACTGTACCTCACCGTACCTGATGCAACAGAGACCAATCTATTTAACTTGCTTTTTACAGTTGCAATTACAATCTGCTTTTTAAAAAAATAATAGATATAAAAATAGACAAAAGGAGCATGAAAACCTATATGTAAAGCTTACTGGCAAAAAAGACAAAAACAAATAAATCACTCAGACCTACATACTTCTTTAGAAATTAATGCACGTATGAATTCCAGTCATCTTGCTGATACATGTAGCTCATTAAAAAGATGATGCTTACATTTTTCCCTCTGATTCTTAAAATGGAAGAAAAGTGTTACATTCTTTCATACAATTCAAAATGAACCTGATCCTAATTTCCAAGTGGTATGCAGTAAATATAATTATGGGAAAGGGGGAGGGAAGCTGCACTGTTCTTCTCTTACCAATTTAAGCTCATTTAACTTCTGTGAGGCTAGCACAGGAAAAACATGTTGCACCACTATTGTGGCTAAGACCACACAGCTTTTTAATGGATGAGTTCCAAAGCCTAAGTTCCATCTGCAAATCACTAACAAAGCCCTGGAAATCATAAGAAAAAACTCAGAAATTGTGGGCAAGCTTTGAGACTATGCTTGGTCTCAAACAGAAAAAGCAGTTTAAAATCTCCTTTCTTACTCCTCACTTTAAAAAACACCCACCTAAAAAGTGCTATTACCCTTTGTATTAGAGAGACCTTTGCTGCTGAAATAAAACACACATTTACACTAGCTTACAAAAAGGAAATTCAATACTTCTACCAGAGTCAACCGTAAATCTTTTTTCAGACCTCTGGCTTAAGTAGCCAGAGATTTAGAATCAATTTCCCTCTCTCCTCCACAAATTTCAAAAGCCAAAAAGCAAGCTTGGCACACAATAATTCTTCAAATCTATGAATGAAAAAAAAAAAAAAAAGAAAAAAAAATGAAGATATTTATGTTTAGGAAGATCAAATACATCATAACGTTTTACTTTTTAGTCTATGACTTCAGTATTTTCTAGAAACATATAACTTATCAGTAAATCATCAATAAATATTTATGCTTGAGATTGGTCTGTGTTGCAACTAACTCAGGATTATGTTTAAGAGAAATTATTTTTACTCAGTTGTTTTTGGACTTAAGAAGTGTCAAGTTGTTCAGTGCTAAGGAGAGAAAAATGTTCTTGAACTTTTTCCAAAAATACATAAAATACACATATAATGATGATACAATAACAGGCAGTCACCAATTATTTGTAGGCTGAGAAAAAGTCTCTACAGCCAACAGAATTTCTTTAGATGCTTCTTTGTCAGTAACAAATCATTTTTCTTTTCTAAAGCCATTTGGCGCTACTGAAGCGCTTTAAGAAAGCTGGCTGACTGGCTAGCAAATCACAACACTTTCTATTAAAACTCAAGCAGCCTTAGAGAAAAGCAGAATCCTTTATTTCTTATTCTGAGATACTTAGCTTTTTGTTTACTTTGCCTAGAAGCTAAGAAATTGTTATCTTGGCATTGTTAAAATAATTATCTATGAAAAAAAAGGATAGGACTCTGTTTTTCCCCCAGTTTATACATGTTATCATTCTATTCTTAATCAGAAGAATATGGTAATAAAACCAAATATTGCAAATACTTTTACATCCTTCCAAGCAGTTGTCTGTGGATTGATAAAGAATGTCCAAATTGACTTAGAAAGTTGATTCACAAAATAATTAATGAGAAGGCTAACCTAAAAACTTTGATGCATAATCTTCAATTGTTCAGAAATCATCTAGAACTCCTTCAGGTGAATTTCCAAAAAGTGAAAGAACAACTGAGAAAAAAAATAAAATAAAAATCAAATTAAAAAAAAATTAAAAGGTGCCTGTAAGCTCAGTAATACTTGGGTCAATAAGCATCAAAGTGACACAAAGGGAGTAGGAGACTTCATGCTCTGGAACCAGACAAATCTTGCAGAACCAGGTTATAATGCCCTGTGTACCACAATGCAGACACTCAGAGCAGGATCATGGAGTGTACAAGGTATTAGTCAATTCCTGAATATATTCCATAATTATCCCGCTTAGATGTTGCCTGTTAATGAGACCTTTTTCTGTCTTTATAAAGTTTTAAAGACGAATCTGTATTGAATCTCTCAGTTACTTGATTGCAGTTTTCTTCTAAATTCTCATTCAGAAGCATTAGTTTCGATGTGTTTTATCCATGGAACATTTTAATTTTCTTGCTTCTTTTCCATCTGTTTGTTTATTGGTTGATGTCTTCTACTCACCCTATATTGTAATTATTCTATTTGTTCAGTCTTATATCTTTTCTTCTTTTCAAACATGGATAGAATAGCCTGTGGTCTTTCTTTATTTCATAAGCATTACATTTCTTTAAAAGAAAAACAGGGTATTTATAAAGAAGACCTTATTTGCATAGACCAGGCATGGAACAGATCACACTGCTAACGTTACTTTTCCCACCTGCTTAATGACAAATACACACATTACTAGAACACTTAACCGAAATAGGCAACAACTTATAAAAGACATAAAAAAGTTTCCAGGAAATAAAGACTTTAATTTACCATTATAACTTTGCAACTAACACATTATTTAGTTATCCATGAAAACTAGCTTCATATTTCAGTGATCCTAGAGAAAATCAGAACCTCCTCCTACTATTCCTGAGAGGAGCACACTAGGTGTGTATACAGTGTAAATAATTACACATATTGACACAGCTGGTGCAGCTGAACAAACAAACACACTGAACAATGATTCCAAAATTACCCCATCTCTGGCCAACACGTTTTGCATATGCACATAACATACACATGAGGAGACAGAAATAAGAACATCAGCAGCTTGGAGAAGCCTGTTTCCCCTTTTAAGTTGATCCGTAAGACAAAACAGAATGACAAAAAAAAAAGTGCTGTTATCACTCATTACTCCCTCAGGGCATGCTGCAAAGCAAGCAGACTTGGCTTTTGAAATGAATTTTAATGAGTAAATTTAAAAGCTGAAAGGTCCCATATCACATTAGGAATTCATTAAGTTTTTGGGCTATAGTCAATAACGTCAGGTCTTAAAATGTGTACATATATTCATTTAACAATCTTCTGTTCTCTTTTTGATTCAAGGAAAGCTAACTTTAAACTAGGTGTCATGCAGTGCAAGAGCTAAGATATTTCTTTCACACTCATTTACATACTTGAGTTCTTTCCACATATACTTCAATACCACGTAAAAACTCATCTATCAAAATAGATTTTGACATTCATATTCATACAATATTTATACATATTTATACAATAGAATTACAGTACTTGTGCTCAACCACAACTGATTTGCATATTTTGAAAGACCTATAAAAACTGTGTATGTATTTGCATGACATCAGCTTTAGCCACTTAAAACTATTTAATGAAATTCAAGATTCCAGGTCAATATACATAGGACATTAAGAAAGCAAAATCAGGTCACAATTACAGAATGGCCAGGGCTGGAAGGGACCTCAAGGATCACGAATCTTCAACCCCCCCCACCACAGGCAGGGCCACTGACTTCCACATTTAATACTAGACCAGGCTGCCCAGAGCCCCATCCAGTCTGGCCTTGAACACTGAACTGAACATCCACAGCCTCTCTGGGCAGCCTGTTCCAGCACCTCACCACTCTCTCTGTAAAGATTTTCCCCCTGACATCAAACCCAAATCTTCCCTCCCTCAACTTAACGCTATTTCCCCTTGTCCTGCTGTTATCTACCCTTTCAAAGAGTTGATTCCCCCCCCCCCTCTGTAGGCTCCCTTTAGGTACTGAAATGCTACAATGAGGTCACCCCGCAGCCTTCTTTTCTCCCTGCTGAACAAGCCCAGCTCCCTCAGCCTGTCTTCATATAGGAGGTGCTCCAGTCCCCTGGTCATCTCTGTGGCTTCTCCTCTGGACCCTCTCCTCTGACTTTCTTGTACTGAGAGCACCATACCTGGACACATTACTCCAGGTCCCACAACGGTAAACTGGCTCTCAGATGCAAAAAAAACCTCAAACACCTATATTCTTCATTATTTTGGTTAGAGTAAAAATTATGCGCTAGCAGTCAAAGTAACAGTAAGACATTTTAGAGAAACAGTGAAAAAACAAATACCAAGCATCAAAGAAAAAAAAATGGGAAAGGAAAATAAGGAATATAAAAGGCTTTTTAAAAAACTTGAACATCATAGAGTGTTTTATGTTAGAAGTGACTTCTTATGGTCAGAAAACAAAAAAAATGCAGTTTTAAAAATAGCATATATTTCAAAGAAAGAAAACTTTCTGAAGAGTGTATACGTATTGCATACTATTGATTTGCTTCTAGAAGAATTTACTTGTAGAAAGCATGGCCCATATGATTATGGCTGTCAGAAACAAGCAGTCTAGGGGAGTGGCAAAAAAAGGCTATACTTTCTCAAAACTGAAGACATTGAAAGTCTGTGGAATGCTGTTTACTTCATTCCTTTTTTTTTTTTTTTTTTTTACAACTGCTGCTGCACAGAGAATAGATTGTCTGAAATGCCTGCAGACTGTGACCACCCATGATATCGGAAGTACTATGATTAAAGAGAGTTCTGTGTTCTAGTATCTGCCAGCAAAGTCTTCTTTGTGCTGTAATTATTGTACTGCAAGTCTTCTTATAATCTATTGCATGTGTTGCAGCAATTTATCCAACAAGAAAACCAGTGAACATGAATAGTGAGTTGTTTTGATGTGTACAAGTATTAAAAAACTGAATACTTTAACTATTTATACTTTAGGTTTGTTAAAATATTTTGCCTTCCAGTACAACCGGCACCATAGTGAAGGCAGATCAACCACCAAAACAGTCACTTTAACTTTTTTACCAGAAGATACAGACTGTCACATCACCTCTTCACCTTACATTTTTATAATAAGCTTTACATCTTTAAAGCACGGAGGCTATGTGGCTTGTGGATTAGATACAAATCTAGAGAGCAATAAATTATTACAACTCTATTATTTTGTCATGTGAATACATATACTGAAAATCTGCAAAGATTCCAGATTTAAATGCAATACAACTTACCCCTTTTCCTCTAAGAAGGCTCAACAGTTCATAGTAGCAGTAAATTTGAGAGAAATAAAGCCTTAAACATCAAAATAGGTTGTAGTTTCCTTAGCAGAAAATTTTAATTCAAATTTTGTTCTTTGCTTTATGTAGTAAATAAATTTGAAACTTGTATTCCGGACATTCTCCTGATGTATCGTGCTCTATCATCCAAAACTAAGCAGTATGATGCTGTTGCTGGAAGCACAACACATGGTTGTTATTGTATTCTTCCCTACCAAATTTATGAGGCAGGCTGTACCACTTCAACAATTTAGCCAGGAGTTGGCTGCATAAATGCCCCTGTGAAAAGAACAGATTGTCTACTGGCTATAAATATGAAGATTTACACTGAACAGTATGCCACTGCTGAACAAAGAAGGGAAGAAAGATGTATCAGAAGCAGGGCTCAGTGAAAAAATTCAAGGATTGGGTAACAAGCCCATTCGTCTCCACCCACTCCAGACAACTTCCTGAGGAAAAATCTTAGATCCCTTTTGGTATAAACTTTTGATTGCAAGCAAAGTTAAATTTCACATACAGTGACTAAGGAAAACTGCCACAAAGACTCCAGAAGTATTTTCTAGGGGAAAAATACAGAAAAAAATGAGTAGGAAAAGTATAAATAAGATACCTCCTGTAATTACCAGATATCTTTCATCTAAAGGAATACACTACGATCTTTGCAGTGAAGTTCCTGATAATTATTTGCATAGGTTAGAGGAGGAATGACAACTCCACTTTTCCAAACATACCAAAAAAGCCATCAGATCCTTAAAATCACAAAAGTGAGTCTCAGAAAGTGATTAAGTAGCTTTGAACTACTCTGGCCTCCTGGAGACTTCACATTTTACATCTCTACCTTGGAAGTATGCCCCTTGGAACACAGACCTTACTCTTCCCACAACCACTAGGAAAAAGGAAACAGATCCCCACTCATCTCCAGCTCTCTTAAATTGGCATTAGCTTCTAATTATCTTGTGTTTTACCTACAATTAAATACTACAGGAATATTATTACAAACATAAGAAGTAGCCTAAAGTAACTATTTATTTGCCTAAGTCTAAATATTATTAAATTAGAAAGCTGAATCAACAATAAAGTTTCAAGCAATGTATCTGAAATAAAACCACTTTAAACCTTATTTTCTATGAAACATTATTTCTCCCTGAATTTTCTCAATAATAACAGATGAACTATGCTCATAATATTCAAACATTTCAATTTAGCTTTTAATTTCCCACTTTTTTTTTTAATCTTCTCCATGTTACCTTAAATTCACATCTCCTAGAAAAGCTTTTAAAAAAACCTTTTAGATTTGCTTTTAAAAAGTAAGAGAATAGTAAGTTCAAAAAAAAAGTTATAACATATAAATATTATTTGGATTATTCTTATTTCCTAATAACATTTTGTGAAGCATTCCTGCAGAGAACTAGTAATGTCAATCTCCCACAGTGAGGTTCACAGCTGTTCTTACAATGAAGGAAATGTATATTCCAGCCCTAGATTAACTGTGCACGAAAGGAGACTGTATTTTTCATTGCTTACCAGGCTGTTCAAAATGTATGACATGTATGTGAACCTGAGTTACTGGGGCATTTTCTCACACTTGTTTGTCTTGACGGAAGACAACAAACTTCTTGAGATACTCACTGTCAGAAATGTCAGAATGTGGTCTTTTCCCAAAGTATACTGAATACCCATGGCAGGAAAATGATCATCACAAGATAAAATTTTAAACCACTCTTTTTGAGATCAGCACTGATATCAAAGAAGAAAGAAGAGAGAAAAAAAGGTATCTGTAATATGGAAATAGAAGGGAACAGGAGAGAAAAAAGTGCAATAAACATAGAGTAACCAGATAACCTTCTTCTTAGCTTCACGGTGTTGAAGACAAGCAGAAACAAGAAGAAACATTTCATACGTATATACACAGGTAAATATACTCTTTATTCAGTCCTGCTGAGGCTGTATTTCAAATACTGCGTTCAGTTTTGGGCTCCTCACCTACAAAAAAAGCAAGACATCAAAGACTGCATCCAGAGAAGGGCAATGAAGACAGTGAGGGGTCTGGAGCACAAGTCTTATGAGAATCAACTGAGAGAGCTGGGATTGTTCAGTCTGAAAAGGAGAAGGCTCAGCAGAGACATTATTGCTCTCTATGATTACCTGAAGAGAGGTTGTGGTGAGGTGGGGGTCAGCCTCTTCTCCCATTTAACAAGCAATAGAACTAGAGGGAATGGCCTCCAGTTGCACCAGGATAGATTCAGGCTGGATGTTAGGGAATACTTTTTCTTTGAGAAAGTGGTCAGGTACTGGAATGAGCTGCCCAAGGAGGTGGTAGACTCACCGTCCCTGGAGGTGTTCAAGAAGTGTTTAGATGTTGTACTTTCAGATGTTGTACTACAAGACGTGGTTTAGAGGGAAATATTGGTGATAGGACTGGATGATCTTGGAGGTGTTTTTCAACCTCGGTGATTCTATGATTTTTTATATATATATATATATATATTTATATATTTTTATATATATATGTATATATAAAAACACATGCACGTATATGTTATTTGAAGGAAAATTTCAAACAAAAAGACAATGATGCAGGAATAGAGTCACTAGTAAAATGCTCTGATTTGACAACACAGCTAAGAACAACACTGTTGTATGTTGAGATACAAATGTCATGGAAAGACAAGATGAAAGTCCCACTAAGCCTTATTACTAAGTTTAACATTTTCAGAGTTATAAAACAGAAATAAAAATCATTCTTGCATATACATTTCTCTTGAATCATTTGAGTTTGAAGGGACCCTTTAAAGGCCATCTTGTCCAACTCTCTTGCAATGGACAGGGACACCAACAACTAGATCGGGCTTCTTAGAGCCTGGTCCAGCTGGGCCTTGAATGTCTCCAATGACAGGATATCTGGACAAGCACGTGTTGTAAAAAACTTCTCTCTTATATTCAATCTCTCTTTTAGCTTGAAACCATTTCCCCTTTTCCTACCACCAGACACCCTCCTAAAGAGTCTGTCCTCTTCCTTCTTATAGCCCCCCTTTTAGATACTGAAATTTCAATCTCCACTCTTCCCAGAGCCTTCCATTCTCCAAACTGAACAGCCCTAGGCCTTTCAACCTGTCCTTCTGGGGAGGTGTTCTAATCCTTGGATAATTTTTGTGGCCCTCCTCTAGACACACTCCACCAGGTCTATGTCTCTCTTATACTGAGGACTCCACACCTGAACACAGTACTCCAGGTGAGGTCTCACTAGTGCAGGGTAGAGGGGCAGGATCCTCGTCTAGCTGGCCACGATTCTTTGGATGCAGCCCAGAATATGGTTGGCTTTCTGGTCTGTGAGGACCCTGGCTCACCTTTCCCTGTGGAACAGCTCACCCACAGTGCTCCCTCACATCCACATGTGTAGCATTTTCCATTTATCTACACGGAGCTTTATCTGTGCCTCCATACGCAATCTCACACATGCAACAGACAAATCTTTTTAACTAGTTTTTGTCTTTGGTAGCCTTAGATGTGGCACTAATCAAAATAGTTAATCTGCCTCTGAGTTTTGACTCACAAAGGTTTTTCCAAATGCTTACTGGATTTTCTAGTAAAGAGAAATTATCTTCAAGGTCTGAATTTAGGTTTGTAAATGTTACCCTTAGAGCTGGCAAGTGTTTGATTGTTATATTTATCCTCAAACCTGTACCCCTGATTGGCCATAACTGGTTTATCATCATTATTTCAGCTGAAGTTTTACTCTCACCAACAAAAAGGAGAAAAAATTTTACTGCACAAAGTACAGCCAGTGAAAGAGCAGGCATTCTTACTTCTGTTACACTCATGATATAAAGAGCAGTATTCTCCCACTTTGATCTCAAGGCTGTAAAGTGACTGCGGTGCTACTATCTCTCTTTTTTTGAAAGAGAGAAAATAAAAAGCATTGAAAATTGTTTTCTTAAATTCTGCGTAGCTGTTACAATTTTGAGAAAAAGAAGGGAAAAATTATTAAACAGCTCTGCACAATATTAAACTTAGAATAAAGGTTCAGGCACCTTGACTGAGTACAAAGGCTCCATTCAAAAAACTCTAGGCAGCCCATCCACACAATACCCTTCCTCTTAGCATTGCCTGTCAATACACAATACTTTATAGGTATGTTACCTCTATGTAAAGCAGAAAATGTCTTGTTTTGTTTAACTCAGAAGTCCTGACTCATTCAAAATCAGCTTGGTGTTTCTAATCCGATGCTGTTGCTGGGTTTTGTGGTTTCTTTTTTCTTGCATATTCACAGAACTTCTTTATTTTCAAACACATTGTATGCTCTGATGAGACAAACTGACTGCTGTATGCTACATAAATGACCGACAAGTAAACAGAAACCCATGAAGAGGGCTGAACTTGAAAACGTGTTTTCTGTTTCACTAAACAACTATTAAAGAGAACTTCAAATACAGAATTGAGAAATACGTTTCATTTTTGTCCTTATATCTGCAAAACATACTTAAAGCAGCTCTTCCTAATTAGAGATATGTTTCCTCATTATTCCTTGATTTACAAGCCAAACATTCAGGTTTCTTGGATGCCTCTTTGATGGCTCATCAACTTTAACATGTCAAATAAATCCATGCTTCCCATCTTGTTCACAGGATATGAGCATGTGAGATTTAGAATTGGATTAAAAACATCATCAATAATGAGCACAACAATGACATTTCTAAAACCACATTAAATCTGTAGGGCTTCAATGCTCTGATCAAACATGAATTATAAGAATGTCCTTGTTTTGACTCAGGAAGAGTTAGTTTTTAGCTTCCTTTGTTCTCCAGGCTAGTTACAACACCTCTTGAGAATTCTGAATATCTCTGGATGTTCAAACCAGCATATTCCTATTGCTAAGTTTCTTAAAGGTGTTTCTGGTTTTGTTGAAGGTTGAATAACAATTTGAGAATATCACCCAGGGATTTGCCATGAGGCAGGAAGGCTTTGGGTGGCAGGGTGTGTACAAGGATGTGAGGATGTGGCTATGTGTCTCTGACAATTGTATCTCTGATGATTTTGGAATTAATTCCTGAACAGCTGTGGAATCCTAAAGGACTGATAAATTTTGGCAATGCCAAAGAGTTACAGCTCGATGCACTTTCCAAGGCCTGGTCTGGTCTGTGCCTATTGAACAATGATAAATGCTATTCAGCACCCTTAAACATAAAGGGAAGGAGATAAGGAAAGCGTCCTTCACTGACTCCTACACAGAATGAGTCTCCAAGTAAAAAGGATGGAAAGTGCAATATTTACTAGATTCCAAGAGATAGATGGTCCCTCAAGTACGAGGACAGCTATACTTAACATAAATACCACACGACATGGTCATGGACAGTATAAAGTAAGCAAATGTTACACTGTACAAACTGACAAAAGAAAAAGCAGGAATGTGCCAGATCTCAGAGGTGATAAACTGCAAGATAGCCATTACATAAAACAACAACTACAAATCTGTTCTAACATATTTTGGTCAGATCTGTCGTCATCTCAACTCTTTGAGCTGTATGTGCAGAAAGGATTCTTGAGTTCAACCTAGTGGTCAACTCAGCACCACCACAGCTGCTTGCTCATCCCTAGGGAATGGGGAAGAAAAATGGGGAAAAAACAGTAGGAGAACTCATGAATTAAAAAAAAATAAAAAAATCACCCAAAACCAAACAAACAAAAACAAGTGATACACAGTGTGGTTACTTTCCCCCCCTAGACTGGTGCCCAGTCAACCCATGAGCAGTGGCAGCCTGCAAGTCAACTTGCCCAGTTTTATCTTACCATACAGTGCAGGACACTTCTTTAGACAATTTGGGTCAGCTACCCTGGTTCTGCCTCCTCCCAGCTCCATGCCCACAGCCAGCTCCTTGCTGACAGGGCAGTGTGAGGAGATGAAAAGTTCTTGGGTCTATGCAGCAGTGCTTAACAACAACTAAAGCATAAGTCTGTTAACATTATTCTCATCCTAAATCCAAAATACAGCACCATAACAGCTACTGTGAACAAAACTGAATGTATTCAAGCCAAAACCAGGACAAAGAATAATCTAAAAATCCCCATTCTACATAGTATCATAAAAACAATCATCAGTCTCTAATCATCAAGAGTCTACTGCATGTCCAGAAGGGCCTCTAGAACAGGTGACCACTAGAATCAGGATATATGGTAGATTGTTTCCATTTTTATGAACCATACTGATTGAAGAACTACTCTTTTAGCTCAGAATGGAAAACTTTTGTGGCACAGAACAGTTCGAATAAAAGCAAAATGCACAGCTGTTTTTACTTCTCATTACCAGCTCCAGAGAATGCCTGCTTATGTTCACTGTGTAATGTCTTTTTTTTTTTTTCTTCCAATAGTCACTAATTTGGTCTGAGCAGCCCAGTCTAACTTGGCCTTCCCTTAAATGAGGGACTTGTCTTTGTCATCTTCATGACAAATTTGACAAATTGAAGGCAAAACTAGCACATAATCATAGAATCACAAGGTTGGAAATGACCAGCAAGATCATCTAGTCCAACCATCCTCCCATTACCATTGCTACCACAAGCATCTAAACCATATATTGTAGCTCTTCATCCAGACACCTCTTGAACACTGCCAGGGATGGTGACTCCACCACCTCCCTGGGCAGCCATTCCAGTGTCTGACCACCCTCTGAGAGAAGTTGTTCTTCCTTATGTCTAACCTAACCCTCCTCTGGTACAACTTCAGGCCATTTCCTAAGGTTCTGTTTGTTGCCTGGGAGAAGAGACCAAACCTCCCCTCATCACAGCCTCCCTTCAGAAAGTTGTAGAGAGCAATGAGGTCTCCGCTGAGCCTCCTCTTCTCCAGACTAAACAATCCCATCTCCCTCAGCCGCTCCTCATAAGACTTGTGCTCCAGATATATAATACTTTCTAAATACTAAAAACTTTCTCAGCAAAATACAGAGATGGAATTAAGGAAAGGTTGCAATACTATTACCATTAGTTTAATCCCCAACAAAATCTAAATTTACCTACTGTTCAAAAACAGTGAGAATGTATGTTTATGTACATTCACGCAGGCGTGCCTGCCTACACATTGGCAATCTCTAAATAAATAGAGTGCCATCTGCTGGTATTTGGTGGAATTTTTTTTTCCTCATTTTACTAATTTTGGTACTACAACTCACTGCAAAAGACTAACTCTTAACAAGGTATCAGAAACAAAATAATGGATGCTCTGTTGTAGCTATAATTGTGAGGATAATTGGATGCCTACAGCAAATAGACTTTTGAAACTATTTGCAGTGAAAAAGTGACTTAACGAACTGAAGATAGGAGCAGCAAACCTAATAACGTGATGATAGACACATTAAAAAAAAAGTTCTGGTTTAATACATAGGCTATGTCCTTAAAAATACAGTGGAAGTCCATACATAAGTGGGTCACCATAAAATCAGAGATAGTAAGGTTTAGCTAGAGCAAAACGAGGAAAAAAAAGCTACAAAAAACCGGCTCTGCTCAGTGTACAGTCTGTAACTCCCATGAGGAAAGGAACAGTAGCTTATTTTGATTTTGTTCTTCCAAGTTCTGTCTGCATGGTGAATTTTTCATTGTAACAAATTGAGAACAAATAATATATTCTAAGTAGTTTGTGTACAATGTTTAACACAACAGATCCTCACACACAAGGTCTCTAGATACCAAAGACAATAAACATGAAGAATTATGGACAAGAAAAGGCAAAAGATAGTCTGCTGCATACATTATGTGTAAAGGAAATTAGGAAGATTAAAATTCATTTTCTTTCTAGTGAGTATCCTGAACTGTTGCTAATAATTTCAAGAAATCTTAACGCAATTCTCACCAGTGCAGGTATCAATAGACAGTTAAGGCAACAGTGAAGTTGGCTTCTAATCTAGAGAGATACTATAAAACAAAAATGTTAATATTCCTTTAGAAGAATATGAACCAAAATGTTATGAAATGGAAAACATATAATAATATAAAATAAACATATGCATACTTGTATATGATATGAAGAATGCCATCTACTGGTATGTAAAAATATACAATACTGACTGTAAGCTATTATAATAAGCAACAACACTGTCATTATCCTGTACAATGCATGACTGTATCCAGTTCTAAACAAACCTGCATGCTGCATTTTAGCAACCACACATGAACTATACATCTGCACAAAGCAGAAAGGAAGAAAATACAGTAAGAATTACAGAGTCTATCTCCCTTTTTGATCTTCTATTTCCCATAACAGCTATTTTGATACTTTTACAAAGATACCAAAAATTTCTACTTCTTGAAGACAATCTAGTCTCTCTCTGTTCCTTTATATTTTATGGTGATGCCCTATATGCTAGAAATACAGAAACTTACTGTTTAATGAAACTGTTTGTTTCAGAGGCAATTCATCCTAAATAGAACACAAAATACATGAAAGCAAATACACAGACACTTCCAGTCTCCAGTCTTTCCTTAACATGAACTCTACATTTTTTTTCCACATCTGGTCTACATAACTTCACAGTAACTTCATTTGTGACTATTCTCTCCTTTTTTTTTTTAGTAATATTTCTATTTCAATTCGTATGGCACTTCCTCAGAAGTAAGAAAGTAATCCTGCAAACTTCCAATAATTCAAAAGAATTCAACTCTTCCTTAACAATAACAAACAAACAAACAAAAAAAGAAGTCCACTTGAGTCCTAAAATTTTAAGTTTTACCTTGCAGAACTCCAATTTTTATAATAAAGTTGTGTTCCTTCTACTTCTGAATATTGCTTCCTAACAAAAACATCACTAAATGAAATTATTCAGAATGACAAATTCATAACAGCTCACTAGACAGTTGAAGTTTATAGTGAGAGGTAACTACACACTTCAGTGCAGGTGCATCTGTTCCAAGAAGTAAATTACAGATATTTCCATTTTCAGCTATCATTGAGAAATCATCCTTTCAGTGACAGATTAATTAATCTCAGTCTTAGATATAAGAACAACATTCATTAAATGAATGCTCTTATAAAAGAACAAAAATATTGCTACAGAGAAAGGACAGGCTTTCAAAGAGCATTCTGCCGAAAATTCTGGCACCAATTCAGAATTGGGGTGAAAGGTCAGCACTTCATTAACTGAACAAACTCAATTAGAACTGTAGTTTAATGAAGAAGTCAAGATGATCATAAAAAAAAACGCACAAAAAAAGGTCATCAGGAGAACATCACTAAAACTCTCAAACATCCTGTGCTTAATTGGCAGTAAATTTCACAGAACTCTACCAAATCTAAATTAAACAAGTAGAATGTGAGGGTACATCAAAAGTTTGGCATGTTGAAGACCTGCCATTCTTCTGGAAAACATTTCCACTCAAATGCTTCAAGATGATATATCCTGATATATCTGAAATAAGAGAAACCATCACCGCAATAAATAGATAAGTGACATCTCCTTTCTCATAGAGGTATTCAGATGCTTATCACTGTTCACCAACTGCTAAGAATGTCCAAAGAAAAGAATAAAATAGTTTCTGCTCCCCACTGCATATATTTGGAAATAAGCGGTCTACCACCTTTCCATTAAAACTGTTTAGCTCAGCAAAAAACTGAAGGAGTGACAACATTGCAGACAAGAGAAAGGCGACCGATGTCATTTACCTAGACTTGAGCCAGGCCTTTGACATGGTCCCCCACCGCACCCTTATCTCCAAATTGGAGAGATGTGGAGCTGATGGGTGGATCACTCAGTGGATAAGAAACTGGTTGAAAGGCCACAGACAGAGGGTGGTCATCAACAGCTCTATGACCAGGTAGAGGTCGGTAATGAATGGCGTCCCCCAGAGGTCTGTCTTGGGACCGGTGCTCTTTAACATCTTTATCAATGACATTGATGACGGAATTGAGTGCACCCTCAGCAAGTTTGCTGATGACACTAAGCTGAGTGGTGTGGTTGACACGGTGGAAGGAAGGAATGTTGTTCAGAGGGACCTCAACAGGCAAGAAAGGTGGGCCCCGGTGAAGCTAATGAGGTTCAACACAGCAATGTGCAGAGTTTTGTACTTGGGCCACAGGAATCCAAGGCATCCATGCAGACTGGAAGGAGCAGTCCTTGAGAGCAGCCCTGAAGAGAAGGACCTGGGGGTCTTGATAGATGAAAAGCTTAACATGAGCCAGCAGCGTGCCCTTGCAGCTCAAAAAGCAAATGGGATCCTGGGCTCCATCAGAAAGTGGTGGCCAGCAGGGACAGGGAGTTGATTGTCCCCCTCTGCTCTTGTGAGGCCCCATCTGGAGTACTGTGTCCAGGTCTGGAGCCCCCAGTACAAGAAGGATAGAGAGCTGTTGGAGAGGGTCCAGAGGAGAGACACAAAGATGATCAGGGGACTGGAGCACCTCTCCTACAAAGACAGGCTGAGGAGCTGGGCTTGTTGAGCCTGGAGAAAAGAAGGCTGCGGGGTGACCTCACTGCAGCCTTTCAGTACCTAAAGGGAGCCTACAAACAGGAGGGGAATCAGCTCTTTGACAGGGTAGATAACAGCAGTGCAAGGGGATGTTGATGTGGCTTTAAGTTGAGGGAGGGAAGATTTAGGTTGGATGTCAGAGGGAAGTTCTTTCCAGAGAGAGTGGTGAGGTGCTGGAAGAGGCTGCCCAGAGAGGTTGTGGATGCTCAGTCCCTGGAGGTGTTCAAGGCCAGACTGGATGGGGCCCTGGGCAGCCTGGTCTAGTATTAAATGTGGAGACTGAGGGGAGGCCTGATGATGTCTGCAGCTCGTCACAGGGAGTGGAGGGGCAGCGCTGAACTCTGCTCTCTCTGATAGCAACAGGGCCCGAGGGAACGGATAGGAGCTGCATGAGGGGAGGAGCAGATGGAGCCTAAGGAGCAGGTTCTTCACAAGAAGGTGGTGGGCATGGAGCAGGCTCACCAGCGAAGCAGGCAGAGCTCTGAGCAACCAGAGACCAGGGCAAATTTGGAAAATGCCTTCATTTATCAGGGGTCCTGTGCTGAGCCAGAAGTTGGACTTGATGATGTGGGCAGCTTCCAACTCAAGACATTCTATGATACATTTTAAGATTTGGGGCCATGAGCATTTGGCATCTTCTTCACAAGACAGTCAGTATCACTGCCATGAAAAGCTTACACTGTATTATGAATAAGGTTGTGGTCAGACCAAGGCACTGCATAGGACAGCCACCAGTCACACAGAAAACAGACAATGAAAACCTCAAGTTATGTGTCTGTCCTAACAAAAGCATCTTGACAAACTTATATGATAATCTTTATGACATGGAAAACATAACAATTTCGAACTGCATCATGGTACACACTCTTTAACCGATTAAGGATGTGCTGAACAACAGAAATAGTTGGGAAATGTTGGTGCTTTGAGCTCCATGTCTTCTTCCCTACTCCTTTTACATACATTACTTCTTGACCTTCTAACCCACTGTGAGTATTTCAGATTGACTCAAACACACAAGAGTGAGTAGAAAAACTAAGGAGCACACTGTCTTGTACCTAACATTTATATTAGTCCCAATCCAGGTCAGCCTTAAGTGGTAGTGCTGCCAATAGCAGTAGTTCCTCTCACATCTCCAACTCCTCTCACAACTCCCTTTCCTTTTATACCTGACACTCCTTTTCATATCATCAAAATCACCAGTTCAATTACATCAATCAGACCGGACAACTGATATAGGTTAAAACAGACAGACATCTTTCTAACCTCCCCACAAATTAAAGCATTCAGTAGAACATCACTTTGGCATAGCTCTCCTTCTCCACATCATATGCATATGCTGCTGTTTATAACAAATACTGTAACAAATTTTTCTCTCTGTAATACCTAAATGGATGTTATTTTGAATCACACATGGCCAATGTATGTCAATACTGTAGATGTAGTACCTTTAAATAATAAATTTAATTCAAAGCAGAGCTTGGAAGGACTCATTCACTTACTCGTATCCAGCTGTTGGCCTTCAATTCCACAGGGTTCTGTGGTTCACTGCTATACAGACAACATAAGCACCACATCAGAGTCTTCTGGCTTTCATCTAGTGAAAAAAAAATAAAAAGAGCAAACAAGTCTCACTAGGGGAAAAAAAAATAAAAATCAAAACAGACAGAATTACACACAATTCCTACCTATCCACAAAAATAAAGTCCTAAATGTCAGTCACAACCCACAATACTACTATTTTGCTAGAATTCCACAACACAATATTATTCATCTCTAGTTCCTGTATAACCATTTCCTTCAACAGTATTTACATAAAAAATACCTCAACTTATCATCAAGAAATCATTCAATCAAATACCTATATAATATCATTAAAGTAAACAATAATCAACCATAGTAAAATAGTTACTACCTTGTGTCAAAGTCTGCACAACTACATCTTTCAGAAGTGAGCATTTTTAAGTTTACAAAGTGTAAGATCATTCATAACAACAAAGAACACAGAGTTTTCTCTAAGAATATATTAAGATTATCCATGCTTCACAAAAAGGACATCTCAGCAGCGTAACACCCAAACCCTGATGGATAAAAATTCTACTGTTTCTTTCTGCTCAGAATCAGATCAGATTTTACTTAATTCTAACCTACTTCAGGAAACAAGTTGTCTTCTCAAAAACCTACTACACGCATAAATACTGTCACTATTTGCACAGACACTATTCTAGAGGAGTAGAGTATTTGGAGTAAGCAGCTGGAGAGCATCTAACTTGTGATATTTTCCTACCACCTTAGTTCCAATAGAGTTTTTTGTTTTTTTTTTTTAACGTTCTTTGTGAAATACATAGACTCTACACTGAAGATTACCCTAGTAAAAATGCATGGCTATAATTTAAATCATGAAAACAAGATCTAGCATTGTAGATGATATAATATTGACTTAAGTGCTATTCTTATATTATAAGCAAGTAATTCCACATGAGTTGCAGACTGATGAACGTAAAGCTGAGATGAACAAAGTGCACTTTCTCAGCATAATAAGATTACATGGATATACAGATTAAAACTTCAACCTGTACTTGAACAGAGATTTGGGAGTTGATGAAAGATTCAACGTGAGATGGCAGTGTGCACTTGCAGCCCAGAAGGCCAACCATATCCTGGGCTGCATCAAGAGAAGCGTGGCCAGCAGCAGGTCAAGGGCGGTGATGTCACCCCTCTATTTTGCTTTCATGAGACCCTACCTGGAGCACTGAGTCCAGTTCAGTACTGAAGCCCCCAGCACACAAAGGACATCAAGCAGTCAGAGCATTTCCAGAGGACCACCACAAAGATTATAAGAGGGGTGGAGCACCTCCCCTACAGGGATGGGCAGTCAGAGCTAGGGCTCTTCAGTCTTGGAGGACAGAAGGTTTCAGAGGGACTTTACTGTGGCCTGCTAGTACCTGAAGGGGGCCTAGTGGAAAACTGGGAGGGACTTTTTCTAAGGGCAGGTAGGAGGAGAGATGGCTTTAAACTGGAAGAGAGCAGATTTAAGCTATTATATTAGGAGGAAATTCTTTACTGTGAGAGAAGCTCAGCACTGGAACAAGTTGCCTAGCAAGGCTGTAGATGCCTCCTCCCTGGAGGCGTTCAAAGACAGGCTGGATAGGGCTTTGAGCAACCTGGTCTAGTGGAAGGTGTTCCTGCCTACAGGAGCAGAGTTGGAACTAGGGATCTTAAAGGTGCCTTCCAACCCAAACCATTCTATGATCCCATAATTTGAAACCAATTTATGTTAGCATCATAACCCTACCAGAAAATAAGGGACTTAACAGTTTAACAATTTTTTGCAGACAAAATTATTTCTTGGCTTAGACCTAGAAGTATTCTTTTTAAGGCTTGTTGTAAAATGTTACTGAAAAATGCACATATGTATTTTTATATATACTATATACAAACGCACACACATATAAGAAAATGTTGATTAAACTATAAAGCAATCAGCTAAAACTGAAATTTCTGTGGAAATGAATACATGCATGCTCACACATACATGTTGACATAGAGAGCCACCAAGAAATTCCCCAGCATTTTTAGCATAAGTTTGGGTTTCAAGACTTTTGGACTCAAAACTCAAGCCACGAGGAGCCAACTGCGGACATAATCCCTTGGCCCACAGAAAAAAGAAACACTGGAATTCCTTTCTCAGACTGAACTCCTCATGTATCTCTTGTGGTTCAGGACCACAAGTAGACATCAATTTTCTTTCGTCATGCTTCCCCCACATTAGGGTTTTAAATATGGCTAACTTGGTCACCTCCTGCTCAAGACTGTTTATGAGGAAGTTAATTTCCCTTGAAGACCACACTTCTTTCTGCGTGGTCAACCATGTCAGCATGAAGCACCAACAGACATACCTATCTAACGTGACAGGTATTCTGGTTTGGACAAAATGAAGAAGATTTTTCTCTTCTGCTTATTAGTATAAAAGACTGAATTGAACAAAATTATTTCCTTCTGCTGCAAGGGTGGCCTGGTTACAGACATGTTTGAATGAACTATTTATTCAAATGAGAAATTACTTTAAATCCTCTTGAAAGTCAGCATCTGCTATAGCCAGCAATATCTTAAAGAAATATATATCTATATATATTATATAGATATAGATATATAGAATATATATGTAGTTCTATACTAATACAGAACTAATATCTTCAGAACTAGTGCCAAACGAAATGAAAATTAGCTGAAATTTTACGTACCAGCAGCCCAAAGAGATCTCAGGTGGCTTTAAAACTGTATAGTGGTGAAAATGGATAAGCAGGCCGCTTCAAGTCTACTGATGACAGGAAATCTCTGTCTCTCACCTCTAAAGACTGAATTAAAGGATTCTATTTGGAGCAAGTAAAGTCTTCTAAATTGGATAGCTTGCAACCTTGACTCCCAAAGAAACAAACAAACAAAAAAAACCCACAAGCCCAACAGCTAGGAGTAAAATTTCAATCTCTTGCAATCTTCAGAGATAACAATCAACTCAGAAATAAATGCTTCAAAAAATGCCAAGGGATCATGAAGTAGAGGAAAGTAGGTATGTATAGCTGGGGCTGTTGTAAAAAAAAAATGCAGAAAGAAGAAACAGATGTCTTTCAACTCTGATGAAAAAAAAAATCTAGATTATGCTTCTTTCTGTAAAGTAATATATTGTCAGTTCAGAGACACTGGCAGGCTAGAGACTTGCATATTCCCAACAAAAACTGATAAGAAAAGCATGCCTTTAACTGTAAACATCAACTGTTATAATCATTCTCAAAAACTGCAGCTACAATTAAAATAGAAACTTCTTCAACAAAAAATACAAAAAAACACACAAAAAAAAACCCTAGTCCGTAAAGTGAAAGGCAGCCCTTCTCAAAAAGTGACACAAAAGTATACATTTATTCCTCTGCAACAGCAACTCATCCAATCTATAACCCAATAGATTTAAATGTTCCTTCCCAAATCTTATTTTCAGATGGAAAGTGCTAACATAACACATGTCTATCATGTGCTTTGCACATTCTGCCAGTGCTTGAAGTTGACTGGAAGAAGATAAATCCAAAGCAGAAGAGAGATGATCATTTTAAGCTCAGCACTCTGCTTGACCTAATAAACTCTTTCAAGAGATTACAAAAAATTGTCCTTTCCCATATTTCTCAAAAAAGAAGCATGAATCAGAAGAGAAAATACGCTACTATTTTTTTGATAACTGTAGCTGTAGCAGAGGATCAACAAAAGATTACTTCCAAGAGCTGACAAGTTCAGAATCACTCATCTGATTAATAGTAGATCATAAACCATTTATCAAAATCTCAGTTTATGTTAAGAATACAAACTATGCAAGAGGTAGCACATAGAGTTTGCTCCCTTCTACCAATTTTCTTGTTCACCATTTCCCTCCCTTCCTTTTATCTCACCTGAACACATATACTAATAGTAAAAGGCTTTAGATTTTTCATACCATTTCTTTCTATGTCATCGTCTTTCTTTTTTGATTTTTTAATCTGTGTATTTCTGCAAGTTTAAAAGGTGGGGAAAACACAAAGAGAATCAAATCTATGAAAACCAACAATCATGATATAGTACCATTTCTCATTAATTAAAAAAACGGATATCAGAAAAAGTTTTTTTTCCTCTGTTAATCTATCCAATATAATATTCTGATACATAGCTAGAAGAAACCTTAGCTGAAAGTAATCTAAAACATTAGATTGTATGCATTCTGGGAGACCAGCAAAAATATAAATACAAAAAAGTTGGAAATACAACAGAAATAATGACGTGCATACATACTCACTGGATTTAAAACTGACTGTTCCCAAATTAAAACTCTGTAAACAATCCATGAAATTAATTATCTCCAAAAGTTAATTTAAGATTTCTCTATTATATATTTTAAGTAACTTAGCTAACATTTTTACTTCAAAATTTTACATAAATGAAAAAAAAAAAAAAGCTCTATTTAAATGGCAAACTCAAAGTATATATGCCATGCTATATTTTTTTGTGTTTGCTAAGGAACAAAATTTATGTTACAAAAATATCATTAGAGATTCTTACCATATCCTATAACAAAAGGATTCCAACAAAGCCTTCCTAGTAACTGGCCAATTAAAGGGAACTGCTGAATTGCTACAATTGAATTCTGTTAAGACATAAAAACAGAAACATAATAAACACACTATACATCAACAGTAAATTAGGAGAATTGTTAATGACACAGATAACTCTGAATTATGTTCCCAATGATTTTGCTGTGAAATGCTCTGGAAGGAAAATGCTTGCAAGTAATTAATAAGAGCAGAGCTTTGGGAAATCGGCTATAACATCAAAATTCAAATCAGTTAAAGCTTAAGTAATTTTCTCAACTAATGTCTAATTAATTGTGCTAGAAAATTTATTAAGTGTCTCACATGTCATAACCATAAAACAGTTGTGATAACAAAGACTTTGTGATAAATATAAGCTCAATTAAAATTTATTTTCGTTGGTACTCATTAATATACTGTCTCATGGAATTTCTGAAAAAATTAATATAATTAATGTTCACTATAGCAAAAAACAAAAACCACTACATATCTTTCTGCTACTTCTGCTTGCCTTCTTTAAATCAGCTTATGTTTAAACCACCACTTACCGAAGGCAAAGCAGCTTTACTAAAGTAGCATGCATTGTATTTACATACAATTCTGTGCAATCAATCTTATTTTTCCATTTTTGTAGCTCCACCATCTAATAAATGAAGGCTTTTAAAAATGGGGCTGTGCTGAGATTGTGTGTAAGTAGCAGGAGCGATAACCATCTCCTGTTGCGGCAATAAATTCCCTACATTTGTCTCACATTTGGGGTTAGCCCTAGACTTTCTGGGGCCATACTCACAAGGTCCATTTCAGGCCAAGCCTCAAATTACTAGAAATAGCAACATTAAAACAGACTTCTTTTTCTCCTTAGGAAAAGACATATTCACAGCAAGAAATATTACTAAAATAATCTTGTATTTAAAAATTAAATTCAGATCAGAAATAATAATTAAAAAACCACAGCTCTGCAGTCTTTAAAGAAGAAAAAGTCAGCCTCATACTTTAATTTCTATAACTATTTAAAATGACTACATACATTGAAAGCCATGCTCAGGAAAACATACACAAAACTAAACATAAAAATAACTAAATTTATTTATAAAACAAACAAACAAGAAAGTACTCTAGTAACTGCTAACAATAATTAAATTACAAAACAGGACAGCATGTGCCAATGGTCTGACTGTGCTGCCAGAGTTCACTGCACGTGCCACAGTATTGGGGTTAACATGTCAGAAGACTCTCTGAGATTTTTAAGTATCAGTTACAGTTTTGCATGTGAATGCCCCTAAATAATCCCATTTATAACCTGTCAACCAGGAAAAAAAAAATCTTGTTTATTTTAAAGAGTTTTTTTTTTTTAAAGAGGCAAAAGCATTAGCTGGGAAATGTCAAAGACGACAACCAATCAAGAACTGTCTGAGCTCACAGAGTTGTGATGGGTGGCACAGAGTTCAGCTGAAGGCCTGTATTTAGCAGTGTTCCCCAGGGGTTGGTTCTGGGTTCAGTCTTGTTCAGCATCTTCATCAATGACCTTGATGAGGGGATAGTGTCCACCCTCAGCAAGTTTGCTGATGATACAAAGCTGGGAGGAATGGCTGACACACTAGAAGTCTGTGCTGCCATTCAGTGAGACCTGAGTAGGCTGGAGAGCTGGGCAGCAACAAAAGCAAGTGTAGGGTCTTGCACCTAGGGTGGAATAACCGCATGCAGCAGTACAGGTTGGGGCATGACCTGCTGGAGAGGAGCTCTGTGCAGAGAAGGACCTGGGGGTCCTGGTGGACAACACGTTGGCCATGAGCAACAGTGTGCCCTGGTGGCCTAGAAGGCCAGTGGCATCCTGGGATTCATTAAGAGCATGTCCAGCAGGTTAAAGGAGGTGATCCTTCCCCTCTATTCTGTCCTGGCCAGACCTCACCTGGAGTGCTATGTCCAGTTCTAGGCTCTCAAGTTCAATAAAGATAGGGATCTCCTGGAAAAAGTCCAGCAGAGGGCCACAAAGAAGAGAGGTGCTCCAGGCCCTTTATCATATGAGGAAAGGCAGAGTGACCTGGGTCTGTTTAGCCTTAAGAAAAGCAGACTGCAAGGGAATCTGATAAATGTCTATAAGGTGCAGGAGGCAAAGGTACAAGGCCAGGCTCTTTTCAACTGTGTGGTGATGGGTTAGGGAAACAGCCGCAAACTGAAGCATGGGAAGTTCTGCACAAGTGTGCATAACAGCTTCTTCATGATAAGGGTGACAGAACACGGGACCAGACTGCCCAGAGAGGTTGTGGAGTCTCTTTCTCCACCAGGACACCTTCTTATGCAACCTGGTCTAAGAGCCTGCTTTGGCAGGGCAGTTGGACTAGACAGTCTCTAGGGTTCCCTTCCAACCCCTACAGTTCTGTGAAGAAAGCTCTCCTCCCAATAAATCGGGGGAACCATAAGAGTGTTCCTGTTTATGTTACCTGGGACTGTTTCCCCGGTTTGTTTCTCTGATCCAGTGATACCTCAGGCCAGAAACAGAAGCCTCTTTGATTCCTTTTTTCTCCAAACACAGCAGATTTTTTCTGAGGCTGCCTTCAAAAGAGGTCATTCTTCCTTTCAAAGTCACTTACCATTTGTTTGAGAGTTTCGTAAGTCTGATGTAGAAACTCCTGCAACTGGGGCAAGTGAAGACAGACATCTTTCTGGGATTCCAAAGTGGTGGCCTGACCCCACTCAATAGCTTTATCCAACCAAAATCTGAAATTCAATTTAGGTGTTGTAGTGTCCTGGGCCATTCCACAATGCTTCAAAAAAATAAAAAGAATAAAGAAAAAAAAAAGTTACAACTCCAAATCAAGCGTAATTAAACACTGTCTTGAGACCATGAATGGGAAGAGGGACTTCTGCTAACAGAGTGTTCACATGGAATGCAATCACAGTATCTCTTAAGGGCACCAATTTTCTTTCTAATAGGAGTAGGGTAAAATAATCACCCCACTGAGACAATGTCCAACTCCCTTGCTATGAACAGGGACACCTACAGCTAGGTCAGGTTGCTCAGAGCCTGGTTCAGCCCAACCTTGAATGCTTCGAAGGACAGGACATCTACCATCTCTCTTGAAGACGAGCTAGAACCTCACCATCTCTATTGTAAAACACTTCTCGTTTCTAATCGACATAAAAAGAAAGGTAAATCTGCAGAAAAAGCCACTATGAAGGGAATGAGCAGACCCCGACGTGCGGCAGCAGGGACACGGTGCGGGCGGAGCCGGGGATGGCAGCGGCCGAACCCCCCCCCCCCCTCGAGTACAAAATCCACCACTCGGGAGCGGCGCGAACAGCACGGCGTGGCGCGGCCGAAGAGCGCGGGGCGGCAGTTAGCGCAGGGCAGGCGAGCACGGAGGGCGAGTACCCTGCATGCTAGAGAGATACATTCATCAAGAGATTATCAGCCGCAACGTACAAGGTCGTCCCGCTCTAAGTGCAGGATTAACACCCCCGGGGACAGAGGCTTAGTCATGGTATCCACCCGAAGGAGAGCTATGGCGCCTGCCTCTGTCAGGAAGGATGTTGCAACCCTGACTGAACTCAGAGGCAACGATGAGCTGTCCAGACCTCCGGCTGTGTTGAGTGCACGAGTCTTTCACTGGCATCGTGGTGCAGTCTTAACAGCTGCGTGAGGTGCTAGCAGGCAGATGGTGTGCTCTGCCTTGTGGTGAGGCGACAGGATGAAACACGCAGATTAAAAAGTGACAGGGGGGAAAGCAGGAGGAAACGGCAATTCACTTGTGCACAGACAAGTAATTTCAAAGGAAAAAAATACAAAACCCTGATGTATCACATCAGGTTGAAGGAAAAAAAAAAAAAAACACCTGCAAGGCTGGGGAGCAAGAATACAAAGGAAAGGTGAGGATGGAGGAAAGACTACATCTGGAGCTGCAAACTAAAACCGTCCCTGTCAACGCCATGCACACAGATGTCTCTCTACAAGAAGTATGAAAGGCCAGTCTGTGGGTGATGATAGCCCACTCAGTCTAGACAAACTAACAAAACCAAACCACAGAAAACAAGTCAACATCACTGAAAGAGACGGGTATTAGTTGTAGGTGATCCTTCTACAGGGAACTTAATGTTCAACATGCCAAGCAGACCCTCCTCCTACAGAGGTCTGTCTTCCTGGGGCTTGGGTGAAGGATGTCACCAGGAACAGTACTCAGCCTGGTACAGCCATCAAGCCACAGCCCCTTTGTGCTTTTCCATATATGGAGAGATGAAGCAGCTACGTGTGGGCCAAGGGCTATCAAAAGAGATTTCAGGGCCTGGGTTGGACAGCTGAAGGAACTGAATGCACAGATCTTTTTTCTTCTGTCTCCTCTATTGGGTAAGGACTTGGAAACAAACCAAAGGATCTTTAAATACCTGACTCTAGGGCTGGTGCTGTCACCAGAGCTTTGGTTTTTTTTGACAACCAAATGGCACCAGGTTTACAGCCACCAGATGGAGTTCACCTTTCTCAAAGCAGAAGGGTCCCTGGGGAAAAGCTACCAGGGCTAATTTGCAGGACTTTAAACTAGGTCTGAAGGGGGACAGAGGAGATAGTGAGCCTTCCTATGATAAGCTGTGAAAAGACATAGCTATATTAGAGGGACAGGGTGCTAGGAGGGGCCTTGAAGGACCCACTGCCTTGAGAGGTGCTGGCAATAATGCAGCATGCACAAAACCCTATGATGATGAGCAGTGGCTGCTGGGCAATAGGAGAAGGCACTGGGGAAAATCAAGGAAAATATTTAAAAGGAATTGAGGAGTTATCCTTTAGGAGGTGACAAGACCAGCTGCTCCTACATCAATGCACACAGCTTGGGAAACAAACACGAGGAGCTGGAAACCACTGTGCTACTAGAAAATCACAATGTAGTTGCCATCATAAAAATCCACCAGGATGATTCCCACAACTTCAAAGTGGCTATCAATGGCTACCAGCTGTTCAGAAGGGATAGGCAAGGAAGGAGGGGAGGGGTGTTGCTACCTACATCAGGGAAGGAATAGAATGCGAACAGTTGTCCCTAAACAATAATCATAAGCAAGTCAAATGCCTATTGGTGACAGTTAGAGACCAAGGCAGCAAGGGGAACCTTCTGATCGGTGTCTACTACAGGCTACCAGATCAAGAGGAGGCTGCTGATGAGGCCTTGTACCTCCCGCTACAGGAAGTGTGGCAATTGGACGTGCTCATCCTGCTGAGAGACTTTTACTACCCAGATATCTGCTGGAAAAGTAGCATGGTATGCTGTAGGCAATACAAGAAGCTCCTGGAATGCACTGAGGATAACACCTGAGTCAAGTAGTAGAAGGCCCCAGCAATGTAAATGCAGTAGTGGACCAGTTACTTACCAATGCAAATAAACTAACTGGTGATATCAGGACTGGGGGCTGCTTGTGCTGTAGTAGCTATGCTGTGGTTGAGATCATGCTCCAGAGGGATGTGAGGTAGGCAAAGAGTAGAATTGGGATGCTAAATTTCAGGAAAGCCTTTCATGGAGTTAGTCAACAAAACACCCTGAAGAACTGTCCTCATGGGCAAGGGATCACAGCAGAGCTGGCAGATCTTTAAGGAATCTTTTCTCAGAATGTAAGAATTCACCGTCTCCAGGTGTAGCAAATCAGGAGAAGGCAGAGACTGGCATGGCTGAACCAGGACCTGCTAGTCAAACTGAAGAGCAAGACGAAAACGCACAGGCAGTGGAAAAAGGGACAGGTACCACGTGAGGTCTATAAGGAAGCTGCAAGGCTGGTACAGGGTCAAGAAAACCAAGGCCCAGCTTGAATTAACACTTGGCAAGGGATGCCAAGTAGAAAAAGACAGACTTCTACAGGTACCCCAGCCAGAAAAGGAAAGTCCAGCAGGTCATACCCCCCCCCCCGCAGTGTGTGACATAGGCAAGCTGATAACAAGAGACAAGCAAAAGGCTGAGATATTTAACAACCTTTTTACCTCAGTCTTCTCTGATAACTGCTTGTCACACAGCCCTCAAATGTTTGGTTTGGTAAGAGGTGAATAGGAAAGCAATATTCCTCCCACTGTAAGTGAAGATCAGGTTTGAGACCACCTGATGAACCTGAACATCCACAGGTCTATGGGTCCTGATGAGATACATCCCAGAGTCCTGAGGGAATTAGCTGATGAAGTTGCCAAGCCATTCTGTATGATATTTGAGAAGTCATGGCAATCAAGTCATTCCCTGGTGACTGGAAAAAAGGCAACATCACACCGGTTTTTAAGAAGGGTATAAAGGATGACCCCAGGAACTACAATCTTACCAGTCTCAGCTCTGTGCCAGGGAAGATCATGGATCAGATCCTCCAGGAAGCTATGCTAAAGCGTAGAGAAGATAGGGGAGATGATACATGAGAATGAGCATGGCTTCACCAAAGGCAAATCATGTTTGACCAAATCAGTGACCTTTTATGATGATGCTACTCCATCAGCGGACAAGGGAAGAGCCGGTGATGTCATCTACCTGGACTTCAGTAAGGCCTCCAACACAACATCCCACAGCATCCTTCGCTCCAAACTAGAAAGATACAGATTTGATGGGTGGACTGTTCAGTGTACAAAGAACTGACTGCAGGACTGAGTCCAGAGAGCGGTGGTCAATGGCTCAACATCTGGATAGAGATCAGTGATGAGTGGTGTCCCATAGGCATCAGTGGTGGGATCAATACTCTTTAATATCTTCATCCACAACATTGACAGTGGGGTTGAATGCACTCTTAGCAAATTTGCTGACGACCCCAAGCTGTGGGGTGCAGTCAACACCCCAGAGGGACAAGATGCCATCCAGATGGACGTAGATAAGCTTGAGCATAAGCCCAGGTGTACCGTATCTCACAAGGTTCAACAAAGATCTTGCATCTGGGCCCAGGCAACTTTTACTATCAATACAAGCTGAGGGAGGAAAGGATTGAGCACAGCCCTGTTGAAAAAGACCTGCAGGTACTGGTGGATGGTGAGCTGGACATGAGCCAGCAATGTGACCTCACAGCCCAGAAAGCCAACTGTATCCTGGGCTGCACCCAAAGAAGTGTGGCCAGCAGGTTAAGGGGGCTGATTCTGTGCTGGTGAGACCTTACCTGGAGTACTGTATCAAATGAGGAGTCCTAAGTACAGGAGAGATATACACCTAACCATTCACATTCAGACAGACTTCCATGTGAGAAGTAATTCAGTACCACTCATCAAAGCTGAGTAAAGAACTGTCTGCAAAAGTGGATGGGATGCCAACAAAGCTTCACAGAAAATTTCTCCACAATCATCTCCATATGTAGAGTCTGAAAACAAAGTCATATTTGTATATCCAGATTGTAAGGTAGCAAGAGTAAAGACTACTTCTCTGGAACTGTACAAATAGAATCTTTTAGAATGAAACCAAACAAGACAAAAATCGCATGAAAGCAGAGCAACTTCTTCACAAGCTCAAATCCTGAAACTCAAGAATAAGCTATAATAAACATTAAGAGAATCAGCAGTCACTGAATCATTACAGCTCCTCAGAAAGAATTTGTCTATCACAAAATAGAAAATTCCATGAAAAAACTTCCATAGTTTTCAGTGTTCTTTTGTCTTTAATAGACTAACAAAAAATTACTGCTAAACTTTTATTACATAGGTGGTCTTCAATCTTGCAAATTCAGTTATTATTTTTAAATAAATAAAAGGATTTCAATTAGAAGGCTTTCAAATAACAGTGATGAAAAGTTATATTCAAGGTATAAAGCTCTAAATTCTGTACTTTGTTATGAATTGGCGATAAGTAGCTCCACACTTCAAAGAACTTACCATTGTTTTATCTCCTCTCTTAATTCATAAACATCAACAAGCCAAGTTTGTGAAGAAAAAAAAAAAGCTATATATAACATCAGGGCTGAAAGTCTTAAGGCAGAACTGTTCACCACACAGCTAACAGAATTTATACAGACAGTCCACATTCCAAATGTTTTTGGTTTTTTTTAGGGTTGTTGTTAACACTTTAAAAAATTCAAGTCTTCTTATTTATGCTTATTTCTCTAACAGATATCAGGAGATTGATAAACACTTGGATATATTTTATAATCAAAAGATAGCATGACTTTGATTAATTACTTAATCACCCTTAACTGTGTTACAATATAGCATGATTGATATATTAATATAGAGAAGACTATTAACTCAGTTTTTTTAAGTTTTAAAGCCAGTGGCAAACAAATCACTAATTTAATTCCTACCAGATGATATTTTTAGGTTGTATAAAAAGAAAAGATGATGTAGCAACTGATAAAAAAAAATACAATATTTTTTAGAAACTTCAGAAAGAGTCAAGTTGAGTAAAAACTACATACAGATTAAATGTACATACTACTATTCCTGTCAGCAGTGTTCTTTGTTGAGAAAACAGATTTACAGACTGGCTTATATCTTGGTGTTAAGACTAACATACACTCACTGGTAGTCTACCAATCAAGAATAATCTATTGAACAATTTTCACTTTGATTGAGGATGGTGTGCTTACCTCCAGTACTGACTAGTGTTGATTTTTTAATTTAATAACTTCAGAAAAAAAGCAAGCTTGCCTGTTCCCCTTTCTGATCATAACCACGTATACTTTACAAAAAGAAAAAATAGTCATTACAAAAAAAAAAACCAAAAACAAGTGTGCTTTTATGCAGACTTTCTTAATTAAAACAAGCTGCATGCAAATACATCTTCTTCCAGAAACAAAACCAACAGAGATTTGCCAAAAGAAAGGAACCAACCCTGGCTAAGCAAGATGCAAAATCTGGTAAATTAAATAGTCATCAAGCTGATGAATCACTCATCTCTTAAAGTAGGTAATTAGTATTCCACATATCTGTATTTGCTTCCTCTTTTACTCTGATAATTAGTATTGGTATTTTAATAGTTGTCACACCTGCTTTCTAAATTACATTATCAGGTCTCACTGGGAAAGGAGCTCAGTTCTCATATTGAAGGGACTATGGCTATTGACAAGATTACTTTCATGAACAGTTTATGTATGCATATACCTTCCATACAGGTTTACTCTGATTAACAGCATAGTATTTCCAGTTTCGTTATGTTACTCTGCAGGACTGGAAAAGACCTGACATCCTGGGGAAGCATGTACTTCATTGCTGGGATTCATACAACTTCCATTTTTATAAGGCTTGGAAAACACTACACATCCCGCTCTTCTGCCCCGCTAAAGGACTATATGATCATAGGCTTATCCTCCTTGTTCACCAGGCTATGACATTCAGAACCAAAAAAAACACTATTTATAAACCTTCTTTGTTAACAGTAATAACACAAAAATTAATTTTAAAACTTTCTGATTCTAATGGCAGGCCTGTCTTAAAACAGCAGATCTTCTTTCCGATCTTCCCCATCTGAGCTACCTAAGAGTAAAGCTTTCCCTAATGCAAAAGACAGAAATAATATCCCAGAATATCCATCCATCCATCCATCCATCCATCCTTTAACCCTAAGGAACAGTAAAAGATGTGAAAAACATTTAGGAGTGATATTGCTGAATTTTCAGATATTGAATCTTTTTTTCCCCATAATGAATCTTAACAGGACAAAACCATTAATTACTAGTTCTATACTCAAAAGATGCAACCACTATCCCACAAAGCAGATTACTATGTCATCAGACCTGAAATGAAAGCTCTTATGCAATCAAGTACGGACCAGTATGAGGTGCTAATATAATAGAATTCCAGCATCAGAGCAAAATCCAGCAAGGCCCACATAAAACTGTCCATATCTCAAAGCAAGGAATCAGATTCATGTACAAAGTGGTAATTTGTTTCAAGGCAATAAAGCAAATACCAGATTTGACTGGTGCGTACTCATCTTAAGCAGAGCAATATATCCTCCAAAACAGAAGCTAGAACTAGAAACAGGTCTGCCAGCTTACCATTTAACTACTTACACTTTCTTTCACATCTGATTGATCAATCTCTAATCAGAACACTGTGATGTACCACAGAATGGTAAACATGTTTGATAAAACATAGTAGAAGCTAGAAATGACTCACTGGGCATTGCTACCAAAAGCACAGGTAAGTATACATCATACTGACCTTCTAAAAATGGTGGTGGAGTGCAACATCTTCTTTCAATGCATTTCCCCAACAAAAATGTACTGCACAATCTAAGCAGGAAACCTTCTGAGATATTGTAGTAACACTCAAGTCCACTGAATGTTAGAAGTCCAGCTGAATGTTAAAATACCCTCAAATTTGTTTTGCTGGACAGAGCCTTTTCAATCATACCAATTCCGTATCAGCCAACCTATCTGGCAACAGGTAAGAAGAAAATGCAAACAAAGAATAAAAGCAATTTTATAGATGCAGAATGTCTGGTTCTGCCTAAGAATTGCAGGTAGAACTGAGTATGAAGAATATCTGTGAACACGGAAGCAATCTATTTTATCCCTTTTTGCAAGAAGTCTAAGCACTGTGTATACCAGTTTACCTTCGCTATGGCTAGTGACATCACAAATCAACTGTATGTGAGCCTATGATATCAACAACACCATACATACACCTTTTATAGCAGGTTAGATGATAAGGAAAGCAATTATTCTGTTTATATCAGCAGCCTATTTATTTTTTTTTTACCCAGTATCAATGGAGCCTAAATTTCTATTGGTACACTGATAGCATTGATATTACCCACATAAGAAAGGTTCACCAAGTTGGCAATATCAGCTAAATTAGACCAATATTTGCAATAATGACAAATCCCTGTAAGATGAAATTTACCATTTGTATCACTTCTCCTAAACCCAATTTTCCAGCTAATGCATCACTCCATATCTTATGGATTATGGGATAGTAACTTTGGCTTAAGCTTTCATTATCTTCTTCTGACAAATAGTAACCTCTCACACAGCTTTATGTAAGCCAGTGCAAAAATGTGAATGAACTGTAATGACACACACAGAGTCATTTTGGTGCCAAATACAAATTGCACTTATCCATCTAAACATTTACATGTCTTTATCGCTGTCTTCTCCCGCTTAAATTCACAGTTATACATTTTTACTATAATCTCAGAAGTATAAAAGGCTTTCACTATCCTTTTCTCTACAGAACATCCTGAGAAAGAAATCTTATCTGAACATACTAATAATCATCCATTCTCCATTAATGAAACTCCTCCCCAATAAACATTTTATATTGCTCAAGTGGAATTCAGAGAAAATTATTTCCTTGGAATGTAATTCCTCTGAAAAACAAACAAACAAAAAACAAACAAAAAAAACCCCTAAGCTAGAGATGAATTCATTTTCATCATGGAAACATGATGAAACATCATTTTTCTATTCCAGAGTTCCAATACTCTACTACCAGCACAGAGGAGGAATATGCACACCAATCCTTGGAAAATTTTTTGCTTCTTATAGCTTTCAAAACTTAAATTTTTGCCATAAACAAAAATTCAGGAATTTTCTTCTTTCCAAGCATAAGTAGAAAATAATAAAGAGCAAATTGTACACAGCAAATCAGAACATTAGTCTCTGTAATGGAACAGAGAACAACGTATTCCTTCACAGCAGGATATCAAGGAACAGAATTAATTTCTACCTGTACGCATTACAATTACTAAGGAAATAAAGCCTACAAAAGCACTTGACATAAAGTCATCTTCCTGCAGCTGGACTATGCACAAGATTCTGCAAATTGGTAGCATGTTTCATCTTTGTTTCACCATTAACAAAACTGAAAAAAAAAAAAGGGGGGGGGGGGGGGGGGCAGTAGAGCAGTCTATCTATCTAGAGGAGAAGAGTGACTAGAGTCTATTAAGTTGCAAGAATTATGTTTCTTTAATATCTAGGTAACTTTGTTAAATCCATGTTTTATCCCTGACTTACACAAAAATACAAGAAGACGAGAGACATGGTCCAAACTCTCAAGCACAAGTACTTGAACTTCACTAAAACACTGCTTATGGTAATGATACACAGTACTAATTGTGCAGTCTATAAAACTGACTTGCTTCTACAAATGAATTATTCTTCTTACAAGTTTATTGAAAAAAGAACCTCTGACATTTACAGTAGTAAGTAGTATGTAGTAATGAAGAAGGTCCCTTTAACTGAAACTTCAATGCTACGGTGTTAAAATATTTTTAGATAACCATGCTAATTGCAAGGAAACAGAGGCACAAACAGCAAACAACTTGTCTGAAGTCACTAAGAAAACAAATTTCAGGAAGTAAAAGACACGGGCTTCATACTTTCTAATCCATTAACCATAACTATTTGTCAAAGATTTCCTCAAGTATAGGCTACTATTCAACTTAAGGTTTTCAAACACAGAATAATAATACGGCACAAGAGTTGCAGTGGTGAAGGGCAATATTATGCCCAAAAGAAAACGACCACACAACAAACGTGGAAAGTATTTTCTTTCCAGACTTTATGACACATGCTCTATTTTGTATGGGTTCAGTGTGGTAAGTGTAAGTAAAAACATACGTGTTTATTCTAACATCAGTTGAGGCCACAGTAATTCCGAGAAAAGCATTCACATAGTCCATACACAGTATGAGTGAGTCCGCAAATGAAAGAACAATTCTTTTAGGCCTAAGAAAAACTTGCCAGTCAGACACTCCTGTCCCCTTTCCTCAATTACCCACACCCAGAAATGGCCTCAGAGTAAAAAGAAGAAAAAAAAAAAACACACTTCTGAATAAAGATGTATTTATGGCACTAAGTACACCTGACAGAAAAAGAAAAATGTATTCTTCAGAAGAATAAAAAATAACTTCATGATACCCACATCAACATTTACACCTTTTTGTTGTACATTATTTTAACACACTCCCACAGACATTTGTCCCTTGAGTCCATTGACAAGGTTTCATGCTATTCACAGGCATTAAATCAGCCCATTCATTCTTTGCAAATAAGAAGAGATAAGTTCCTCAGAAACATAGAGAGCAAAGGCTTTCAGTGATTCACTCAGTCAAACTTGAACTACAGGAACAATTGACTGTGCAGGCAGCTAGACTGGAGAAACAGCACTGACATCAAAACCTAGGAGGCACTTATCTGGGGAATACTTAAGTCAATTGTTCCTGCATATTCTGTGCCTGTGTGCTTTTTATTGTGCTAACAGTGAATCCTGTAATTTACCAGTACGATTTTTTGTCTCATCTGCTCATAAGAGCAGTTACAATCTAACAATGCCACCCATGGTAAGAAATTAAAGCATGGTACTACATGGGAGGGGAGTTCCTTATCAGTTTGGGTCACCTGATGGTAGATGACCAATTTTAAAGCATAACATATGAAAACAGTATTACATAGTGGTACACCTCCTGGCCAGTCCTACTTGGACACCCACATATATTGATTTAGTTGTGTATCAAGATATTTCCATTACAGCAACTGCATGGAATATTTCAATACTATCACAGAGTATTAATCTAGTTTTATAAGAGTAATCTAGTTTTATAAGTTTAACATATCTAGGAAATCTACCAGCAGGGAGAAAGGTCAATCCTGCAGTTTGGCTCCAGGATTCAGATGCCTGGAGTGTTATTTCCATTTCTAACACGTCTTACACACGACAATAAAGAAGTTGTTCAGTTCTCCAGGGCTTTTCCTACTCTGCCTATACAGAAGCCTGTTCATACTGCTCTAATTTCCAACTTTCAAACTGCAGACTACTTTTTTGTTGTTGTTGTTATGTTTTAAACAAATTAAAACAACACACTTAAAAACATCCAATTTGCTTGCTTTCCAAGTACAAAAAATTTACTTCTCTGAAAGAATCATAAAATCCTCAGTGGACTTTTACATCCTCAGATTATCATAACTGATGCAGTGCAGATTATATCTGAGTAAGTTTTTAAACTGTGACCAATAGCATCTATAAAATTACTGACTAATAAGTTTATACAACTATAACTCAGGGCATTAATTATCTGCAGAATTTCTATTAAAAGTTAAAAATGCACCCAAAACCAACAACAACATATACATACACACAAGTCAAATATCATAAATCTGCAACCACAGATTGATAGTTTAAAAATTTAACAGAAATGTCTTGCAAATAGGGTAAATCTGGTAAGTCCATTTGTTACTGTTACAGATAAAAGACCCCTTCAAAGAAGTTAAGGAGACGCTAACTCAAAAATTCTAGTGCTTAGAAGATTCAAATTATAAATATTACATTAATATAAATTTTTCTATTTAAGATTATAATACTAATGAGTATTTTTGTATCAGAAATATAAATAATGACTATTGCATACCAGTTGTCATAGCCACCTAAAAATCACTATGGCTATAGTAAAATGCACAAATAAGTGAAAGTCCAGCCTATGCATAGCACTGGTTAATCATCTTATTACCTACAACTATGATTAGTTTTAATAAGTTTTAAATACTTTCAGGAGAGCCACAAAGTTATTGGGACAGAACAACATACTGTTATAGAGAATATTTAATATATTCCAAATTCCGATAATTTTAAACATAATTTCACTATTTGGTCCTAAAGCACTCTCAGAAATTGGTGGAATTTGCCACTAAGTTTCAAGGCAGAATGGTTTTTTTGTTGTTGTTGTTGGTTTTTTTTTTGTTTTTTTTTAATCCAAACCTACATAAAAGAAAATACAGACTTCTTAATGAATGTTACCATTTTAGCAACGTCAATAATAACAGTAGTTATTTACAATAATATTAACCAGAAAAACAGATATGAGAATACATACTTGGGTGAAAGTTGTTTCATTAAAGATTTTACATGAGTTACAACAGCTGCTCTGCTGTTCATACACATAAGTTCCTTTCAGCCTGCCATATTTTTACTTATTTTTTCTGACCAGTTTGTTATAAAGCATGTTGTACACATTTAAAAAAAAAAGTCTTACAAACTGAAGGTTTTTTTATTTTGTGCAAGATATGCATTTTCCTGAAAATGTCCAAAACATCTCCCATAAATAGAAGGGCTGTAACATTTTCTGACTAATTATTTCAGGAAACAGTTGTTTCATCCACTAGAAGGCTCTCCACCCAGCTTTTGGAACAATTCTTGGTCAAAAACAGCACCTTCACAACTGTAGGTCAATATACTGTAACACACATTTTAGGGAAAAAGAAAGAAAACTAGTTCAATAGATGGCTTAAGAGATGGTGGGTCAAGAGTACTGAGTATACAAGGTCACTTCATTTTGAGGAAAACAACTGGCCACTTTCAAGTGGGTAACTTCACTTGACATAACTATCGGTAACAACAGTCTCAAGAAAAACAAATTCATACTGAACCTTCTCACACTTCTACCCTGGAGGGACAGCATCCTATAGTTAACTCAGCATACAGAGCGGCCAGCTGGCCCGTATGTATGGGATCACTAGATTGGAGGACTAGTGCCGAACAAAAAGTTGAACTACAGAGTTCCACCTATCACAGTTTGTTTTACTCTATATGCAATTTTTAGTAAATATATAGGAAAAGAATTGTTTTTAAGGCTTCTGTCCTGCTTTCAAACTTGCCTAAAACTGGCTGATACATTCAGTTTTTAGTAGTTAAAGGTAGGAAGATGTCAAACCATGCAGGCCCTAGTTTCCATAGGAAACTAAAAAAGCACAGAAACGATCATTAAATCTTGAAGAATTAAGAAAAAAATGCAGATGTCAGTGTCTGCTTCAGACTCCCAACACCTAAGTTTTCCAAGATAACTGTTCTCTGAGGGGCAGGTACAGCAGAGCTTGCATACTCCTTATAAAACCAGCCACTAGAGAACATATTATGATGAGCATTCAGCATGCCTGCTTCTATCCAAGAGATGGCAGTGGTGAACAGACATACAGAGGGAGAAAAAATACACGACGCGCTGCAAAAAACTCAGTCAACAAAGCGGGCTTTCCAGCAGTGCCAGAATTTAACAGGAAGGAGATTTTCATTGACGTCAGCTCACAACTTAACTTGATAATATCTCAAATTCTGCTGGAAATACCATGCGAGTTACTCTGTAACAATATTTTTTAACCTTGGGCAGAGAACATGGACATGAATGCAAAAAAAAAAAAAAAAAAAAAAAAAAAAAAACCAACAAAAAACAAAAAACAAAAAAAAACCAACAAGGCAATGGAGAAAGCAAATAAATGATCTTCATATATAATTCATATATTCATAAATGACCTTCAGTTTGATGGTAACAGACAGAAAAGCTCTACTTTTACCAAAAGAAAAAAGAAAAAAAATGCTTCAAATCATTGATTACTATTACGTACAGGAAAAATCACCAAATTCTCCACATTCTACATGTTTTCAAGGACCTGTTGCCAGAACATGATGTCCACAAGAGTTTACCTAAAGTAGGATGCATCACTCAAATACAGCACTAGGGCTGTTACCTCATTTTAATTATCCTTCCACGCCAAGAACAGTGACTTGGACAATGAGTGAGTGAAACCTGTGGTTTAATTAGCCACGTTTGTGATCCTAAACCCAACATGGCTGATTCCTTCCCTGTTCTTTAGCAGCCGGTCAGATAAGCCGTTCACCTCCGGCAGGCACGGTGAATGCTGCACACACGCAGTGGCAGACATACACCCACTGTACACCTGCAGGTGCCCCACAGAAACACGCTGCCCCGTTCCACCCGAACGGATGCCTGCCCGCGTCAGACCGCGCAGCACAAAAGCGGGACGTCTGCCGGATCACGAACTGAGCTGCCAACTCTGCACGCCTCTCCGCCCGTTAGGAACCCAAGCCCCCGACAGCGCGCCGTAGCGTCTGACAGCGCCATTTCCACGGCCGCTCCGACGAAGGGAAGCAGGCGGACCAGGGCGGCGCCGGGCACCGCGGCCCGGCGGACGCCCGCCACTCACAACGCACGCGCGGACCCTCCAGCCGCGCCACCTCCCCGCCGCGGGGCGCCGCCGACCACCGACGGGGGAGCGGCGGCGAAGGGGCGAGAAAAGGGCGTCGTTCCCTCTCTTCCCCTCCCGCCCCCCCCCCAGCCCCGCCCCCTCCTCTCGGCTCACCCCGCGGTGCCGCTCGCGCCCCCGGTTTGGAATTTTCGCGCGTTCCGCCGCCGCGCAGCCGTGACGGGCTGTGACGGGTCGCGCGCGTGCGCAGAGGGCGGGGCCGGCGGGGGAGGGGCGTGGGCGGTGCGGCTGTAGCGGCCCGGCTGGGCGGCGGTGGTTGTGTGGCTCGGGCTTCCCTGCGCGCGGCGTGGGTTGAAACGACGGCTCGTCAGCCCGCCCTGTTCCTCGCCACCGAGCGCCCAAACCTTTCTGCTTCCTGTGCCCCCAGGCGCAGCTCCCAGGGCAGCAGCGCTCAAATCTGTGTGGGACTTGTGTGCGCGTCTGAGGGTGAACTGCGCTTTGTGGCCGTCGGTGTCGGTGGGTTAGAGATGACTAGGCGGCCTCAGTAGGTGGCTGTGCCTGCCCATGGCCCAGCTTGCGGGCTCGAGAGGAATAAAGTCAGTTTTGACCTCTCTGGTCAGCGTAAGCTTACGTGCTACGTCTGCTAAACCCGTTTGTTTCCACAACACCAACAGGCCTTGTAGCCCGTGTGGAAACGTGTGAATTGCGTGAGCACTGAAGTCCTGTAGATAAGAAATTTGGGGTCAAATAAAGATCAGGTTTGAAAGAAATGTGCAGGGCAGTATGGCCTCAAGTTGTTAAAAAAGAGACTGAGTAGTAATGTAAAAGAGCTGCCTTCTGTGATGTAGCATTCATATTCAGCACTAGGATGTGCACTAAGATGTGTTCCGGAGTACTGCGTCCAGGCCTGGGGCCTCCAGCACAAGAAAGACACAGAGCTCTTGGAGCAGGTCCAGAGGAGGGCCACTGAGATGATCAGAGGGCTGGAGCACCTCTCCTGTGAAGAAAGGTTGAGAGAACTGGGCTTTTTTAGCTTGGACAAGAGAAGGCTCCGGGGAGACCTTGTTGTGAGACACTTCTTGAAGGGAGCATATAAACAGTAGGGGGGATGACTGTTTGCAAAGATGGATAGTGATAGGACAAGGGGAAATGGTTTTAAACTAAGACAGGAGATGTTTAGGAGGTTTAGATATTAGGAGGAAGTTTTTCACACAGAGGGTACTGACACACTGGAACAGGCTGCCCAAGGAGGCTGTGGATGCCCCATCCCTGGAGGCATTCAAGGCCAGGCTGGATGTGGCTCTGGGCAGCCTGGTCTGGTGGTTGGTGACCCTGCACATAGCAGGGGGGTTGAAACTAGATGATCAATGTGGTCCTTTTCAACCCAGGCCATTCTATGATTTTATGAGAAACTTGCAGAAAAATTATGAGAAACTTGAGAAAATAGCTGCAACATTTCTGCTAAACTTTCTGTTCTACCAATGATTAGACTGAATTAGTAGTCTTACAAATATTAGATATTCCAGAAGGTTTATCCTCTGCATAAACATTTTGTCCAGCACTGCTGAAGTTGTTTTCCACTTTGAATGTAAGCTGAACTAGATAAAAACTGCAAATGCCTTACTTTCGTTCAGCTTTTTTAGTCTTCTATCCAGATTTTGCATGATGTGTCATCTTTTCCACTCACTGGTGCTTTCAATTTTCTGTAAAATGAGACACAATCTCCTTCCATACAAACACAAATTCAGTCTACCCTATGTAGCAATAGATCCATAATTCCTACATTACTTTATTTTCATTTAGTATTACTGAATTGCTGGCACCTGATGAATTAGAAGGGCTCAGCTGTAGAAGTTCCAGTGTAGTTTTTTGGGAAACAGCAATTGCTCATCAGGCAGTCCACCAAGATAAATTGGCTAGGATGTTTCTCACACATCCAGCACATCTGTGCAGCACAGCTCAGAGCTTTGGGTGTGACACCCATATTCACACTGTGAGTCCAGTTCATAACTCACACAAGTCTTCAATCATTCTGTGCCTTCCCTTTCTTGTCAAATGAAAACGTGGGAGAATTTCTATTTGTTTTCTGTGATCAATTGTGTCAACACTTCCTCAAATGTCGACAAAATTAATTATTTAATTGCTGAAACTGTTCTAACACAGTGAAATAAGTTTGAGTGCAAGACGATGAATAACATCATTTTTTATAATTCTGACTGGGTATGTTCCGTGATTGTCCAGTGTTTATTTCTATCCCATAATCAGAGAGTAGCAAAAAACTGCCACTGATAATCAACCTGATGCCTATATCATTAACAGAGCCAGTTTTTATCTTCCTATGCAAGGATCCATATTCCCATTTGCATGCACACCCGAGCATATGGGCAGAGATCATTGTAATGTAACAGAAACTGTGAAAAATAAACCCAGGAGGAAAAAGAAAAAAAAAAAAAGAGAAAGAAAAAAAGAAAGAAAAAAGAAAAAAAGAAATTTAAGAAAGTCATGAGAAAGAATATGGAAGACAGATTTTTAGAAATAGGAGTAAAAGTGATAGCAAATGACTAATATGCTTAAATTTGCATAGGTGAAAAAAAACACGTGCTAGTACTACCTTCAAATGACCCTTATTTTAAGTAGCCAAAAAAAAAAAAAAAAAAAAAGAGTGGCATTGATCTGAATAATGAATTAAGTATCAAGTGAATGCCAATACAAAATATAAAATTTATGCTACTTCAGACATTTTGAATTCAGTTTGTCCCTCTAGTACATTTTAATAAATGCAAAACATCTGAATCTTCAAAAATATTATTGTGACTATTTCTCATAGCCTTGATCTTTAACAGTGGTATGTACTGAGCATACAGCTAACTCAACCATACAGTTTCAAAGAATTACTAGTAGTAAATATTTGAACCTTCCAAAAACTTATTCTGTTAAAACTCATCAGGGGTACAGAATCATAGAATCATAGAATCACAAGGCTGGAAAGGACCTACAAGGTCATCTAGTCCAACTGTCCTCCCATTATCATTGCTACCACAAGCCTCCAAACCGTATCTCGTAGCTCCTCATCCAGACGCCTCTTGAACACTGCCAGGGATGGTGACTCCACCACCTCCCTGGGCAGCCACTCCGGTGCCTGACCACTCTCTGAGAGAAAAAGTTCTTCCTCATGTCCAACCTAAACCTCCTCTGGTACAACTTGTGGTCATTTCCTCAGGTCCTGTTTGTTGCCTGGGAGAAGAGGCCAAACCCCTCCTCATCACAGCCTCCCTTCAGGAAGTTATAGAATGCATGTAGTGTGCTATAGATAAGAATGCTATGACTTTAAAATCTGAACAAGTCAGAAAGGATTTTTCTTGAGAAACCAGCAATTTCTTCTTTGCTTAGGCATGTTGCAAAAGCTGCCTGTGAAATTCTGCACTTTGATGAGGTATGTCAGATACTACACTTTGGTTCAGGGCAGAATTTCATCCTTATATCTTTTGGATAATAGCAATCTGGTAAGAAAAAAAATCCTGCTTTGGAGTAAAGAAAGAAATCCATCTTTGACGAGTTTGGGGGAAAAAAAGACAAAAAACACAGCTGTTTGAAGCTGCTTAGATGTTTGAAATGTTAGAATAAATACTTAGGAAGATAGATTAATGGGATAAACTGCAGGTGAGACACTCAAAGGTGCATAGTAAATATAATTTATCAGTGCACGTGACCACCACATATGCAGTATATTTTGCACATGGTATAGTCATTAGCTAAAAACCATGTGCCACTTTAACAGTTGAAGAAATGCTGCTTCCAAAAATGCACGGTACCAGGCAAAATGCCCTCAGACCCCTTACCTGAAGCAAACATGCAAAAATCTTCCCATAAAGCCTTGCTGCAAGGCTACAAAGGGCTAATGTATCCACTGAATATACATTGTAGTCTTTTACAGATGGAACTGGAACTGCCGAACTATTAGTGTGGCAAACGTAGTGTCAGGAACAGTCAAAAGTTTTCCCTTACTTCCTAACATGCACATATGTACACGTGTGTTATGCTTATCTATGTTTATCAGTATATATATATAAATACACATATCTGTGTATAACACAAATAATGGGGAGCTGGGGAGCCCCTGCAGGATTCCAAAAAATTGTCTGTGGATATGTCAATGGCATTTTATGCTCCTTGAACTGAATCTTAAGAATTGCTAGTGTTTATTACAGCTATGCCTTTTCTGCTTCCCATTCTAGTACAAAATATACGTGCACAAGAATAAAACTTGGAAATTATACCATGTATCAATCAATTAGCTAATCTTTACACTGACGAGATTGTCATAATTTGTATTCTTGTACATCTTTTCAATATATGTATTTTCAGTACACACATTACTTACTAAGCTGAAGTATTTACCTTGGTGATTAATTATATTTCTTTCTCTATAAATTTCCTCATGGATACATATCCTGAGTATAATTCCTATCCCTGTACGTATCTGCACTCTCAGCAGGTGTTGTAGAGAAAAACATGACTGAAGCTGATCATCCCCAAGGCATGAAGAAAGCAGCAAAAGATAAAAGACTTCCCTGACATCCTGCTGTTTCTGGAATGGGTGAACACTGAAGCATTCCCAAAGCTTTGTCCACAGGAGCTATGCACAGCGCATGGGAGCTGAGTGCTTATTTCTGTGGTATTCCCTTTTGACACTATGAAGCATTTCTGTGACATACAGGAGGAGTATGAAATACTTGCTGTGGAATGGAAAGTTAATGACTTTGCTTTGACCTGTTGTTGACAGCTGTTAGCAATATGAAATACTTTTTGAGAATTTCAGTTCCATGTATGTGACTGTGTTATTTCTTACTGTATATAAAATACAATCCTCACCTAGTTGAGGTATCTATACATCCTAGAACATGAAAAGTTCTAGCAAAAGTTAAGATAATAAAAAGGGAAGCACTGATTTTATTAGCACCAATCAGGTACAAATCAACAAAATGTGATAAAGATCATGTCTGAATGAATTTACAGAGGTTTGGAGGTTTGGGAAACTGCCTGTTCAGAGTCAAAATGCATCTACAAAACTTTATATTCTCTTATGACTTACATCATTTTTCAAACAAATGTCAAATATGAAGCATTACATTTTAGAAAAGGAAAATGCCAACGTAATTTGAAGTACCTCAGTAAACTCTAAAACCATCAACCTCCAAAAGCCTTTAGTATATTTTTACTTTGCAAACTTGGTTATTACAAGTGATATTATCAAATTTAGAAATTAAATTGCAATTAATTTTTCTTCAGAGTTTAAACGCATCCACAAGAAAGTTAAGCTCTTTTTGAAGCTAAAATTTCAAACAAGCCCGTGGAAAAGTAAAATGTTGCAAGTAAAGTAATTTGTTATTTCTTATTTCATTAAGCCAGAAATTTTGAAACAGAAAAATAGTAAAATTCATATACACGAGAGATATGCCTCAACTTTTCACAAAATGATACAAATCACTAAGTGAGACAAAAGCAAAATGTTGCCACGTAGTACTCTGCTGCTCAAAAAATGCAGCAAAACACAGTCACTGTCCATGGGGGAAAGTGTGAGAGGGAGAATACAAGGAGAAACTGTAAGAATGTAAGTGGATAAATGTATCTTAGGATTTCATTTTATCATCTGTGATACATCTGAGATGTATTAAAAATAAAAGCACAGTTACCAAACTGGCATAGTTTTGTTTAAACAAGGAGATTGCCTTTTCATCTTATGTCCTTTACCTTTCCATGAAAAGTCAGAATAATTTCAGTCAAAACCAAAAAATCCATATTGTAAGAAAAAAAAAAAAAAAAAAAAAAAGCAGGAAAAGAAGGTTGGATGGAAAGACAATGAGATGTTATAACTCTTAGGTTTTAGTCCAATCTTATGAAGTATGTCATATAAGTTTAAGAAACTATTGCAATTGTCTTCATTGTTAAGCGTTTGCTGAATATTTTATGCAATCCTTTCCTAACAGTCAGGTAGGTTATTTCACAAGCCTGGCCTTCATGTCTTTGATTATTATCTATTTCTTCAGAATAGCTAATCCCTGTCATAGAAAAAACAGCTCCTAAGAATTCCTAAGAGATTATTTTCAAAATGGAAGAAATGACTGAATACTGAAGTAACTACCAAAATAGTTAAGCATCTCTATAGAGTTGTATTCATTCTGGTGTTAACCAAAACAGGGTTGAAAAAATACAGGTCTATAGTCCAAAACAAGAATTGCAATTTGTGGATTGCTTGCTTTTTCCCTTCATTCTCTTACATTAACTGAAACCTCGTATTTCTCATTTCTTCATTTAGCTTATTGGACACTACAATATGGTGCTTCTTTGACCTTCCAAAGGAGATATAACTCCAATATTCCAGTGCCTTCATTGCTTCTTTAAACAGTTTGTCATCCACACTCATTTGCCTGCAATATTCATAGTTGCAAATCTCTGGAATGCATTCTTTCATAAATCTCCTCTCAGTTGTTTTAGCAGTCCTTCTTCCTTTATTGTTATTAACCTTTTTTTAACCTTGTCTATCTTCAGATTTAGTCCTTTCTTTATGACATCCCAGACAAAATATCAATTTGTTTTCTATCATTTGCTCACTGAATAAATGTTCCTTTGTTTCCTTTATTTCCTCACTGCCTTTAAAATATTCTGTAATTTAATAGGGTGAATGTGATTCATAAGTGATAATAATTTACATGCATGTAACATATACAGTCCAAAACTACCTTGTACAGCTTTGTACAGGTCCAAAAAAAAAACAAACAGTTTTAGAGGCATTGCTTCAGGTATCTGCCTGAGGGAAATCTGTATATACAAATACATAATATGTAGTAAAACAGCAAAGATAATAAATGAATTATGGCGATTAAGCTGAGAATATATATTACTGAAGTGCAAAGTCAGCATGAATTGTGTTGAATTATCACAAATCTGAGCATTGCACAGCCAAGCTAATAATAAAGCTATCATGCATAAAATAAATCTAAATGTACTAAGAAATATGAAGTAAGAGACAAAAAAATCTCATAATGCTGTTTGTGAAATAATCACAAGATTAAGATATAGGGCTTGTTGCTCCATATGTACTTTTATTAATTTTGTGAAGAGTTGCTTTACCTTCTTGTTTTGTCACCCACAGTGTCACGTCCCATATTTTCTCTTAATGGTGACCCTGGAAGCCCAGTCACTCTGATTTTTAACTCAATCCTCGAATTCAGCCATCCACTTCAGTATATTTGTATATGAGTATGTCATGTCATAGGGCATATGTGAACTGTAGGAGCAGCTACAGCGTTGTTAGAGGTTACTTTATATTTAGTCCTATAAAATAGTTGTGTTTCTTTTTCATGAAATAACGTGATATTAAATAAGAAACCTTCTCTCCACTAGATTGTACCACATGGGGCTCACAGTAACCTGAAACTAAGTGTAATCAACCTTAACTATTTCCTCAAAATCTCTTATCTGAAATTCACTAGTCTGGGCAAAGCATTTGATAAAGGAATGGAGTGTGAAGTCCAACATACTGAGCTATGGCATGTCCATCTGTTGGGAGCTTCTCAGTTCTCTTGTGTCAGCTTGCTTAGTCATGAAGGCAGAGGTGGACAAGGGATCCTTTCAGTTTCCAATAGCTGAGCTCACGCAAACCACTGAATCTGCAGTGACCGATAAGTAAGCAGTTCTACAACCACGGATAGCAGCTCAGACCTGATTTTCTATGAGCTGATGCTGCCAATGGATGACCTAGATAGCTATACAGGTGGCCTGATCCACTATGGTAGTTTCTTTTCTTCTAAGCTACAATGTGTGCAGATGAGAATGGAAACATAATTAGCATTCCCCAAACTATAATTTAAACATTTTGAAATACTAGCTACTCTCTACTCCCATGTATCAAAAGCCCTCTAAATTTCTCACTAACAAGGCTCTTCAGATAATCAGGTTGTGCAAACTGACTGAAAAGATAACTGTGTTTGGAAAAACCTTGAGATACAGATGTTATTTGAATGCAAGAGAACAGGCCGTGAGCCCTGTTCATCCATGATCTCCACCTATGTCTGAAATTAAAATGCATGCAGCCTGACTTCACCAAAAAGCTGATGACCTGAGCATCCATTTCTGTTCCATCTTGAAAAGTTACCTTCTCTCACTAAAGCCACAGTGCACAAGCATATCATAGCCAATAAAACTACATTTAAAACAAATTTATCAGACGGTGAATTTTGTGAAGAGCGAGTTGAAAGAACAGTGAGTCTTCTGGGTGGCTGAAGACATTTTATTTGCTTCTCAAAGAGGAAAATCTGTTTACTCATCTGTTAAATGAGAATAATGATATTGTCATTGGAAAATGCTCTAGGAGTGAGTAAATGATGTGAAAATGAAGTCCAATCTTTATCGAACAGTCAAAAAATAGTTGAAAGATAAGAATGAAGAAGAAATCTTAGCTAAGAAACAGCAAGGAGAAAATACGAGAAGTCTGCTTTTTTAAGGAAGTCTGCGGCCACTGAAAAAAATATTTGTAATGGTCATTTTGCTAGCATTAGCAATAAATAATTTTAAATTGTTGAAGAATCAACTAGTTCTTGTTAAGAGATACATGCTATAATTATACATATTTATATAATAAATATATATAAATAATTATTATATTATATATTATTAATATACAATGTATTAGATGTCTTACTAGCCAAATAATGATATACTTAAAAGGGTATCTTGTCTAAACAACACAATTTTACCTGTCAATTGGATTTGACGTTTTGTGTAACTGAAATCTCATACAGCTTTTATGCTTATCACTGGTTTCTCTTTATATGATGAAATTCTTCAGCCTACATGTGCCAAAACTCATGTATCAATTTTAGGATTGCAATAGGTCTGTAGAGTCAACCTTCTCTCTTTCATAAATAAGAAAGAGGCTGGCTTATTAAACACTTCCCAGGAGTTCGTTTTGAGCTCCAGAAGCTCCGTATTTCTTCACAGTGAAGCTGCATGCCTAAGCAAAGCCTTCTGCTCAGCCTTGGCTGGTGGTTTGGTGAAGTCCTTGGTCTTGTGCTTATGATTCCAGCAAGAGACAGTGCAGCTGGCATGCATGCTGTTCAACACAAACTTATATAGTTTTCTAAAATCAGAACTAACTTTCTCAGCACCTCACTAATACTTGTGGTTGAATGGAACATGGTGGTCTAGACGTTTAACCATATTGTTGGTGTTGGGCAAGCCAAAAAAGCTGTCATTCATTCCCCTGATGCTATTACAAAGCATAGCTTTGTATTTCACTGAGTCTGTGTCTTCATCCTTCTGGCTGTAAATATCTCTGCACATATTCTTGGTGACATGGCAGAAATTAGATTTACTTGACCCAGCTCAGCTCTTTCAGTAATCCATTGCTTCCCTCCTAAATCCCCTGGAGCATGGAGACACTGCAGATAGGGCTGTGCTGCATTAGATATTGCACCTAAATGATAAGCTTAACTGCATAGTTTTTCTGCATGTTAATGCTTTGATGGCAGATATGTGAACGCTTTAGACATGTTTTCCCAGAAGACAGGTAAATGTCCATGTCGTTCATATCTTCCTGACCAAAAGGCAGAGGTAGAAGAAAGCAATGCTCCTTTAACCTGTAGCCAGAAACTCATAGCTGCCAGTCAAGGCAACCCTAAAGGTGCCTAATTTCTCAGACACTTAGTAAGAATCTTCTTAGTCCTCTCTGTTACCAAACAGGCTATTTTCCCAGAAACAAAAGTCTCAGCATACTTTTTTCAGGTCCCCCAGCTTGTAAATACTTTGGAATCCTTTTTGAAGGAAGGTACTATATGCATTTAACAATAATTATATTTTCTCTGCTAACAATTATTTACAGTCCAGATTGTCATGCAGTTAAGCAGTAACAATCAAGGAACAGAGCATTTCCTAAGAATTAATGACTGACTGGGCAGAGTTTAAAGCCTAAGGTACAGCCAAAGGCTATTAATTCCAGCTGGTCATTAAAAATCTTTCGGAAATACCTTGCTCCAAGGTCAGTATTACTGTTAAAACAAATGTAGGCAGATGGATTTATTTCAAGGGTTGCATTTTCAGTTGGTATGCATATGGCTTTTTTGGAGAATTTACACCTTCTTAACATTAACCAGCCAA